>OX420951.1:15209687-16440674 GCA_949091785.1 Polymixis lichenea | reverse complement strand
TTTATTTTTGCGTCAATGAAAATAAAGCAAAGCATTTTGAAAATTCATCCTTTTTTTCCCCTGGAGGGGACAAACGACATTTGAATAAATAAATTCGATTAGGTAGGTATGACAATCACGTCAAAACTTTATTCTGACAAAATTCATCAAATGAAGAACGCTTGACTTAAATAATATTTGAAATGTATCTCGTTGGTAATGCAATAAACAAATAAGAATCTATTTTATATCTACGAAACTAACCAAAACCCCAATTCGTACGACCGACGACGCCAGAAACGGCGGAATATTAGGAACAGTAAACGCTATGTAACATCTCTGTAACAATATTCAGACAAATAAATGGACCATTACTATTGACGCCTAAGTAAACTTTATTGCTTACATTTGGAGCACTTGCCAGTATGCCGCATTCTGTGATGTAACTTAGGACAGCTGAATTGGCAAGCGCAATGTGGTGACGAGCCTCAGTTTAGCTAACTCGACAGACTAACTGTTGAGAAAGCCTATTCAATTAAGCTCTTGTCAAATCGCATGTCTAATCTGAATGGGTGGTGATATTTTGGTTAGCCAATAACAGTAACTAACATGTCAATTTTAGCTGCTCTGGTTAAGCACGATGTGTGTGACATTGGCAACATTGTCTCATCCCTATGCTTTCCAATTTTCGAAGAAGATTCTCAGCGTGTCTATAGCAAAAATTGTTTGATTTTTTTTAAAGTGAGTACTTATTTAGGCGGGTTCAGCGATTTTTCACGTCACCGACATCCAAACGTTAACAGTATATCTGTAGCTATGAGCATTATGTTTTGCGTTTGACCAGCCAGTGGAAATATCACTGTTACATATTCTATAGTTTTCCCTTATATCGGCAGTCGCCAACGTGACCGCCTGTTTTATTTCTTGTTTGCCCCTCTACTCAGTAAAACTAACACACTCCCTGACGCAGCCATGAGGTCCTCACTTGTACAGTTGACATGCGGTGCATGGTAGATGGTAGGCCCATGTCTTCATTTCCAATATGGTAAATATAGGGTAAATTTTTAACCAGTACGCAAACTGTAACCACATAGAAGACAAAACTGTAACCATGAAATCATGCTGATTTCATAGAAAAGTGCAATACATACGCGGTCAAAATGTATGGATCAGCTGATTTTTTTTTTTTTTGTATTACCGACGAAATATTTCTACGCTAGGGGCTATAGAATGATATGCTGAATTCATGGTTACAGTTTGCGCACTGGTTACATTTTTATCCTGTATAAGATAACAATACATAAGGTGAAGTCGTCAATACGACAGTAAATTAAACTTCGTAGGTATATCTAATGTCGTTCCCAGTCTGCCGCTGCCGCTTTTTGGTCCATTTTTCTATCTTAGTTCTCATCACAGCTCCCACAAGTATTAAGTCTATTGTCTATATACAGGGTGTCCAAGAACCTGGCGTCCAACTGGATTCCCACGATGCCCCAAGTTCTAACAGTACTCAGAAAAATATTTTAAAAAATCCACCCCATGTACTTACAGAATTATACTGATTTAAAAAAAAAAGGGGAAATGAGCACCCTGTGACATACTTTTGAATGCTGTGACTGCTAATGCTGATAATTTCGATATTTCTTGGAGGTTTTGTAATCTAGGGTATTGCTGTGTCTAAATAGAATGTAAAAATAAAGTACTTATTGTACCATTTTAAAATAAAATATTATTTTAACTAAAGGTGATATGGAAAACTATTGAATTTCGCAACTTTGACCGACTGTAGTGTAAAAAAAATGTACCAAAATAGTATGGCAAGTGACGTCAAATTTTGACGCGTTTATTCCTCTTTTTAAAAAGGTATAATACTTACACATTAATTTGAAAAAAAAAATTTTGATAATATTTTTACTCAACAACCCAATTTTTACGAAGTGCCTACCTAGTAACGGTAACTGTCGGACCCTTTCTTATCTTAGAAACTGTTATGTTACTACTATTATTTACTTCGGTTCCAAGAGTGAGCAAGAAGGAAATACACACAGGTAGATGGGTTCCCAGTAGAATAAAAGCAAAGAATGTTAGTTTAAAGATATTTTATTACAATAAATGTTCAAAATGTTGACCACCCGCGGCAATACAAGCTCTCACTCTCCTTAAAAAGGACCGCTTTATGTTTCGCGAGTAACTTTTTTGACGTATCACCTGCACTGCTTGTGTTATCTTCTCACGAAGGTCAGCGATGTCATTAATGGGCTTCGCATAAACGAGCTCCTTCATAGTTCCCCAGAAAAAAAAATCCAGCGGATTTAAGTCAGGTGAGCGGGCTGGCCACGGGATTGTTCCTGATCGCCCAATCCACCTGTTCGGGTATTGCTCGTCCAAAAACTCTCTAACGGATACGCGAAAATGTGCTGGACAGCCGTCGTGTTGGAACCACATATCTGGTGGGGTCTCTTCTAGTAAGTTTGGCAAATCATTTTGAAGAAAATTTAAATATGATTCGCCAGTCAAATTCTCGGGCATCTCAAATGGACCAATAATATTCCCACAGAGAATACCGGTCCACATGTTCACTTTGAACCGGTACTGGGATCTATCTTCTCGCATCAAGTGCGGATTTTCCACATGCCACTCGTGCAAGTTGTGTAGGTTCATGTAGCCATCCTTCTTAAATGTTGATTCATCTGACCACAAAATTTTGTCGATAAAGTTTTCGTCTTCTCGATGTTTTTGCAGGATTGTTTCACAAAACGCGACTCGGCTCGGATAGTCTCGAGGTAAAAGACTTTGCACTCGCTGTACGTGGTACGGATGATATTCTTCTTTTTGGAGAATACTGTGTGCTGTGCTCTTCGGTATCCCCGTATCAGCTTCTATTCCTCGCACAGAGATGCTTGGATTTGCCGACACCGCCTCTAAAACTTCATCGCGTATGAAGTCATTTACGGGTCGTCCTTCACCAGCTACTTGATTGGGGAACCGCCCGTCACATAGTGATCTGTGCACATTAATGAAAACTCGATGGTCGGGATATCGCGTAGCCCTCGGATACCTTTCTCTGTAAAGTCTCGCTGCAGCTCGTCCATTACCTCTACATTCTCCATAAATGTAGTGCATATTTGCGTATTCTTGCGGAGTGTAGGTCGCCATGGTAGCACACACAAAACACAAACTGTCCAAACACAGGCAAAGGTCGTCGTAAAGAGTTCGTTTCAAAGTCCAGAGCACAAAGAGTAATCGAGTCCAATAAACAAAGCTTTAAATCGTAGTACGTGATCAATGGTAACAATAAGAGAGAGGTGCGTAGTAACGGCAGGAGGCAGTGACGCGTACTGACCGTACTGTTATCCTAAATAGCACGATCCCAGATAGCGTCACTATCTATCTCACTCGCACCTCTAACCTTTTTCTCCCTCACTCTTACCTGAATAATGGGGTACCATAAAGAAGAACCAGCAAATCGCAAAGATAGTTTCTGTCTTGCTCCCTCATGTTGTAATAACGAATCACTATGGTGAGATGCATGCACATACCGTCCCTTACGGTCTAACCTGTTTTTTGAGAGGCCTGTTGTTATTTTTATGAGCATACAATAGTAATTCTTTAGAGGTTAGATTCAATTCGTCGTAAATTTTTCTTTCTAAGAATTCTGTAAGACATCGTAAAAATTGGGTTGTTGAGTAAAAATATTATCAAAATTTTTTTTTTCAAATTAATGTGTAAGTATTATACCTTTTTAAAAAGAGGAATAAACGCGTCAAAATTTGACGTCACTTGCCATACTATTTTGGTACATTTTTTTTACACTACAGTCGGTCAAAGTTGCGAAATTCAATAGTTTTCCATATCACCTTTAGTTAAAATAATATTTTATTTTAAAATGGTACAATAAGTACTTTATTTTTACATTCTATTTAGACACAGCAATACCCTAGATTACAAAACCTCCAAGAAATATCGAAATTATCAGCATTAGCAGTCACAGCATTCAAAAGTATGTCACAGGGTGCTCATTTCCCCTTTTTTTTTTAAATCAGTATAATTCTGTAAGTACATGGGGTGGATTTTTTAAAATATTTTTCTGAGTACTGTTAGAACTTGGGGCATCGTGGGAATCCAGTTGGACGCCAGGTTCTTGGACACCCTGTATATAATCCTTTTTTATTTCGATGTTAGAATAAATTTGATAGTTCCAAAATTCTCCTATACATTACTTAGTATATTTTCAGTGTTTTCATTTATTATCGTAATGTCGTCTTCATAATATTACCTACCATTACCCGGCAACAGTCAACGCTAAATCCCAACCGTACGTACCATGTGTGTTGTGTGGTGAATATTCTGATCGGATTAGGCGAGCCATAGTTCGATAGGTTTACATTTACCGCTGAGCCATAAACCCTACATTTATCGGGCATACTCTTAGGCCACAGTTTTCCAACTATTTCACGAGTTAGGTTGTCGTAATCTTGACTAATGTGTACAACTGTCAATAAACATATATTTATATGTATTTTAGGTAGGTATATTGTTGTCTTTTTTGTTATTATGTCTGTCTTCTTGCTCTTTTCCATGTCCAATTATCGGCAATTTGACACGGATTAGATTACCTCTGTCACTGACGTACGAAAAGTGATCTTATAAAGGTTGCGTTTTTCCATATAATGTAGGAACCCTAAAAAAGTATTAGGCAGATGCTATCGTATCGGTACACGTAAAGCAAAGTAGGTATAACAATAAAAGTAAAATTCCCAAATTAAATTCTTAGACGATGAATAAAACAAGTTTTACTGCCGAATGTGTGTAACCAGACAAGTCATAAACTCATAAATAATCCTGTGATTTTATGCTCTGCGGTTGTTTTGAACAAGATCTTAGGATCGTTACCAAAGTGTGGTCAGATTCTTAACGACTTAGGTATATCTACTGTCCGGCTTGGGCGGAGCACCGTCGTGCCCTCATGGAGGCGATTGGCGGCGGCGATCTCTCGCGTCCGGCCATGGTACGCAGCGAGAGTGCATGGGTAGCCGTCACCTCCTTCTGCAACGCAGTGATGCTCGCGAAGAGGGAGGCGGCGCACGAGAGGGAGAGGCAGTATATGCGCCCTCACGGCCCTAGCCGCCGCAGAAGACGCCCTGGGCGTCGGGAATCCCAGGCTGACTCCCGGCCACTGTAGACGCGGGCTTGCGGACGGCGCGTTGTGTTCCATGCGCGCCTCAAAGAGATGTCAGCACCGACTGGTAGGGTCCGCAAGGACCAATGCCTGCCAGGGGTGCGGGTTGTTCGAAAGAGATACCGTCGCCCCTGGCACACAGGCAAGTGAGGGAACACGGGTGTATTTTAGTCAGTAAAAGTCTGACACGCCCTCCTGCTCCAACCAGAGCGAGAGAAGTTGTTTGATGATTTCCCATTCACAAAAAACAAAAAAAAGCTGCCGTAAGTACAAAGGCGCGGTGTGGCGTGGCGTGGGGCGTCTGTCGCGGGCTGTAAAGCCTTTCTGGGCGCGTTTATTTTAGCTTTATTCATACGGTAATGCTTGGTACGAGTCGCGACAGGCCTAGATAGGCGTACCGACGCCTGGCGCGGCCTGTCAGTTAACGGGCCGTGGGAAAGGGAACGCTGGACACGGGCTGCGACAGGCCTCGACAGGCGTAGTAGCGTCTGCCCTAAAGAAGGAACTTTTGAACGTAAAAATGTACAAGAAAATAGAATTGATCCTAGGTTCCACCAATCCGCACTCATGTCACAGAGGAGGAGGAGGCCAGTATTACAGCAGTGTGAACATTATGACTCAAACTACCTACTAACCATAGTCAGCATGAGTATGGTTCGTAATTATGATCCAAAAGGTGTAGTTTTGTATGGAGGACAATGGGCAAGAAACTCCACAATTAAGTACTACGCTTTTAACAACGCCACGCCATTTTTGAATGCTCAAGATTCACTGGAAGTAATAACAAACGACAACCGTATTCATACGAAATCAAATAGCGAATGAAACTTTAATTTGACAAATGCATAGGAGCGTAGACTTAAAATACAAACACGTAACGATATCTTCGCTTTGCTCGCAGCACTGGACAAACATCCACCATTTTCTGAGTACAAACACACACGGAAGTCAATTTAGATAAAAAACTTTTAAAAAAATATCCGACTTCCAAAAAAAACACTATAAAGTGACAAATTACTTAAATTTCGGAAGTCGGTGACTTTGGATATGTATTTCATTAAATTTTTTGCCACCGCCTTCCGAAATAAAGTTATTTTTCACTTTGTAGTGTTTTTTTTGGAATTCGGTTGTTTTTTTTTTTAAGTTTTTTATTATTTATCACTTTTTAGTTGTAGGACCTACACCGTATACCAATTCGAAATCACATATTTGTGCGATAGCAGCAATCGCGGTTTATTTCTGTCATGTTTTGTAGAGTTCCGTTGCCTGTCTCCGAAACGCATCATCAGATCTATATGAAATTTAAATGGGACCACTTCGGAATAAACCCCTTTCGAACAAAAACAATATTTTGCAAATCCGTACATAAAAAAAGTATATATAAATATAAAAATGTCGAATTGATGTCCTTCTTTTTGAAGTCGATTAAAAATTGAAATACGTAGCATTCGATCCATTTCAATACATACCATTTGTTTAATTCGGGATTTCCGCTTCACTGTTTGATCTACACGCTTTCGACAAAAACCATTCTCAATATTTACAAATATTTAGTTTTGCATCTTAACATACCAAAAAGATCCCTCCATGCCCCGGAAAGCAAGTCAAGCCGTTGGTCCCGGCTGTCATTCGTAGATCTTTGACAGTCGTTACGGGTCGTCAGAAGCTGAAAGTCTGACAACCAGTCATACCCAAGGGTACCGTATTACGTGGAGGTCAGATAGGCAGTTGCTGCATATAAAATACTGGTATTCAGCTGCATCCGGTTAGACTGGAAGCCGACCCCAACGTAGCTGTTAAAAGGCTAGGCAAGATTATCACGATAATGACTTAGTTTCATCTCTTATACTTCAACAAAGTGTTGTAAACTTTAGGGAATTCGAACGAGTATAATTATTGTGAGCCACGATCTGGCTGGTTGCCAGCCAAACTTGCTCTGAAAACTGTCCCGGTGGTAGGTAAACGAGAGATAAAGGTCTTGTCACCACCTACCTGAAGCATTGAGTTCTAGTAGTGAAACTTCCGTCTTGAAGAATACCTGGTCTTCATAGTTTTATGGCTATACAGGGTAAGTTTTTATCCAGTGCGCAAACTGTAACCATGAATTCTTCATATCATTCTAGACCTCCCAGCGCAGAAATTTTTCGTCGGTAACACAAAAAAAAATCACTGCGTAGGTATTGCACTTTTCTATGAAAGAGCGGTTTTTTTTTTGTTGTAAATCTGTCGTTTTTTCTTGAAAAGGTTATGTCTACAAGTCTAATGGAGAAATAAAAATACCTTTCTATTATTGCACTCACTTCTTTATGCCTCATGTCTTTTAAACCAGCATTCGATGAAAATCCTGCATTACATATTTGGCTAAGCTCAATACTTTCACGACATTTTTTCCGTCTTTAAAATCTTAAACAAAAAAAAATAGATTGTCATACTCTAAAAATAAAACGTTCACGCTTATTTTCTTACTACAAAACGTCTGAAAACCTTTAGGCTATTAAATCCACAACTCGTTCATCTGGCTAGGAATGGCTAAGTTTTATGAAAACCTTGAAAGCGGCAGTCGCCAAGTTCTGGTATTCTGAATAGTTTGGCCTATAATGTGGTATATAAATAATCTTGACACAGTAGGAAGCTTGGTGCTTTTTCCCTTTTCTGTGAAAGGAAACATTACTTAGTAATAGGTACAAGATATTTATTTAGCTAAGAAACCAATTCAATGAGAAAATGTAGACATTAATTTCGGTTTTTGTCAAAAACATGACAGTTTCTGTCTCTTCTTTATTTAAAATTGACAGATGATATCCTTTTCTGTGCGAAAAAGTTCAATAAAACAATCTGTAATTTTTTACAATAGCAAAAGAGCAAATACAATTCAAAAGGTCAAAGCTATCCCCCTTTCATGGCCATCCATCAAAACAAATTCTTTTCTAATAATAATAAAGGGAAATTTGCTCGTCCCTTCTTTTTTAGCTCGAATAAATCGTAATAACGGATTGGCATAAAACCTTCAATATCAGATTCAGTTTATAGAGCCTTTAGAGATCCTTCATCTTCGTTTCGTGCAAACTTTACTAAGGGTTAATTTCACCTATGTAACTGAACACGATCAGCATACTAAACCGCATTCAAAAGCTGTCGGTGTCAATATTCTGTAATAATTTTGACACTGACAACTCTTGAACGCGGTGTAGAGGTTATCGCGTTCAGTTTCAATGGTGGTTTCCTTTGATGTGGGGTTACGTCATGTCGTTATGCGTAAATGCATCGGTATGGGTTTTAATAAAGCCTACGGTTACACTGAATTATTGAGTCACATACAAGTAATTACGAAGCAATATCGCAAAATCGTCTCCTACATTTCCAGAACGATTCATAACCTCAATGTATTGACTGTTCTAATGGATCACCTGCGGACTCCTGCGGAATCGAAACCGTTCGTACGTGATCGATGGAGCTCGGAATAGCCCAAAGTCCTACACAATCTATTCGAAACCGATGCACTTACAGATTAGTGTTTGATCGCTGGTTCGAAATTTCGAGTTTGATTAATAAATTGATGCCGAATATTGAGCGCGATTTGATGACTGTTCCAAATTCGAAGTGATTGTTTGTGTCAATCTGTGTCAATGAAAAGCTGATGGAATTTTTAAACTGTGGTGCGTTTGATCAAATGACGTTTTAAAAAGGCTTGAACTATGATGGGTGTTAAAATTAAAAGCTTTAAAAATAAATGGGTTAGTTATTTTGATGCGAAATGTTTTGTTTTGCCTATTTTTATACGACTTGAGGAGGTATAAAAAATAATTAATTTTGTTTCAGTGCCGTTAGTGGAAGTGCTCACGTGCCGTTCAAATCTGTGCCCTTAGTGGAATACCTCGGCTTGAGTAATAGGAATCCCAGCACTATAAATAATCGCATGATAGAATATCTACATTTTATTGCTTCTACGATTAGTTCTGGAGAACGAGGAAACGAAAACCAGGAACGAACGCGCTCAACCATTTATCGAAAAGGATGTAAAATAACAGATTTAGTATCTATTTGTAATAACATTTCCAAACATACAAAATAATAGTCAATTGTGTAGACAAAAATTATGGGAAGATCGTCGCTCCAGTAATTAGACAATTAATTACAATCGTACCAAGATCCGTTATTTGGGGGCGACACGACTGGTAATTAAAGCAAACCAAAACACTGCAATTTATGGCAACACCGACACATAAATTAACGCGAACGACCGCCCGCGACCTTTGTCAATGATGAAATGTTGCCACACTTTAAATCCCGAATTCCCGGAATTGAGGCTTTATTTCCTTTATTATATAGTACCTACCCACATTTTAATTGGTCATTTCGCTTTATATGAAGAGTTCGTTTTGGGAATAAAGAGGAAACCATCGGTGTATGAAGTTAACCGCGCTTTTATCTTTATGGATGTAATTGTTTGGGAACAATAGCAGGTTTTACCCAACCCCGTTATTGTTTGTGATATAATAATTCAGTTTCCAATAAAGGTTTTTTTTAACCGACTTCAAAAAAAGGAGGAGGTTCTCAATTCGTCTGTATGTTTTTTTTAATGTTTCTTACTTCAGAACTTTCGACTGGGTGAACCGATTTTGATGATTCTTTTTTTATTTGAAAGCTAATGCTTCACGTGTGGTCCCATGTCCCACAAAAAAAAAACAAACCGACTTCCGAAAAAACACTACAAAGTGAAAAATAACTTTAATTTCGGAAGTCGGTGACTTTGGATATGTATTTTAAGTTTTTGTCACCGCCTTCCGAAATTAAAGTTATTTTTCACTTTGTAATGTTTTTTCGGAAGTCAGTTGTTTTTTTTTGGTAAAAGTTTTTTAATTGAGAGCTGAGAGTATATTCCCAGCGATCACTAATCGAAGTACTTACCTACTTAAAGCAGTGATAACCTACATCAAAGCTTTCTCTCAAAGCCTTCTACCTAAAACCTACGTAAAGCACAATGTAGACGTGTGTAAAGTTATATGTCGTGTAACGTAACGCGATTTCTGCGTGTGGACGACACTACGTGCATTATATGTAACGCTCGGCTGGCGCTCGCGCCTGTTGGGGCCTACCACCCGTCCGAAAGTAGTTCGAAATTTCGAAGAGAATCCTACACCCACAGATATAGATAGACCTAGATAACACAAGTCTCACGATCCGAATGAAAACCGAGCGTGCCTTTTTTTGACTACCTACTGTGACGTCACAAGCACTATTTAGTGATGGGAAAACCAAATCGATTCAAAGACGTGTTCGATTCGAGATCGATTCAAGATTGCGTGTGGCACCCGATCTATATTCTGTAATGCAAGTACAAACAAAATTCAACATTAAAAAAAAAACTCGAAAAGTTACAGATAAAAGCGCCGGTACTCCGAAACCGAAGCGATATACAGAAGTATCACTTGTTTTGATATTCATTATTTGTTAACACAGAACGTCAGATCAACCACTCCAAGTAAAAGCCGCAATCTATTACGAATACCACAGCATGCTTTCGATAACCTGTTTTTCTCAAATCTGGTATTACTGTGGGTATTAGATTTAAAATAATTTATTTTAAAATGAATTACGCATATTATTTATCATAAAATTATTTACCGATGGAATGAAACGTTAACTTTATTTTTTCTGCTCACATTTGTGCAGTTTTTACAATTTATCACAGCGCAATTAGGTATTTTTGATTTTTTGACTGACGTCCAACTAGCGAGGCGCACCGATGCAGACTCAGCGCGACAGTGGCCACGTTAAGCATTTTATGATTAAGCCCACGCGAAGTGGGTGCTCTTGCGTTATATAGGTATACCTATATCTGTGCCTACACCCGATTAATTAACTTTTTTGGACGAGCCAAAACACTTCAGGGCTAGGGACACTTGTCAAATCGTGGCGTCATTCATTCTTAGGTCGGGCCCCAAATTAATCTTATGTCCGCAAGTGATACGGAGTTAGAATCGCCTGTAACTTCCGCTGGCACTATGGACTTCATGCTTCGATCCATCGACAATCGGCTGTCGGTCTAACACATACAGGATTGACGTTGAGCCTGTATGCCGTCCACCTTATTTGAATTACATTACACGACACATTACACAAGTCTAGATTCGACTTTAAACATACAACAGCATTGCGGACGGCGAGTAATGGGTAGCTCGCTGTTCGGTAAGGACCAAGCCCGGGTCGACGGCGCGTTGTGTTCCACGCGCGCCTCAAAGAGATGTCAGCAGCAACAGATGGGGTCCGCAAGGGCCGATGCCTGCCAGGGGTGCGGGTTATTCGAAAGAGATACCGCGGCCCCTGGCATACAGGCAACTGAGGGAACACGGGTGGGTTTTAGTCAGTAAAAGACTGACACGCCCTCCCGCTCCACCCAGAGCGGGAGAAGTTATTTGATGATTTCCCACCCAAAAAAAAAAAACATACAACAGCAGTCTACAAGCTAAATACGATGACAAGACACACGATACCTACAGTACAATTGTTCAAATAAATTATAGGTAGTCATGCGCGGTACAGTTTGATAAAGCTGTGGAGTGTTAATTTACAACGCACTCGTGTCCTTGTTGCCGCTAATCAAATCCAGACGCAGCACGCCCCTATGTCACACAGAGCCAGAAAGTCCACTTCATACAATGAGTGAAATATAACATCGCCTCTCCAAAACATAAAAAATCATCTGTACTATGAACGCCATGAAAAGTCAAAAGAAAATGTAACATATCCTATATCGCACGCTTTTGAAGACTTAGAAAAAGTCGCATATCTACACTATAATAATATTATAACGAGGAAAGATTTGTATGTTTGTAACGAATAAGCTCAAAAACCACTGGACTGATTTCAAAAATTCTTTCACCTTTACAATGCTACATTATACCTGAGTAACAAAGGCAATATTTATTACTAGAAAAAACTGGGGATCCCACACGTGCGGAGCAGGGACGGGCCGCTAGTTATTAAACAAAATTACCTAAATAGCCAAAACCCCTGTATTCGACAATAAGAGAAAAATAAAATACAATATTCTATTGCTTTATTGACATAAAAATTATATATTTTTAATACGGGAAAAAGTAAATAACTATAGTTTCTGACAGTAATGGTCAGCCACCAGTCTTGAAACAAATGCCGCCATCCTGCAATGCATCTTGGTTGATAGGGCAAGCGACCGTCTAATTCCTGAAAAAAAAAAGCAATCGCGTTCCAAAAACAGATAAAAAGAGAAAAAAAACTTTCATTTCCGATTTACATAGGTGTCTTTGGTTTTGTATTTTCGGTTTTTGGCCACGTATGTACCTTCCAAGGACGTCTGAATAAGTGTGAGTAGTCCCTTATACTGCGTTCGCGATTTCGTTTTCAATCACGTAAACAAATATGTGTTTATGAAAAACGACTTTAACGTCCACACTTAATGTACAGTTTGCGCTACAACTTCAAACATATTTATGACTTGTTCAAATAATAGTACTGGTCATTCTGCAATCGACTTAATTGACACTAAGATAAAATTGATATCCGTTTAAGTGGAAACAACATCAATTGGAAACATGGATTTGAAAAGGCTGTAGCTACACGACATTTCGACGAAAAGCATCTCAAGTGAAGATTTTTCCGCGAATTTTCAGCATTCCCAACGATACAATCGCTTGAGCGATATTGCACCCTATATCGGCACTTCAGCCCATCTATGCAACGTTCATACTGGCTTTAAAATTGCATTCAATTTCCCGAGCCAGCAATATACAATGTCCAATAGCAGTGGATCGAATAGATCTCTCGATATTGAACTTCTATCGATCCAATACAGTTGAATCGGTTCCGCCATTTGTATTTCTATTTTGGTTTTCGTTTAAAAATAGAACGTGTATTGCGAATTTTCCTGTATGGATTTTATTAGCAGCCTGTGTTTTCCCGATGAACGACGCAGACCTACTTACTCCACTTCTTTCAATTGAAGGCTACTTGGAACCAGTTCTTATCGAAGGAGTCCAGCTCATTCAACCGACCGGCTCTCACCTGTGTATGCCGCGATGTCGCTTGCCATATAAAGGGACCTATTGGCGGGGTGTTAGCGTAACGCCCTTGCTTGGCCAATGTGTTTTGTTAATTCTACAATATTCATTGCGTTATTTATGTCGTGCATATGAAGCTATAGAGGTATGCGAAACAGGGTGTATAGTTCACTCATACTCTATAGAAAAGGGAGGATCCTCCGACCAGACGGGAGTTGTGTGTGACGGGCAACTGCCCGACGACGGTTGAGGTCGGGATGTTGTATCTCTGATTGCGCGATGCATTTGCGGATCGTCAAGTCTCGATGCGTAGTTCGCATGTGGCGTTGTAGATGCCGCCATCAAGCATTGGATATTAATGCTGGTGGTGCGTTTCACCTATTGACTGTCTGACATTCGGCGGATGTGTCCAGCCCAAAAACCCAATTCCATTTCAGTGTGACAACTTTCCGAGTGGCATCAGCTATGTATGTTACAGAATAATATTATTAATATTTCTTTTGTTATCAGTTTTATTTATTGTCCTTATACACCGTGACATTTTAGTCGTCTTACAACGACAGCCCACTTCATGTTCCCAATGACTGCTATCTACTACCATTCATTAAAAAAAATTTTTTTTTGAATATTTGCATAATTAGAAACATGAAAATATCACTAAGATGCATGACGTAGTTTGAAACACCCTGTTATGGAAATGGAATTAGTGATGGAATGTAATGGTAGGTAGGTAGATATCTTCTACCGTTTGATACGTAAACATTATTAACAGGGAGGGTGTTTCATAATTATAAAGCATTCATTATTTTTCTTTGTACCTATTATCTTAATTAATGGTAACAATGTTTTAATCGCGCCTAGAGGTATGTTATGACGGATACATTGATGGGACCATCTTTGTAAGACGACTAAAATGTCACGGTGTATAATGTTTCTTTCTTTGTTTGTTCTTCCTTCCTGGTAATTGGCTTGTCCCCAAGGTTCTGCTTAAGGATATGATCGCAGGAATTATTGTACGTGTGTAGTTCTTCTAAGAAAAAAGTTTGGTAACCTAGACTAACCCACCATGTTCGCATGATCGTATAAATACCGCGCGTGATTTTTCCTGCACTGGATCTTCAACACTTTTCTCAGCGCCGAGAGTTGAAAATCGAACATTGTTGTTTTTCGACGCGCTGGGATGCAAGCTATTGGATTTTCAATGTTCGGTTTAACGGCGAGAGTCGAAAATCCAGTGCTTGATAAAATTACGCTGCGATATTTTTACGTCCGTGCGTGCGTGATATTACGGGTGGATAGCAAAGTAGATAACATAATGATTTCCTTTGTTATAAAAAGAGGAAAGAAGTGTAACATTTGACCATTGTAACAAAAGTGTCGTGACGATAAAATGCAAAATGCAAAATTTTTAAAACAAAAGACGTAAAGAAACATCCTACTTTCTACTAATATTTTAAATGTGAAAGTTTGTATAATTTGATATTTAGGTGTTTTGACGTTTGTTACTCAATCACACAAAAAACGGCTAAACGGATTTGAATAAAATTTGGCACACAGGTAGTTTGTAACCTGGAATAACACATAGGATACTTTTTATCCCGGTACTACGTTCCCGTGGGACAGTTTTAAACCACCACGCGGGCGAAGCCGCTGGCAAAATCTAGTCAGTAATAAAATATGTATCCACCAGTGTCGGGAGCAGGATCTAAGGACCCTTAACTATACCTAACACTGATGTTATTATTATTTTTCAAAATAAAAACTTTTACCTAAACTTCTTCCACAAAATATTGCAGCTATAACAATAGAATGAATGGGTTCATTTCCTCTAGCCCACTGTGCACTGTTCCGTGATCAAATGCAACTACAGCGAATACAGTCTATCATGCAGAATATTTCATCTATGCAGGTTGACTAAACAAGATAAACAAAAAAAATATATTGTGCAGAAACTGTCAATATACACTGTGACATTTTTGTCGTCTTACAAAGGTGGTCCATTGCATGTCTGCGACATAAGGCGCGATTAAAAAATTGTTAAGATAATAAGTACAAAGAATAATAAATAATGCCTTAGAATTATGAAACACCCTTTTAATAAAGTTTACGTATCAAAGGGTAGAAGATATCTATACCATCATTGATTCTACCTCCATATCAGGGTGTTTCAAACTACGTCATGCGTCTTAGTGAATGATATTTTCATTTTTTTTTTATTATTCATATGTCCAAAAAATATTTTTTATTTATTTAAATGTATTGTAGTCATTGGATACATGAAGTGGGCTGCCGTTGTAAGACGAATAAAATGTCACAGTGTATAATTAACTAGCTTTTGCCAGCGGCATCGCCCGCGTAGAGTTCGGTGTATTATACTACGTAAAGATGTTAGGTAGTGGTAGGTAGATGGAACAAAGCTAATTGATTTAGCTAAAAATTCGTTTTTATAAAAGGCTTCTGAAGCTCTATAAATCTACTGATGTTACCTCAAACATAATACTATAGAGAACTGCAAAACTGTGTATTAATTGTACAAACTTTATTTCCGCAAAATAATTTCAGTGAGACATTGCAATAAACCGGTCGTAGTCGCGAAGCTTGGGGGAGGGAGGTTTATGTCCAGCAGTGGGCGTCTTTCGGCTGAAACGATGATGATTTTATTTAAAACTAACATAACATCACGCCTTGTTTCCCTGAAGGGTTTTTTTTTTTTTTTTTTCTGGGTGGGAAATCATCAAATAACTTCTCCCGCTCTGGGTGGAGCGGGAGGGCGTGTCAGACTTTTACTGACTAAAACCCACCCGTGTTCCCTCACTTGCCTGTGTGCCAGGGGCCGCGGTATCTCTTTCGAACAACCCGCACCCCTGGCAGGCATCGGCCCTTGCGGGCCCCATCAGTTGCTGATGACATCTCTTTGAGGCGCGCGTGGAACACAACGCGCCGTCGACCCGGGCTTGGTCCTTACCGGACAGCGAGCTACCCATTACTCGCCGTCCGCAAGCCTGCGCCTACGGTGGCCGGGAATCAGCCTGGGATTCCCGACGCCCAGGGCGACTCCTGCGAAGGCCACGGCTGTGAGGGCGCATGTATTGCATCTCCCTCACGTGCGCCGCCTCCCTCTTTGCGAGCATAACTGCTTCGCTGAAGGAGGCGACAGCTAGCCATGCCCTCTCGCTCCGTACCATGGCCTGGACTAGGGTCGGACGCGAGAGATCGCCGCCGCCGATCACGTCCACGAGGACACGGCGATGCTCCGCCCAAGCCGGGCAGACCTCCACCGTATGCTCCACCGTGTCCTCAGGGCGATCTTCGCAATGGAAACACCCGGGCGTTTCCTCCCGCCCTATCCGAAACAGGAACCTCCCGAAACAACCGTGTCCGGTGAGGACCTGTGTCAGGCGGAAGGTGAGGACGCCATGCCGCCTCTCAAACCACTCCTCAAAGAGGGGACTTACCGCCGCAATCGTGGCGTGCCCATTCCCTGAAGGGTTACGCAGAGGTGTACTTTCGAATTTAGACCTCAATAACGACATTTAAGTTTAAGTGCCTTATAATATGACACGAGCCTATTGCCGTCAACTGGACCCAAATCCAGACTCCGGGCTGCTTCTGAGAAATCCCTGATGGAAAAGCCAAATGACACTTTGCCACTGATATTGATATCACCCACCATTCTTAGGCTGGATTTAGTGCTCGACCGAGGATATCAGCGTAAGAAAATCCAGCCTTAGAATTCATTCAAACACTAAATCCAGCCTTTGAATTCATTCAAACACTTAATTCAGCCTTAGAATTCATTCAAACAATTAATCTAGCTTTAGAATTCATTCAAACAATTAATCCAGCCTTCGAATTCATTCAAACACTTAATCCAGCCTTAATCAAACAGATTGTGATAGTTCGAATTAATTCTAAATTAATTCAAACCATCACAACGTAATCTAGAACTCTTATCCTATTCATCTTATAAATTGTACCTATTTTGCAAAATAATTGCAACGAGACATTGCAATTACTCTCTCATTTAATGTCTAAACACCCCGACAAAATGTCCACAAATGACATCTTGGCCTGCAGCTTATTGGGTTGCCACAAAATTATGTTTTATCAGCGCGGAAGTCCGCAGCAATTACTCAGGGAGCTCCGATCGCGTTTAACTTAATAAATCTTCTAAAACCTCGCCACCCTTTTCAACCCCAAACAAATAGAAAGATCATAAGTGAACGCTTTATTGTGCACCCTATTGACTGAGCATTAGAGATGACTTTATTCATTGGCGGTTGGGTTGTAAAATTTCGACTTTTAGCAAAATGGTAACCGTAGTTTTTTTTAAGGTGATTTTATTTATTTTGCCACTGTAGAATCCTATTGATCCCGTATTTATTAACCGACTTCATTTCGATTATATCACTTCACTGGGTCATTGCCACACCAATTATCACAAATGGCGGGAAATGTAGACTCACCACACTGATGCCGGTTGCAGACCTAGAGCTAAGCTAAACTAACTTAGCTTAGCTCTTGGTCTGCAACCCGTATGAATGACATGACATTAGTAATGCCGCGGCCACACCAAAGCGAAAGGCCATTGATTATCGCGATGATGGACGTTAACCGTAGGTATAGCCACAATTTATCGCGATAATTTTACAACGGCATTCACATTGCCATTTGACGTTAGGCGATAACTCGTTTGGCGGTCAAGTGTGGCCACTGAATTTATCGCTTTAATTATCGGAATGTTTACCGCGTTGTTTATCGCGATGTTGGGCATTGACATTGACCGTAGTGTGGCCCCAGCATGACAGCAGCAGGCTTGGCATTACGCTTTCTATTTCTACTCTACTGTAGAAAAGAAATCGCTTGTCTACATTTCTCGGTGAAAAACAGTCAACTGTTTATACGTAAACGTCATTTTTGTCTACTCTTCCGACGACAAAACGCTTGTCTATGGTTCTCGTGCTAAGCACATTAACTACTATAAACACATTTCTGTTAGCGTTCACGCCAAACGCTACGCCAAAATGTACGGGAATGACATTACCTGCGGAAAAATTACGTCGTGTCCTTTCCGCAGATAATGTCATTCCCGTACATTTTGAAATGTGTTTTGTGTAGGCCTGCGGGTCACTAATGTCATCTTTCAACTACCTCACTACTTGTGTGATTAAGAGTGTTTTATCTTTACATATCGTCTGCTTACTGGTAAAACCAGTTAAATACATTTTTTTACTAAATCGAGTTAAAAATGCAGTCACGTGTAATTTTTTACGGGCTATCTACTGGTAAAATGAAAAAATGCAGTGTCCAATGGCTGCTGAGATAGTAAGTTTGTAAAAATGATATCTTCTCACATTTTGTAAATATTACGAGTATATAGATAAGAGTATATCTTAAAAGAAGAGTAATTAGTGCAACAGTTTGTTTTAACAGTTTTTTTAATTAATGTGTTTAAAATAGATCAAATTAAAACATAAACTTTGAAATGACATTTACTGGAAATGACACAGATTGCACTTATTACTTTTTACCCGTAAACAGACGATATATTATATAGTTTAAAACAAAGTAAGTACTTTTCGTGTCTGTACGATTAGATCTTTTAACCTACGCAACTGATTTTAATACGGGTTTCATCAATAGACAGAGTGATTCAAGAGGAGGTTTATGTGTATAATACACCGACATCCGCGCGGGCGATGCCGCTGGCAAAATCTAATATCTAATAAATACACCACAGCCACGTTAACGGATAATATATTACACATTTAACGTGCGTATCAAATCCGTTCAGTTACAAACAATAAATTAATTAAATGGACATGTATGGAAATTAACAGCTAACCAAGCTTGATAATTATGCAGATCGTTTGTCATCGTAAAATATTATGCGTTTATGTATACTGAGTACATTATTAAGCATGTAGGTGTAATTATTTAATTAGGTAGTACATAATGAAGTATACCTATGTTAGTTGGTCAAAGCACAGCCAATGTTTAAAACTCATTCGGCCTTATTACCAAACCATCGGTTTAGTTTTTGAAATTCGAAGGTAACGATTATTTAAAAATAGTTCTTTTTACAAACCTGAGAACTTAGTCCGGTGCTAAGTTGTCATTGAATTTAGTTCGAAATTCAGAAAGGGCTCGGTGGTAACTATCAATTTAAAAATCGATAAGCCGTGAGTCTGTCTAAATTATCAGTTTTTTTTTTTTTAAACTTTGTTATAGCTACAACTTCTAGAATTATTCGTTGCTATTAAATCTGTGCATTTCTTTTGATAGGTACCTACCTGCAGATGATTGCCAGATGATAGAACAGAAAAATAGTGAAAAAAGCCTGCTCTAACAATAACCCCATCACTTATATGTAATCCTGACCACTCAATCAACGTCCACAACGTGCTCCAAATGATAACCAGTCAATTTCTATTCTCCCTCCATCCCTCAGGGGTACCCCAACAAATAATAAACGAAACAATAAAAGCAGACATTATTACATTATTGCCGAAGCAATCAGGAAGTCAATGCTTGCGCAGCAATACAATTAATAATAATACACAATTTTATTAATAAAACACAATTAACTCCTCATACACTCACTGTGTAGCGATTCAGTGAGCTTTAATTAACATCGATAAAAGTCACAAAGCAAAAAGGTTTATGTTTCAACTGGACTGGAAATTGCGTAGGATTCGTGCTGGGTGAATAGATAGCCATTGTTTTCAATTTAAACGAGCCGCCATTTTGTGGCCGCCATTTTAACAGCCGATCAGATCAATCTCCAATGAAAAAACAGGTTTTATTTTGTCTCGACGGATTTGATTGAATGTAGATTCTAGATAATGTTTTTTTAAAGTCCTTAAAAGCTAATTCAGATAATCCAAGATAAACAAAATATTGATATTGTAAAGCCTCCCACAGACAGGCGGGACGCGACTCTATAATAAAACCATTTCTATGAAAACTTTATGGAAATTGTTCTACCAAAATTGCGACGCACCGTCGCATCGCGCCTGTCTGCGGGAGCCTTAACTTTTTCACGGAGCTTGTAATTAAATGATAAAACTGCTGCACGGGTCGATCGAAGGTTGATCTATGCTTGCCGCGGCCAGCTCGTGGATGGGTGACCATTAATTACATTTTGAGACCCCTCCGTGATTCGGAAAGCACGTTATGCCACTGGTCTCGGCTGTCATTCATAGATCTTTGACAGTCGTTACGGGATAGAATCCCAAAACTCTGTCTACCAGTCTTACCAAGAGGTATCGTGCTACCCAGTAACTGGGTTGTGGAGGACAGATCGGCAATCGCTCCATGTAAAATACTGGTATTCAGCTGCATTCGGTAAGACTAGGCAGATTGACAGATTTTAACTCGTTTGAACTTATAGCAAAATCTGTGTTAACCAAATCTACATTCTATAACCAAGCTTACCTGCATAGGGGGCGCTAATTCGCTAAATTGAAAATCTTCCCCCAAACTTCATTATCTTTATAATTACTTTCCAATCCTCCCCTACACGATCAAATTACAAACTCATTATCTCTATATTATTAATATGATTTTGGATCCATGTTATTGTTAGGTAAAACCTGTGGGTACTAATCTTACAAATCCTACATACCTATACCTACAGCCCATAACTTTTTTTCTTATACAAGGTGTAATTTTAATCACCGTTAACCTCATAAGGGGTCATTGTTACTACGGGCCCAAACCTGAAATCGCGAAGCTGTTCCTTACATTTTGACGAATTATGCGAACGTAAATGTAGGGAACAGCTAATTTTTTTTTTCGCGGTCTAGTCTGCGCAGTCTAGATTTGATCCTATTGTAAAAGTTGTTCATAATGATGAGTACAATGACCCCTTATGAGGTTAACGGAGATTGAAATTACACCTTGTATATCCTGCTACTTAGCAATATGTTTGTTCCAAACAATAATCTAAAATGCTGTTTCATTCCATCACTAAATGTGTCTTCAGCAGAGACGTGCACCCAGCGGTGCAATCCTCATTTTTTAACCGACTTCAAAAAAAGGAGGAGGTTCTCAATTCGACTGTATGTTTTTTTTATGTTTGTTACCTCATAACTTTCGACTGGATGAACCGATTTTGATGATTCTTTTTTATTTCAAAAGCTCGTGCTTCCCATTTCAATTTCATATAGATCTGATGATGCCTTTCGGAGACAGACAACGGAACTCTTCAAAAAATAACAGTAAATAAACCGCGATTGCTGCTATCGCATAAATATGCATTGTTTTGACCCCAAGGATGATGAAATTTCGAATTAGTGGGGTAGGTACTATAACTAAAAAGTGAAAAATAAAAACTTTTTCCAAAAAAAACAACCGACTTCCGAAAAAACACTACAAAGTGAAAAATAACTTTAATTTCGGAAGGCGGTGACTTTGGATAATTATGTATTTAATTTTTTGTCACCGCCTTCCGAAATTAAAGTTATTTTTCACTTTGTAGTGTTTTTTCGGAAGTCGGTTGTTTTTTTTTTGAAAAAGTTTTTGTCTGCGAATCTTGTCGCTAGTCCTGGTGTACTATTCCTCTTGTGGCGAGAGAATCTTAGACTGACCTCTCCCTGCAGCTGGGCAGCTAGCTCGTTTAATGTTGGTCCAATCTGGTCTGATACTTCTTGCTGTTTGAGTCAATTTCTTCCTTCACAGTGCTCTGATTGAAGTCTAGGTTTACATATTTATTGCTTACGTATGGTGGAATATTGAACATGGCTCTCATTGTTTTGCTTTGAAGCCTTTCAAGTATTTCGATATAAATATGGCTGGCTGTGCCCCAGAGCCGAATGCCATAGGTTCATATAGGCTTTAGTTTAGATTTATAGATAGCTGTCCATAACTGGATAAGAAATTAAATACTTTACAACGGGAACTACAAAAAAACATTTACACAAGATTACAACATACCACTTACAAGAGAACAAGGAAGGGAATAGAGAAAAGCCTTAGACAGTTTGTATGTTTGTTACTCAATCACGCAAAAACTGCTGAACGGATTTGGTTGGATTTTGGCACACATAATAGTTTAATTATTAGATATTTTTTATCCCGTTAGTACGTTCCCGTGGGATAATTTTCGACCTCCACGTGGGCGAAACCGCTGGCAAAAGCTAGCATTTATATTAATTGTATATTGATAAGAAATTGTGTATTAAATACAAAGAAACAGTTGCACAAGATTATAACAAACTAGGTACTTACTACAGAATAGGGAAGGAAATAGAGAAAATACTTACAAAAGCAAGTTCTTACTTTCCTACCAGGAAAATGGACAGTCACTTTGTATAATGGCTTCCGTTGAGTCACAAGATCGCTCTGTCAAGAGGTAATTCTGTGGTCTGCTCAGGAAATCCCTAGTAAACAATTAAGAACGTTATCTATACATATCTATACATATAAATAAAATTGGAGTGTCTGTTCTGTAATATTAAAATAACCGCTTTTTGCTACATGCATATGAATATATATACGGTACATATACCAAAATAATTTTTTTACAATTTTTGTCTGTTTGTCTGTTTGGTCACGCTAATTTCTGAAATGGCTGGACCGTTTTTGATGGGACTTTCACTGGCAGGTAGCTGATGTAATAAGGAGTAACTTAGGCTACTTTTATTTCAGAATTTTATTTGTTTTTATTGATATATAAATAATAGTAAAAAAACTATTCCGCGTTGACGAAGTCGCGGTCATAGCTAGTTTCTACTATAATGTTAACAGGTATTCAGGTACTGTCACATAGTTAAAGATTAGTTTTAGGCCCGTATTACAGAACCTCACTCGAGATTCAAGCATTTCTTAGAACTAGTTAAGAGTCACATGATTGGTTGAAACTGAACCTAGTTTTTAGTAATGCTTAGGACTTCAGTGAGGTTCTGTAATACGGGACTAAGATTTCAATGTTACGTCTTGAAGCCGAGATTGATAAACGTTACTTAGCGCCGTCACGAGCTTAGCCAAACCACGTAATGCAGTCAAGCATGTGCTGAGTAACGTTTTGTTATTGGAACGAAGTTCTTAACGCGGCTTGCGGTAGGAGTAAACTAGTAGAAATTATCACCTAAGGCAAGAGCGTGAAAAAAAAATCCAAGATGTCGGCAGCGGTATGAGACCTTCTAAAAACGTATACTAGATGGCTCTGTATTCAAAACACGCACCAAATTCACATTTTCTCTTTCTATCTCTCTTTCTCTCTCTGTCTCTCTCTAATATATACGTGAGACGTCAAAACTGTCAATAGTTTGACAGTTTGCAAGTTACTAGCTCAAATAAAGACTAAAATCTATCAAAGCCTATGAACCTTACCGAAAACTTTCTCATACGACGCCGGCGGGTCTTTAAATTACAATTTTCAAAACATAGATAGGTCTGTCAAGTCAAAGAAGGGACCACCCCAGCTCATTGACAGGTTTTATTCCCTGGTTTGCTTTACGAGCTTCATTTACGACTCGTAGCAACGTCTTACACGTGTAGGTGACGTACTGATCTCTTAAATTTTTATGGGAACACGTAAATTGAGTCGTCTTGGTGTTACATTTTCATGAGTTTTGAGGGGTAATGTAGATCGTCGCTCCATGTTTGGTACTGGTGTTTAAATGCATCCGGTTACAATGGAAGCCGACACCAACATATTTGGAAAAAGGCTCGGCAGGTTGGGTTTTTTTTTGGGTGGGAAATCATCAAATATCTTCTCCCGCTCTGGGTGGAGCGGGACGGCGTATCAGACTTTTAATGACTAAAACCCACCCGTGTTCCCTCAGTTGCCTGTGTACCAGAGGCCGCGGTATCTCTTTCGAACAACCCGCACCCCTGGCAGGTCGGCAGATTGGTTGAGGGGCGATGTTGATTCTTTCCGTATTTTGTCTTCTTAGACGCTTTATTTTTCGACAACAATTTTCAGTAAATTGAAAATTAACTAAGGTTTAAATTGTCCAACTGTCACAGACCATGTCATTAGACCTAAGTAGTCGTGTTATGACGAGTCAGTGACATTCAACCAATGCACCGCAATGCAGTTGTGGTAACTCAAACCATTTATTTCAATTAAACCATTTACAGGCGCATATGAACGATCAGAGTCGGTCAGTCAGGAATATGAAGCTAGTTGCCCATTCCAATTAGGTACCTATGGTTCTCCATAGGTACCTAATTGGAATGGGCAAGAAACTCCACGGACACCCTTTTAAAATAGATCGTTACATCATTAATGTTAAACTCATAATTTATTATAGGGCGAGAATAAAATAGACGTACAGGTTAAAAGCGTCCAGAGTACAGCGAGTAGAAAAAAAAAACAATCCAAAAAATAAGCCGTGGCAGCTAAGAGATGACCAGCAGGCTTAGCACGTGCACCGATTTATCGGCGGAAGAATAGACATGACTATTAACTAAATGATGTACAATAGCAGAAGATAGCTATGTTCTCTGAAATATTCTTCTGAAATAGTCTACATACAAAAGGACCTAGACAAAGATCGTTAAAAACGAATAACAAAATGACAGATTGCAGTAGGATATCTACGGTGTGATGTCAAAAATGGAGAAACGAAATGTCATTTTGTATAGAAAAAGCACTGTCTATTCTTCGTAGAAATAGAAAGCGTCATGCTAAGCCTGCAGTCCCAACGAACGGCGCCCACTCACGAACATGACGCATGGAACGAGATCAATTAGGTGTCCAGGTATTTTGAATACCATAATTTGTGTTATTTTCCTTTTATTATTGACTGCCTCGTTGGTCTAGTGGTCGCAAACGCCACTGCTGAGCGTCCTTGGTCCGATTTCCTTGTTGATCAGAGTTATTAAGTTTCCCATCTAGAATTTCTCAATAACAGCACGGAGTCTGGATTTGTGACCGGTTTCTGGCAATAGGCTGGCCCCCAATTACATGAGACTTAAACATGACTGGAAAAATGTGAGTGCATCAATAGTGATACACCTCTGCCTAACCCTTCTGGGGATCTGCCAGGGGATGTGTGTTGTTCGAAAGAGATACCGCGGCACACAGGCAACTGAGGGAACACGGGTGGATTTTAGTCAGTAAAAGTATGACAGGCCCTCCCTCTCCACCTAGAGCAGGACAAGTTATTTGATGATTTCCCACCCAAAAAAAAAGAAAACAGCCCTTCTGGGGATACATTAGTGATGAAATGTTTTTTCTTTATATTCAACATAACAAACCCACATACATTATTATGTACCTATGTATAGGCACTACAGCCAAATATGTGTACATTTACCGTCAATTAGTGAGTTTCCGCAGAATAATTTAGATAATTCCGACGCTGAATGAATCCGCACCACAATAAATAATTGGATCAAAGCCCGCAACTCGTGGCGAGCCCATTTCCCACCCTTCCCTTTGACAATATTTATTAAAATACGCAATGAGGTTGTTTTCAAATTCAAACAAATTATAAAAAATGTATGAGTCTAGTAAAATACCGTAAATAACTTATTTTAACTGACGCGAAAGTTACGTTAAAATATACGAGAAAATAAAGTCCATTACACTTTATTCTCGCTTTAGGTGAAGATGTGTGTCTCCTTTTCATACAAGATAATATTGTCTATTGTCTTGTTCTTAAAAACCTGATCAATCTCTGTCCAATCTCAGGTTACTTTTATGTAATAAAATTGATTGACAAAAACAAAAACAGCCGTGTAAAAAAACATTATAGGTTTTTATTCATTTTTCGCCGGCTGGTTGACGCTTCACTTGACCAGAGGGCTGGGTAATTTTTTAGCCAAAGAATTAACATTGCCATTCAACGTGGCAATGTTGCTAGTTTTCTGGGCACGTTTCCTGATGACAGCGATGCGGACGAATACTTCGACGCCTAAGTGTGCTTTTGTTTTTACATGTATTTGTAAGGTTATTAAGTAATTTAATTTATATTAATTTAAACAAATATTACTTTAGTTTAAAAATAAATATATTAATTCATTTTTTACATCTGCAATTCTTCAAAAAAATCATTAATTTACTGATAGATTTATCTGTCAGTAAATTAATGATTATCTGGACAGTCTAAACTCTAGACACATGGATTTTTGCACAAAAGTTTCTTGAATAAAGGAGGTGAGCACTAAGAAAGGATTTTAGAACATGCATCCCCTAAAGGGGGATGAAACCTTGTGTAGAAGTTCGTCATTTTTGACGGTGGCAAACCTCATCAAGAACACGGCTTGTACAATAATTAAAACTATGTGATTCCCAGCTATCTACATTTCAGCGATCGAACTCAGGTTCCTCTAAATCGATAATTCTTCGTCTTTATCTACTTGCTAACCAATTCCAAAAGTTTGAACGTCTCTGAGACTGGGACCATCATCGTAAAGTGGATTGTGTCGCGAGAGGAACATTTTCCATAAAAATATTCTTTTAAAAACCACTGAGAAAAGTGTAGCAAAAATGGGGAAAAAGGGTAAGTATAAATTACAAGCTAATATTTACACTGAAATAAAGATATTTGAAGATTTTTCCTGCGTTCCGTTACAGTGGTATTTTGTTTTTAGAATAACCTACATACCAATTTATTATTTTGATAATATTACTGGATTTTGATTTATGTGTTTAATGGAAAAATACAGGGCGGCTGGGACATCGACGCACAATCTGTTTCCAAAGGTTTATTTAGTACATGATTTTGAACGTTCCTGCGTTGAAATTTTTCATCGGTTATAAAAAATTAATGCTCTGTCATACATTTTTCCATGAAACAGCAGTTTTTTTTTTAATCTAAAAAAAAATTGTTGAGAAATCGACGATATTTTTCAAATGTTGTTTCTCCCAACTAGTGAATGGCATTTCTTGTTATCGTATGTGATGAAAACTAGAATAATATTTTGGTGAAAGACGTGTTTTTCGGATATTTTATTGCCTAAGTTTGACGGATAATTTAAAAAAAGAAGTACTGCAATTTCTTTTTTATAATCGACAAAAAATTCTCTTCTACCGTAACATGTAATGAATTCATGGTTTACAGTTTGCGGGTCGATGTCCCTGCCAACCTGTATACCAAAAAGTATTGAGTAAGCATGTGTGTGAATGTGTAGGAAAGACAGTAGAATGAATAAATTAAGTTATGGGCAGGAAAATGATGACGATCTAAACTAAATATCGTTTCATATTAGGATTAATTCGTTAAGTCAAAATAGTTGTCGTTATTTTTGAAGTGAAAACTTCTTTAGGCGCGTTGAGCACTTTTTGGGTGTACAAAAATCATGGAACTCGCGTCATCGTCACCGAACGCTTTTCCGAGCACATGGACCGCCATGGACGTGTCGCGCGTTGATGTCTTTTGGAAAAGTCCCTTTCTTTCATTAGGAAATTCTAATTCTTTTATCCCTTTCTTTCCCTTTGTATTTTTATCGTAAAAATCTGTGATGTTACCTTTAATGGCTACAGTCGATCGCTCGTTTATAATTTTTTACCGAGAGCAATCAGGACCCAATGTGAAATCCTGTATTGACGATTAAAAAAATACACACGCAATTGTTCAAGTTTTCACTTCTGTCGGCAATCCCGGAGTGCCGTTGCTTTTTTTTGTGCAAATTAAATGGCCAAATAGGCCAAATTTACCTAAAAGCTTTTCTGGTTAGCCAATAGCAAACCTAGTCATTAAAATAATATGGAATACAAATACATGCTGCGTGAACACGGAATATTCACATGTGTTTTTATGTGAGCGAGTTTTCAAATCACTAGGTATGAAATGTTGGTGTTTTATTTTATTTTATTTACAAATAACATTCGAACTTACGACCCCCAAAAGAAAACCTCCCTTGAGTTGGTACTGCCTAATCGAGTGGAATTACCTTTTTCATACAGTATTTTTCTACCATTTTTTACTGTGAAAAATACCCATATAAGTACTTAGCTTAATGGAATATCCAATAACCATTTATCCCGCTAATATCTACACCGGAATCCAACTGTAAGGAAAGACTATATAACACTTATTAAGATAGCATACTAATTTAATCGAAGAAAAAATTAGGAAAATTTCTAATAAAAATATCCGCGCACCAAATTCAGGGGGCTCTTTTATCCGATAAAGGCTCCCTGTTGACGTCAAATTGAATAGTAATCCCGTTTATTTTCCGCGAAAATATTTGCACCGTTTTGTTTTGACGATGTTTTTCAACTGTTGTTTCTCCCAACTTGTGAAGGCATTTCTTGTTATCGTATGAGATGGAAACTAGAATAATATTTTGGCAAAAGACGTATTTTTCCGATATTTTCGCTCCAATTTTGACGGAGAATTTTTTGGATGTTTCGAAACTTTCACGATTAATTGGTAGTAAACACACTTGTCACTTTAGTCAACACTTCACTTAATCCAAAATAAACACTAGAATCAAAAGGCAAATTGCAATTTGAATTCCACTCTTCTTCCACTCACAGAGTCCATTTTAATTAATACGGAGTACTTTTAAAAGGACCTCGTTGATCAACTCCGAATTTTATGGAAATTTTAACACAAAACCACTGATAAATTGAAAAGTTTACAGTCCATTAAATCTGTGTCCTGATTGAGTTCATCAATTTTTGTCCTACTTCTCAAATATTGAGCGATTGAGATGCATAGCGTGGTCGTTGCCAATTAGGACAGCGTTTTAGGCATTATGCCAAAGGCTGAATGCAATGAATGAATATGATTCTTTATGTTTCTGAATGTTGGCAGTCTGGGTCACTGGAAATATTTTAATCCATTATGTAATTCGGCGACCTATTTGCCCAGACTTAGCGTCCTTATGTCTTTTTAGAGTTCCGTACCCAAAGGGTTTTAATTTTTTTGTTGGGGTGGAAATCATCGAATAACTTCTCCCGCTCTGAGTGGAGCAGGAGGGGCGTGTCAGACTTTTACTGACTAAAACCCACCCGTGTTCGCGTACCCGCCGCGGTATCTCTTTCGAACAACCCGCCCCCCTGGTAGGCATCGGCCGTTCCGGGCCCCATCAGTTGCTGCTGACATCTCTTTGAGGCGCGCGTGGAACACAACGCGCCGTCGACCTGGGCTTGGTCCTTACCGGACAGCGAGCTAACTATTACTACTATTACTCACCGTCCGCAAACCCGCGCCCACGGTGGCTGGGAAAGCTGGGAATCAGCCTGGGATTCCCGACGCCCAAGGGGTCTCTTGCGGAAGCTACGGCCGTGAGGGCGCATGTACTGCCTCTCCCTCACGTGCGCCGCCTCCCTCTTTGCAAGCATCACTGCTTCGCTGAAGGAAGCGATGACTACCCATGCACTCTCGCTCCGTACCATGGCCTGGACCAGGGCCGGACGCGAGAGATCGCCGCCACCGATCGCCTCCATGAGGACACGGCGGTGCCCCGCCCAAGCCGGGCAGACCTCCACCGTAGGCTCCACCGTGTCCTCAGGGCGATCTTCGCAATGGAAACACCCGGGCGTTTCCTCCCGCCTTATGTGAAACAGGAACTTCCCGAAACAGCCGTGTCCGGTGAGGACCTGTGTCAGGCGGAAGGTTAGGACTCCGTGCCGCCTCTCAAGGCACTCCTCAAAGAGGGGATTTACCGCCGCAATTGTGGCGTGCCCATAGCCAAAGGGTAAAACGGGGAGTCTGTCTGTCTGTCTGTCTGTCTGTCTGTCCGTCTGTCCGTCTGTCCGTCTGTCCGTTTGTCACCAGGCTGTATGTCATGAACAGTGATAGTTAGACAGTTGAAATTTTCACAGATGATGTATTTCTGTTGCCGCTGTAATAACAAATACTAAAAAACAGAATGAAATGAATATTTAAGGGGGCTCCCATACAACGGACATGATTTCACGCGCGAGTCCGACTCGCACTTGGCCGGTTTTTGTAAGAGCCTTTTATCCACCAGAACCGTGTTTTCTACTCGGCATTATTTCGTTGCACATGATATTGTTAATGGTTTTCAGCTCACTAACGATATTGACCCACAAAATGGTTACGGAATGGCCCAAATTAGGCACACGTTTATTGTGTAAATATTTTTTGATGGACCTAGATAAGGCTTAAAGGTTAGAACTTACGAGTATAACATAAAAAAAAAAACAATAAAGCCAAAACTAAAATACACGGAGAAACTTTAATTTTATGGCCTTTCAGACTAACTTTCTTTTGAAAACCACAAATTTTTAGCTGGCAACAAAAATAAAGTCTGTCTTAATAAAATCTCCAAGGAGGTGCAGTAATGAGTCGGGACAAGTCTGCAGAAGGCCTTCCCAGGCAACTTGAACTACTTAGCAAGGTTGGCAACCTGCCCAGTAAAATACGACATTTTAAGGATGCCCAAAGCTACTAATAATTCATTGCTGAATCAATACACTTTTGTAGGAACGTTGCTGTCTTCCTTTTTGTATTTCATGCTCCTGGGTCTCGTTTTCCGTACTGCAATTTCTTTTGACTGGTCTCTCTTTTATTGAACAAGTTTATTAATGTTTTTTGCTAGCTAGCTACCTTTTTTATTACGCAAGTCCACTGTTGGTATTCATTCATTGAATGGATAATACCGTGATATCACTTAATTTGGTGTTAACTTTGAGTTTATTTCGGTACTTATTTCTTAATAATGATGTCCACAACATATGGCAGCCAGATGACATACCTAACATTAAAAACAAGTATTCTATTACAATACATTTTGTTGCTTTTACACATTAGAATCAATGCGGACACCGAATTATTTGAAACGTTCTAAATCATTTAACATCAATGTAATTAGGCCGAACATCCAATGAGGCACTTTGGGGCGAGCATTAGCAAATGTAATGTCGGGAACCATAAATTGGGCTAAGCGGCTTAAATACGGGCAATGCTTTGTCGAAATATTACGGAATTTGAAACTTGCTGATAATGCGTATCGGTTGCTGTATTTAGCCATAAAGTGGCTTTCAAATCGTGTGAAATAGACGCTTTTGTGCGAAAATCGGCTTATTACTATTTCGATCGAATTATTTCGAACTGAGTTTCGAGTGTCGAGAATTTAACTGACCGTCGTTGTTTGAGTGTAGAACATTAACTAGGTACGGTCCACACCGGACACGATCCCACGTCTATCCATTGACAGATTACTAATTACTCTGATGGACTTCACTTGTATACGATTGAGTGACGGACGCTTGGACGGCTGGCTGGCAGCGAGCAGCTCATTGGCTATTATTCAATAGTGAAGGGAAACACAATCCGTAGTATACCTACCTAATATGATTTAATTTCTGCAATAAGGAAATTCCCAACATTACATATACAATTCTTATTTAAAAATCTATCAAATGATCAAATTAAAAGACCCATCAAGCTAGATTTACTAAACAAATAAACAGAAGCACCGGAAACGTGTTTTGAGTCCCAAATGTAACAAAGATTGGACTATAATTACGTATTCCAGATATATTCCCGCGCACGCCACATTCAAACATGGCGGATTGCATACACGGACCCACCTGGGACGCTGGATTGGCGCCAAAAGTAATCCCGGTACTAAGATATACCGCCATTAAACGTGGCTCAGATGAGTTTTATTGTTTTGTTTTTATTGCTTTTGAATTATTGATATTGAAATCGATGAACTCATAATGCACTGATGACGCACGCGATGTGCACGTTCAACGCGACCTTTGCACGATAATTGTTTTTTCTTATTTTAATTTCATTTTAGTTTATAGCAATAGTACATGTGTATTTACCTATCGCTTAAGGGCAACCTATAAAGATAGATTTCATCATTATAATTTCAGCCGAAAGACGTCTTCTGCTGAACAAAGGCCACCTCCAAGCTCCGCCACTTTGACCAGTTCTGTACTTCCCGCATCCACCGGATTCCTGCGGCCTTCACAAGGTCATCCGTCCACCTTGTGGTAAGCCTTCCAACTCTACGTCTGCCGGTACGCGGTCGCCACTCAACCGATCAATGTGCCCTGCCCACTGCCACTCTTAAGTTTGGCAATTCTTCGGGTTATGTCGGTTGCCTTGGTTCTCCTGCAGATCTCTTCATTCCTGATTCGATCACGCAGGGAAACTCCAAGCATAGCTCTCTCCATTGCCCTTTGGATAACTTTCAGCCTTCTAATATGGCCCATTGTGAGCGACCACGTTTCAGTACCATAGCTAACAGTACACTGGCAAGACTGACTGGTCAAAGACATACGTCTTGAGACACTGCGGTATTTAGGGCGAGAAGATATTACGTAGCTCCCAGAACGATAGATTTAAGGTTTTATACTAATAAATAAGTACAAGATCGGTCGGTACTCTGAGTTAGACAGTTTGATATAAAAGTGGGAGTTTATTTAAGTAAAAAACTGTTTTCAATAAGTTCTTAATACAGCAGCATTTTTGAAAGCCCTTTACCACTTGTAGGAAAGTAACTGGAATTAATGTTTTTTACATAATATTTATAAAATTACAAACTAAATGAGTGTATAATTATTAAGTTCAGATGTAGTTATCCAAATCATCCTTTATTAATAAGCTGTGTCCTCAATATAATATCAGAACCTTCTTATGCTAAGAAATACGGTATTTTTAGATATAATCGTGGGTTGAAAGAGACCCATTGAAGTATCGAGTACGTAACGCCTCCCCTCCATTTCAAAGACGCTCCCTCAAAGTAAAAGTACTAAGTGCCGACAAATTTCAGAAAACATGTTTTTCGAGATCAAGAGCCGATTCATAGCGTTATTTCAATGGATTTCTGAAGCTATATTTAAGTTCCCTTAAACAGATATAAGTCTTCCAAGTCTTATAACTGTTTAGGTAGTTTTTATCAAAGAGAAAACCTTATGCTTATTGCATATTGTAAATATAATGTGGGTGGCTGTTTTGTAGGGATAAAAAAAACTAACTCTATGATTCGTGAACATTATGGATGATCATAACCAAACCATAAAATCCTACTGATGTTTTTTTACTCGATCACGGAGGGCCTTGTGGCTAAGTAATACCAGCCGTACGGATCTATCGATCAGGTTAAGCCACGCTTGCCGCGTAGGGCCCTGGTAACTTTAAATATTGTCATTATGAGCGATAATAGTTCTTATTGCAATCTATTACTGGTTAAAATCTGTTGTAACAAATTCGAATAACAAATGAGCAAACGTATGTCGTAAAAATGCAAATAAAATCGTATAAATTTAGATATTAACTATTTAATAATAAATAATCCATCACTGGATGCAGTTTGGTATTTGGAATTTTATGGTATATTTTTAATTATGTTTATATAACTGTTATTGAAGGGATAAACCGATTTTAAAGATAATTAAGAGGTGACTTTGATGATTTTTTTTTATGCATTAAAGTATGTTTAATTATATTTTGAGTTCCATCACTGTATGCAAAAAAGACTTGAATATATCATATATTTGTTTGCTTTCAAAATTATTTACGGTTAAAGAGATACACAGCTTTAAAAAATCACCTGTACCAACACCCCTCCGTGTCTCGCAAATCACGTAAAGAAGTAGCAGTGCGGAATCTAAATTTGTAACCGGTAACACACACGAGCAGTGGTGGCTCAGTGGTAACGACCGCGACTTACGAGTTGTAGGTCATGCTTTCCAACCCAGTCAGGCGCATTACTTTTTGTAAATTATTTCATCCCCACTGCTCTCAAAACTGTGAAGGACACCATGAACACCAACACACACGACTTAAAAAATAGAAATGGTCATATCGCCGAACCAACAGTCCAACAGGCGTCATTTTCCATTATAACATCAAAATCAAAAGTCATTTATTTAAACTAGGCTGGTGTCAGCACATTTTGAACGTCATAATTACATAAGACAGTCCCCCAAAACGACCGCCCTTCACCACTTCCTAGTGCTTTACGCGCTAACATAACTGAAACCGCATGCAACTACTTCAATATTACCAGAACCGCATCCTTCCGCGTTGCAGTAACAAATTAATATTGTACCACGTTTCCGTTCGCATTTAGCAGACATGTCGGCGAAGTGATTACATTAATTTGTTATAACACCCCATAAGAACTCCTTTGGGAATAGTAGCGGTAGTAAGAGGCTAATAGAGTAACGGCTGACTCCCTTGTGGAGTCATTAGCTGTACAGAAGAGATGTGAAAGATTCCGTTGTAGTTGAAAATGGAGCATAGAAAAGAAACTATATTATTATGTGGTATGATAATATATGTATCTGGGTGGTGGTTTTGAGCATTTTGTAAATGGCCTACGCAAATGTCCTGCAAATCTGGTAGCGTCTTGTGGCGGGTCGTTGAGCTCCCTAAAATAGGGTTGAGCTACACGGTGACTGCTACATACATGCCGTCTGTTGAGACAGGTCAGCTCAAAGCTGCAATGGCTCTTTCTTCAAAAGGCCTTTCCAGACATTACCCTGCATTGTTAGACTCACATAAAATTTAAATAATATAATGTTTGGACTTTAAAAGAGACTATGACCTCTGAGTTTGTTTCGGCTTTTCTTCTCAGGGAACAGTCAGCTAGGAAATGCCGGCGCCATCTAGTTTAAAAAAAATATTGACCAACAAAATATTGACGTGTAAAAGTGTCTTTTAAGATCTACTTACATAAATAAACATTTCATTTCATTTCGGGTACGTAAAAATATATTTTCTTGTACTTATAATAATTAATATGTCTTTCTTTTCTCAGTTAGTTTAAATCTTAATCATGGTCTGGCAGTTTGAGTAATTTATACGGCCTACACAAATGTAAATGTTTGGTGTTTTTCGTCGAATCGTTGAGGTCCTTAAGTTTTGAGTTGAGTTGCAAGATTGCTGACAAATACGTGCACTGACTGGACGGGTCTACTTAATCTGTGCGTTGCTATCCTCAAAAGAACATTTCAGGCATCAAACTACATGGTCTTCATATAATCTGAGCAAGATTATGTCTGGATTTTAAACAGACTGTGACCTCTGAGTGTGTTTCGGCCTCTCTACTCAGAGTAGTCAGATAGGAAACGGCACTTCGTTTAGGTTTTATAAAATGTGATTGTCGTGTTACAGTGTTCATACACACCTCCTAACAAAAATAAAATCATTTATCATTTTAAGACTTCGAAATTAAGGCAGCAGCTGGCTTAATTGAAATAAAAAAAAATGTCTTTTAATGAAGTGGAGTAAGGCCTCTAGTAAATTGAGCGTTTATAAGCCCTGAAAAACCAATTGATATTTGACACTTAAATGTCAAATAAATACTAAAACATATGAACATCTTCGCTACAAATTAGCTTAGCTCTTTAAGTATTCATTCTTCTAGTATTCTACACCAGAAACAAATCTACCTTCAATGCGTTATCGTGAACAAGTTTTAGAGTACTTAGTATAACACTATAACACCTGGCCATTTAAATAGTAGGAATTAGTTGTTCAACTAACTCAAATGGCTATTGTGAAAGTAGTTTTACTTCAACGTCCAATGCCGCATTCGTAAGTACCTTGACGGACTTAGTGTATGTAAATGGGGCAATGTATGACGAAGTTTGGCTAACTTGCGTCGTTTTGAGCGCTCGAATATGGTAAAGGAGGAACTGGAAGTTTGTTGATTAGTTTTCTATAAAGTGTACCTTAGCGTGGATAGTGTGAGCTCAGTATAAATATGTATACACACTAAGAGGGACAACCCTAACGCTCCGACGGAGCGTAGGTATCTAAATCAACAAATGGACAGTATTGAAACTAGGCCTCTAGTTTCAGTACTGTTCATATTATACTGTGGTGTGAGGCTACTTAGTTGCATTTAGTGCACATATACGTATAGCTGTACCAAATCACCCTTTCTGCTACGACATAAAGGCGCCATTCAAGTATTACGTAAGCACTACAGGGGGCGGGGGGTCTTTGCTTTGCTTATTTTTTGATGACATGGGGAATGGGGCGTCTGGATAGTGATTACGTCAGCAGTATTTTTTTTTTACTTTTTGGATTTTCTACAAAATTTTATCGATTTTGGTTTGAACACATATAAGGCAATCGTACTTGTCTATGAATGGCTCGAAAAAAACGATGACGATATTCCAAAATCACACGAAAGTGAGTAGACACACAACATTGAACAGCAAACATCCAATGTGATCGAAGACTTTAGAGCAGGGACTGAATTACCCAAAAATTAAGGTACCTTTAAATTTCGGTATGACGTCATACCGTTAAATAAGGGTTACCGAAATATTTCGATACCGTTTTTATTTGCAGTAGCGGAATTTTGAGGTTGGAAATGCATTCCGGTATATTTCGGTAGCAGTACCTTAACCTATAATAAACATATCGGTAGCAGTACCTAAACTTTAATAAATTTTCTTTGACGCTCACTTGAGAAGCCCTGATTGGCTAATTGCACTTTATTATGACTCAGTTATGGTTTTTATTTCCGATCGGAAAGACACGGCTGGGAGTGTAAACCGGACTAATCCGAGTGCCTACCTAAGGTTTTCTTATCTTTCTTCTTTAAGGTTTTTTTTTCGTTCTTTTTATCTGATGATGATGTTGTGGAATTTTTTTTTCTCATAAACGTATAGAGCAGAAACGTAAACGTAAGTACCTAGAAGTCTGTGAAGTTTTATTAGGTAGGTACAGTTACAATATTTACATTTAATGTAACTAAAATTACAAGTGCATATGTCATTCATCATAGATGAGTCGTCTGAAAGCTCAGATTCAGATGACATCTATATAGATGACACAAAATTAGACCTAGTCTCTCAGTCTCATAAAAGAGATAAATATTCACCCTGATGGTGCATGCAACTCCAGAACTGGATTCCCCAAGTTCACCGGATGTATTTGAGACCGACGAAGTAAATTTTTGTAATACCCTACAAAATATCTAACATGACATAGGCATGTTAAATTGCACGTTGTTATTAGGTACTATGTGATCTCGTCCCTAACGCCGCCGCTGGGTTGATGGAAAAAACATTAAAATACCTTCGATACTTATCTATTAGTTTTTTTTTATAATTGATTATTACGTGTAATATTTGTTTCATATGCCCATGCCCAACAGTGAGATAGTAATAGGCTGATGACGATGAAGGAAATGGTATTTTTCTTCTCAGAGTAGTCAGATAGGAAACGCCGGGGTCATCTAGTTTAAAAAAATATGATTGACGTGTAAAAGTGTTTGTACAAACCTACTTACAGAAATAAAATCATTTATCATTTCACCATGCAATTCCGCAATAAGTAGGCAGCGAAAATTCTCAACGCGGAACGAAACATCCAGCTCCAACGACGGCAAGTGCGTGGCTGGACGTGCGATTGAATCGCCCCAAAACTAGACTATTAATGCGATTTCGAATGCGTCTAGAGCGGGAGTTTCGTTTCTATGCAATGCATTATCTATTTTTCTATGGTATAATCTACTGTTTATAGAGCACACACCAGTGCTCTGTTTTTCAGGGCACACGCCCTGGATGCGGTGTTACCAAATATTATTGAAAGCAGCGCAGACTTTTGTGATACACACTCGTGTATTGCATAGCTGTTGCGGCATCTCGTTCGTATAGTTCGTGTCAAATTTCCAAACTCTGACCGAGCTGCACGACCGAAACCCTCCGCACTAGCCTGGCAATGCAGGATTGACCGTCGTATTAATGAGGCCAGGGTGGGTACTCATCGGGAAGCTGATCTGGTTCAGGAAGGGCAATACACGCCCAAGGGTGATGCGTTTTGTGAAGCGGGCGTTCTCGGGAACTACAATTAGTTTTCAAGAATATGCATCCCGCGTCACAGAGCGCATCGACTTCCTGAAGCAGAAAGTTTGTACATGGGCACACCGTATCTGTAGGTATAGGCGAAGAGTGGATCGGCACACTCAGACTCAGACCGCATGATATACCGCATACAGAGCTTGGGAGCAGCCCATATCCACTCAAGGTGTGACTGACGCGCATCCACCGAATACTGATGCCACTTATGTCTGAATCTCTGAATGGATGTAAGAATGCGTCCCGCAGTACTAAGGAGCTGCTCCTTATAAACATGGCCATAGTCCAACAGGTTCGTAGATCTTGGAAGGATTTTTCAACATGTTGGATAGATTATAAGAAGGCCTATGACTCTGTGCCACATACATGGCTCATGAGGGTTTTTTTTTTCCTGGGTGGGAAATCATCAAATAACTTCTCCCGCTCTGGGTGGAGCGGGAGGGCGTGTCAGACTTTTACTGACTAAAACCCACCCGTGTTCCCTCAGTTGCCTGTGTGCCAAGGGCGGCGGTATCTCTTTCGAACAACCCGCACCCCTGGCAGGCATCGGCCCTTGCGGGCCCCATCTGTTGCTGCTAACATCTCTTTGAGGCGCGCGTGGAACACAACGCGCCGTCGACCCGGGCTTGGTCCTTACCGGACAGCGAGCTACCCATTACTCGCCGTCCGCAAGCCCGTGCCTACGGTGGCCGGGAATCTGCCTGGGATTCCCGACGCCCAGGACGTCTCCAGCGAAGGCCACGGCTATGAGGGCGCATGTACTGCATCTCCGTCACGTGCGCCGCCTCCCTCTTTGCGAGCATAACTGCTTCGCTGAAGGAGGCGACTGCCAGCCGTGCCCTCTCGCTCCGTACCATGGCCTGGACCAGAGTCGGACGCGAGAGATCGCCGCCGCCGATCACCTCCACGAGGACACGGCGTTGCTCCGCCCAAGCTGGGCAGACCTCCACCGTATGCTCTACCGTGTCCTCTGGGCGATCTTCGCAATGGAAACACCCGGGCGTTTCCTCCCGCCCTATCCGAAACAGGAACCACCCGAAACAGTCAGCGTAGCAAACTACGCTGACGCCACTAGGGAGGTCGGCGCGCAGCACCCAGTCGTATCCGATGTCCCACAGATGCGGCCCCAGGACCGATCCCTGTGGGACACCGCACGACATCTCTCGCCGGTTCCACTCTCCTAGGTGACCGGGGTAGATGACGGCCCTGTCCGTCAAGTAGGTCCTCCGAGGCACTCCGGTGATACCGGAGTGCCTCCCTGATGCAACTCCAGGGCAGGGTGTTGAAGGCATTGGCGATGTCCAGAGACACCGCCAAGACGACCCCACCCCGGGCCACAGCATCCCCCGTCGTGAGGGCTCGCACGCGCATGATGGCGTCCACCGTGGAGCGCCCCCTGCGGAAACCGAACTGGCTCTCCGCCAAATCCGGCCCCACCCGCACCAGCCGCCCGACGAGGCGGTCTGCAATGACTCTTTCAAAGAGCTTGCCCACCTCGTCGAGCAGCACGATGGGCTGGTAAGTGGACGGAGAGTCCGCGGGGCGCCCCTGCTTCTTGATGAGGACCAGTTTCCCCGTCTTCCAGTGACGTGGGAACTGGCCCTCCTCCAAGCATGCGCTTAGGAGCCCTCTTAGTCGAGGCCCGAGAGCCTCCAAGGCCAGGACCCAGGCTTTTCCAGGCAAGCCGTCGGGTCCTGGGGTGGCTCATGAGGGTGCTGGAGTAAAAAAAACAAAAATAGACGCAACTCCACGCACCTTCATGAAGTCCTACCTTGATGGTCCTTCTCTATCCAGGATGTCCACAGATCCAGACGATTGATGAACCGATCAGCATTGAACGCGGAATATTTCAGGGCGACAGTTTGAGTCCCCTTTGGTTTTGCTTAGCCTTGAATCCTCTAAGCACACTTCGGGAGAATTCAGCTCTAGGCTATCGGTTGAGAAGAGGTGGTCAGGTGATATCACACCTCCTTTACATGGATGATTTGAAACTCTTTGCCCCCTCAATTTGCGACTGATGGAGCTACTGAAGGTAACAGAAACAGTTCAGTACCTCAGTTATCAGGATATTTTTTTTTGTGGACAAAGGTGTAGTCATGCATGGAAAGTGAGGGGATAACCGGTGGGGTCCGCAAGAGCCAATGCCTGCTGGAGGTGCGGGTTGTTCCAAAGAGATACCGTGGCTCCTGGCACACAGGCAATTGAAGGAACACAGGTGATTTTAGTCAGTAAAAGTCTGACACGCCCTCCCGCTCCACCCAGAGTGGGAGAAGTGATTTGATGATTTCCCACCCAAAAAAAAAAGGCGGGTTTATAGAATCCATGGGAACCCAACTTACGGATCCTAAATACCTTAGAGTCCTCTCCTCAACCGAAACCTACAAGTATTTGGGTATGTCGGAAGCATTAGGCATCAATGCTGCCGATATGAAACAATCTTTGAAGGAGCGCTTCTTTGGCCGCCTGAATAAAGTGTCAAATAGTCTTTTATTAGGCGGAAACAAGGTGCGTGCCTTCAACAGTTGGGTCATGCCGGTTTGATGTATTCTTTCGGCATACTCAAATGGACTCAGATGGAACTTGACGCTCTGGATAGGAAGGTCCGTACATTGCTGACGACATATCGGATGCATCACCCACGGTCATCAGTGATGAGACTGTACATCCCGCGGAAGTTTGGAGGCTTTTTAAATGCTAGAACCCTCCACAACCGCAAGATTTGCAGTCTCAGGTAATATTTCTATCAAACTAACGTGGGGATGCATCGAGATGTACTCGCAGTGGACAAGGGCGTCACCCTGAACCTTTCTCTTTGGCGAAAGAGAACTGACGCAAACCTGCAGTACTAGATAATGCAGTACTAGATCATAAGGAAGTATGGCAAGGCAAAGAGCTTCACGGACGCTTTTTCCTGGCTCTCCATGAGCCTGATGTAGACTTTTAGCGTCGGTTTCCTGGCTGCGTTTTGGTCGACCTCTTCGGGGATACCGAAGGTTTTGTCTGTGTGATTATAGATGAATTTATCATGACGAATAATTATCGGAAATACATTGTCAAGGACGATATGGTTGACATCTGTCGGGCATGCCACTGTCCCGGTGGATCAATCCGACATATTGTTTCCGGTTGTTCTCGTCTTGCTAACGGCGAGTACTTGCACAGATACAATCTAGTAACTAGGATATTCACCAGCAACTTGCTTTGCAGTACAACCTTGTGGAGTCTGAAGTACCGTATGGTACTTCAGGCTTTCCCAGACCCAGTTTCTTCAGACCCAGTTCTCGAGAATGGTCACGCCATATTGTACTGGGATCGATATAACACTGACAGGACTATTGTAGCCATTTTTTTAAATTTTTTGTATGAGTTTTGTTAAAATATTTAAAAATATATTTAATATGAAAGGAAAACAATAAATGAAATAATAATGTGTATATAATTTGTATGGTCTATATCTGAAATAAACTAAATTGAATTTAATATTGGTTAAAATGTTATATAATGTATAATAATATTTTTCGTAAAATATGACTATTGCATAAAAACATGACATTTGCCCTCAAACATAACTTACAGACATTACAAAGATAAGTTCATGATTCCTAAGATTACTATAAATCACCAAATTAAAGTAGGTAGCATTATTGTCATTCATTTATTACGTTGATGAACGATCAGCGGTCGACAAAATAAAAACATAGGTATTACCCGGCGCACAGTCGGCAAGATACAAAGAAATAAGTAAAAGAGTACCTACAGCAAAATGTACAAAATACAAGTTCTAACGTGTTCGACCGCCGTCTCGCATGTTTTTAAGTACCGAAATCGTATAAAGGTTAAAACCGTTATTTGGCCCAACCTTTATTTATAAAGGTTTCGGTATAGCTCAACCTTTATTTCAAATCGGTACCGATATATTTTTGAGGTATCTTAACCTCTTACCGTAACCGCTTTCAGTCCCTGCTTTAGAGTCATGGATTCGTGTGTCATGGACTGAAGACTGTTTGTTAATTTGAATTAATATACCAAAATTTTAAAAGAAGTTTGTTTTGTTCGTTAATATAAAAAGATAACTGTATACCATGTCAATAAAATTTGCTTAAACAAATATTAAATGCGTTAAAGACTTGTATTCAACGCTTATTCTTTATTTCTAGACTTATAAGTGCTGGTCATGAATCAATAAACAAACCAGAATATATTGAAAAAAGCATGTACCAATGTTTATGTGAGCTTGTGAGGGGGGTCAGACCTTTGCTTACGTTTGCTGACGAGGGGGGGTTAATAATTGCAAAAAATCTGCTTACGGAATACTTGAATGGCCCCAAAGACGCTGTCTGTTTCAAATTGTTACCACTGATGTGGCAGTCGAAGATACATGGCCCGGTTTGAAACATAATAATAAAAGCGTGACGTAAACAAATTCAGCTGTATTTTGCAAAATACTTGTAAAAGCAAGTGTTTAAGCCTGCTGATTGATTTTAAGGGCTAAGTAAATGAAGGTACTGGTATTCTACACATACGTAAGTCTTAAGAACCTATAATTACGGCTAAAGACTCCCTCAAACAGGCGCGACGCGACTCTGGTGGAACAATTGCTATGAAAACTTCATGGAAATTGTTCTACCGGAGTTTCGTCGCGTGTATCTGCGGTAGACATGTGACAAAAACAAATAGATACCTACTTTGGTGCATCTTTGCTTAACAAATGCTGTAACCGTCAAATCCCTACTTGCCCCACTTAATGAAAACCCCAAACATCCCACTTACAGTTGTTACCAGATTAACCCAGTTCCAAAACAAATGAATAACTTAACATCAACAATCTCAGGAGACGATCCCCAACTCCTCAACCGGTTCAAACTCAATTAATCTGAATTCTAAATCTAATTAGTGAAACTGCCCTATGCTAATTTTTTCACCGTGTTTGAATTAATAATGTAGGTAACCCAATTTAAATTGAAAGACAATTATTCAGTCATTAATCATACTTATTTATAACTGATAAAATTCAGTCTTGTTCCAGTTCCAATCTCATTGGAACTTTTATGTTTGACCCGCTTGGGGTTTGAAACTCTTGGGCCATGGGATCCCAGTTGTGCCCACTTAGTTCCCCGAGACATTGCCAAGCGGTTGGTCGCTTCTTTACGTGATCAGAGGGCTGGCCTATTTTTTGGCCAAAGAATCAACATTGCCATACAAATTGGCAATCCTGTCAGCACTTTTCCTTTTGCCAACGATGCGGGCGACTGTGTTGTCCTATGATTCTTTTCTCTTCATATACTTGTAAAGTATTTGTACATATTATTATTTTAAGACCGTTTTTAAACGATGTGAATATTTTCAAATAATTCCTATACAGGATAAAATTTTAACCAGTGCGCAAACTGTAACCATGAATTCAGCATATCATTCTAGACCCCCCAGTGTAGAAATTTTTCGTCGGTTATACAAAAATCAAACAGCTCTTCCATACATTTTAACCGCTCTTTTCTATGAAACAGCCAATTTTTTTTATGGTCTAGAATTACATGCTGAGTTCATGGTTACAGTTTGCGCACTAGTTAAAATTTTACTCTGTTTAATCTAAATTCAGTTAATAATATTAAACATTGGATTATTTTGTGGTGGTCATTATGATAGGATTTTTCTTTCAATGTTTAGTTTAGGTTTTAACAGCATATTATTGGCATGCAACTTACGTTTTTACCTTATTTACGTAATAGCTTCTGAACACAACTTCGTCCGCATAAAAATAGTCGACCCACCGCGTCGGATTCCGTCAGCCACTCCGAATAACATCGTTGCCGCTTAGCGTTCCTTCCGACTCTTTTTGCTCGGTTCCTTAGGGTAGAAGTGTGATGTAAACGATCTCCATAAATTAGGTTATCCAAATTAAAAGAATATTTTCAAATCGGACTAGTAATTCCTAAGATTACCCAGTATATACAAATTTACAAAGAAACAAACTGACAAACAAATTTTACTGGCCTTCATTCGAATAATCGAGTCTGGTCAAACCACGCTGGGGCACTGATATTATGGGGCATAATATCAGTATACAGGGTGTAAGGGGAACGCTTCCGAAGCCAGAACGTAGGTTATATACAACCTAAATGCAAACGGATACCAATAACCTTTTGCCTTAAATTGTTTATTTTGCAATTTAAAAGGTTAGACGCTTCTGTAATGTTTCCACTTATTTTATTTTGGCGGCGGTTGACAAAGGATGCCAAAAACCTAAAGTCGCCGGCTGGACTTGTAGTCGTTTTTAAATGTGTTTAATCTCAAATAATGATTCATTTAACTGTTCCCACAGCATAGTGTACAAAAAACGCAAAAAAAAAATAGGTAAAAAATTAAAAAAATAATCTAGATTTTCATGGTACTGTATCGAGAATCAGTAGCCCTATCACCTGTTTTCGTTTTCGGAAGCGTTTCCCTTGCGTTACGTAGGGATTAGGAAAACACAAAATACATCCAAAATGCATAATGCATAAATACTCAAGTAAATAATCGTGTGATATTTCTCCGTCTTTCAGCAACAAAAATAAATGACTTAGATAAGTTTTTTGCTCACTGGTCAATTAGTTATAATGAAATGGCGACATTCTTCCATCGTGTAGGAAGCAATGACTGTCTCATCATACAAATTCGTAGCTAACTGACCTTGTTCCACTAACGAGCGAATTAACGCGAACATCCCAATTACCAGCACCCAGCACGCAACAGACACATTAAATAAAAGTTCAAATAAATTCAATATTAATTATATTACCTGCCAGTAACTATAACACATCAACGATTACAAAGATATCTATTTATATAAATCTATCCCTACCAATATTATAAATGCGAAAGTAACTCTGTATGTCTGTAACGGTATCACTGGTAAACTACTGAACCGATCGTCATGAAATTTGGCAGAGTTATAGCCTGAGATATGGACAAGGAGATAGGCTACTTTTTTACGCGATAACCGAAATCAACGCGGGCGGAGCCGCGGGCAAAAGCTAGTTAATAATAAAACTAAGGAATTTATTTGTTTGAACACGCTAATCTCTGGAAGTACCAGTTGAATTTGAAAAATTATTGTGGAAGGCTTTAATATCACGCTAGGATCCTTATGCGCCGAGCAAAAAAAATGTCAGAAAGAACGCCAATAAAACTGAAGTAATAGCGAAGGTAGGAACAAACAATTTCATGCGGGTAGAAGCTAGTCAGATTTAAGAATATGACTGACGGAAACAATGCTCTACAAACCCGAGGTTATTCTAAGCCTCGATGAGGCATATTTAAAGCCGACTAATATACATTGTCAGAAAGGGGCTCGTGGCTAAATGATAATAGCTGCTCCGGTCGATCTTCAATGTTAAGCAACGGTTACCGAGTTCGGTCCGTGGATGGATGACCAAGATCATCTGTAACATACCGAGCCCTCGCCGTGCCTCCTGGCTCTCATTCGTAGATATTATGACCATCGTTAATGTTATTATTCCAAGTGTGCTTCATCCAGTTAGAGGTTGCCCAGATGATGATGAGTTGAACCGTACCGTAGGTTAGAAGATTAACCGAAATTGTCCGGTAAAATTTATTAAAAGTTCGCCGTTACTTTAGGAACAACAAGATATTACTTCGACTTCAGTCTTGATTGACGCTTTACTGCCTTCAAATCTTAAGCATTAAAGAATAAAGTTTAGTATTCTATGGCAAGTAATTAGAGGTGAAAGTTGAGACCCCTTTATGAACTCGTCCGAAAATTAAGGAACGAAATTCGAAATTCTTTTTGAAAGGAATGGAAAATAACGAAACTCAAAAGTAATAGCTGTGTTCCGTTTCATTTGAAACGAAATTAAATGAAGTAGCAAATCGGGGTTTTTTGGTTCGTCGAATTTGATAATACAACAGAATGTATCCAACCTCATTCCGTCAAAGTTGCTAGCGTTAAAAAAATACCATTTCTTCTTTTACAATTTAAAGACGGCCAGTGAGGATTGAAAGTTAAATCCGAGTTTAAAACTAGATAACTATAAGAGATAGATAACTAGGTATCTTGGATAACTAAAGTAACTATGACATTAAATCCACTATAAGTACAAAACCCATAATTTACTTTAACGACGAGTTATAAAGGCTATAAGAACCCTCATAAAGTTTCATTATTTTTAATACTTAACGTAATTTCCTAAAGGTGTTAACCCTTACCTGTGGGTTGACAATCGAGGAGCGGTGTTGCCAGACGTAACTTATACTAAAAGGGATATAACTTTTTCTGGCTCATAAATTACGTCAGATTTTTATGGTTTTATCATTTCTTTACTAATTTATTGCTTTTCGTTATTACAGGTAAAGTTGGTGTTTTTGGTGATATATCGGTGTTTTGATTACTGTGGCAGTAAGTGATTATGATAGTTTATTATTTTTAATAAATACGCTTGATGGCAGAAAACTTGGTACTTAGGTACTCTGTGTAGTTCTGTATACCTGAATATCAAACTAAAAAGGGGATAACCGTCATGAGTGTTCAGTGATTCTAGAATGTATTTTTCCAAAGTACAAAAAGTTTCCGATTATTCATGATTTTCACCTTGTCGACACTTTATTCTCAGTTAGTTGAGAAAGGTACTTATAACATAAATTGACTTCTTCTTGAAGGTTATAAATATGTCATATGAAACAGTAAATAACGTAGTCTATTATATTTACCTTCAAATGGAAATCACCTTTGGAATTTATGAGACGTAATTGAGCCATGAGGCTCAATAAATATTCGTCGCTTTTAACATTTTATTAACTAGCAACATTATTCCAAATGCCAAAATGTCAGCCGTCAAATGTGACATTTTCATGCACGCCAAAGTTTCACCCGAGCTTATAACAATATCGCGACATAGAGATACCTGCACGCATAGTTAGTTTTAATTAAAACCCCTTTGTCGTGTGCCAACGCTTTAATCATTTAACTGAGCGTTATAAACGGCTTTTCATTTACGACAGACAACACACATGATGGGATTATCAAAATTTTATTTTTGTTTGCGTTGTACACGTGCTTATACTCATACTTTTTATTATTAAAACATGGTTAAGAGTTCATTGTTATGGGGTATTTTTAGTTTGCACGTTACAGCAGGAACGGCTAGAGTTTTTGATGGTATAATTTAGTCATTTATCCCAACTGGGGAAGTTTTGAGTATGAATGTCGACGGTAGAGATGCGCAAAATGTGTCAGTAAAAAGAAATTAATGAAGTATATCTTTTGGCTTAGTGAAGTAGTCCACTCATTTCCTTCAGTACTTCATTTAGTTCAGCGAATCAGAACGAGTCCCTATCGTAGGATAACGATAGTGATTGACAAGTTACGACAAATGATGCACTTTTCTAGTTTTTAGACGTAAGTCGATTTTTCTTCATGCTTTATACAGGCTTAGGACTGTCAACCTAGAAATATGAATTTAAGCAAAACTATTTTTATTAAGTAGTGTTTTGTTTTTTTGTTACTGATACTTAGAAATTTTTGTCTAGACTGGTGTATTTAAAATTGAAATAGCGAAAAGAAAGACTGAACTAAGTGAAGTAGAGACACATTTGAATGACTATTGATTGAATGATAACTTTATTTTGTGATATGAAGTAGTTCATTTCCTTCAATCGTTCGCGAACTACCCATGTCTAGTCGACGGCTATACGACACCAACGAAACGATGCATGGACTGTGTGAATAACGATATGGTGAAAAAGGGCGTGACTACCGAGATAGCGACTAATAGAGAAGTGTGTAAGAAAATTACATGTTGCGAAGACCCCAAATAATTGGGGAAAAGGGCAGAAGTAGGATTATAGTTCATCCCAACTACCATTATGTTTTTGCAGACATTTCCAGTGATAAATAGATTAATGATTACTCAAAAGTTTCCCTAACTTTATCACAGAAGGATAATAGACCATCCAAATAATTTCGGCCAATTTGCATTCACAGCCGCTTTCTGATAAAATAAACCGTTTTCTTTTCGGTAAAAGTTCCCAGAAATTTACTGGTAGATTAAAACCTTCATAACTTGGGGAAGCTCTTACAAAGTTGCACAGCCAGTTCTTTTACCCTAACCAGTAATGAAACACAACATAAATTATTATTAAATATCCCTTCAAAATGAGCCAATAGGTAGGTAGAAAGTATCTAACTTTCTGTACGGTAGTGTAAAGTTTTCTTACAAAATCTTTTATTCAGACCGTTACTGCTTTGCAGACACTATAAATTCTAATATGGTGAAATAAGGTAGTATTTACAGTATATATACCTACTTTGTGGCCAGTCTGAGGAGTTATTGAGTCATTTCTATTCCGAGCTAGCTCAGTTTGAGAATAGGTATTCTGTTTCTTTTCATTTCGTGAGTATTAGCTACTTATCATGCTATAGTTTTAAGATTTCGGCAACTGTGTTATAAAACGCTGACGCGATTGATTTGTGTAATATCTACGCGTATTTACGATTTTACCAAAAATCCAGACGAATTATCTACTGGCTTCATTTTACTTTGACGCGCAAACTGAAACTACGAATTCAGCACAGAATCATGTGCTGAATTCATAGTTTAAAACGTCTAGCGTAGATTTTTTTCGTCTGTTATAAAAAAACCTGCTTTTTTTGTAGAAAAGTACCTACGCGTTCTGAATGTATGGCAGAGCTACTTTTTTTATAACCGTCGAAAAATGTTGAATGCAAGGGTTTTCAGAAACATGTACTGAATCCACGGTCATAGGATGTGCGTCTATTTCCCTACCACCCTTATTTATGCTCATAAACTGCTCTCATTATTGCGACCATCATCATATTTAAGTGTAAGTACTACTTTTTGTAGAAGAACTGAATAGAATAATATTTCGGTATGAAAAGCTTTTATTACGATGTAGACCAGAGAGCATAACAAACACTTTTTGTTACTCGTCTATACATCCAATAACTTTTTAATAAACAACACGTTTTAGTAGTTAATATGGGTTATAAATAACACTACATGAAGCTTCACATATTATTGAAATACCTGGATTTCAACACGTCTGATCCTACGCTCGAGCAGTTTCGCAATATTGCTCCGAGCTCTTTACAACCCGTATGAAAAGAAGATCGTGCCTTGCCGTCGTGAATTGTCTGAAAACATCGATTATCGATATAAGGTTATTATCTGGAGGGACGGCAGTGCCCCCGCCAAGTCGACCAAAAAAAAGTCCTTTTCTCGAAGCAGTTCAGGCCATTTTCGACCCCCTATAACTTCGTTGTGGATAAAACTAGAAGCCTATATTGGTGGTGGAGCAGACGAGTCCTGGAGTGGAGACCGCGTATCGGCAAGCGTAGTGTGGGACACCCTCCAGCTAGGTGGACCGATGACCTTAAAAAGGTAGCTGGGATAGACTGGATGCGGAAGGCGGAGGACAGGGCGTTGTGGCGTAGCATGGAAGAGGCCTATGTCCAGCAGTGGACTGCGATAGGCTGAGTTGATAAGCAATTAGAGTGTTATTAATTGTGAAACGATTGGCCAGTTTAACCACCGCGTGAGATATAGTTAAATTGTATGGCAGATAATTTCATACAAATTCTGTTATATTATTAGTTGGGGCACTGTAAAACAGGCCTTAAGACTTAGAGACTTAGTACTTGATTTTCATTCAAAATAGTTTCATGGTATTTGCCAAATAATCGCGTTCCTTTGACCCCTTGCTACATCGTTACTACTTAACATTTAGTTATGCAAAAGGGTATTTTACTCTAGATGAGAACAAATCTAAAAATATATCATTAAGATAGCTTAGGCAAAATGCAGTCTGAAAATGTTAGTTTTAGTTCATGAAACAACAAAATAAATTTTAAAATACAATTTAAAGATTTCAGTTTTTTATATCAGTTTTTGAACACCATGATATAGTAGCCGCCATGTTATTACGTCATATGGCATGTCAAATGAGCAACTTTGTACTTTTATTATTTTCGTAACCAAATTAATTTAAATTCAAATAATATTTTGCATTTAGGAACAGCAAACCAACGATAACTAGAAAAATAACTTATTTTTTAAATTATAAACAATTGTCTTATAAAATATCAGCGCATTTGTTTATATATCAAACTGACGTCATACCCACAGAGCAATTTGGCGTCCGCTGCGTCCAGCGTTTTCGTCAAATTACGCGCGAAATTTAAAAATGTAAAATTTCAATGCATTGTTGTGGCACTAATCGATTAAATAAAAATGTAGTGTTTTTTTTTCGTGGTTCATTAGCACTCTAGAATCTAATTAAGACACTTTTCAAAAATGAATGTAATATCTTATTTATGTGCAAGATATTTAAGAATTCAGTACACACACACAAACACACACACACACACACACACACACAGTCATACACTTTAGAAATACGATTACTTGTAGTTTCGTCTATAGAAAATAATACAAGTATTATCAAAAAAAACCCTTAGTATGCCAGAAATACTTAACGGAAAGTCATCAGTTTTTTAATAATAACAAAACTAGGTACATATTTTCCATATCGTATACATTGTATATGCTATAGAAAATGCAATGTGTGTTTGTTTTAATAATACGAAGGAAATACCTAAATTAGCGCGAACCGCCCCATCTAGCGACACTTCAATTAGCGCCAGAAGGTCGATGCGCCAGCTTCCAAGATATTAAAACCATTTTCCTAGTAAGCTTTGGCGGCTTGTTGCTATCCAATACCAAAATACTCAACTAAGGTATTATAACAATTTGTAGTTTATCATAAAACAATTGCACAACTTATATTATTGTAGTAACAACGTTACACAAAGGCCGTTTGTTCTTGGCTCAGCGGCCATTTGCGCGTAACACCTATCTCTGAGTTAATTGTGCCACAAACTAGTCGTTACGGCTAGCCGGTCCCAGCTGCATCTCTTTTATTAAGCCCAAGTTCCATGTTTCTTGCTTATTTTCCTCTGTATTGTATTAAAATGTTTAATGTTAGCAAAGACTTACGTAACAGAACTTTATCTGCACGAATTTATTTTTATATGTATTTTACTTTCTCAAAATCGGTTGGCTATTCCAAGTCCAAAAGCTAATTCCAGATTCAAAATGTAACGTTCTGGCTTCGAATTCACTTTACGAATTTAAAATTAAATTTGTCGTTCCATTTTCGTTTGATGTCAACTGCTATTTTCAGCCTATATTGTCGAAAGCCAGAGACATTCCCATTCGTTTTCCGACCGGCATTGGAAACGAGCAATTTGTGTATCAGTACAAATTCCCAAGGGGGCCGTTGAGAACGGCGCCATTTAAAAGTTTGCACATAATTTTTTTCTCTAGTCCCTTGGGTCCCACTGTTCTTGCCCTCGGACTTTGCTGCTTGGCAATTAAACTTTTTGTCGGCGATAACTTCATTCGAGCAAGAATAAATTAAGCACGGGGGTAAGATAAGAGATTGACAAGAAAAACGCTCTAAAGAAACAAATTAAAATTGGAGAAAATACAGTGTCAAAAGAACCTCTTACAAAAAAAGCATATCTATATTTACTTTGATCGAAATTGAAACATCTGCAAATCCTTATAAATTCTTAAAGGACAGAGTCCAAAATATAAGAATCCCTTAATCTAAAGAAACCGTTAAAAATAGACCTCTTTGAAGTCACGAGGATCCAATAATTGCCTTTCTACCGTATAAAGTAAGAAACCTCATTTCAGTAAATCCTGAGCTAGCGGTGTTCTCCGAACGAAGTACATTTATCTTATATGGCTTACTTTTATTTCACTGTTATAGCCCAACTTAGCTACTTACTGCAATTTATATTTAAATATTTACGAAGTTTTATTTACCCTTTTTGATTAATAGGACATTAACTGCGGAATTCACTTCTAGAGCTTACTTTTACGACTATATTTAAGAGTTTGCATGTGGACTTTCAGCTGGATTTCTGTACATTTACGATACTTAGTTGCGTTTCAATGTAACTAGATAGTTTCGTCTTCGCGTCTTGTGGGTTATAAAACTGGGATTTCATAGATAAACTTTTTACGCAAAGCATCTGACAAACCTTCCAATATATTTTAAAACACGTTGTATCCCCTCTTTTAAAAATAAACTTCGTCGAACCAATTTTCTATCAGCGACTCATCCAATCACTTCAGAGATAGCCTGCCAATCGATCACACGTCAACGAGCCTGCCTACCTTATTATCATAAAAAAACCTTCTTGTAAACCTACTTAACCTTTTTAAGTATTCATGGTCGGTGCCTACACGGTCCATTTTCATTAGCGTCTAATAAATATGTACGGAATCTTAAGGTTGAGAGAATACGAATAAAAGCGATGAGGTTTTCATGAAATCAGGGGATGTCATCTATTTCTTTGCACAACTTTATATGAAGGTGTCAATGGGTGATTGTTTGAGGGACTGTAATAAAGACGACATGACGCCTCGACCCTCTAATGGCTGTCATATGGGCATGAGGTGTGTGTCATAAGTTAGGAACGACTAACGGTTTGTTGTATTTTGTAGTTGTTTACAGAAACGAGCCAGCGTAATTAATATTCGCAACACATTTAAATAAGGGCGCCCAGCGTGGGGCTTTAGTTTGTATAAAATATTTGCAAAATACGGAGAAATAGATCTATATTTACATAACTACAAAATAATTTCTAGTTAACAAACACTGCGGAGGAACTTTGACGTAGCAATATTGCAAATTATCATTATGGAGGCTTATTGGCGCCCAACATGGGACCTGACCCGCCTATAATTTACACCGGACAGACTCAATCCATTGTCAAGGGAAATTACCTAGACGTCGTCCGGTCACATCCACTCTGTCATGCGTCACGAACCTAGAGCCTTCGGGATACGGAATCAGATTGACTCGGTAAACCTGAGCTGATCGATTAACCTAATGACTTGTTACGTCGCGTTATCGTTTTAGATCAATACTAACAAAATAATGTATTATATTTTGTATATTCTGTTATATGTATGTATTTATTGCATGGTTGCTACTTAACCAAAGCTGAATTAAAGGTTTCGTCTCGGGAATTAAAAAAAAAGTTCCAACTTATTCCAATGAAGAGGCTGGGTGTCGACGCTCGACGCGTCTTAAGCGCGCTGTTAATACTTCGTTCATTATTGGCATACTTTTACAGTATATGGACGATCATGGAACAATTATTTTTAAATTTATTTGTAAACTTGAAAAAGCGTACACATTCCCTACACGATTGCCCAAAACAGCTTTCCATATTTTAAATCCTCAATTCGATTAAGGCCTGACGTTCGATAAATAAATTTTCCGCTGTATTCAGGTAGGGGTAGTTCTATATAAATTGTCAGTCACCAGCGCCCGAAGGATACCCGCCTTTTGCGATTACACGTCCAAACCCGTTTCTACTATTATGTACTACACTTATCAAGGTTATTTGTAGCTGAAAGGTTTCCGCTGAAGGTCTGAGTTTGACTAAAAGCGTTTGAATGTTGTTAGGAGTTTGGGAACAGTTTTTGTTGGATGATAGTTTCGTTTAGCCCTGATTGAAGAAAGTTTGAAGGAATTGGGTTTGGTGTGATCAGTTTGTTCTCTGTTACCCAGACAGATGGTTTTGGGGGACGCTTATACAGTGTGTTATGTTAAACGAGGGACACACTTTAAGGTAGTGTAGTACTTAATAAAATGAAAAACTTTTACCAAGTGACCAACACTGAAATCGCAAAAATAAAACCAGCCGCTCAATACATTTTTGTTCGCATAACTGGACAAAGGGTAGGATAAACAAACTGAATTAAAACTAATGCTGTTGCATTCGTTCTGGTTTAGTTTGTTTATTGGATTATAAAAAAAGTTTACAATATTGAGGTGAGTCGCAGGATCCAGTCTCTTTCGACAGATTATATAAAATTATGAAAGAAAAGTAAACAAGAGTAACGGTTTAAATAATAATAAAAAATCTCTAAACCTAATAAATTCACTAAAACGTATACTAAATAATTCACTAAATTTTAGAGGGTATTTCTTGTTTTATGATGATTTTTTCTTCATATTTTGGTGTCTCACTACATTAAAAGTTGTATATTTTGATGAGTACCACACCCGCATAAAGTATGTCCCTCGTTTAACCTAACAGTCTGTAGATTAAATAAGTCAAATTATAAACATCTATATAATAAACCAATCTACGAGAAACGGCAACACCGAAGGTCTCATTACTGTGTTGATTACAGGTGTCGAGTAGCTTGGTTTGGGGTCGAAATAAATCAAAACAGGAATGAACAGATATCAAACTGATCCCCCAAGCCGCCACACGATACCGTGCGGCGAGAGTTTGAGAGAATTCCTGCTCAATTTTGATAAATGTATTCCACCGTTTTGCGATTCAGTTCTATAGAATATTCGGAGCCGTAGTTGGATCAGCGAAAAATATTAATTGTGGTAGAATATTCGAAAAGTATAAAAAGGCAAAGTCACTAAAAATTGCCGCGTGAACGAAAAAAGAAACTGAACATTTTTGAAAAAAAAAAAAAACACAATTCAAATTAATTCTTTGTTACGTCCATACAATTTGTGCTTAGCAAACACTTTACCGAGTCCAGCCATGTACAGCTTAGCAATTATGTAATCCATACAATTAGGGAGCTATACGGGCGGAATAAGTAAACGTTACCTTTACGCTACGGCGACCCTGATAAATTCCCAGTGCAGACAGGCTTGGATTACAGAAAATCCTGGCGTTCTACCTTGATTGACCTTTTTCCATTCCACGGCTCTGTTCTACGCTTATAATAAAAGCTCTCGAAAACGGAATTTTCGTGTGACCCCACTTGAAAATTCAAAGGCTAGTGACTCGGGTCCCACATCTACACATGTAGATGGGTTGAGTTTTTGAAATGGAAAAAACGTTTAATTATCGACTCAGGTTGTCGACATGCAGTGAATTGAAGTTGGAACTAGACAAACGACAGCTGGGGGCAGTTTTTGGTCGAGTGGTTTTCGATGGCGTTGCGTTCGAATTGTTTGCATGCCTTTCTTTTAATTTTAAATACAGTTATGGAATACGTTCAAAACGCTAGCGACCGTTAAAGCGATGCCCTTTTTAAAATATTCTACTGAACTTAACCCGTATAAAGGAAATATACCAAACTTTGAATAAAACTACAAAATGTATTCCGATATAGCGAATTGGAAAAGTAAATGTGCAAAGACTTGGAAATAGCTTTCATATTTCAGCGTCTTAGAAACTCGGAACATTTGTGATAACTTGAAAACAACGTTACCTACTACTACCTACGTTATTTATTGCCACTCGTGTTATGAAAGATTTTATTGATTTCGAAAACTACACATTAACCAACGCGCACTGCAGCTGGTCACTTCAAGGCCTAGCAGTTCCACACATTATTTTTTTTACCCTTTTACGGCTCGCTTAATGTCGTGAGGAAAGTTTTGAGTATGAATGTCTATGGCTATAAGAGTAGGGGAAGACAAAAGAAACAATGGATGACCTGTGTGAAAAATGATTTATGGTTAAAAAGGTGGTGACTACCGAGATAACGATTAATAGAAAAGTAGGGAACGACATCCCCATTCACTGTCCAGGTAAATCACTGTCCATTCCAAGGATGCCTGGAAGAGATCGCAGAGAGCGATAAGGCCGCCCATTGTATATTTTGCGGTGTTTCATATTTTTTGTTATGTATTTTTCTTGTAAATAAATAAAATGAATATGGAAGAAAAATAATGCGTAGTTCGCATGTGGCGATATAGATGCCGCCAGAGATTTGTCTTTATCCAGTGACTTGCGTAGGTTACTTGTCGGTACTTGTGTTGAGTCAGGTGGAAAACTTCATGACGTGTTTTCATACATTCTTTTTTCATATCGTCGGATTTGGATTGTATTATTTTTTATTCAAACATTTGGTGAGAATATTTTGGGAGGTATTGAGACAGGTGGAAAACTTCATGACATACTTTCATAGCATCTTGTTTTTCATGTCGTCGGATTTGTTTTGTATTATTTTGATTCAAACACTTTGTGAGAATATTTTACGTAGCGTAATAATACAACGTATGGCATATTTGATGCCAGTCCAGTGCTCTTGCATAAAATGGCCATCACAATAAGAATTTGTTACTGTTATTTATGAAAGCGAAGTGTTTTCGTCTCATTTGTCTTTATAGTGGCTATTATTGTGCAATGGTTATGGAAGCTGTGTTTTGGTAGGGTTCAAGGGTTCAAGATATTTATCGAATTTTGTTTTTTCATCCCGCTGTTTCTTGTCTCAGACTTTGTTGACTTTCGTTAGTCTATCCATGTTAAAAACGACAAGATTTTTTTTAAATAACGATCTTGATTTTGTTCTGGTTCTATGATCGTTTAGTTTAAACCCACCTTGGTACAATACAGCACCGACTTTGGATTTGTACCCGTTGTATGAAAATAGGATCGCCCCTTGTGGGACTGCCGGCCTGCCGACATGGACGGCCCCTGGGACTGTAACATACCTGGCGAATTGTGTGTGCTTCTGCTTCGGGGAAAACAGGCATGATATTATGTTGTGATTATGTCTTATTAACGAAAGCACAGTTTTCCGTTTCATACTTATCATCTGCTTACTGCACACTATTTTCTTAGATTCCAAGTAAGATATTCGTGGTTTAATTATATTAAAAGCTTTTGTTTGTCTCTTAACACAACGGGAGAAAGTAAATAGTTGAGCAAACAAGCGGATTCGATTGACCTCGCACTTCAATAGTCTATGGTCCAATAAATTAACACTAGTAAATGACACGAGTACACGATGGTCAAACATGCGATATAGAGGAGTGCCTTGTTAGGCTGGCCGACGATCCTTCACACAATGGCGTTTACTAGTTTAGTGGTAGCTATAGTGATCGAATCCTGGGGAATTCATTAGACTACAAACACAAAATTATATCAACTACGCATAAAAACTGCAACCTAAGTCTACTAATTTACAAACGTAACCGTTGCAGTGACCTCTGCATAGTGAAAAAAAAAAAAAGTGAGTCTTTGCCTGTTCTGGAAAAAATAAGGGATTCTTCATTTCCCTCTCCGAAATATCAGTGACCAAAAATCAGTAGCAATTTTGAAAGGATATTACAAAGTATTGGTTTGCAAACACTATGCTAGCTGGCTAGCTGACGATAAGTATGGCAAATGATTTAATGTTATGTTATGTTTCTCGTAACGTTCATTACTTTGCATACCTACTATTGTATAGACTCAAATATATATAACTAAACAGATAGCTGTGTTACTGGGGCGTTTGTTGCGCCACTTCTTCTTCCCAGCTAAAGCACAAAGAAGTGGTGAAGGGCGGGCGTTTTAGGGGACTGTCTTATGTAATTTTGATGTTCGAAAAGTGCTGATTCTCAGACTAATTTGAATAAATGACTTTTGATTTTTATTTTATGGCAAGGCTCTTTTTCTTGTTAATACATCATGTCCATTTTCAGTAGACGTTAGATGACCACGTCTTTTGGGGAATTGATGGTAGCTTTGAAAACAAACAAGTTATTTACTTAGATACAATGGATCATTACGCGTCGGTTTTCCCGTATCCAGTCCTCAAGATGTCAGATACACCCTAGGGACAGATTACGTAAGACTGATGTCCTCACGCACCCTCGTGACAAATATCTTTATCTGACGTCAGACTATTATTCATCTGAACCATTGTACATCTGTTAGACGCGTGTCTGAACTTTTCAGATTTATTCTGCTTGTTAGTGAAGTTTTGAAAATGTTCTTTGTTGTAAATGGAATTGTAGGTATACCATAAATTTTATTGTAGTACTAGCGTTTGCCCGTGGCTTCACCCGGGTGGAGGGCGGAAAATAACTCACGGGAACGATCTACCGGGATAAATACATCATCCTATTGTTAATCCAGGTTATGAATAAATTAATTAATTAATTAACTATACGTATGCCAAATTTCATTATAATCCGTTCGGCCATTTTTGTGTGGTTGAAGTAACAAAAATCCAAACATGTAATTAATATCCCGGCAGTACGTTCCCGTGGGATAATTTTCGACCTCCACGCGGGCGGAGACACTGGCAAAAGCTAGTTCTTCTAATATTATAAATTTGAATGTTTGTATGTTTGTCACTCAATTACGTGAAAACGTCTGCACGGATTTGGATGAAATTTGGCGCACAGATCATTTATAGCCTGGATTAACACAGGGTACAGTTTTTTAAGTCTGTAATACGTTTCCAAGGAATATCTAATTTTCAGTGTACGACTAAACGCCGACAGACACTACGCCAACAGACTGAACACCGACAAGACTTTACTTGGACGGGATTTCGCCGACAGGACACTTCGCCGACAGGACTCTTCGCCGACAAGGCTCATCAGGTAGGTAATAGGTTAGGTTAGATCAACGACCAACCCCGACCAACCCCGCGCGAGTACTTCCATGTTAGTGGCAGTTACTTGACTATTTAGTAATAGCGCAAGGATGAACCTTGTCGGCGAAGAGTCCTGTCGGCAAAGTGTCCTGTCGGGGAAGAGTCTCGTCGAAGTAAAATCTTGTCGGTGTTCAGTCTGGCGGCGTAGTGGCTGTCGGCGTTTAGTCGTACACCCCTAATTTTCCACAACGGGCAAAGCCGCGGACAAAAGCAAGTACTTAATATAAAGCTTTTAAAGAAAACTGCGTCATCTAGTTTCATTTCCATTTTCCAATCACATTAATACGAAATCCTAGCACCCACTTAGAATTTTCCATCAGCTTTTTTTGACTCCATTTTCTTATAGAATCTGATTGGCAAGCAATTCTATTATCTACAACACCGCAAATCTCCATTTAATCTCTTAGGAAATAGGAATTTGCTGTTCCAATCGGAATTAAGAAAACAAAGGCCGATGAAATTTCTTATCTCGCTGTTTTTAACGCAAAGAACGAAGGTAGGTGGGTAATATCGTAAAGCCAATCGTACGGACCACGGAACCCAGGTACAATTCCGTTCTATTGGGGCAAGTGGCAATCTCGAATGTTCCAATTCGAACTTCGAGAAATTGGACTCGTCTTAAGTGCGAGGTATATCCCGTATTATATTTTTATGATGCATATTAGTAGGCACTAGTGAAATTAAGATATTTCTAGAGTTAATAGTCGACATTAACCTAAATGTGTGGTGTGGAGGTTAAAATGACAGTGATTTATCATTTTAACGCTTTGCAAAGAATAACTCCTTTATAAACTTTGGCGTATGAAAGCTATTTTTGTTTTTAATGTAGATTACTTACCTATTTAAAAGTAAAGCTGAAGAGTATGTTTGTTTTTTGTTTGAATGCCCTAGTCTCTGGTACTGCAAGTCGGATTCGAATGTTTTTTTTGGGCTTTGTAGTAAAATTCTTAAGGAAGGTCATAATATGTTTAATATCACCCTTAGGAGCCGAGCAAAAATAAAATAAGTCTAAGAGACTACGACCTCTGATTTTGTTTCGGATCAAAGTCAGATAGGACACGCCGACCTCATCTTGTTTTAAAAATATGATTTATTGTTGTTGCTCCAGATTGCTCCACTTAATTGATTCATTAGTGTTGCCGAGCAATAATTGCTCAAAAAATTGCCCGTGTTTTTGCACCTTTACCATTGAGATAAAATCTTTATCATTTAACTAGCTAAATGTGGGTGTACCTACTGTAAGTCCACTTCTGCCCAACCCTTCGTGGAAAAAGGCGTGATGTTACGTTCATTCTGATACACGCTATATGTATTTATTTCAAGTAGGTACCTACCTACATACCTATCGAAGTAAAATCGAATTACACCAATTCAATACAAAAATATTCAAAGCCTAAGTAATACGATAATATTAAATATATCAAAGGCTAAAAGAGAACGTTGTTACTCGTAGATTGACTTCAGGGTTGGAATAGGCTAAGCAATAAAATCGGACATTCAATAAACAATATATTCCTCTTTATTTATTTCGAATTATACGATCCACAACCCTTCAACGAACCACCTACGATTTTTATTTATAGTACTTAGTTATTACTTTTTTTTTTCTGGGTGGGAAATCATCAAATAACTTCTCCCGCTCTGGGTGGAGCGGGAGGGCGTGTCAGACTTTTACTGACTAAAACCCACCCGTGTTCCCTCAGTTGCCTGTGTGCCAGGGGCGGCGGTATCTCTTTCGAACAACCCGCACCCCCGGCAGGCATCGGGCCCCTCTGTTGCTGCTGACATCTCTTTGAGGCGCGCGTGGAACACAACGCGCCGTCGACCCGGGCTTGGTCCTTACCGGACAGCGAGGTACCCATTACTCGCCGTCCGCAAGCCCGTGCCTACGGTGGCCGGGAATCAGCCTGGGATTCCTGACGCCCAGGGCGTCTCCTGCGAAGGCCACGGCTGTGAGGGCGCATGTACTGCATCTCCCTCACGTACGCCGCCTCCCTCTTTGCGAGCATAACTGCTTCGCTGAAGGAGGCGACTGCCAGCCATGCCCTCTCGCTCCGTACCATGGCCTGGACCAGGGTCGGACGCGAGAGTTCGCCGCCGCCGATCACCTCCACGAGGACACGGCGTTGCTCCGCCCAAGCTGGGCAGACCTCCACCGTATGGTCCACCGTGTCCTCTGGGCGATCTTCGCAATGGAAACACCCGGGCGTTTCCTCCCGCCCTATCCGAAACAGGAACCTCCCGAAACAGCCATGTCCGGTGAGGACCTGTGTCAGGCGGAAGGTGAGGACGCCATGCCGCCTCTCAAGCCACTCCTCAAAGAGGGGACTTACCGCCGCAATCGCGGCGTGCCCAGTACTTAGTTATTACTTACGTGACATTTTAGTCGTCTTACAACGGCAGCCCACTTCATGCATCCAATGACTACTAATCATTTATTTAAAAAATATATATATTTTTGAACATTTGCATAATTAAAAAAGAAATATCATTCACTAAGACGCATGACGTAGTTTGAAACACCTTGTTATGGAGATGGAATTAATGTTGGAATGTAATGGTAGGTAGGTAGATATCTTGTACCGTTTGATACTTAAACATTTTTATCAATCAAAAAAAAAAAACAAAATATTTTATTTCACATAAACCTGCAAGGGCACTTATGAAACGTCAGAAGCTAGGTGCACGGTTCCAATTTGTCGCTTCCTATGGAGAAGAGCCGGCAAGAAACTCCACGGTTACTCTTTTAAAAATAATTGGATTTTATAATGTTTTCGAATTACAGTGATATTAGGTATGGGAGGACAGTGCAGGCCTGTCAATAAGTACCAGGTACTTTAGAGGAATGAAAATAAAGAATAGAAACTGTAGGCCTACAACGTTCTCTCATTCACAATATGTAAAAGAATCTACATAAGTAAAATCAACCTATTTAAACCAAGTGATATGATTTCCATGAGAATCACTAATAAATACTCGATATTACAAGTGTTGTATAATGTCAAATAATGACGAGAATATGTCAGAAAGTGTAAAAAATAAAATTCAGGAGCATTATTTATTTTTCCGTGTACCTATTATATTAATTAATGGTAACAATGTTTTAATCGCGCCTAGAGGTATTTTATGTATAGGTTCTTATGTCACAGGGAACAAGGTAAGTATATTTTTATTTTTTCCTTTTTTCTTTTGTGATTTTCAGCTTTTCCCATGCTTTTACCTAGTCTTATTGAAATAAGCAACACCACTTCTACGATTCTGAGAGATGACTTAATTGAAATCTATTTTTAGATGTACCTAAGAAACTTCCAATATTATGTCACATGCAAATAACAGATATTTTTTTTCATTAAACATTTTCACTCGTATCAGTTCAATATTGTCCTTAAAAAATCTAATAAAACGTTGCCACCAAAAGAAATAACGAAACGCAATATTTGCTGAATTGCCTTCATTTCGACTTCGCGCCAAAATATTCGTCCATAAAAAATATGGCGGCACCCGTCGTAGACTCATTTCTCGCAGTAAGTGCTAACGCGTTAACAACATAAATTAATTAACGTGGCATAAAGGCAGGTAGAAAAATAACATTTTTATTGTAATATTTTGACAAAGTTTACTGAATTTTTTGATTTCAGATATATTCAGAAGAGTTTCTCGTAAATTCCGTGATTTAATCAAAAGATCTCACTTTATTTGCTCCTGTCCCGAGATTTTCTGATTGCTATTATTTTGGATGGCCGTGATCTTATTTGTGCGTTAGACTTCTTTTGAGTGTTTCCTTTGATCCTTTTTCTGACCTTCCATTATGATTAAAGAGGCATGAGTAGGTACTTGAGCCGCCTGTCGGTGTCGATGTCTGTGAACTTGTATTGCCTACACAATCTTTGTGAATTTGTCCGTCATAATACAAAACGCGATCTGACTTTAATTCTAGCCTAAACTTCAGAGTTAGTTTTTGCATTTCCAACTCTATTTCGATTTGGGTAAAGTTCTTGATACAAAAATGACAATTTTGCCCGGTTTGTACCGGTCTAAGTTGTCAGATTTGTAAAAAGAACTGTATTTCGAAAGTTAGGTTCTTATTTCAAAAACAAGCTCGATGGTTTAAACTTTATCTAAGAAAAACCTTGTTTTGTAAAATTACCGTGTAAGTCTATCTCTTAATGGTCCCGTCACTTTTGGCTTATTATTGCTTTCAAATCTGCCGACCCTATACCTACTTGTTTTGGCTGGTTTTCCATTAGGAAATTAATTAAACACTAGGTTTTGACGCGGATCCCCTGCGTGGTTGCCGGAAATTATCCCCCGGGAACGTACTAATGGGATAAAAAATATCCCTTGTTATGTCCTAACCTAGGTCAGGATCTACCTGTGTATGTGCGAGATTGAGCAACAAACATCCAAACACATTTATGATATTAAAAAATCATCATCAATTGCTTTCCATCAGACATGATTGAGATCAAGAACAAGCCCAAACTGCATTATTTTTTAAATAGGTAGTAGGATAAAGATTACTGGCGGTATGTGTACCTACAATACATCTCTTGACCATTCTTTTAGGAAGTACAGGCGCAATGTTAAGTATTTATGAATTAATTTAATATTTTATATACTCACATATAAACAGACAAAATATAAAAAAGACACATGTTGTTTTTCGTTCCCGTTCGGCAAAAGATTCCAAATTATACGAGTGAATCAGTGGTCAAATACCAATTGACACGTTCAATCTCTGTATGACCCATATGGGCAGTTTTTTTGGCCAATTGGCCGACTACTCAAATGTAATTGAATGTCGAATGAGTGTCTGAACTATTCACTCACATCTAAACGACTGATAGTACCAAGTATTTATCGATTTTATTTCTTTTTCTCGTAAATGGTACGTTCAAAAGGCACTACATAAAAGAACTTACGAATTGTTTTGACCCATTTTTGTGAAATAGGTATACTATTCTGCACCCTAATTGCTTAACTCACGATTAATCATAATCTGTTTCGTTTTGAAACAGATGACTAAACTATTGCTTCATATGAGAAAGAAAGAAGCTGTGCGAGTCTAATAAATACTTTTTCTTTCTTTCTTTCATATGTTCGAAAAATGTGCCTGCTCAGCAACGTAAATAACGCAATGAATATTGTTGAACTGTCAAAATGAAACCGATTATGATTAATCGTGAGTTACGCAATTAGGGTGCTGGTTAGTTCAAATACTCAGTTTTTTTTAATCAGTTTCAGTATTTCTTGTTTGTATTGTAATTTCCGCGTAAGCCCAACAGGCCTAGAAAAAACACATTTCTGTTAGCATTCACGCCAAACGCTACGCCAAAATGTACGAGAATTACATTACCTGCGGAAAGATTACGTCGTGTCCTTTCCGCAAATAATGTCATTCCCATACATTTTGGCGTAGCGTTTGGCGTGAACGCTAACAGAAATGTGTTTTGTCTCAGGGCCCAGTTTCGCACGGGCGTGTTTTCCTCGCGGCGATTTTTGTTCGCTCACTAGATTTTCCGAGAGCTCCTGTTCTCGGTGTATGAGACAATGGCGAAGTCGGAAATGCATGTGTGCGTGTATTTTGTGCTGATGCTACTCCTCTTCACGCGCTTATTTAGGTACAGCGTGTTTGTACTGTACTACTTGGTTACCACAAGTAAAGCGCGCGTCTCTTCGTGTATATATATAATACGTCAACATATTTGTGGTGCAAGCAGGCATAGCATTTACCTATGACTATTGGAAACTTGTAATTGGCTTTCTTCTACATGCTACTTCTTACTGCTCGAATGTATTAGCTGTGTTTTTTTTAAAATTAATAAGATAAAATAAATAAAACAAAATTTACTTCATGTCAAATAATAATTATCATTCCTTATCAGCGGCGAGGTGACAATTTTTCTAAGAGAGAAGCCGAAGCGAAGTCGGCTTCTCTAACTTACTGACTTATCAATAAAGAATACTTCCCCCCCGAAGGGAAGCCGGTAGGTATCGTGTTATATGGTGCTTTCGCCACTGTTTCTTATAACTAGAAAGAATGGAATTTGGTATTGTCAAATTACTGAATTAGAATATGCCACGGAAAACCAGTCTCATATGTGGAAATGTAGTGCAGAAATGCTTAGAATTCTTTTAGCGAAACTAAATTCCTGGAGTTTGAAAATTAAAACATTCTTGTGGAAATATTTTTAAGTGAAAAGAATCTTCACACCTTATAAAGTGTGTAAGTTGGTAAACGACAATAATCATTATTACTTATATTTTTACCCGACTGCCAAGAATCAAGCTTCGTACTTTTGGAATCTATGTGTTATTTTTTTTTTGGAATTTATGTGTCGGTCTTTTTCATAAACCAAAATAAATACTAGCTTAAATTAAATTTAAAATATAGAACCGTCATTACAACACGTCTGCACTCCTCGAAGGTCTAAGTAAGTAGAAAATATAAAAACCATCCCTTCTAAAAACGCACAGTCCGTGCTTAGAAAGCTTTAAATTAAAACACACGATCCGGAAAATGATTCCCGTATCAATACCCGATACCAAGTAGGTAGTATTCCTTTCTTTCATTTTCACGAGGCCGTGTATAGGTTCCCCAGGGTCTCCATAAAAACGTTACTCGCTACTAAACCCTCATGATATAGCTCCATTCTATAAATCATGCTTCAATCGCCTTTCTTATGACGACAGTTTTTAGCACAATTTCGGATTGTCTTTTTAATAGACTTAAAAAAAGGTGGAGTTTCTCAATTCAGTTGTATTTTGTAAATGTTTTTTACCTCAGAACTAGAGGTGAGTCGTATAGGCTGGTACAAGTATATATACCAAGTATGTTTGCCAGTACGCAGCCCGACCGAAATACTGGGTAAATACCTTGAAGGTATGACGTATGACGTCGTACGTATAGGCTAGTACGGTACGAACCTACCACAAGGTAGCAGCCAATTCGTGCGGCATCGGTTACAAATAAAAATTATGATTGTAAATAAAGTGATTTGAAATCTTTTAACTGCGCTAGTTAATCAGTTTAAATGTAATGAATGTTATTTTGCATATAATTATACCTAAATAAATAGCACTCATTAATGACCATCATCATAAACCTGGTAAAGTAGGAAGGAAAGATTTCATGTCTCTAACGCATATATATTTACTTGAAACGTCGTACCTACATTAAGTATTGGAGGCATATCGTACTTATCGCATACGTTTACTTGTCGAAATCATAACACACCCAAATACTTAGAAGTATTTTGAAACCCGGCTTTTGTACTAGGTATTTAGCGATACTCATACCTTGAAGGCCGGGTATGGAGATTAGCAGGTATATCTCATCTCTACTCAGAACTCGGCCATTTATAAACGGATTTGAAAAATTCTTCTTTTGTCTGAAAGGCTATACTTGGCATTTTGGGGTAGGGACCACAACTAAATAGTGGCAAATGTAAACTTTATTATCAAAAAAAAAACAGCCGACTTCCAAAAAAAACAATACAAAGTGAAAAATAACTTTAATTTCGGAAGTCGGTGGCAAAAATGAAAATACAAAACCAAAGACACCGTTTTCCGAAATCTAAGTTATGTGTTTTTTTGGAAGTCTATTGTTTTTAAAAAATGTAAGACACATTAAAAAAAACAACACTCGTTATCAGCTCCAATTTATTTTTGTTGTCTCAAAATGTCCTTAAGCAACGTCGATATAAAGACTATTTTTGTTAAAAACAATATTAATACCTAAAACAATACGTTTTCTAATTCAAAAGACCGAGCTGTCACAACTGTTACGTTAAATAAATACACAAATGAGCAAAAGCAAACAGCGAGAACACTGCAAAACAAAGCTTTTTGCTCAAAGAAAAACAAACTTCAAGACACAAAAGAAAATGTAAGTCTTATTGCATCTCACTTACCTTTTATATTTTCTCACACCTAAATTCGTCATCTATTCTTTCCAGCCTTAATAAAGATAAAATCTAAAAGATAAGGGTAAAAGAAAAAAGGTACGGTCCGAAAGATATACGGATTGTTGGCCGTAAACAATCGGGGTGGCTGGCCATTTAATGTTTCAGATTTGGGTAAAAGAAACATTTGGATGGGGTAAAATTGTGGGCAAAAGAGTTCGTATAACGCTTGTTTGAGTTTACCGGACTGTACGGTAAAATGTATTCTTTTTTATAAATTTTCCATGTATTGTTTTAATAATCACGTTGCTAATAATTTTATTCTTTCATTACTATGGACGTTCGCCTACTTTTGTATTCGTTCTAAAATACACTTTGTTTAAAATTCAACCGTTTTGTTATGTAAAATAAAACGAAACTCATATTTTAGGCTTTCGAATAAAAAGTTAGCCTTTCAAATGTAAAAAATTTAGCTGTATTTTATTTTTATCTCCATTTTCTGTGATTCTGAAACAACTTACATACCTAAACCTACTTTAAAATCTGAACTCTTTTAGTTTGAATATACTAATTAAAGCGTATTCTGGCATTCATATGACATCCAACTGCACAACTTTCATAAAAGTTACTTGAAAAGTCACGCGTCAGTCACTTTTATCTCAAATGCTGAGTAGAGAGAATAATGACGTAAAAATATCACGGCGAATTTTTTTCGCGCACTTTTCAACGTACTGCTTGCCGAGAGTTGAAAATCGAACAGTGTGTTTTTACATCGTGCTAGGATCCACTCTCTTGAATTCTCAATTCTCGGTTCAACACTGAGAGTGGAAAATCCAGTGCACGATTAAATCCCGTCGAGACATTTTCACGCCCGCGCGAACGAGTTTTTTCAAGCTAATTTTGTTCAATTTGCTTTCGGCTTATCAAGTTTTTATACCAACTTGTATTTTTTGGCAAAACGTTTAGTAGCCGCAACATAATTATGACGGATAAGCTTATGAGATCATGAGGACGTGCGGTCGTGAGATCTGTCGCACTGGGTGACAGGGCCTGCTAGGCATGGCGGGTTGCTACCAGTCGGGGCTGCGGCGAATGCACAAGTATCTCCCGGGCCCCCGACATATTATACTAGAAGGAACAGTGTGGTTTTAGTGGGATGAAACCCGATATTTTACTCCGCACATTCCACTTTTCACAACACCAATAATAATTATTCGCGTATTGATCTCATTTGCTCGACGTCCGTAGCTTACTTGCAGGGATCCAGCACAATATCAGCGTCAAGTATAGTTGCCTCCCTGGAGTTGCATAAGGGAGGCACTCCGGTATCACCGGATGCCGACCTACCTCTGTCGTGTGGTCGAGGCCTACTTGACGGACAGGGCCGTCATCTACCCCGGTCACCTAGGAGAGTGGAACCGGCGAGAGATGTCGTGCGGTGTCCCACAGGGATCGGTCCTGGGGCCGCATCTGTGGGACATCGGATACGACTGGGTGCTGCGCGCCGACCTCCCTAGCGGCGTCAGCGTAGTTTGCTACGCTGACGACACGCTGGTCCTGGCGCAAGGGAGGTCATACCAGGCGGCGGCCGACTTAGGGACACACGGGATTGCGACAATCGTAGATAGGATCCGGCAACTGGGACTCGAGGTGGTCTTGCACAAGTCCGAGGCCATGTGGTTTCACGGTCCTCGGAATGCGCCACTGACGGGTTCCCAGATAACGGTGGGAGGGGTTCACATCGGCGTCGAGTCGACGATGAAGTACCTAGGATTCGACCTCGACAGCCGGTGGAACTTCGCGGAGCACTTCCGACGTTTGGCTCCCAGACTAGAGCGGGCCGGGGCTGCCTTGAAGCGGCTCCTGCCCAATCTAGGGGGGCCAAACGCCTCCTGTCGGAGGCTCTACGCGGGGGTCGTGCGGGCCATGGCCCTATACGGGGCGCCGGTGTGGGCGCCTACATTGAGGCGCCAACCAGCACGCCGGTTGAAGGCGGCCCATAGGGTCATGGCCATCCGGATGATCCGGGGATACCGCACGATCTCCGGTGAGGCGGCGGGCCTCCTTGCCGGATTACCGCCATGGGATCTGGAGGCAAACGTCCTCGCGCTCACTTGGGAGTGGCGCGAGGAGGCCAAACGCCGGGGCGTAACTCCGCTGCCGCGGGAAATCGCGGCACGGCGGACAGAGCTCCGGCAGGATCTCATGGCGACGTGGAAAGTGCGATTGTCGCAACCCAGTGCTGGGCACGCCGCGATTGCGGTGGTAAGTCCCCTCTTTGAGGAGTGGCTTGAGAGGCGGCATGGCGTCCTCACTTTCCGCCTGACACAGGTCTTCACCGGACATGGCTGTTTCGGGAGGTTCCTGTTTCGGATAGGGCGGGAGGAAACGCCCGGGTGTTTCCATTGCGAAGATCGCCCAGAGGACACGGTGGAGCATACGGTGGAGGTCTGCCCAGCTTGGGCGGAGCAACGCCGTGTCCTCGTGGAGGTGATCGGCGGCGGCGATCTCTCGCGTCCGACCCTGGTCCAGGTCATGGTACGGAGCGAGAGGGCATGGCTGGCAGTCGCCTCCTTCAGCGAAACAGTTATGCTCGCAAAGAGGGAGGCGGCGCACGTGAGGGAGATGCAGTACATGCGCCCTCACAGCCGTGGCCTTCGCAGGAGACGCCCTGGGCGTCGGGAATCCCAGGCTGATTCCCGGCCACCGTAGGCACGGGCTTGCGGACGGCGAGTAATGGGTACCTCGCTGTCCGGTAAGGACCAAGCCCGGGTCGACGGTGCGTTGTGTTCCACGCGCGCCTGAAAGAGATGTCAGCAGCAACAGATGGGGCCCGCAAGGGCCGATGCCTGCCGGGGGTGCGGGTTGTTCGAAAGAGATACCGCCGCCCCTGGCACACAGGCAACTGAGGGATCACGGTTGGGTTTTAGTCAGTAAAAGTCTGACACGCCCTCCCGCTCCACCCAGAGCGGGAGAAGTTATTTGATGATTTCCCACCCAGAAAAAAAAAAAAATAGTATAGTTGCCTGACGCATGCTGAGCTGGACTCCCATTTGGTGCAGCTTTGAGACGCACACCGCATTTTTATACTCCACCACGTTATTTCATTTGAATGTTAAATTCATCACTATATGTCTTTCTTTCTATTTTTTTTTGGTATATATTGGTACCTTGTTCTTTTCATGTAATTAGTTTTTATGCCATCGTGCTTTGTATGTTATGTTATGCGTTTTGTGTGCACCAAATAAACGAATTATCGATCTATCTTTTCTATCGATATAATCCATGTTAACCCCACCCCAGATGGAGGGAATCCATGAGGATTTCCCCAGGGAAAAAAGGTTGTTTGTTGTACTACTCGTTGAGATTAGAAATTTTAAAGAATTACCCGAAACATGCATTAAAAATTGTTTTGAAGGAAGACAAGTAGACAGATCTTTCTCTAGGTATCAAGCTACCAGCTACCGTCATTATAATTTATTATTAGTCCTTTTAGACGCTTTCATCTGAAGAGGGGGCTTTCGATTAAAGTGGATACTTTACGTCCAAACCTCTTGATATAATTAATAGCTTACTTTTATAAGGACTTGAAGGACTTCGTAGGCTAATTATATGTAAATACTAGCTCGTTCCCGCGACTTCTTCTGCGTGTATTTTGTATTTCATCATTTTTAATGCAAATGTCTTCGATGTAAACTAGACTATGTTCTTCTCCAGGTTCCAGACTGCCTATCTGTCAAATTTCATAACGATCGGTTCAATGGTTTAGTCGTGGAAAGGTAACAGACTATACAGAGTTCTGTAACATTTGTCATATGATATTAATTATTATTTAACTATACTATACATCTATAACTATGTATAGAAATAAATAACATTGAAGGTTCTGTTAGTAATGTAAAAATAACAGCTTTTCACTTTTTTATGGTACTTATGGCAAAAAACTTTTCTTTTTTAACATTTCTGTCTGTCTGTTTGTTCCGGCTTGTCTCCGAAATGGCTTAACCGGTTATGATGAAATTTGGTATGAGGAGACTTTGAACCCTGTGGAGGGACATAGGCTATATAATTTTTATCGATATACCACGAGGGCAAAGCCATGGGCGGAAGCTAATTACATAATAAGTATGGATTCTATTTGTATTCAAATAGTGAACTGTAATGGTTAGTATGTATCTCAATTATCAAAGCCTCTAACCCCAGCATGATTAAGGACACAACAATGATATCTTTCCGTATCCTCACGGGAAAGCGCAGGATATTAAAAGTATCCTGCCTTTCCCAACCTCTGGTTTCCAATGAGACGTAATTAAGATTATATATAACTATACATTGTACAATCCTTTTGTTTGAATTGGTTTTCAATTAAGTGAATAATATTTCCACCATCAAAAAACACAACACACAATTTCGCTGGCTATGACTTTTTGCAGTGGCGCGTGCTTACCGGAAAAAGTATAGCTGCAAAGTGGTTATTGATACTGACCGACCGAAGCTTCGTTTTCGTCTTCAGCCATTTTCCGCCAAAAATCATGATTCGGCCATATTTTAGTTTTCGGCCAGAAACAAGCCGAAGCTTCGGTCAAGCCGAAAATAAGAAGTTAAAGCTCGGCAATATCAGGTGATGTGCGGCTAACTTCCAGGTGCATTGAGCCCACTTTCGATTTCACTCATCTGACTTAAATGGACGCGAATATGTTTTGAAGTTGTAAGCGAGGCGAGGTTATGTAAATGTATGTTCTTCACTCGCATACACGCATACAACGGAAATATAAATATTTTTTAAAGTCTATAACATTTTCGTTTTCGGCTTTTACTACGGCCGAAAAAATGACAAATGCTGAAGCTACTTTTTCAGTTTCAGCTGTAAATCTATTTTATATCGCCCACTAGCTAACTAGTGATTCACTTCTCATCTATGACAGTTATGTGGCCAGACACGAGTGCAACACAAAAAATTGGGGTTGCGTTGAAAATTCGACCAAATTCAAATTCTTCTGTAAATAACAATAAACCTTGAGAAAAATGGATCGGTAAATACCTTAACGGAAATACAAACAAACAAAACAATTTTCCGAATCAACATAGACTTATTGAGTTTCCTACATGTCATCATTTATATTGACTCCATGTCAAATTGTCAATATAATTATTTTAAATTGTTAGGTTGTACTAATATGATAACGACCGATAGTTTTAAAACTATTTGAACCATCCCAAACCAAAAGCTTTCCACCTTTATGTACTTATTACTAGCTGTGTGTCGTGGCTTCGCCCGCGTGGATTTGCGGAAAAGAACTTATGTTACTCCTTAGAGTATCAGCTATCTGCCAATAAAAGTGTCTGCCTTTTATAGGGCCCTCGGATAGCTCCAGAACCTTCTACTGTACAAGCATCTAGAATGTTCGAGTACATACCGGCCCCGGCTGAACAGATGTTGATAGTTCTAGCATCGAAATTTCCGGAAAGATCTTGACTCTATTAATTCTGCTACTCGATACTAGATGGCGCTAGTGGTAACTAATGTTACCATGTACCAGACATTAATTGTGGCGCGCGACATTACAAATAGACTTGTCAATTTGAAGGAAATGAGTACAATATTATTTGATCGAAGAATCGTATGCGTTAGCATGACTTACCATCTGGCGCGGTGCAAGGGGGGCGGGTCCTAGGGGTCATGAGCGAAGACGTAAACGTACAGCTTAATATAGTAATTTTTCGAAAATATAATAAATTTTCTTATTAATATGTAGGCAGTCTGTCTGTGACCTCCCCCCCCCCCCAAGTCTTTCGCTGCGACCGCGCCTGCTTACCATATTCAATCACTTTATTTGTCTTGCTTCTATTTTTCTACATTTCAGGCAGGTCTTATTTGCGAATTTCTGGGGTGTTGTTTTCCACTTATTTAACTAAATATGCGTTTACCTCTTTCACTGAGATACTTTATGGAAATCGGATATTCAGTGTTTCACACAAAGATAAATTCTATTTAAAGAAAAACAGGATTCCACTGCTTTGTAAGAAAGTTTCTTTATTACCCTTCCCCATATTCTTCTCAAACAAACCCTTCGATACCCGTCAATTCCCAATTTAATTGAAAACCAAAGTAGAACCCTACACAAAAGGATAAACCGGTTCCGAATTAAATTAACGTAACAATTTAATATTCCACGTCGTTGACGCTGAAGGAATTTCATTATGCGACTGAGAAAGCTGAAAGTGTTGAAAAAGTCTACTTTGGGGTAAAAAAATAAAAAACATAAGAGGGAGGGAAAATTAAAATGATATTTCAGTAATGAAGCAGCTCTTCTAGGGAAGAAAGAACGAACAATACATTTAGTTTTCTCCAAAACACGTGCATACATAAAGGACACACAAAAAACATGAAAACAAGACAGATTTATACCAACGAACACAGAACATAAATAGTCGGCAGCTGCACGCCGTGACTGTGGCAAGAATGCTACCACTCAGCACGATGCTGTGCTATGGGACCCACAGCACAGACCCGAATTCAGTGGTCACCCGAAAAGTAGCGTTGCTGTGTCTCAGTTTGAAGAGTACTGGGAGCTGGTTCACCAACCGGCTGGGCCCACGTGGTGCATTACGGGCCATTCCGGTGCCAGTTTTTAATTACAGGTTAGGTGTGGCAAAAGAAGCAAGAACAAGAAAGATGAAGTAAATGCTGTGGAAATGCGTTCCTTGCGAAGCGACTTGTGGTGTGACTAATACTATGAATGATAGACTGAGGAATGATGTGATAACGCAACGTTGCGGTTTAAAAGAAGATGTAGCGACAAAAAATTTAAGGGGATACTTACATGGTTTGGTCAATGAAGGGCGGCTAGCAAAAGGCCTTTACAAGGCAGATGTGCGTGGACACCACGGCAGGGGCCGCTCAAGGAGGACATATAAGTGACCTTGATGTTCTTCGGAAAAGTCAGGTGCGTACTGCTCGCATCCGGCGCGGCGTGCGTGTACGACCAGAGGCCTTAGTGTGAGTTTCATTTTGACATCTCGATCAAACGCATCGAGCGCGTTTGGCACTCCGATTGGCCCTGAATTGGTGACGGACCAAGCGAAGTGAGGAACGCGCTCAAAGCGTTTGATCGAGATGGGTAAATAAAACTCACACTAGGGCCACTGATGTATGAACTTAATCGAGGCAAAAGGAATATGTAAGTAGTAAGGAATAAGTAGTAGTGTAGCAGGTGGCATTCTGTAGTTTCTGCCTACCACCATGGAAAGAAGGCGTGAGCTATGTATGTATGTTAGTGTAATTCAAGACACAAATGAGAAAGTAGCTTTGCTTTCCTGCGACGGCTCTAGTATGGCAAATGTTGGCGACAGGTGACGGTGATCACTCACCATCAGGTGGGCCGTCTGGTTTATAGTAACGACACAAAAACCAAATGTTTTTTTGAAGTGATTAACTTCTTTAACCACGTTGAGAGAATTTTAGTAGGCGCAAAGTTATAGGTTTGCCTCGATAATATATTACCTTTAGATGCGTTACCGGGTCCGTCGCTCAATATTGGCAAGATAAATTCAAGGCCTGTCGTGTTATTAGTGACGTACCATCCAGTGACGCGGCGCAACGGTAGTGACGTAACTAAATATATTTGTTTATCTCTTTCTAACAACAGGAATCGGTATGGCTATTTCCCGTTCTTCGCGCACTGTATGAGTGTATGTGCCAGTAGGTAGCTACAGTCATGGTTGGGGGTTCATGGGTTTTACGCTGTTTTTAAGTGCTCTAATGTTCGTGAATGACGCGTCTATCTTCTATCTATCTTATATATATATAAATACATAAAAATGAATCGCCGAAATGTATGTACGCGCATAACTTCCGAACGACTGCACCAAATTGGATTATTCTTTTTTTTGTGTTTCTTATGGTCAGGACAAGGTTTGTATATAAGAAAATGATCAGAATTAATTTTTACAATCTAATACAAAAAGTGATTGACGGTATGTGACAGAAGACTGACAGATCTTTGACGAAACAATCGACCAACTGATTAGATTTTACCAGTCGGTTCAGATAAAATATGGCGGTACGAAGTTCGCTGGGTCAGCTAGTTTATAATAAATACGTCATTGGTTCGCGTCACCGACATACTAAAGTGACGTGTTGTTTTTTCCAAAGTTTTGATTTTTCACTTCCGTCGGCAGTCCCCGTGACTGCCTTTGTTTTTTTTATTTCATGTAAGACCTGTTAAGGAGGTGGCCTCAAAAGTTTTTAAAACCAAGGTTTCATAGCCCGCTTTACGTAAGCCTTGTTATGTATTTACATAGCTATAATGTGGGGGTGATAACCCAACACAGCCCTATAACGAGATGTAACCGGATATTTCATCTGAACAACGTAAGCTCTTTGAAGTGTATAGGCATGTATGATAGGCAGTTTCAAAATGAATATGTCATTATCATTATTGACTTTAATATAGGCAATAATGATAATAGTATGAATGAATGTATGAATGGATAACCCAAGCTATATAGCTAGGGTTTTGTGACGAGTAACACCAGTGATTAATTTATTCGATTTTAGAACACTTAAAAGTAATATTAATTCAAAATGTTAATTGAAATCCAGTTTGAAAATAAATTTTACTATCTGTTAAATAGTATTATGTAAGTAAATAATAATTTATGATCGTTAAAATGGCAAATAAATTGTTTTATTTTTATTTTTTATTAATAATGCTTGTATTGTATTTGTAAAATATCAGTAAAAGCTTTTAATATTAAATTATAACACCAGTGATTTTATAAAACATTTTTGATTATGTTATGCTGTTAATAAATAAGGCCTTTTTTCCATTAACTTGCTAGTCGCGAATGGCTAGTGAAACTATCAAATCCAGACTCCGAGCTATTACCGAGCGATTCCTCGAAATGGGTTAAAGCGGTATGAAAACGAATGGATAGTTTTCGACGGATTTTTGTACGTTGCTACGAATATAAATGGACGTGTTATGGAACACCATATTATATAGCCGGCCATGCCGATCGATTTCCTTTTAATCCTAATTGATAAGTGGAGTGCTTTGCCGTCTGAATATGGTTTTTTTTTTTTTTTTGTGGGTGGGAAATCATCAAATGACTTCTCCCGCTCTGGTTGGAGCAGGAGGGCGTGTCAGACTTTTACTGACTAAAACCCACCCATGTTCCTTCAGCTGCCCGTATGCCAGGGGCCGCGGTATCTCTTTCGAACAACCCGCACCCCTAGCAGGCATCGGCCCTTGCGGGCCCCACCAGCTGCTGCTGACGTCCTCCTGCGACGGGTCAGTACAGTGGCCCCGCCGCCAACCACTTTTCGGCCGCAGGGGATAGGGAGAGCGGCCAACGCTATACCGACACTCCTCTTCCCCTGCGGCCCCACCGCGTCCGCCATCAAACGGTGGCGGCCCCGTCCAGGCTACGGAAGGGAAGAGCGCTACTCAGAAGTACCGGCACTCCTCCTCCGCCGCAGCCTGTAACCCTCAGCCGCGATGACTCCCATTCGACATCGCGGCCCGCCTCAGTTGCGATGCACCTCACCGCAACCTACTTTTTGGCCGCTACGTCGTCGGCTTGGAGGCACAAGCCCTGACTAGCGGCCCCACCTTGGGGTTCCTCTTCGCTTCACCGTGGGAGGGTGACCACGGTTACTGAGCCCCCCCGCAACGACAATGCGGGAACCCCACTGGGGGGGGTCTGAATATGGTTTAGACGTAGGTAATCGATTAAAATGTATGGTAAAAGTTGTAATTTAAATAAAAAAAACAGAAACAACCGGATTGACTGGGACATTTTTGTTTTCTGCTTTAAAAATCAATCTGTGTGGTTCGATCCTCAAGTGCTTATCTCAAGCATATCTACATGATCCTCATAAGGCTTTACCAAGATGGTGTCTCGACTTCATAAGGACTGCGACCTCTGAGCTTGTTTCGGTTTTTCTTCTCAGAGTAGTTAAATAGACACCTAAATCATCTCATCACTGATTCTCGCGTTGGGAAAAGTGTCATTGTATTTTTCCATCAGGAATTTTTCAATAGCAGCATGGAGTCCGGATCCGTGCTCGGTTGATGGCAATAGGCTCACTCCCAATTAAACAAACAAAAAAGGACAGCACGATTGGCGCAGTGGTTAAGCGATTGACTGCTGTGCTGCGTGTAGCGGGTTCGATTCCCGCACGGAACAAATATTTGTATGACCTACAAGTAGTTATTCCGGGTCTGGCTGTTTGTGTATGTGTATTTAAATGTTTGTAAACGCACCCACAATACAGGAGTAATTCCTAGTGTGGGGCAACGTTTTTTTTTAAATAAAAAAAAAATTACATGTGAATTAAACATAGTTAGCGAAATGTGGGTACACTATAGGTGCACCTCTGCTTAACCCAGCGGGGGATATAGGCGTGATATTATGTTTATGAGGCAAAACAACATACTGTAGGAACTATGCACAACGCAGGAGGGGTATACCGAAGTAATTTATTCAGCAATTCTGAAAACCCACGCATGTACATACTTAAATAATTTCGTTACGCGTACCCAACGCCCACGGCTCGCTGCGGTCTCGATGTTTAAGGTATTTTGCTAAAAATAATTTGTTATCGGAAGTTAGGGATTATTTTGGAAGGTTTGGTAACGTTATTTACGTTTCTGATGCCATGTAGGTACCTATACAACTTTTTTTTTGGGGAACTAATTTGAATTTTGTTTTTTTTTTATCATAATGTATGCTGTACCGGTTGAAGTCGTTACGTCACGAGGTAGAAGCTACTGTAAAATATTGAAGTAAAAATGAACTAACCAACGAACTATTCAAGTGAAAATCACTTAATTTATAATAAATATATAATACTGCGTTCATTAGGACGACACGGTTTAGAACGTTTATTCTGAAAATGGGCAACATCGCAAATAGCTCTCAAATATTTCAGTTTTAAATATTTTGGCAATATTACTGTATGGAAATATGGCTAACTTGTGACCTAAAATATTAATTATGGTATGCAATTATAATTAATATCTTAACACTTTCTTTATTCATTCTTTTATTTAGTTTTAGATGTAAAAAAAGAACTTGCAGACTTTCCAAATGCCGTTATTACACCTAAAACGGTTTCAACATCAAATTCAGTATTATAATTTCAAATCATTATTCATATAGAGGCTTATGTCCAGCAGTGGACGTCTTCGGCTGATATGATGATGATGATGATGAAAGTATTTCTATATATCGCAGCCATCTCGTTAAATTAGCCAGCTAGTTGGACGCCTAGGCGATTCATTAAACGCCGGCATCCAATTAAACAGCTAAAGGACAACTAGCCAAGTCATTGAGCGCAACGTTTAACCAGGTGGCGGAATGTCGTGTAGTCATTTAGTAAAATTGGATATTGATGAATTTGTGATGTTTGGTTTGGGTGACTATGAGTTTACAAATTATGTACGACTACTTTTTACTTGTACCTACCATTAAGTAACTAGTAATAGTGGAATATTAGTTCACAACGAAGTACATAACACGAATATTAACTCAATAATAATTAAGTCAGTCAGAAAATTAAATCAGTTTACTCATAAATTTCGCGAAAACTTGCAAAAGACAATTGAAGACAATGTAGCATCAGCTTTGAACTATATTATCACCACAAGCAACTCTCAATACACAGAAAAAAACTAACTTAATCACATATACCATAATACCTCCATTACGCTATAACAATCGAGATATCGTACACCGATTAATCGATTACTGTCCAGTACATTTAGCCGATTTTTCAGCAACACTCGTAGAGTAATGAATCGTTAAGGCGAGTGCGAATGGCAGCCTTTGACGGGGTACAGCATTAATCAGGGACGTACTACGGGGTAAGAAGTGATACGGGTTGGCATCACATCCGATCGGTTTCCTACATAAATTCTTTGGACGTGAATTGTAGTTATTCGTTAAGGTAGACTATCTATTGTTTTTTTTTGTTTTGTTTTTCTTATCTTGTGGCTGTTTTTGGGGTTGATTATGTGAGGGGCAATTCCCGTATTTTTTAAGCAAGGTCGCGTTCTATTATCTTTTTCAATCGGTCAATAAGCCTCTAATTTATCGACATTTTTGACAAGTATTTGGCTTAGATTGTAGCTGAGACGAAATAGCGATTGGATTTTAACCATTAATGTGCATGGGCACGCCACGATCGCGGCGGTAAGTCCCCTCTTTGAGGAGTGGTTTGAGAGGCGGCATGGCGTCCTCACCTTCCGCCTGACACAGGTCCTCACCGGACACGGTTGTTTCGGGAGGTTCCTGTTTCGAATAGGGCGGGAGGAAACGCCCGGGTGTTTCCATTGCGAAGATCGCCCTGAGGACACGGTGGAGCATACGGTGGAGGTCTGCCCGGCTTGGGCGGAGCATCGCCGTGCCCTCGTGGACGTGATCGGCGGCGGCGATCTCTCGCGTCTGAGAGATGCAATACATGCGCCCTCACAGCCGTGGCCTTCGCAGGAGACGCCCTGGGCGTCGGGAATCCCAGGCTGATTCCCGGCCACCGTAGGCGCGGGCTTGTGGACGGCGAGTAATGGGTAGCTCGCTGTCCGGTAAGGACCAAGCCCGGGTCGACGGCGCGTTGTGTTCCACGCGCGCCTCAAAGAGATGTCATCAGCAACTGATGGGGCCCGCAAGGGCCGATGCCTGCTAGGGGTGCGGGTTGTTCGAAAGAGAAACCGCGGCCCCTGGCACACAGGCAAGTGAGGGAACACGGGTGGGTTTTAGTCAGTAAAAGTCTGACACGCCCTCCCGCTCCACCCAGAGCGGGAGAAGTTATTTGATGATTTCCCAACCAGAAACAAAAAACCATTAATGTGCACGTCATCACAATAACACAGGGAAGTAAAATGTATGGAAATAAATGAGATGCTTATAAACCGTCCACGATAACGAACATACGTATAAAACTTGCACGTATTTCAATACATTTTATGGATGAACGGGACGTCTACGATAATAAATCATGACGTTAGACAATATAAAAGCACACAAATTGGCAGTCGAACAAATTCATATCGTTATTGATTCTCTGATGACCGTGATCTTTCATCATTCATCAGAAAATCAATTCTTCAGAGGTTCTTATTTTATGTATTTTCAACGAACTTACGACCATATAGGTCGAAGTACATCGAAATTGTGCACTTGTGCGCTTTTATGAATATAAAAGCGCATAAATTTGCAGTCGCACAAATTGAAATCGTAATTGACTCTCTGATGAATGATGAAAGATCAAAGTTTGGAAGTCTTCCAAAGGAGGTTCTTGTTTTATGTATTTTCGATGAACTTTCGACCATATAGGTCGAAAGTACGGAAATATTTGTAAAAAAAACCTTGTTACTAACTTCTCGTTGAGCTCATAACAATCTGCTACAACGTACTTTCACAAGTAACTTTTATAAAGCACACAATAGAACTGCTGAAAAGGAATTGCCAATAGACTTACTTTTATTACCATTTGCGGTAATAACGTCTTATTGAATATAATTTACCCGCTCTGTCCGGATAGGCCCGGGTAGGGTACGCCCACCTTTTTATATTCATGCCGGAATTATACGGGAATCATTCAAAGCCGGGCTTGCTCCGGTTATCAGGGCTGTGTTTAGATTGCATTTCTGCCATTCCGACGTGAATTTGTGTGGGATAGGTCCTTTAGTTTTGTTTGGCTTCGAAAATACAAGGTTTTGGTGGGATTCACAGAACCCGGATAAGCATCACACATGCATAATAGGCAGTATTCCACATTTCCCCTAATTTTAACTGTAATAGTTAACCGGAACTTATCAGGAGTTCGAAACCAGGTAGCTGAGCATGAGGCCCTGAGTTAAACATTATTTTGCCTTTTTGAGCAGTTATAAACTTCTATAAGCTGCATAATTACGTTACCAATAAAATAATACACAATTATTCATATAGATAGAACCGCAACCGTATTTTAATTGCTCGACATACATTGGAAGCTCGCTCACATCCGCACCTCATTTTCACTTTAATGAATAATTAGAAATAACTTGGCACATTTTCCGATAAACGTTGAACATTACATGCTGACCGGGTTTATTAGATTTATTCAAGAGATTAATTAAATTAGTGTCCGTGCTCGGTGACAATTCAACGTCCATTGGCTGAACCTAATTTGGCAGGAATATTTCTAATTTATTGGATTTGGAAATGCAAGGGACACTCCCTTGCATTTCCAATAAACTAGAAATAAACTGTAAGAGGAGTGTTTGCACTTAAACTAATATTCCTGCCAAATTAGGTTCAGCCAATGGACGTTGAATTTTACAGGTTTACAGTTGCCTGAAGTTAATATGAAACATCGAGCATTAGAAAGAGGCACACAGATATGAGTGAAACAGGTGACAAACCACTTATTTAAAACCTTGTCTTGTATACAAGGTGTAGCAGAATAAACGCAAGTCCCAAAACTAGTTAGTCCAGAATTGACTACCAAATGAATGGCCTGTTCTACCATGAACCATTTCAAGGTTATCCATTAATTACCGGACACCCTGTTATTATTTTTTTCAATAATTATGTATTTTGCCATACTAACCACCGGTTGAGCCAAAGACAATAAAAACGTATTTAAAGGCAATGAAACTTAATTTTAAATGCATGAAGTAATGCTAGGGTCAAACACGATATTTTTAATAATAGGTAATAGATAGCTATAACCTGTTAAAGACAATAAGTTTTGGTCATTGTATTAGGATTTTACCTGGATACTCTGATGGGGGCGCTCTTGCGTTAATTGTGTCACACATTGTACAGGGTGTAACAGAAACCCTATTGCTATCTTTAAGCACTAAAGATAACAGCTGGTATAGAATCACTATACATATTTTCAGCTCAAAATAAAATACTATAAGAATTGATAACAAATTTTCGGTTTCATATGTTTCTTAAATTCAAATCATAACAAACGTGTCACCGCACTACGTAGGTCAATAACTTTCCACGTTACTTGCCAATATCACGATAAATCTCTTCCAAGTGATGTCTTTATTTCAATTTCATGATTTGGTTTCTGGTATCAATGTATTGAAAATGCTCATAATTTCCGAACATTTAGAGATAGGATTATAAAACCCTTCCAATATCGTTTGATATCATCCAAAGAAGTCGTGCCCTTGGTATGTTTATACCCTTTCCGTTACACGTTGTATAGGAACATAGACGCGCAAACTGTAACTATGAAATCAGCACTTGATTCTGAATCTAGCGTTGAAAGTTTTCGACATCTATTAAAAAAAAAACAGTGGCACTCCGGGAGTGCCGACGGAAGTGAGAACTTGAACAATTACGTGTGTATTTTTTGAATAGTCTGGAAATATTTTTTGAATCGTCAGCTTGTGATAATCAAGCTCAACTAAAACTAACTTATATACAGAGCTGTCGGTAACGGTGTCGCGAGTTCAATTGTTTTTTCCCATCTCAAAAAATACCCAACGCGCCTAAAGAAGTTTTCACTTCAAAAATATTGTTCCGTTTGCATACTTTTTGACCGCGTGGGTATTGCATTTTTCTATGAAACTTTTTGATAAGCGACGAACAATTTCTGCGCTAGGGTGTTCAAGATCGTGTGCTGTATTTCGGTTTACCCGTCAATGTCGCTGTCACCATGGCTGAGATTGATCGTAAAGGTAGTTGTAAGAGGATTAAATAAATAAATAATGATACGAACATCTGTAAAGTTTTGCTTATAATTCAAGAGTTTATTTACTTTCAGTCAACGTAACAAATATAGAAAGTTCGTATTGAAGCATTTGCGGAGTATGTGCTGTAAGCTTCTCTTATTTCGTAAACTCACTTTATAAAGTATGTACATAATGGAAGTAGTTGTTCCTGGAGGTACTTGTCGTAAGTTATAGTTTTCGAACCAAAACGAGTTTAGTTTTCTTGTAGAACTTCTTGAACAGAAAAATAATGTATTTTTTTTTTCTTTTTTATTCCGTGCCAAAAAAAAATATATTATTGATGTTATGTATACAAAACTAGCAACCCGACCCTGCTTCGCACGGTTTAAATTACGACTCAACAAAACATCGAGATTTCTTTTTAAATGTTTGTATAAATAAATATAAAATGTCGTAGGACCAAAAATTCGAAGACATGTGACATCTATAATCCTTTATAAATTAGAACAGAAGTATAGGTAAGAAGCCCAGTATATTCCTGACAGTTTGACAGACAATTGTAAAAAAAAAAGAAAAATACAAGCACCAAAACAAAACACAGGTAAATAAAATAAGAAACCCAAACTTGACACGACTCCGGGTCGTAAATAACGATAACGAACGACTCCGGCCTGTTCCAGGTAAACAACCAGGCCGCCATTGTTCTCTTTTATAGCCCAGTCTAGAACGGGCAGGCAACGTATTCTGTACGGAGAAATATTGGTAGTTTAGTTTCTAGAACATTTTATGGCTGTCAAACTGAGAAAAGATTTTAGTTTTAATCTATACGAGTTTAAATCTCAGTAGTATACATACCATTTGTGTTAGTTTATTTAGTTTATAGAATGTGGGGATACTTTACTATAGTAAATGTAATGAAGTGCATTGTGCCTTCAACGACGTTTTTCACTGTCAGTGCGGTTTTTCGTAGCTCGTAGAACTATGTGCTACGCTATGGCTACGGCGTAGCTTGCACTGTGCTACGATCGGTGGTTGTCTACAACGACAGTACGCTTACGAAAGACTTTACTTCAAAGCTGTTTTTGTATGAAAAACAAATTAACCTTTGCGTTATGTATTTGAATAAACGCCTTTCTGTAAATCGGTCCAGATTATAAATATATAGAAGATAAATACTCACATGTATTTATTCTATAAAGATACAGATGCTGTTAACTAAATAAATGGAAACTTTGTGAGTTTTTAAATATCTAAGTTTTAATCATGTGGCGTCTGTATGCAAACAGCAAACGAACACCTAACAACTTGGATACTCCATTACTTCACAAAATGTAACTCTATGAGTTTTCAAATAGGAAGCGTTCAGTACAAAATTGATATCTATCCGCAACCGACCAGAAAACCAACTTCAATTCAACACGGAACTATAAATATCCGTCCCCAAGAGGTTTATTGGTCTTTTCACAATTTTCCTTCGACAAACTAACCGATAGTTTTAATACTGTTTGAACCATCCCAAACCAAAAGCTTTCCACCTTTGTCTACTTATTACTAGCTGTGTCTCGTGGCTTCGCCCGCGTGGAGGTGGGAAATTATCCCACTGGAACTACCTACCGGAAAAAAGCCTAAGTTACTCCTTATTACATCAGCTATCTACCAGTGAAAGTCCCGTCAAAATCGGTCCAGCTGTTTCAGAGATTAGCCGGAACAAACAGACAGACAGACAGACAGAAATTTAAAAAAATGTTATTTTGTGTATATGTACCGTGTATACATCCATATGCAGTAAAAAAATTATATCCACCCGCATCCGACCAGAAAACTAACATCAATTCAACACGAAGCGATAAATATCCGTCCCCAAGAGGTGTATTGGTCTTTTCACAGTTTTCCTTCGACAAACTAATAACTAGTTGCCAAAGAAACTTATAGTAACAGTTATTTAGCAGCCAGTCAACTCGTATCGTCGTTATTAATTGTGTTATTGGAAAAACTGTTTTAACATGCTTGCTATTGCTTGTTTCAAAGCAAGATGGCGACTGATTGAGTAGCTGAGTAGTATTTCGAGACCCTATTACTAAGCTTCCGCTGTCCGTCTCTCCGTCCGTGTGTCTTTCAGAGGACTGTATCTCATGAACTGTAAATATATACACAGTTGAAATTATGAATGTGTATTTCTATAGCTGCCAAAAACAAATATGAAGGTCAAAATTAAAGGGGATCTCCTACAAGAAACATATTTTTTTCGGGGTTTTTCGTCCGCGTGCGTCCGCCGGTTTTGTCCAGTACTGTTGATTATTCTTTTACTGAAGTTGGTTTCATTTTGTTGGATCAGCCGTTTCGTTGTCATAATTAAGGTCTGCTTTAAGTTTGCTTAGAAGTAAGTGAATATTTGAATATCAATAAGATATATCAGAGCATCTGAATATCGAGCAGAGGCGTGGAAATCGGAACCAAGTAAGCACTTTACTTTGTGTAGTGTACCATCACCACTGGTCCCAAAACGTTTAAGGAAAACATCGTGACGGAACCAGCATGTCTTAGGACCAAAAATTCGGAGACATGTCGCACCTTTAGAATTAAAGAGACCTAATGCTAAATTAGCCGCAAGCAAAATAGGTCTTTAAAGTACTGAATTATACAGATCTATTTTGCTTGCGGCTAATTTCACATTAGGTCTCTTTAATTCTAAAGGTGCGATGTGTCATCCACTAAGCCACCCTTGTCTTGTGGTGCAATGTGGCCTATTCTCTCTCACAGCGAGAAGGCCTTTGTCCCTGCAGTGGAAACGTCATAGGATGATAATGGTGCTTATCAACACCATTCCCTCATTCCTGATTATAAAAAGTCTTTATTTTTCTGTCTTCGCAAGGGTTCACATAACTATGGGACTATTAACATGCAGACAAGAATTATAGCTTTTTAACAAAAATGTAAAAATATAATCCTTAATGAGAGGATGGAGGAAGAGGAGGAGGAGGAAGGGCGGGCATTTTGGGGGACTCTCTTATGTAATTTTGACGTTCAGAAAGTGCTGACTCTTAGCCTAGTTTGAATAACTGACTTTTGATTTGATTTAGATTTGATTTGATTTGAGAGACTGGTGTCCATATTAGGATACCCTGTGTGAACGATCACCAGGTTCTGACCCTTCTTCATATTCTATAATCACATCTCAATATACTTTACTACCGCTATAATTAATGTAGGTACTATTAATACTTTCGACGCGGATTTACAACTTGTACCTTTTTGCAAACCTCCGTTACTACTAAACCAACAAAACGGCTACCATCAATCTTCAAAAATAAACCATTTTGTCAATTTATCGACCTCGATCAACTAGCACTATTAAATAAGTATCAATAACACTTTATGCACCCTTTTTACCCTTTTCTGGGGGATAGTGACGTCACATACTACCCGTCATGACTTATCACCTGTCCCCCCCAGGATTTAGCCCCCAGGAGGTTATTTATGGGAAGTCTTACCCCACAAAATTGCTGATTTTGATTTAGCGTAGTCATATATTTTGGGAATGGATAAATCGAATTATCACGTCGTATTTTATGTGTTTCAAGGTCATTTAACCGGTAGAATTATAATAACAATTAAAAAACCAGTGTGTCTCGAGTGGATCTATGTTCCGGCCATCATCATCACTTCAGCCGAAAGACCACCACTGCTGGACATAGGCCTCCCCCAAAAGGAGGTGGTTTTCCAATATCGCCACGCTTGGCAGGCGGGTTGGCGATTGCAGTATGGTGGTAAAACGCATAGAGAACGCTGCTGCCCATTCTCTAGTAAGTCCCTTAGTCGCCTTTTACGACACCCACGGGAGGGAGTGGGATGGTGCTATTCTTTTACGTCTGGCACGACATGAAACAGTTACGTTACGTTACGGCATACAAAGGGTTAAACAAGGTCTGGTGTAAAGGTCCTACAGATATCGTAGTCGGGGGAAACGATAAGTGTAAAACACGTCATTCGCATCCTATCGAGATACAAGACACTGACTTCATCATTCTCTTGCATTAATGCCAATTTATTTGTGGTCGGCGGAACATGTCTCTTTCTTCCATACTTCTCTATTAGTCGTCATCTCCGTAGTCACCCCCTTTCTAATCATATCAACATAACTGATGGGGGGCCCGCAAGGGCCGATGCCTGCCAGTGGTGCGGGTTGTTCGAAATAGATACCGCGGCCCCTGGCACACAGGCAACTGAGGGAACACGGGTGGGTTTTAGTCAGTAAAAGTCTGACACCTCCCGCCCTCCCACTCCACCCAGAGCGGGAGAAGTTATTTGATGATTTCCCACCCAGAAAAAAAACCATATCATTACCCCTACTCATATAGCCAACGACATAAATTTTCAAAACTTTCCGCTGGATATTTTCTTCATTCCTCCGCATCACATGCCCATACCATGTCAACCGATTTTCGCAAAACTTTTCAGTTACCGGTGTCACTTTCAGACTTCCTCTTATGTACTCATTTTCTTATTCTATACATTCGTGTGACCTTCAAACCTATTACGTTTCTCACCATCTGGATGTGTACGTGCTTGTTTAACGCCATATTTATGTTTAATAGATTTTCTGACGACTTAGGACTTAACAGGGGCGGTCGCAGCCAAAGACTTAAGTATTAATAAAAAACTTTAACTTCGTCTTCTTTTTACTTTTTATATTTTCGAAAAATTACTGTTTTAAGCTTTACGTTTACGGCTTTGGGGGGGGGGTCATGACCCCTAGAAACCCCCTCGGACTTGGACTTAACAATAATATCTACTGTGTTATTGTTATGCTCGTAGGAGGGAATCAAGTAATACATGTGAAAATGGTTTACGCACTGACGCTTTATTTCCAAAATGGCAATGACATCCTGCCAGGTTGTCATGCAGCTATTTACATAAACATACTTATAAATATACAACAGTTATAACATTTACATTTTGATCCTTTCGTAATTAAGTTCCTACAAGAATATTTGATCAATCTAAATAGTACATAGTACCGTCATAAACAAAACATCATCTTAATTTTTTTAGAAGCAAATGTAGAGGTTGTCAAGCACACATATAAAATAAAACCTCATTTTCAAACATTTAAGGTAATGTAGAGGTTACGGGTCGTCAGAAGCCCGAAAGTCTGACAACCAGTCTTACCAAGGGGTATCGTGTTTGTTTGTATTTGTGGAGGTCAGATAGGCAGTCGCTCCATATAAAATACTGGTATTCAGCTGCATCCGGTTAGACTGGAAGCTGACTCCAACATAGTTTGGAAAAGGCTAGGCAGATGATGAATGTAGAGGTTCTAAAGTACACATATCGTAAAAATACATTTAAAAATAATCTACTTACGAACTTTGTCTACGTAAAACATACCGACTTCTAAAAATAATCCTATTAGGTACACATCAGCGGACAAGTAAATAAGATTAAAATATTATGTTTATTTTAAAAACCGCAGCGCTCGAGTTTCGTGACCGCAAGCACTTGACGTTGGTTTGTGGTCAATATTAACTTTTTTGGGTACATACATCCTTTTGGTATATTACGTGTAAAAACTGGTATAATCTAAAGTTAAGGATTTGCCTATTTACATAACATAACATCACGCTTGTAATCCCCGAAGGGCTAGGCAGAGGTAGACCTATAGTACACCTATACTTTGCCAGATATGTTTAAATCCCATGTAATACGGGATGACCCTATTGAAGGTCGTAGGTTCGAATCTAGATAAGTGCTTTCATCATCATTTCAGCCGCAAGACGTCCACTGCTGGACATAAGCCTCCCCAAAAGGGAGGTTTTGCCATAATCGCCACGCTTGGCAAGCGAGTTGACGATCGCAGTATGGTGGTCAAATGCATAGAGAACGCTGCTGCCCATTCTCTAGTAAGTCCATTAGTTGCATTCTACGACACCCACGGGAAGAAATGGATAAGTGCTTTACTTTAAAAGCGTAACCGTGGAGTTTCTTGCCGGCTCTTCTCCATAGGAAGCGACAAATTGGAACCGAAATAAAATATTTTGATTTGATTTGATTTGACTTTGTGTAGATTATTTAATCATCACTCTCAAAACTGTGAAAGAAAACATGGTGAGGCATTTCCTAGAACCGAAAATTTGAAGACATGTGACATCTACCAACTTCACCGGGCCTGCGTGGTATATTCTTCACAGACAGGAGGCCTGTGCACCAGCAGTGGGAACAAGGCGGATTGTGCTATTGCCATCAACCGATACAAATCCAGACTCCAGACTGCCACTGAGAGATTCCTGACGGCAAAACACAGTAACACTTTGGCCGACCTGAGAAACCAAACCAGGACCTTGTGCTCAGCAGTACGCTTGCGACGCACTAGACCATCGGAGCAGTCTTCCTTTTAGTAGCGCCATCTTCTTTTTGTTATAGTTGCGAACTAGCGCACTAGAATGAAATGTATATTTTAAAGGTTATATTCATAAACGATGTTTAAAGTTAAGAGATGTTTAAACGTCAAAAATGTATGGTTAAACAGACGGTTATTATTACTTAGGTGTTGTAGAAGGCGACTAAGGGACTTACTAGAGAATGGGCAGCAGCCTTCTCTATGCATTTTTTCACCATACTGCGATCGCCAACCCGCCTGTCAAGTGTGGCGATTATGGCAAACCCTGGCAAAATCTGGGTGGAGCAGGAGGGCGTGTTAGACTTTAGCTGACTTAAACCCAACCGTGTTCCTTCAGTTGCCTGTGTGCCAGGGGCCGTGGTATCTCTTTCGAACAACCCGCACCCCTGGATAGCGCAGTATGAGCTATACTATCCGGCGAATTACTACAACCATATTCGTTACGGGTCGTCAAAAAACCCGAAAGTTGACAACCAGTCTCATCACGGGGTATCTTATTAGCCAGTTGTACGGTCTGGGTGCCGATCCCATTGGCACCTTTTGAGTACTCAACCCTAAAAAACGGAATAATTAGATCTTTCATTTAATTAGACTTAAAGGGAGATAATCATGTTCCCTAAACCCGAATGAGAAGCGAAGCAGAAAAATCTGTTCTATCCCTTGAAAGGTCTTTTTATTAACATAATACTTACTTTAGCAACAAAAGGGTAGTACAACCCTTTTAACTGATATCTCATTACTGGGGCTCGTAACGGTTCAAAACACCTATCTATAGGTAGCTACAAAATACGTAAGTACCTAGTTCTAACGAAAAAAGTCCCAAAGGGAATTTCTATTAATTTGATTTCATGTAAGCCGTTGTAAATTCTGTATTGTGTAGCTACCTACAAGTGAGGTACATATAGAACGTAACATATAGAGATTATATAAGTAATGTTGCTCTGATTCAACTTATTTCATTCAAATGTTTCTCGGGATTTTTATTAATTTGTTATTTTATTTTATGTCACGAATGTTTCAAAATGTCCAGCTATAAAGGCACTCTCAACACCACAAAATGTGTAGGAATAAACTGCAAGTAAAATTTTGTTACCGAAACAAATCCGGAGATGGTAAGACTAAAGGCTCCCGTAAACAGTAGCGACGCGACGGTGCAACGCTATTTATTGTTGAACAATGTCCATAAAGTTTTCGTAGCAATTGTGCTACTAGATTCGCGTGGCGCTTTTTACGTCCAAACTTTAAGTTTGTATCAATATTTTAAAGGTTTATAATAAAAATTTACTTCATTTAAATCGTAAACGTACTGCAGAATTGTAATTACATACACACATATTATCACGCTTGTAATCCTATAAGGGTTAGGCACAGGTGCAACTACCTCTGCCTAACCCGAATTAGTAAACCATAATTCGCCAGTTGTGTTTAAGTCTCATGTCAAAGGGGCTATTGCCATGTACCAAGCACATCCAGTCTCCACTGCTTCCTGACTGGCTGCTACTGAGTAATCCTTGATGAAAACCCAATAACACTTTGGCCGACCAGCAGGCTTAGCATGACGCTATCTATTTCTACAAAGAATAGACAGTGCTTTTTCAATGTAAAGTGACATTTAGTTTCTCCATTTTCGACATCGCACCGTAGATATCCTTGTACACCGCGGCCCCTGGCACACAGGCAACTGAGGGAACACGGGTGGGTTTTAGTGAGTAAAAGTCTGACACGCCCTCCCGCTCCACCCAGAGCGGGAGAAGTTATTTGATGATTTCCCACCAAAAAAAAAAAAACCGTAGATATCCTTCCTAGATTCTAGAAATGGTAATTTTGTCTTTCGTTTCTAACGATCTTCGTCTAGGTCCTTAAAAATGTAGAATATTTCAGAAGAATATTTCTTCCAAAACTGTCAAAATCACGCTGACAACAAACTTTCTAGTCGACGGCCACAAAGTATATACGATTACCTAAAAAATCATGATTCATTTAGAACGCATAACTGTGATAATTATTAGAAAAACATAGCTATCTTCTCCTATTGTACATCATTTAGTTAATAGTCATGTTTATTCTTCCGTCGACAAATCGGCGCTCATGCTATGCCTGCTGGGAATAGAACCCAGGACCTCGTGCTAAGCAGTAGCGCTTGCGACCACTAGACCAATGAGGAAAATTATAATTAGGTACTTGTAAAGCACCTATACTTTTATAACCGCTAAAGATCACACACCAATATTTTCATTGAAATATTCGCAAAATACCCTACTTAAAAATAAATATAACCCTGAATTTTCGGACCCTTTGTCGCTAAAATGGCGCTGAACCCTTTCGCGTGTGATTTTTTGGCCCTTCCGGGTAGTCCGTAACATTTTTCGGGTTCCGTCACATTTTCCGGCGGAAATCAATTGTTTGCTTAGAAAATGTTTTGTTTTCGGCGTTTTTAACCCCTTTTTTTGGACGTCAGCCATGTCAACCCGTACTTAGCGAAGGTTGCTTGTAATTTTTAATATGTATCTTTGAACTTGTTTATCCCGGTACCGTACCTTAAACGAATGTTAAGGTAATTGGCCTTTTTATCTTATTTGGACTTAAAGGCCTTAGCACACCTCTGTTGCGAAAATAATTCTTCCGCTTAACGAATTCCGCTAACAAATATTACACCATTATGTCGCGATTCCAATAACGAAGCATTATGACAATCAGTTGAATTGTAAAAATCGGACCAATATGTCGTCACTTTCGACTTAGTTAATACAGTATAGATCCGTTTTTTCGTAAAATCAACATCCATTTTTCAATAAAAAATTAAGTTTCGCTGTATAAACTGCAACAGATACCTGCGATACAACATAGCGGGCTGAGCGAGGAGGTGTAACCGGCTTCCGAGCAGATCCTCGAAATCACGCGGGAAAGAGATAGAATCATAATCTCTCTGTCTTTCAAAGTCTGTCAAATCTGTGGCAAGTCATGGCGGAACGACTGCGGTTTCGCTGCTATAGTTTAGCGGTGGAGATGTGATGTAAAGTCCTTTAAAAAAACCGCTGTATCAAACGTAATATCAATTATTCCCTTCTTTTCCTCACGGCACGCAAACTTAGAACAAAAAATGTATACCGTATACTCTATGGTTGGAAGAAACGAACTAGACAGGCCTCCTCACCCCCTTCTATCATTCTTCACCCCTTTTTCGCCAGGTGCCAAAACCATAGACCATTTACAAATGTCACTGTCAAATTTAGGCGGTTTTCGAATAATTTTTCAGTTTTCCGCTTGTGATATTTATTTACCGCCATTACAGTTTTGTTGTTGATCGAGTGAAGTTTGCGTTGATTAATTTCCGTACTATCTTATCCTCTCAGTGAATAAGTCTAAGTACTCATTTGACTTCCTTTCTTGTGAAACACATAAAAAAGAAATTGAAAAGGCCTTCCTTGATCATGTGTTAAAATTTGTAATTTTCAACTGGTGTTGTATAATAAATAAAATAATAAAAGGCACAGATATATCCCCATTAATAGGAAAATCTCTTCCGAGAATGCAACTTAAGGCATATAATAAATATAAAACTAAATTAAAAAATAAAAATCTTAATAAGTATTTGTTGTATCATTTGATCATTTACATATTTCTCAGTAGTTCCCTGTAATTTATAAGTTTTACATTATTGGGTTTGAGCTACGAACAAAAAAAAAAAGATCTGGAAACTACCTACAAAAGGATAATTGAGGCTTTCTGTATGAGCCTTTGCCTAAAACTTAACAACTAAATTAAAAAAAAAAAACGAACTGTCATGTTTTAAACTTCCAACTTTTGACATCTCTACTGACCATTTTTTCTCTATGGGAGTGGGTCGTCTGATACGTAGTATCTCTATGTAGTCTGTGCTTTTCCTTAATACATTTTACACAAAAAGTCCCACAGTAAAAGTATCCTACCCACATTGTAGTCATTACAGGTCCTACGATAAAATAACATCATCACTTACGTCAGCAGAATATCTATGCCTGCTTATACAACGCGCCAAATAATGTCATTAAGGCGTCGACGCACGTACCGCACCATTTTTTTCCCATCAGAAATAATTGCGCTTTTTTAAATACGTTAATTATTGTACTTACCTCAGTGTTCTTACTGCTCTTTTGTATTTAATAGGAGGTTCGTACTTTATCTGTAATTTTCTTTTAATAAACATTACGTTGCTTATGTAATATAAATGCCAACAGGGCTTGGCGTCTTTTACCGAATATCTGATGTTATTTTCAAACATATATTGCGATCAAAATTCTGCCAAAGATATGTTTATTGTCATATTATTATAGTGTTATCCTAGAAGAATAATGTGAAGGACAGGGCCCTCGCTATAGACACAATAAATAGATTAGACTGTAAACAGCGAAATGGATTGAAAACATCCACAATTCCACGTCAATCCTACCAAGAATTACCATAAACAGCCCATAAACACTAGACCGTATACTTTTATTTCGATTCGCAAACGAAAATTCATAAAAAGAAGCATAAAACCAAATAACTACTTACCTAGATATTTTTTATTATAGGTTATTTTCGTTGTAACACCGATCCGCGGTTAGATTTCTTCTTCATAAACAAGAGGGTCGATAACACTATAAAAAATGAATAATACTGACATAATGTCTCGATAACTCAGGTTAAGTGTCCATGCAACTTTAATGGCAAAATCAATGTATATTAATTAACGCAATAAACAGAAGTAAGGTCATAAATCACCACGCTTTATCATTGTTTAAAGTCTGCGCTAAATGAAAACTGTTTAAATGAAAACTGTTTTCTTTCTTTCTTTTCTTAATGACCAAGGTTTTCAACGTTTTCCTACACTGTCAGTCCACTGACTGACTGAAAACCACACTATCGACACCTGTGTTTTCCCTAAGAACATACATACTTTTATCACAGCTCTATTCCCCGAAGGGAAAGTCAAGAAGATGTTCCCCTACCGACTAGAGAAATGTAATAAATATTAAACGGATCCGATTTCGTCCCGATTTTCAGTTCTGATTATAAATTACTGTTGTATTAACAAACCATATTGTCCTTGTTTCAGTTTAGACGGCTGTAATGGCGCATCATACTAGTTGGCATTGAAAAGAATGGGAAAATTTCACCGGGCACCTTCCCTGCACATCACTTCCGCTGAGGTTGGTATCTCTTCGAACAGCGCCATGAGCACCGTTAGGGGGTGAGGTGAAGGGGTTGCATTACGAATGGGCGACAACATCAATTGTGCACCGATATTATCATGCTGCGAAGATATGACTTCCTTAAATACAGTCGTTTACTTACCTGATATATCATGAACATACGTATCTTTCGATAACTAAAAAACGGATCCTAGATGATATTTGTTTTGATGATTTTGATTTTGATTGGTGAAAAGTGGTCGCGCTTTTAAAACCAAAGATAGCTACGGAAATAAGTATCACTAGGTAGCAGTTGGCACTTAATTCGTTACCTGTCTTTCTCTCTCTCGGTCTCCTTCTTAGCTCTTAGCTGGTAATGAAGGATAATTCCCAGCTTATAAACGCGGCAATGCGCTAATATTTTTTTTATAAATTAGGTTTAGGTTATCAAAGCCTTTGTTTACATCATATCTGTGTTCCGTTCCACACATATGTACATGCACCTAAAATAAATTAAAAACATAATTTAAACATTTGTTTTCGACCACCTACATACGAGTTCAATTACCGAATTTTTATTTTGTTGGTTCGCTGCCGCCAAATCGGACTCGTCCGCGTACCGTTGGGAAATGCAAAAAATTTGTAAAATGTTCCCCTCGACGCGGTGTGCAAGGCCTTTTAATTAATTTGTTGTTTACTCAGTTTGTTAACTTCCATATATAATCGAATATTATCTAGCAGTCAGGAGGCACCCGGTTTCTGAAATGAGACTTTGCACTTGTCAAACGGTAATTTTTCAAAAAAAAAATATGAATTTCATGGGCTACATTAAAGGTGACTTGGTCGTTGACTAACATCCAGAAGTCCAGACTCAAGGTCTTCCGACGAGCAGTGCGCAATATACTAGGCTCGTGTTCGAAACAAAATACTGCTCTCCAAACAAAGATAGCTAACGTGGTTGCCCAACTTATATGGGACTGGACAGGACATGCCTGCCGCATGTTAGACAAACTGTGGGCCCAAATAGCACAGAACTGGGGCCCGGAGACAGCAAGGCGGGATCGCAGCAGACCACGTCGGAGATGGCGAGACGAGCTGGATAGGTTCCACATAAGAACAACACAAAAAGCATTTACAAACCGGGTGAGAGTGTATTAAAGATTAACATTAGAGACCTGTCCACAAATATCCGTGCAGCGTCAGGGACGTTAAAAGACCGTAGGCGTTTTTCATATTTACTGAAATTTCTGCGCTGGCATTTATTTGAACGAGTACACACGCTCCCATATTTTTAACCACTGACTACGTCACTTCGGACTGGACATTACGTTCATGTGTAGAATAGAAGCGATAAATAGGTACCCTTTTTTTCTGTGGATGTGAAAGGCGAATCGAAAGTACCTGGCAAGGAAGATAAACCGTCCCATGTCGTCACGGATTTAATAATAATTTATCTATGTAGATAACCATAATCCCATGGCAGATTGCATGGGTAGCGATTTTTACAGCATGATTACTATGGTTAGTCAGGCTTAAGGGTGGAAGAAACCAACCCAAATCTGAGGTAGGAAGCCAATAGATATTTCCAATAGGTAGATCACGGAGTTCAATCAAGTTCAATCCTACTTATATATTATGAATGTCAAAGTTTGTACGTTTGTTTTTATTCAATCACGTAAAAATGGCTTAACGGATTTGGATAAAATTTGACACACAGGTAGATTTTAGCCTGGATTAACATATAAGATACTTTTTATCCCGGTAGTACGTTCCCGTGGGATAATTTTCGACGGACGAAAGCTGGCAAAAGCTAGTGGAAAATAAAATAACGTTTTCCTCATAAAGAACAATTGATTTACAACTTATCGGCGATAGTGGGAAGTAATTAAGGATTATGTTATGTTATCAGAACGTTAATTTGGGGGATAGGAACATTAATTACACTTGGTTCTAACACAGTAATGAACATCGATTTAATGGGGAAGTCTCCCTGGAGGCTCCTATGTTTTTTATTCGATTAGTAGTTTTTGTACCTCTATTTAGAATTAGTCGTAAAACTAATGACCGTTGAGGCCAGACGTGTCAAGGTAGGACTAGCGTTGCAAAACTTCGGAATAATTTGCAATAATTCGGAAACATTCCAAAGTATATTTTGATTGGAAGGAATACTATCGCAGCAAGAACGCAGAGTAAAATAAATATTGTAAGGATGAAGTACGAAATAAGAATTAAATGATTCCCAGTAATTACGAATATATTTAAGCGTAGGTAGCTTGAGGAGACTCCCCATAAATCAGATATTGTGGCGTGCCGTTTTTGAATGAACGCCATCTAGCAGGCAATGGACAACTTCGTGAACCGCCGAGCCCCGCGGCTGTTGATTCATAAAATCAACGAAGTATTTTTCGATGCCTACGTACCACTACGTACCCACTATGCGGGAATATTTCCCTTTAAGTAGTTATCTACTTGTGAATACTTATTATTTTTGTATGGTTTAATTTCGAATGGGCCCGATTTCGGGCTGATGTTATGTATATGTTATGTACAAGTTTAGGTAACTTCGTAAAAGTGTTTTTGCTTTACGATGTACGCAGCTAATGTATTGTACACAACTAAGGTAGAGTTACTTGCGTAATTTTTACGACGATTTTTTAGCAAAAAGTTTATTTCCTTTATAGAATAGGCAGTAAGTATTCAACTAGAACAAAAAATTACAACCAATTGAAATAATATAATAGTTACCGTTTTACTATGTACCTCGATACATAATAATATGTATGTACCTAATATAAACTCATCTTAGTACCTACCAACGTATTTATCTCTATATGTACATATTATTCTCGCAAAATAACATTTGTACAACTAAACCGCAAACAAAAACTTATTACGTAAGTACATATCTAAGTAGATGCAAGAAACATTCGGAAGTTTACTAATCGTATTTTACTCTTAAATAATGAATGAACACGTCAGAACATAAAAACAAGAAATATGTCAACCGTCGCATAATTGAAAATAAACCACAGTTAAATGACTATAGAGTTGTTTATTGTGTACTCTTTTTACGTATTTATTATTTTTTCCGTTTAAAGCGCACACGGAATAGTTTAATGAGCAAGTTACGCTACCCGCCGCTAGATGTCACTATAATAAATGCATTCAATTCAAAGCTGTATTTCGTTACTCTTAAGATTTATATTTGCGTAACGAGGTCATTACTATTTCTCCTCTTAAAGGGATGTACCACTATGGTTTACTTATTTATCGACATTCCGTTTTATTTTTAAGCAAAATACAGCAACAGCTAGAGTCAATAAATATTACTATGTTTGAAATCAAGGGTTTATTTATATATATTCTAATACATACTTACGATTTATAGAAAGTATAATTAAGAATTGTTATGTTAAACGAATGATTTTTAAAACTATTTTATTCATAAAAAGATACAGTTGTGGAGTTTCTTTCTATCTTATGCGATAGATATTAAACTACGGGATTAATTACTACGGGTAAACTAAAACCGAACACAGGGTTAATTTTTTCCAGATATAGCATAGAACAAAGAGAACATTGTAAGTTTAAAGATATCGATAACTCATTAATTTAAATCTCTAATTGAGTAGCTGACTGTAACATGTGCATTGTTGGAATCTTCGAGAACAATATGTTTGAGTTTAAAAGAAAGTAGACTTTAAAATGAGTAGAATAAAGTCAACTTTTACTTGTCTTGTTTAATAACGCGTTGTTGCGTCGCCAACTAGCGGTCAATAGTCGAACTCTAGCTAGATATATTTTCCTTGGAATAATTATACTCGGGGAATATTACCGAATTTTACTCAAACCTCCTGAAAGATTCGCGAATATTACGACGGGAATAATTCAAAATATTTCCCTCCAGCAAACTCTAGGTAGGACGCCCGCAACTTAGGTGTATAGAGGTATGAGGAAAAAGGTGTAAAGTTCACTCATACTCTATAGAAAAGGGAGGATCCTCCGACCAGACGGGTGCTGAGTAACTGCCCTACAGTTTTTTTTTTTTTTTTTGGGTATGGCATCTCGCAGTTGACCTTGAGAGGCCGTGACTGCTTAACCGGGCTTTCCTGCGGTGACTTTTAGTTTTTAAGCTAAGAGCCTCCAGCCAGGGCTTACAAACTAATTACTAAAACCTACAGCAACTGCGCACTGAGGGCACCCCCTGCGGGGTACGAGCCTCGGCTCAGGGAGTCACTTTTAGGGAGGGCAGCAAGTGGGGACAGGCTGGATCAAACAATTTTTCTTATTATTAGATCATGGGGATTTTAACTCTACTTGCACAGCTTCGGCGCGGGCTGGCACTTCTGCGGGCAAGGGACGGTTGGGGGGGCCCTACAGTTGAGGTCGGGTTGTTATATATATGTGAGTCTCGTGGTAAACTCTGACTGCGCGATGTAGGATTTATGTGACGTCCAGATTTGCGTAGTTCGCATGTGGCATTGTAGATGGCGCCACCTCACTTTTTGTGTTTCAAGATATTTGTTGCGAGGTATGTTTTCTGTAGTGCCGCTACAGGTGGAGCAACGATCTTCGCAGGGTGGCCGGTAACAGCTGGATGATTTTTGCCGTGAATTGAGCTGAATGGCCTGCAATTAGAGAGGCATGACCAGAAATGGACTGCTGTAGGCTAATGATGATGATTTAGGAATAAGTGAAGGGAACAGAGAATGCCTATGTCACAAGACAACCTGACCTGGCGGCTTATATAAGGTTAATAACCAGAAAATATACATTAATTAAATGTTTTCAGTAATTATTAAGAAAGCGCATATCGTAGAAGAGAAAGGTTGCACAATACCAAGAACCAGAAGTGTACAGCAACAGCCTACTCAAAACAAAAGTTCGTCAATTCATCAGAAAGTTTGATATAGGGTAACGAAAAATAATCGAAACATGACATCATAGCTGCAATAGATAATAAATCCCTTTAGTTATTATTATTTACCTTCACTAAAAATTTCGTTCCACGAGTTAGTGGACCGATTATAAGCGTATCAGATTTGCCAGGGTAAAATCCGGATCGCGGGAAATATCGCCTCAGGACCCTCTTTCCGGCGTCTCGCACGTCTTTATGTACGTTAAAATGTGTGACATCATCTGACAGTCGTGACGTTAGCTGTCATGTACAGTCGGCAAGTAAATTAACTAGACTACGACGACGTACGACTGTAGGTCTGTAGATATCTTCCTACGACCTTCCCGCAGGGAATTATACCTCAAGGATGTTTATGGAGATTGGGATCCTGTCTTATTTGCATTGATGTAGGTAGGTTCCGTGGGAGATTTATTGTAGTATATTGCCACACTGCGTTCACTCATAATTAATTCATTAATAGGCATATGCCTGCCTATACATGTCTTAGCAAAAAAATAGCTGTAGACTTCAGTACTCGCTAACTTTGACAAAATAATATAGTATTTCTATTTATTAAGTACTTCCACCATGGTCCATCGTACATCTTCACAGTGACATAGTGTCCGATCGTATTTCCACTCCCCAATCCAGCGCACTGTGCGATCCATCGCACAAAGCTTTCACGTGATATGTAATTTTTTTTGTTAAGACTACTTCACTTCAGCAGAGGACCAAGCTTGAGGTTTGCCAGCGAGCGATAGAGCGTTGTATCCTTAGAGTTTGACTTACCGATCGGATACGAAACACGATACTACGCTCTAAGACTCAAATCGTAGACGCCACCCAAAAAGCAGCCAAGCTCAAATGGTACTGGATATGGTACCGTTTGCCGCATGTCGGATGCATTGTGGGCTAGGAATAGTAATAGTATTTATTCGTATCAATACAGCTACTTAACGTTACATACTTATGACTTAATTGTAAGCATAGCTCTAGACGTTGTCGTAACTTGCACCCTTGTTAGGATAACTTGTATTAAGGGCACAAGTCCCAACCCTTGGTTTATATATTTTAAGGCTTCACAATACCACAGCATGGGTCTCTGAAAACGTCCAACGACATCGTGGAAGGCCTACACGTAGTGGCGGGCCGAACTTGACGCGTATACAGGATAAGTTTTTATCCAGTGCGCAAACTGTAACCATGAATTCAGCATATCATTTTAGACCCCTACCGTAGAAATTTTCATCGGTTATACAAAAAAAAAACAGCTGTTCCATACATTTTGACCGCATAGGTATTGCACTTTTCTATGAAACAGCTGATTTTTTTTTGTAAACCCGTAAAAAAAAATTCTGCGCTGGGGGTTCTAGAATGACATGCTGAATTCATGGTTACAGTTTGCGCACTGGATAAAAACTTATCCCCGTATAATATGAGGATTGGTCCATATTTGCTCAGGATCGAGTTGAGTGGAAAAAGCCCCGCGGTGGGACAATTCAGGCTGATTATATTTTATAAAACTACTTCATCGTTATTATTTTTATAAACAAACTAGCTTTTGCCAGCAGCTTCGCCCGCGTGGTGTTCAAAAATTATCGCACGGGACGTATTACCGGGATAAAAAGTATCCAATGTGTTATTCCAGGTAATATTCATCCAAATCTGTTCAGCCGTTGTTACGTAATTGAGTAAAAAAGATCCAAACTTTCAAATTTATAATATTAGTAGCGTAGTAGGATACGCTTTACATAATTAATAATTAGAATCTCTCTAAATTATTTTAATTAGGTAACGTTCCCCTTGTTAATCTTTGAAGGTTGTTTTATCCTATAAGAGCAGAGCAAACATTGTTAAAAGTTAAACATCTTGAGAGACCGAATAAAGTTAATTATCAATTATTAAAATTAAGCTTTGTTAATTTAATTAAATTTTGGTTAGAATTTGCTTTTTCCTTTCTGCCTTCCGACATTAAATTGGTGTATTTTTAGAGTGCGCGTGACCTAATTGAAAATACTTACAAATAGGTAAAGTTCGTTTTTTTAAACCCAGATAGTACCTAATTATAGTTTGCACGTCGATGTTTCTTACAAAATAAAGTATACAGAATCCTTTATTTAATTACCAAAGAAAAATACAGAACAACAAAATATTCAATACAAAACAAATAATTAAAACTCAATCTATCTTTGTTGCAGGAATCTATGCTCACGCGCCAGCACCGTATGCGTTGATGGGCGGCGGCGCGAGCGCGGGCGGCGGGCGGGCGACTCGCGCCCTTCGCCTGCTACTGCTGCTCGTGCTGGCCCTTGCGGCCGTCGAGTACCTGTTCGGGTCCATCCTGGACGCGTCTCCTCTCAGAACCTACCTCTACACCCCGCTTTATAACGCCACGCAGCCTACACTCAGGTAAGAATTTTTTTTTTTACTTACGTAGTACACCTACGCAACTTTATACTTTAAAAAACAGCAGTTTAAAAAAAAACTGTTCACAACTGTAACTCAAAAAGAGCCATATGCTCAAATCTGCTATATTATGTATATGTCGCAGCCATCTGGGTAAATTAGCGAGCTAATTGGACGCCTAGGCGGTTCATTAAACGCCGGCATCCAATTAAATAGCTAAAGGACAACTAGTCACGTCATTGAGCGCAACGTTTAACCAGATGGCTGAATATCGTATAGTCATTTAGAAATTAGATATTAATGAATTTGTGAGTTTGGTTTGGTTTTTACTAATATATACCACTAAGTAACTAGTAATAGTGAATAATAATGAAGTCAGTCGGTAAGTTCAGTCAGTTTAGATTTATACTGAATTTCGCGAAAACTGGCAGAAGACGTAGTATTATTTAACACCTGTATGTTTTCATACTATTTTGACAATATTTTTTACTTTAATTTTACTTAAAATTTGCACACAAGAACGATAAATAACATTCACGGTTTGCGCCATTGACGCCATATTTGTTTTGGTGACTACTAGCTCCGCAGTGGAAAAAAAACTGAACTAAATTTGAATCACTTGGCTGAGTCTTGGTCAGTCATCTTCAAAGGGCTGACTTTCAATACGCCAAGTTGTTAAACGTTGAATGATTCTAGTTCAATTAACTATCGGCCTAGGCGTCCAATTGGATGCCGGCGTTTAGTGAACTGCCTAGGCATCCAATTAGCTGGCTAATTTAACTAGATGGCTGGGACATTTGCAACGTGTAACATAAATTAACAGTAGACCTCATACATCCCAATTAGTGTATTGAGTTAAAAGCATAATACATTAACGAAAGCTTTTTTTTAAAATCTGATGTTATTAAGAAAATCGTGTTGACCCTAGCATTACTGTATGCATTTAAAATTGAGCCTTATGGCCTTGAAATAAGATTGAATAAGATTAAAACGAAGTAATGAAAGAACATCATGCGTTTGCATTTTTAGGACACAATTTCTGTTCTTGTCAGGAATTTATGATATGTGGAACCTATAGTTTCCCTAACAAGATTTATTATGTTTTCCAGAAACGCCGAAAAAACACCAGCTTCTTTAAAAAGGATCTCCCTAACGGATCCTATGAGTATGAATTATGGTGATGGCTATACAGAAACTTCAATTCTGAATTTAACTGGAAACAACCACACTGTGTTAAACAACGTGATCCGACGACCCATCGACCTCAATATGACAAGAACGAAGTCTGTGGAAGACATAAACAGTTCTGCACAAAATGAGACCACTTCCACTTCCATGCTGATCACCAGGTTGCTGGAGGGGATTAAGAATGGGACTGAAGTCGTGAATAAAAGTGACTCCGCTCCAGTGACCCTGCCGATGTGTGAGACTATGAGTGATTTAGGTAAGAACTAGTACTAGTAGTCTATCAGTGTATTTGATTAATTACTCCGATCATTAACTTGTCAACAACTCGTTTGGCCACTACCAACTGTTTAGTGAGCAGAAGGATTTACAGGGTGGACTGTTGTATTTGTTCTGTTTTTTTTTGTTAAACTGTTGAGTACGAGGCTTTTGGCAACTTTGGAAATGTGTCTTGGTTGTCCAGAATAAACAATTTTTCTTTATTTTTTCATATTTTAAACTGGCTTGCCGACACATAATTTCACTTGGCAATGTTCATGAATACTTAAATTTTAAAAGAGAAACATTTAAGTGACTACGTAAGCATTTTTCTTTGGGGGTTTCGCCGTCATCTTTCGTCTGGCGTCTGACCACTGTTGACTAAACCCCATGGTTCCTCCTACTGTGCCTAGAGTTGAAAAATATTTAAAACTTAACATATAATAATTCGACACTGAAAACTCCGCAGGTCCCGTACCAGCTAATACAACCGACATGGAACTGGATGATGTGGAGAAGAAGTTCCCCGAGGTCCAGTGGGGGGGTCGCTACACCCCGCCCAACTGCACTGCCAAACATAAAGTTGCTATCATTGTGCCATACAGGTAAGATAACATTTTTATCTCATTTCTTTTTTACCTCGCACAAGGTGGATCGATGACCAGGTAACGGGAATCCGCTGGACGCGATCACATGACTTATAGTTGTGCCGATGTTTAGGGGAGTCCTCTGCCCTGAAATATGGCTGAACTTTACCCTCCTTTTCCTGTGTACCCTTGGCTGTTCCCTTGATGGTACAGCGGAAGATCAGTTTTAACCGCTGTACCCTTGGCCGAGAACCCGATCAAAATAAACGAACAGGTGACATTAATTATAATCTTATTTAAAAAATGTGATATGGCACAGTAAGAACAAATTACAGAAAACAGCTCGTAACATCATTACAATTTAAGTGACTTATAAAAGTCATAATTTATGAATGTATCATGAGTTCATGACACCCATTATGTGTTACCTATACAACGTGTAACGGAAAGGGTGTAAACATACCAAGGGCACGGCTTCTTTAGATGATATCAAACGATATTGGAAGGGTTCTTTAATCCTATCTCGACGTGTTCGGAAGTTATGAGAATTTTTAATACATTGATACTAGAAACCGAAGTTTTCAAATTGAAATAAACACATCACTTGGAAGAGATTTATCGTGATATTGGCAAGTAACGTGTGAAGTTATTGATCTACGTAGTGCGGTGACATGTTTGATAAGACATATGAAACCGAAAATTTGGTATCAATTCTTAGAGTATTTTATTTTGAGCTGAAACTATGTGTAGTGATTCTATACCAGCTGTTATCTGTAGTGCTTAAAGATAGCAATAGGGTTTCTGTTACACCCTGTATATGCAAAATAAATGTCTATTCTATTATATTCAGCAGTGGACGTTTGTCGCCTGGTTTTTTTTTTGCATTAGCGTATACTATCCCACTGCTGAGCAAAGACCTACCCCAAATCCGTTCAAGCATCTCTTCCCAAGGCCACCTCAATCCAACCCTTGCAATACACGTCTAGGTCGTCTCGCCACCTCTTCTTGGGCCTCGGTCGCCTGGATTATGACGCTTATTTTAGGCACTTGGTTTGTGAGAAGACCATAGAAACGATGAATGGATTGGATTGTCTGGAAAATTATGTGGCAAAAACAACCGACTTCCGAAAAAACACTACAAATTGAAAAATAACTTTAATTTCGGAAAGCGGTGACAAAAAATTAAAATTCATATCCAAAGTCACCGCTTTCCGAAATTAAAGTTATTTTTTACTTTGTAGTGTTTTTTCGGAAATCGGTTGTTTTTTTTTGATAAAAGTTTTTATTTTTCACGTTTTTAGTTATAGTACCTACCCCACTAATTCGAAATTTCGTCATCCTTGGGGTCAAAACAATGCATATTTACGCGATAGCAGCAATCGCGGTTGATTTACTGATATTTTTTGAAGAGCTCCGTTGTCTGTCTCCGAAACGCTCTACATGAAATTGAAATGGGACCACACGGGAAGCATCAGCTTTCAAATAAAAAAAAGAATCATCAAAATCGGTTCACCCAGTCGAAAGTTCTGAGGTAACAAACATAAAAAAAAACATACAGACGAATTGAGAACCTCCTCCTTTTTTTTAATCGGTTAAAAAAGAGGGTGGCTACTATGCAGATGATTAATAAAGTAAATGTTTATTTTATTTCCAGAGACCGCCAACAGCATTTAGCAATTTTCTTAAATCACATGCATCCCTTCCTGATGAAGCAACAAATTGAATACGGGATCTATATTGTTGAGCAAAAAGGTAATGTAATTTCATTCTTTTTTCAGTTTCGTCCAAAACATTCTGGGTTCTGCTCTAAAGGCAAGCACCTGTGATGGGTGTGATGTCCATAGGCATCGCTGACACCTATAGTCTATTCAAATAGTTGTTTCCAATTGATCTTTTTCCTCTTAACAGAATATCAACCTTATAATAGTGTAAATAAAGCTGATTGCAGAGTTACTAGATCTATTGAAAAAGTCATAAACATGTTTGAAGCGCAAACTGAAGTTTGAAGTGTGGGGATTAAAATGGTTTTTGAACACTTTTGTTTACACGTTTGGAAACTGGATTGCGAACGCAGTATACACTACACAATATATTGGACCGCCTGCTGGTTTGCCACCTCTAAAATTTTTCTAAAGATTTTTTAAATAATATTTTTCTTCTCTTCTTATTTTATATTAGTGATGCACCGACTAGTCGGGAAAGCCGACTAGTCGGCCTATTTTATGCTTAAAAATTCGTATTTATTATGTTTAAAAATTTAAAAGACGGTGATTGAAATGAAATTGAAATCTTTACTGTTATTATTTTTATTAACGAATCAGTTTTACAGTTTACTTTAAATGCAATTCAGTTTTAGTGCAATCTAGAAAAGGATAGGAAGAAACGCCGGCTCACACGTAAACAATGATAGAATAAATGCAAAGTTAACAAAACATATCCCGACAATACCGCTTGGTCGCCGAGCGCTGCGCACTGGCACTTACGAGCCTAAAGCATAGTCACGAACATTACCGATGTCACCGAAAGCAATGAAGGGCTTGGCCAAGGACTAGTCAGCTAATCGGCCAAAGTCATAGTCGGCTCATCTCTATTTTATTTCTTTTTATGAGTAACATAAAGCTAAAAGCCACCACTGTCCCCAGGTACGAAACAGTTCAATCGCGCGAAGCTGATGAATGTGGGTTTCATGGAGAGTCAGAAGTTGGAGCCAGGCGGGTTCCAGTGCTTCATCTTCCACGACATAGACCTGCTGCCGCTGGATACAAGGAACTTGTATTCTTGCACGCGGCAACCTAGGCACATGTCTGCTTCTATAGATAGGTTTAAATTCAAGTAAGTTTACTTTGAGATATTTTGCAGGAGTAAAAATTTTTGACTTACCCTGTGTGCTCCGTGTGACTAGCTATAATTGGTGCGGAAAGGAATTCCCACTTCTCAACTTTCTTCAGGCGTCTTTTATATTCCTATTGATTAGAAATCAATTTAACTGTCGTAATACGTGCACAAAAGCGCGGTACAATTTTGCATTTGGTGTGGGAAAAAAAATAAGTCCAATTTTTCCGGGCTTTTAGGTAAAAAGTGTCTCAAATATCAGTGTTTTAACCAAAATACTCGAACTGTTCCAGGTTACCATACAGCGCTATATTTGGCGGAGTGTCGGCCATGACCCTAGAACAGATCCACACGGTCAACGGATTCTCCAACAAGTACTGGGGTTGGGGCGGCGAAGACGATGATATGTATTACAGGTAAGCAATTCTTCTTCTTATATAGGTGTCGACTGTTGGTCAAAATTGTCTAATCATTCCATGATTAACGAGGTCTTATCTTGACTTATACGTCGACCGCAATTCAATAAACCATCTTCTATAGTAGCAATATGGACACTCACTCATTTAACTTTAACTCACCCTGTCTTTAGGATGTCGGTAACTTTTTTTTAAATTTAGTATATTATTTAAAGCATGGTAACAATAAAAATAAGGTTTTAATCTACAATTTCCTTCAAAGGATTTTCAAAACAAAATATATTTGCATTTCAGCATTTCACAAGAATTTAAGATTTTCTGTTCATTGCTTAAATAATAATATTTTATATTTTGGCCCTGTTCCAGATTACTGAAAAAGAATTATCACATAGCAAGATATAAGATGTCAATCGCGCGCTACGCCAGTCTAGAGCATAAGAGGTCAACGCCTAATCCAAAGAGGTAAGCTACTACTGTTTTGTGACACACTCATTTCTATTTTATTTTTTTGATGCTGCATCACTTCTGCTGAGTGTTTCGCTAGCTAATTTAATTTGGCCCTGTATAAATATGACACCGCACCAAATATGAATTTTCGATTTATTCATTTTCAGGTACCAGCTGCTGTCGCAGAAAGGTAAAACATTCGGCAGGGATGGTCTGTCTACCCTCAGATACGAAATAGTGCAAGTGATGCAATACCATTTATACACGCACATCCTAGCCAATATAGACGAACGTAGCTGATGGACATATTTCGCCAAGCTCTTGTTTGGCGATGACCGGTAACACAAGTTAAGTGCAGAGACACATCTAAAAATAATACGATCGTTACCCAGTGTTCTTGATCTCTTTCGCATTACCGAGTGACAGTTCACTAGTGTTGCCAGCGTAAAATAATGAATGTGTTTGATTACTTCGGTGTTTGATAACCATTGGGTGATTTTTTGTACTGTTTTTATTTAATGTGTGAGAAAGCGATGGATGTCATGTAAGTCTTGTCATTAGTCAATTGTAATTGTGCAACAATTATTATGATGATATAAATATAAAACTAATTGTATAGGTGTCGACTGTTGGTCAAAATTGTCTAATCATTCCATGATTAACGAGGTCTTATCTTGACTTATACGTCGACCGCATTTTTAATGTATGGCAACACTAGGGATTTGTCAGCACTACACATTATAAGTGCATAATATAAAATAGGCTTTTTATCTACCTGTTATATAATACATAAATGTCTGTAATAATTATTTATGCATATTAGAATCTAAGCTATAAATGATTTGAGAAGTTATGTATTTTTAAATGAAACATACAGTTATTTTCTAGATATATCTGTTATGTACAGATGCCAGCACATCAAGCTACCTCAAACTGTATTTTTTCTCAATTGAACATGAACCTTATGCTTATGTAATAAAGATGAGAATCTATCAAAGAAATCTGACAGATTGGTGTAGCTTGATGTGCTGGCGTCTGTACCTTTCATATTTTTATTTGTATGACGTCTATATTAGTGTATCGCTCGTAGATTTTGTATGATCAAGGTTCTTAAGGACTTTCGTTTCTTGTTTTATTTTTTTGACTTGTTTAATGATTATCGCCGACTAGAGTATCATGTATACAGTATACTTAAGATCAATTTGATCGTTTTTTCTGTAATAATTGACCTCTAAATATAAAATGTAAATGATCGGAAATTGTAGATAAATGTACAGACGGCCATTTTTTTGTAATATTTAAAGTACAGAATGACAATATAGTACATACAATCAAAAATTAGTGTTATTGTTGCGCTGAGAGCGTTCATTATTAAAGTACAGTTAATACTGATTATTAAATTAATAAGAGTAGTATATTAATTCTCGTCAGCATGCGTTAGAAATACATGTAGATCGGTTACTAAGTGAAATAAAAGCTAGTTAAGATTTTATATGAGGAATTCGCGGCCTAAGCATCAAACATGTAAAAATGTCGAAGTTTTTTTTGTTAATCATTTTGTTTCTCATCATTTTATGCATATATTTTTTTAATTTTATTTGAAGATCTTCTTTCCCAATTAGATAATGATTACTTTCTTAAAATGTTATATTTATTGAACATACTCATTATAATAATGTCACACAATTATCGTTTTTGTTACATATAAACCGCAGTTTTTTTTTTTTTTAATAATATAAGAATCTCCAAAACTATTTTGTATGAAATATCAATTAAATACTGACTAGAATCTAGGCACTCAAGTGCTAAACAATATTCCAGGTATATAAATGTTTTACTATAACTAGTAATTATGTACTTACTTACAAAATAAATACAATTGTAAATAGCTTTTGTAGTTAGATAGATAGAAACTTATACATAGAAATTAATGTCCTTGCTGTTCAATGTTCTGTTTAACTATCTTTAATATACCTACGTAAGATAGATTATTTATCTCTAAAATACTATTCAAGTAGTCTTGTGTAGGTAGTGAACGATGAACGAATAGGAACCGTTTCTTAGCACTGTACTAAAAGAAACGTTTCCAAATGCTGACTTGTAATCGGTCTATTAGTTCTATTATCTCCTCGTACATTTACAAAATCCCTAACGTATGTTCGAACGAGAACGAGAATGACAGCGACTGATTTGACTGATACGATTTCAATGAGATTTTTTCTTTGTAATCTATGAAAGTACTGACTGAGAGCGAAGACCGAATAGAGCTAATAGAACTAATAGAATGAACTAGTTCACTGACCGAAATGAATTAGTACGGAGCGATCTTAAAAATGACCGAGCAGGCACAAGACTATATTCAAGTATATCCTTCAGAATATAATTTTTATAAAGTATTTCTTCAGAATATTAAATATTAAAATGCTTAAGTGCTGAATGTTTATGGTCAATCCATAATTTCGCCAAGCAGATCCAAATGCGGCAATACCTACTGACCAGTGAGAACTCGAGCTCAAAAAAATTGATGCCAAAAACAACGAATCAATATTTTTAATTCTCTTTTCCGTAGACTCCTTGAATAGCCAAGTTCAAAACTATTATAGGGCCCAGACAATATCAATGCGATGAAAAATAATTTTCTAATTTCGAGTGACGAAGTTGCAACTAGAGATGGGGGTTAAGCCCAGTAATCGGGATTAAACCCAGTCGATAGCCCACCTCTAGTTGCAACTATGTAAGGTATAGTACTGTGTAAGGGCCCGCGTATGTATGCATTTCTATTTCTTTGTAATTTTACTTTTTGAATTTAGTTTTAAGGGATACAATGTGATACATAAATGACCGAAAGATAACCATTGCTCTGATACAGTAAGTTGCTCAAAGTCAAAACCTAATGAAATGTTGAATAATTTATAAATGTATATGATCATCTTTTATTTTCTTATAATTATGTTGTTACTCTATTTTGTGATAGTGGTAAGAGAAATGGCCATTTTAATTTTAACTGAGCAATGGCGTATCTTCCGTTAGGCCTAACGAGACCGAATACTTGAAACAATATAGTTATCCTACATTTAAGTCTATATTTTGATTATTCTATTTTTGGTTATTAATTTTAACTAAAATGCTTTATTATTTACATATTGTCCAATTTAACTCTGAAGATTCTCTGAAAATACATTTTTACTCAAATTAGTTATACTTATGTATATTTAAAAACTATGCTTTCCTTATGTACATAGGTAATTTACTTTTTAAATTCTACCAGTCATAGATTTTCTTTAGAAATTCAATTAGCAAATTGAAAGTCAATACTTGTGCTAATTCCTATGATAGAAGTAGAATTTGTATGCCTACTTTTACTGAATATATGCGCGAGAAATACCAAGGCCTACATACATCACAATAATAAAATGTTAATCTATTAATGTATACTATTAATATTTGCTTAAGAATTTCAGTACTCGCGTATAATAAGATAATTTCTAGTGTAAAAGCCGCTTAGACATCAAAGGTTATAATACCTGTCTACATAAGATAACTATAGCTTAGACCATGAGTTACTTAAAGAAAAGTGATATATATTAGTTTTTCTTTTGTCAAAATTGTTTTAAAATAAAATATGGTTTGTTTTATATAAGCTGGATTGTTTGATTTCAATTTAGTACCTACTCTTGCCTCACTGGAGCAAATACACCTCGGTTTCCGTGTGAGCTTGTCGAGAACCGGCATAATAAGTAAACAATAAGCAAAGCAAAATGAAACATAATCTTGGCTTTTAGTCAATTGTATTTAACATCACAAATTATGGAAGATAACTGTCACACGAAAAAAAAACTACTCACACTGGACCAAATAAAAAAAACGTTCACGATACACGGTAATGTTTGAAAAAGTTGCACAAAAACGCGGGAAAATTTACACTTATCACAGTAAATTTTTAAAATGGACGCATGACCTCCTGGGAGCGAACGGCTGGGATTTTAAACACAAAGATAGGTCGATTGCTTAGCTGGAGCGAGGCTCGGAGACCAGCGGCCAGCTGTCGCGGCAAGCCCATTAGAGGAGGGCTTTCGCGCCATGACGTGCGCCGCAAATACCAAGATGGCGCTGGTGTGCACGCTAATGTCAAGTCCAACCAACTTCTTTCAGCTTCAAACTTGGTCCTAAAAAGTCAAAATAAATGCTGTAGGGTACTTCTGATATCTTACTAAATGCTATATGGGTCTAGATACTAGCTCAAAGCGACGTTCATATATATTAGTGAATGTGGTCTATCGAGGTATGGCCACATAATGATGAGGTACGAGATGCTATCTGACACACATTCACATTTACAGAGGTAGGTAAGCTATTTAGAATAAACGGTATATCTAACACATTTTACTCTGTTCATTCAATGTTGAAGTTCATCATAAAATAATGTAGCTTTCCTCAATAACTTTGAGACGAGTTTGCAAAGCCTTGGATCGACCATAGGGCTTGTACACAAAACTGCGATGCGACGTCGCATCGTTCGGCGCGGCGCTTAATCCAAATAATTAATTCCGATCTCACACTAGCAAAATTACAATAGTGTTTGAAATGGATATTTTATTCATAGATAATGCAAGACAGGATGAAATAGAAACATTTTATGAAGTAATTAGTATCGTAAAAATACACGACGCGACGTCGCATCGCAGTTTTGTGTACAAGCCCATAGTGAGTGATTTCCCAGAAAGTACTGTTGTGGTTGCCGGTGGTGAATTAAATGACAAGTGATGCTCTTGTGATGAAATTTCAACCCTGCCTACCTACAGTTCTTAGAATGACGACTCACTTCTCTATTTCTCTCTCCTTTTCTTTTTCTTTGCTCCGCTTTGGCTTCCGAGTCGGCGTTGTCGCTCTGAACCTATAATATTTCGGCATCTTTCAATATAAATTTTGCAAAAATGTTACGCGAATAACATTCACGATGATCCCAAAATGACATTACAATTATGACATATTTTATAGCTTTTGCGTTTATGAAGTTTTTGAACATTGGCCAGGATGCATCCAAAAGTTTCTAAATAATTTTATGAATCTGTGACAACCGTAAAAATTATGCTCTGTGAACTACCTTTGGGAAGTTGTAAGTCACAGGTCACAGCACAGAGTACATTATTATAGGGTCACAGATTACTTTTTATTTATGGAATTGTAAGTAGAAGTCTGTCATTTCCACACAAAATGTGTCATTTTCGTAAACGTTTTTTTTAATAACTTATTTATTGGAGCTATTTTTGTCTTTTTTCCTTTAAATGTATTTAGATAAACAAGTTAAAATATGGCGAATTTTTCACTCCGTTTGTTGATCGTGTTCCTAATCGGTGCACTTGTTCTAAATGTCTCGAATTATTTGTATGTGAGGGTTAACAACGCGGCTCGCTACCAAAGGTAAAGCAATTCACTTTAGCTATTGGCAGAATAGTTGACCGATCGGTACAGCGGTTTCGGTCAGGCTTTAGGTACTTAAGTACATTTGCTTAGAAAATAAAAAAACTAAGTAGGTACTGTTAGGTTTGAGCAGTTATTTATTGATTGCAGAGGCACAGTAAATCCAGAGTACTGGTCAGCATTAACAGCATGCGATGATAAAAACTCGTCATGCGCAAATGACAATCGAAGAAACAACGATAGCAAATTAGATTTATCCACCTACTCTACTTTTTATTTGATGACTAAAAATCCTGAAACCAGTGATGGGAAGGAAATGGAAAACTGCCCCGAACTACCTCCACGCCTTGGTAAGAAAATCCGACAAGATTCTTTAAGAAAACTGAGCACGGGTTCTTTGGACACAGTAGGTACAAAAAGCTGCCTCATTGCCTGTTTCATTTATTTGCTAATGGGCAATCAGAAAAGTGTGTTGAGCGACCAAAGTAGAGTAGACCTTTAAGTTCACATATTAGTAAGGTTTACTCCACTCTGGTCGCTTTTGTATGTTTCGATGTTTGTTACTCTTTTACTGTGTTGTTACTCGTTACGCTTTTTTCAGCGGCTTCGCTCGCGTGTATATCGAAAATTATACCACGGTAATGTACTACGGGGATAAAAAGTACCCTATATGTTAATCCAGGCTATAAACTATCTGTGTGCCAAATTTCATCCAAATCCGTTTAGCCGTTTTAGCGTGATTGAGTAACAAACATCGAAACATTTAAACATACATACTTTCACATTTATAATATTATAATATTATACACCGTGACATTTTAGTCGTCTTACAACGGCAGCCCACTCCATGTATCCAATGACTACTAATCATTTATTTAAAAAAAAAATGATATTTTTGAACATTTGCATAATTAAAAAAATTCAAATATCATTCACTAAGACGCATCACGTAGTTTGAAACACCTTTTATGGAGGTGGAATTAATGGTAGAATGTAATGGTAGGTAGGTAGATATCTTCTACCGTTTGATACGTAAACATTATTAACAGGGAGGGTGTTTCATAATTCTAAAGCATTATTTATTTGTCTATGTACCTATTATCTTAATTAATGGTAACAATGTTTTAATCGTGCCCAGAGGTATTTTATGACGGATACATTGAATGGATCACCTTTGTAAGACGACTAAAATGTCACGGTGTATATTATATAGTAGGATTCCACTATAAGTACCTACCTATTCTAACCCCGTCAGGTCCTGAACTAGTGGATCGATCTCTAATCGCTACGAATTTGCACTATTGGAAAGACAAGCTAGGTGACGTGAAACCAGGTGGTATATACCAACCGCCAGACTGCAAGTCTCTGCAAAGTGTTGCCATTATTATAGCGTACAGGTAAATATTGTAAAACGAATCGCTTTTTGAATGATCATCGACATTTGCCTCGCCGGCGGCGGCAGCGGTACAGTTTGATCTCCAGGATTGATGTTTCATGCAGATCATGCTTTGATGTTTGGCGGCACACGCCTCTTGGTATTTTTCAAAGGACGCCGCCGCGCCGCTAATTGAGCGGATGGACATTATTGGGGTGCCTTTGCCTTGATTATGAAGCCATCTTTAAAGTAAACGTATTTTTATTTAAAATGCAGGGGCAGCAAAAATTACCTCACAACATTTATGAATATCTTACATCCGTTCCTGATGAAACAACAATTGGAATACCAAATCTTCGTGGTCGAACAAAGTTAGTGGTTTCTGTTTTTCAGTCACCAAGTATCTTACTGTAGTTTTTTCTTCTGAAAATTGATGAAATTGCATAGATTTTGTCTGTTATCTACCTTTTCACGCCTCGGATTGCGATTAAATTTGGCATACTTACTGGTGGATTATGACTAAAGGGATAATTGCGTAACACACAGGAGGAATGGCTTTCATTGTGACAGTTCAACAACATACATTGCGTTATTTACGTCGTTGTGTAGACAAATTTTTCGAACATCTGAAGCAATGGATTTGCAATATCCTTCAAAATTATTCTGATGGTGTGTTACCCAATTAGGGTGCTGGCTGGGCAGTGGCGGATTTACCAGCAGGCTGAGAAGGCTGGAGCCTAGGGCGGCAAATTTTAGAGCGGCGGCAAATTCGGCTCATTTTTTTTTGCCTTAAGGAAAAAAAAAACATTAAGTATTATATACGCGGAGAAAAGAAGTCTCGAAATTTTTACAAAATTACAATATTTTAGTACCTACCTACTATACATACAGTTGGTATACCAAATACTCCAATGTCTTTACTAAACGCTGTGCTGCGCTTTGTGAATATGATTTCAATATTCCAATAGCGTTTCAATATTACAATTCAAAAGAGTTAGTAGGGGCGGCAAAAAGTAATAGCCTACTGGCGGCAAATGTTTAAATCCGCCACTGTGGCTGGGTTAAGTAATTGGATTATTTTTATACCGGCAGTACATTTCTGTAGGACAATTTAGATCACTACGCCGGTGAAGCCGAGGGAAAAAGTACCTTATAGTTCGACTTTTAATTGTATGCAGTACTTGACAGTTCAAAAAAATTGTGTTACCATACTAAAACGAATAGTATTGAGATAGTGAACGATTTTGTGGAAAGACCGAATGATAAAAATGGTTTCATTTTAAAATAAAGCATTTTTATCATTCGTCAAAAATCTTTAAAAATTTATTTGTAAAATGTGGAATATAAGAAAAATTAATAATTTATTAGTAAAAGTAGTTTCCTTTTTTATTTCTTTTAATAGAAAGAAACTACATAAATAAATTACCATACTACTGAAAAACAAAATGTATAACAAATTCTACAATTTTTTATAGTGCATATCATGTTATAGAAGTTATGGAATTTTTTTTTTTTTTTAAATGTATGTAAGTACATAGTTTCAATTTCGTTCATTCTTAAACCACCTCACTATATTTTTTCGTCAAAATCTGAACCCTTCAACTGTCAAGTTACTGAATACAATTATAAGTCGAACTATAATTAACAGAGTAAGTAAGCATACATAATGCAAAAATAGTGATGAGGATTTTTAAGTAAACCATACTATCTTTGTCGGGTATAACAGAAGTTAAAAGTACCTAGGTAAGTATATCTAAAGTCTACCTATGCCTAGATTTGTGTTTCGCTAAAGATGAACCGATAAGCGTAATTTAATTTAGATTTGACTCCTTTCCCATTACCTACTTTAAGTTATCTCCAGAAGAAATAACCACTATAAAAAACTTTTTGTAAGGTAACAAGAGCCAACCGTACAACCGCGGCAAACTTCTGAACGTTGGCTTCACTGTAGCCAGTCGGACTCGCAAGGGTGGGTTCCGCTGCATCATCCTACATGAGCCTCACATTGTGCCTCTGGACTCCAGAAACCTGTACCGATGTGGCTGGTATCCGCGGCAACTTGCAACCGTCGTTGAGAGACCTGTGAAGTATGAATTCTATAGCCAGTTTATAGTTTTAAAAACTAAAATAGATAGGTACCTACTTTTACGGGAGAGTAGCGCTTATGACGGTGACCTTTTATCATACTTACCTACACACCTAAAACGTGTCTGCATTGAACAGAGTCCGTAACTAAAATACCTAAACACATCAAAAGTGACTAGGGATCAAGCACTTTTATGCTAGTTGACAAAAATCAGGTTTTTAATAAAAAAATTATCACTCCTATGGAGGAACTCCTAGGAATAGTAAAAAATAAAGCTTCTGTCACGTCATATTCCTGTATGTATACACCTGCAACGGTGTTCAGGCACAAATCAGTAAAATTTCTGCCATACTTCTGTGGAGAAAAGACGTCATTTAGGCCGAGAAGAAATGCTCAGAGCCATGGGAATGTTGGAAGCTGGTTCTCGGTAACGTGCTGTGGCAATCGCTCTGTGCACTACCTAGTGTTATAAGTCAACTTTGGTCGTGCTACCGCTTCACTGGTAGCGTGGTAGAGTGACATGAAGAACAAGCACGCATCACCACACGCAAACAAGATCGTTTCATACAAATTGCTGCTCGACGAAATCGTAGAATGACCTCGGTAATGTTGGTCATTGGGCTTCATGAATAAGCGATCAAACCATAAGAAATTGCTTTCCTGAAGTATTATCTCTGTTCCCGAAGGTCACCACGAGTACCACACATTGAGCTCCGGCGCAATCGCAGAGCATGTTAACAATGGGCTCATAAAAACAGAAATTGGGCAGAAGAAGAGTGGCGGTGCTTTAAGTGTTTCTCTAACAAATTACACTTTGGTATGAGCCCAGATGCTAGACGTACACAGTATTGGAAGATACCTGGAGGCCAGGATCGTTTAAAGTCATGCCAGGAAGCCCATTCATACAGTGGTGGAACAATCATGATATGGGCGGGTATTTAGATCGGCGGAAGAGCGAAAGTGATGTGGATCAGAGGTAATCACAATGCACAGATTTACGCTGAAACGATTATATCAAATGCTGTAATTCATTAGCGGACCCAATTTGGTGCTTCATTTCTGCGTATGTATGATATTGCATGTCCAGTGTCCAAACTCTGCCAGAGTCGTTGCAAACACACTTGCCGCAGCCAATATCAACATCCTACCATGGCCTGCTCAGTCGTTACACTTGAATCCCATTGAGCACGCATGGAATATGTTTAAAAAAGAGCACTGCTAAATATGGATGCCGTACACACCAAAAAATCTTTTTCTTCTGTTATGTAACGGACATCCGTAACGTGGTATCAATGAACTCATATTGTGTATGCCTGCCATATCGCTGCGATTGTGTTATACGCGTGAACGGCCCCGTTGGTCTCGTGGTCACAAGCGCGACTCCTGGGTCGGTCAAAGTGTTATTGGGTTTTTCCATTAGGAATTTCATAGTAGCCCGGAGTTTTTAAGTTGACAGTGTGGTACCCCCGTGCCTCAGAAAGCCCGTTAAGCCCTTGGTCATGCGCTTGATTTCTCTCCGGTCGTGTCAGATTGCCGTCCCATCGGACTTATTTTCCGCGCCGAAGGCTAGTCTCCATTAAGATTGGCCGCCATGGCTTAAATACCGTCTGGAGGGCCGGCAAAGGCATACAGACTACTGCCTAATTGTTTATTTTACACAATAGAAACCTATAAAAGCTCTTAGATTTTTTATCATATTTTAACGTCAGGATGAATTAAAGTGAAAAAAAAAAAACAGAATAAGCAAAAATCGCGAAAAGCATATAGTACTACTTACGTCAATCTACACATACGAAACCATTTCATTCAATCTATATAATTATGTAGTAGACATTTTCATTTAATTTCAATAGGACAATTATTTTTATTTTTTAATACCTTGACCCCTTGACACTTTTTCTCCTTCATGTTTGAGATCTTAAAACATTTTATTTGAGCGGAATTCCACTTACACCCGAAGCTTCCAATTTGCTTATGAGGACGGGAAAAAAGACGGTCTCAAACGCCTTTTTTAAGTCCAGAAAAACGGCCAAACATTTACTATATCTATCCAGAGTATCAGCCACTAGCGACCTGAGGGCAGTGACTGCATCTTCCGTTGGTACTACTTGCCTGAATCCAAATTGTGAGCTACTTAAAGTGTTACATTTGTTTAGGAATTTCAAGACTATTGTTTGTTAGTTTTTCAACCATTTTCGATATAGCTGGTGAAATGGATATGGGTCTATATATAATTGTTGACATCGTCTCTGCCCCCGGGCCCTTATGAACAGGATTGATGACAGATTGCTTAAGTGGCGCAGGGAAGATACCTTTTGCAAAACAAAGAGTAACTAAATGACTAATGATAGGAACAATTTCCTGGTTTATGTGTTTCGAAAATCTACTATAGTTTTATTTATTTTCGTCCTCGAAGTTAACTCCAGTAGATATTGCGATATTGCAGCAGTATTTGATGCCCTTGCTAAACACTTTATAGACTTATACCTAGATACGAATTAATATATGGTGCGAGAGTTTATAATATGTTACTGGAGTGGTTTTATTATTTTCCAGACCGCCCTACCAACCCTTATTTGGAGTTGCAATCGCTATGACACCGGAGCAGTTTCTCAAGTTTAACGGATTTTCAAATGCCTACTGGGGAAACGATGCGGATTATTATGATTTGTATAATAGGTAACAGCCGGCTTTTCATTGCCAAATATTTATCCCATGAACAATTTTCCGGAATGGCAAAGTCGTGGACATTTGCCTACCCACTCTGTGTTGTAAAACCTAATCGGCAGTCACTTTCCACTCTCAGGGAAACCCGTACTAACAGTTAACATCCTATCCTCGGGGAAAACCAAGATATTTTGCACCTGTGCACACTAGTTCATTCCCATTCTCTCACCTTACTTCCCAAGCTTGCCTGTAATACCCACAAGAAAAATGAATCGTGGGGAACATCTGCTGGTAGCACTTGTGTGGATAATAAAATGAACGTCCCTATTTTGGTTTTCAGGATAAATGCCTCTAACTATTACGTTGAAAACAGTTTCCCTCTTGTTGGCAAATACAAAACGATTAGAAAAGGTATACCTTTATGGCATAAGTAAGTATCTACCGCTTTCATTACATTTGCCCCTTTCCTAACTCGGATCACAGTATTTTAGCTTTATTTTTTCCCGCAGATCCGAATATTTGTCAACTCCATCTCCGTTGTACCTATTAGATGGTCTAACATCTTTATCGTATAGTGTGGATAGTTTCGAACTAAGGCGTTTGTTTACGTACTTGCAAGTGAACATTGACACAACGGATGAACCAGAAACAAGAGCTAAAATGTATAATAAACTACTGAACCCTTATGATATGACATTAAATGATTTTGCCAATTATTTACGCCGTTCATTTATGTTATTAATTTTTTATACTGGCGGTTGACTTGTTTGATTCATTATTCGTATTCCTTTCCGTACATGATAAAGCCTAAGCGAAAATTCATGGGTTTGGAGAAAACGCCACAAAGAATTTTTTTTGAATTCCCAAAATTCCACTGAAGAGGGCTATTACAAATTGAAGTATTCAGTTTTAGGTCAATTTAACGACACGTAGTAGCTGATCGCGCGTGTGTCTAGTGAAGTACGCTACTCAGTCATGCTAACCATTATGATTCGGACGGGCGTCCGAATCATAATGGTTAGCAGGAACAAACTGGCGTGGACTTAAAGCTAAGCCCGCGCGTCCCGAGATTTGTTACTGATTCATAGCGTTGCATTCAACAATTGATTTAAAATATTGTTTTACTTTTAAATAGACTGTATTTTTGTTCAAGCACGTTAATTTAGTAACCTTAGTCAAATACTTTTTGTTTGAACTCCGATTAAACATACATAGATAAAAAATATAATTTCAGACGAAAAATTATCATAAATTCTCTGTTTTACGGAATTATTTTCGGTGTATTATTGTATGAAACATAAAAAATTGATCTGAGCATTCCAAATAACAAGGTACAGTCCTACCACAGACATTTTATAAATTACTAAACTAATAAAAGTTCCATGTAAGTTTTCATGCATCAAAAGATGCCCGAAAGTAAAATTTTATGAAACATCCTTTACCGAGACAAAGTTTTTACTGACTTGTGTAAACAAATTGAAAAAAATATTTAGAGCGGTCCCTAGACAAATAATGAAATTTTCCAGGACGCATATTTTTTTTTTAATTTTTTGGCTATATCTAAAACATCATCATCAAATCTCGTGTCAAACGCTCAAATTCGAGAGAAAATGTGAAAGCGCCCTGAATATCAAATTGAATAGCGTTCAGTTTTATTCCATTGGTTACCTAATAACTTAACAAACCTGTCGATGATTCCAAATGTCCTTAAACATCAAGTGCGGGTAAAACATCATATTTAACATATCTGGTATATCTGGAATATGTTTTAACTTTTGTAACGAGGTACAAAAGTTAAAAAATATTCAAAGGTAAATTTTGAAAATGGTTAATAAGTAAACTTCTTCCTAAAAATTGTATACCTACCACGTCGTACTTTTATTGGATACCCAATAGAATAGCAATAACTATTTTCAAGGTTTTCTGCTAGAGTCTGTACACGAGTAATCTATGGGTCAATTACTCCAAAAGATCGCTAGATGTCCTGCGGGTCCAGTATAATAATGGTTTCAGGATGTTGTTGAGACTTCCTCGCTATTGTAGCGCGTGGGAGATGTTTGCGCAAGCTCGTAGGTATCAAAGGATTTCACGCGATTGTGCGCAAGAAAACAGCTTCGCTACTGAGTAGAGTTAGAGGCGGTCACAACCTCATCCTCAGTACTGTAGCGGAGAGTTTTGGCTCTCCAATTGTAAAGCAGATTGTCACTAGATAATAAGTTGTTATAAATATTATGTCAGGTACTAACACTCCATACAGTGGCGTAGCGTGGGGGGTGTTTTAAACCAATTACATTATCTAGCTAGAGCCCCAAATTTCAAAAATATAGCTCAAACGGTTATTGAAATATTAATTATTTATATCACTGACTGACTGACATAATAGGTATCAAATACTTAATTCACTTCCAGATTACCTAGAAAGTTGAAGTTTGGCGTTCAGCTGGGTAATGGGGGTAATGGTGTGTGTAGAAAGGAAAATAATATCAGAAAACAGTATTTTTTTACGATTTGATATTGATTTGAATTGAATTATATTTGATTTGAATTTTCCAAGCATTCGATTGCCTTTCAAATTATAACAGTAACAGACACTTTTTCTTTGATTATTATTTTGTATGCTACATATTGGCAAAACATAGTGCACATATTTTAGACAATTCTAACTGTAACCATACCTATGTTTAACAAAATAAATAAATTGAATTGATTTGAATTGAATTGATAAGTTTCATGATGGCAGGTCGCTTTTATCGTTTTGAATAATTTATGTAATTTACATTAATTTGGCAGACCACTTTTCATGGATAAGTGTACATAATTTCTTTACAAAAAGTGATGTTATCCCATCAAAAACATTAGTGAAAGTGGGGGCCATGTTCAGTATTACGAATATGCGTGGTTGCCGACTGCGCTGACAAAAGAATTAAGATCGGAATGGATGTCAAGTTCTGTAGATAATCGTGTAAATGAGAACATACAACATTGTATAATAAAGAAGAAAATCTTGTCTTTTTCGGGTTGTGGAGGTCAGATATGCAGTTGCTCCATGTAAAATACTGGTATTCAGCAGCATCTGGTTAGACTGAAAGCCGACCCCAAAATAGTTGGGAAAAGGCTAGGCCGATTGATGGATTTTGTCTTTTTCGAATACAATGCTTGCTATTTATAAATCCCTACTTCCCTTCTTAATATCATAAATGCGAAAGTAACTCTGTATGTCTGTCCCTGTCTGTTACGCTTTCACGCCTAAACTGCTGAACCGATGGTCATGAAATTTGGCAGAGACATAGCCTGGGATACGAAGAAAGAGATAAGCTACTTTTTTTACGCGATAACCGACAGCCACGTGGGCGGAGCCACGGGCAAAATCTAGTATAAGATTAATTTGGAGCTCAAGATTGGACTTGGCTAATTTTTATCAGCAAAACAACATTTTTGAGGAGTTAAAATTTGTAGAACTTACAATATAAAAACTGTAACTTAATAATTAAAATGGGGGTGGTGAGTTTCGTGTGCGTTACCCAGGCCAGATGTTGTCGAAAATAGTCATTTGAATCTTATAGATAATTAGTTTTGCGGCTTCTGTAATTGTTGCGCACATTTTTAAATTTGTTGCGCTTATAGTTTTTTAATTATTTCACAAAAACATTTCCTGCTGGGGTAACGTTACCCCAGCCAGACCTTTATCTTTCTAATGGGAATATTTAAATAATTACTAGCTATAAAATTAGTTGTCTAGATGAAGTAAATGTTGTGCCTTATTTTGTATTTGTTCTTTCATCGGTTGCGAAGTTATTCGAGATTTTGCTGGGGTAACGTTTTTGGTTTTGCTAGATCTTTGAAATGGTTAATCGGATTCTTATCATATTTTGTACATGGCTTCTTGGGAATTTGTTTAAATTTGTTCTGCAATAAAAAAACCAAAATAATACATAGCTTAAAGGTTATTTCATTAAATAGAAAAACACTTCAATTGGTCCCAGCACTCTCAATAAGAGCTCTAAAGACTTACTTTAAACGTTATTTTAAAGCTTGTAACTGCCTTCAAATGTATGTGAAGTTTCATTAGTATCGTGTAAGTATTTAACAAGTTATGATGATATTGAGTTCTTCACGAGCACGGTCTTGATGCGCGCGGTGTTATTTGGCCACTGGATTGGTTATATGAACTGAATGTTATGTCAATTATTAGTTTTTTAGTTCAGTTGTATATCAGTAAAATTTCAGCTCAGTACATTGGATAATTAATGAGATAATACGATTAAAGTCATCAGGAAGTGAATGACCGTGGTAACCCGACCAAGTTTAGGTGGTTACGAAAAAGCGAAAACGCAGAACATTATACTATCTTTTGAAATGTTTAGTATAATACACCTTACAATTTCGGTACAGACGCGTACACTGTTAAATACATTAATAATATAATAATATCTGTACTATGAAAACATTATTATTATCTTCCAGTTGCACAAACTTATCAAAAATCACTGATATAACATGTCGTTCGGTGGGACGCGGAAGGAATGGGGTGAAGGGGCGCATTGTTTGCATATCGCACTAAACATGCTCCGTAATCACATAATTCATCTTGTAGAGTGCGCATGCGTTTCGGCAGTTCCGTTTCCTGTTTTTGCAAATATTTATAGAGTGCGTGAGAGCTAATATAAAATAATAAGTGTGGCGAATTACTGCTAATGTGGAGTGCTTCTATTGATGATCATAGTTATGGTGCAGGCTGCTTAATGAATTCACGAACAAGGTAAGCTTGTATAATGTAACTACAGAAATAGTAGCAAAATTATTATTAATATGTACATGTTGTTAGGTACTTATCTAAAACTTTATTTTTTTAAGGCTTAAATATTTAAATTTAGGAACTATTATTTTCTTTTCTTTCGTACTTAATTATTACCTAGACTAGAAATCTCAACAATGATAATGACATATTTATCCTTCGCTACATAGTACCTATAAAACAAAGTCGCTTCCCGTTTGTCTGTCCCTGTTTGCTTAGATCTTTAAAACTACGCAACGGATTCTGAAGCAGTTTTTTTAAATAGATAGATTGATTCAAGTGGAAGGTTTTTGTGTATGGGTATATTGTCAAAATATGACTTGAAACTTGATTAATGAAATTCATGACTTAGCGACCGATTTTTATCGTTATCAATGTCGGGAGTCGGGACTACCGCAACAGGTAGGTATTTATTTATTTCCACAAACTCCTTGGACACGTAGACTTTAAGAAATCCATAATTACCTTGTTGCGACACTCGCGTTGATATAAACTCGCAAATAGATGACGATTCGAGTTTCAAATATGTAGGTAGCAAAACTACAATTGAAACCCCATTAAGGATTTAGACAAAAAAAATGTACTCTTTGTTTTTATTGTAGGCATAAACAGAATGGCAACATAGCAATAGCCGTGGGCCGCGATGATGGACGCGGTGATGGCGACATAATACCTACGTATGAGTGTGGTGGCGACTATGGCTGCGTGGTGAAGTTATAAAAAATATCGTTTGACGTTCTCCTCTACGTCTGTATATCTATATAAGTTTAATAATACTTTAAAAGTTCAATTGAAATGATTATATTACCTGTCAATAAAAATTATTTAATAATCACGTAGTTTTTTTTAAACTTGTGTACATGTCTGTACTAAATTTGTAACACTATCCTACATATTTTAGAAGGTACCATAATGTTTTGCGTTTTCGCTTTTTCGTAACCACCTAAACTTGGTCGGGTTACCACGGTCATTCACTTCCTAATGACTTTAATCGTATTATCTCATTAATTATCCAATGTACTGAGCTGAAATTTTACTGATATACAACTGAACTAAAAAACTAATAATTGACATAACATTCAGTTCATATATCCAATCCACTGGCCAAATAACACCGCGCGCATCAAGACCGTGCTCGTGAAGAACTCAATATCATCATAACTTGTTAAATACTTACAGGATACTAATGAAACTTCACGTACATTTGAAGGCAATTACAAGCTTTAAAATAACGTTTAAAGTAAGTCTTTAGAGCTCTTATTGAGAGTGCTGGGACCAATTGAAGTGTTTTTCTATTTAATGAAATAACCTTTAAGCTATGTATTATTTTGGTTTTTTTATTGCAGAACAAATTTAAACTAATTCCCAAGAAGCCATGTACAAAATATGATAAGAATCCGCTTAACCATTTCAAAGATCTAGCAAAACCAAAAACGTTACCCCAGCAAAATCTCGAATAACTTCGCAACCGATGAAAGAACAAATACAAAATAAGGCACAACATTTACTTCATCTAGACAACTAATTTTATAGCTAGTAATTATTTAAATATTCCCATTAGAAAGAAAAAGGTCTGGCTGGGGTAACGTTACCCCAGCAGGAAATGTTTTTGTGAAATAATTAAAAAACTATAAGCGCAACAAATTTAAAAATGTGCGCAACAATTACAGAAGCCGCAAAACTAATTATCTATAAGATTCAAATGACCATTTTCGACAACATCTGGCCTGGGTAACGCACACGTGAGTTTCCAGTCGACCCTGTGCAGCGAAAACTAACGCTACGCCACTGACTCCATAGATTCGTTGTTCCAAAATAAAAATTAATATTATATTATTCAATTTCAGTGAAATTTTGTGATATTTAGTAACGAATTCTGTAAGTTTTCCAAAAATACATAAAAATTGGGTTTTCTGGAATCCCATGAATTTTCGCCCAGACTTTATGGGACCTTAATTGTTGAAGCTGGGTCACACTATCACGCCCTCGAATAGGTCAAATCACAAGTCATCCTGTTTAAACGTTTTCTTACGCGTTCGAACATACGTCGATTCTTCCCTAAGTAAGGGAGAGTGTCTGGAGCAGGCTAGTCTAGTCAAAACAAAAGCCTATGATGATGAAGCAATGAGGGTTTTCTAAAATGACGTTTACTAGGTGGCAGCACTGAGACGTCAGGTCCGGGCACCTGTCAAAAGTGTCAAAGCGTCTACGGACTGAATGGTGAACGAAAGAATGAAACGAATTACATCAAATATTTTAAGTTCATTGTCAAACTGGAAGACCTCTTGTCAAAGTGGTGCCAACTGGTGGTTTGAATATTTTCAAAACCCTCAATACGGGTTTGACAAGTGTTCAAAACGGCTCGGCCAAGTCCCCACCACAAGCTATGGTTTGAAAACCTATAATATAGCTTTAAAACCGTAGTCTGTGACAGGGACTCAATTAGTGGAAACTTGCGTCGTTAGACTTGCTGGCTAAAAATACGTATGCAATAATGTTAAAAAATTACTACTAATGACAGCGTTGGTAAGATTAACCATTTATTATACTGACAACATTCTTTTTGACATTGACAGTTGACATGAGTCAGCGGGGGTGTTTCGCACTCTGTTACACGATCATACTCTCTGAGATTCTCGCCACAGTGTGCGTTTGAGTAACACGTGTGTTAGATTTTCTGGTTGTTTTTCTGTGTTATTGTGTTTATTGTGACTTGTTATTGTGTTTGTTTGTGTGTTGTCTTGTTGTTAACTGCTGTCAGGTTTGTTTAGTGCTTGTTTTTAAAGACTCTGATCAACATTATTCATATTCAATATGAATATGGATAAAAACAAACCCCCAGATCCTCCTGATGATACCCCTACTACTCCCATATCCGGCTTTTCTCCGTCCATCCCAACTCCCACCCCCAACACATTAAGCCAGTTTGCAGATGTGGTCTGTAATCTGGAGTCCCAAATCCTTCCATCCCAGACCAATATTCGTAAGCGACCCGGTAATGAAGAGAATGTATCCAATCGCCCTACCAAACAACCGAGAACTCATGTAGGACGTGTTAGGTACTCTGTTACAGATAAAGGACCTTTTATTGTTCATGTTTCCCGTCAGGAATCCCAACCTAACTCTGGAACTACCCTACATCCAGTTACATTTGGGCGCTTTCTGGCAAATCAGAAGTTCTCAAATATTGTTGCAGTTAAGCGAGTTGGCAGAAACCGCGTATCGGTTGAGTTTGCAGCCCCTCTGGATGCAAACGCTTTTATTTCAAATAATGTTTTGGCAACAAATTTGTACGAAGCTGTAATTCCCTCTTTTAACATAACCCGTATGGGTGTTGTAAGTGGTATTCCTACAGATTTTTCAGACGAAGAAGTCCTGACATGTTTAAAAGTCCCAGTAGGTTGTGGCCCAATAATAAAAGTTAGGCGTATTAATAGAAAGATAAATAAAGATGGCATAAATGAATACAGGCCCACTGAAACTTGTGTCATCACATTTGATGGCCAAGTTTTACCAAAACGTATTTTCTGTTTTTACACATCATTGACTGTAGAACAGTACATTTACCCTACCATCCAATGTCGAAAGTGTTGCCGATTTGGTCACGTAGAATCTGTTTGTCGTTCCAGACCCCGCTGCAGCAAGTGTGGCAATGATCACCCCGGTGATGGTTGTAGCATTGCTGAGAGCGAAGCTTTCTGTGTGTTGTGCTCTGGAAGTCACTTTGCAAATAGCAAGGCCTGCCCGGAGTACAGCAGGCAGAAAACTATCAAAACAATAATGGCTGAGAAAGTGATTTCTTATTCTGAAGCGAGTAAATCTGTTCCAGTTTCTACACGTAGCTATGCAGATATTGCAAAATCCCAGACCCAGTCGTACCGCAAAACTGTGTTTCTTAAGCCAAAGACCCATGCTCCCCTTTCTCCCTCTTATGACAAAGTAGCTCATCAGCAGCTCACTAGCACTCCCCAATCTTCTCAGCCTAATGGCTGTGCTCTCAATAACAACATCGAATCTTCTGATAACCTAACTTCAATTATTGAACTCCTAAGTAAACTCCTATTAACCTTAATGTCTTCATCAAACAAAAATCAATTACCGCCCAACGTTGCTTCCCCACTTATAAATTTTCTCTCATCCCATAATAATGGCTCGGTTGGTGTTCCTTCAATGGAATGTGAGGAGCGTGTGGCATAAGAAGCACGAGCTCACATTCCTTCTGAACAAATATAAACCTTTAGCTTGTTCCCTCGCTGAGACTTGGTTAGTTCCGAGTCTTAGTTTCCGCTTACCTTCCTTTAACATTCTCAGATGCGACCGATCTGATGGCTATGGCGGGTCGGCTCTCTGCGTGAACAATCGTGTTCCACTTGGGACTGTATCTTTGCCTTCTCTAGACGATGATATTAGCATTGTGGCTGGTAGGGTAGAGGGTATAACCCTCTTATCTGTTTATATTGCTCACCCTCATCAGAGTTTCCTTCCAATCTTAAAACGTACACTGGAAAACATAGTAGGCCCTGTACTTGTGATGGGGGACTTCAACTGCCACCACTTTAGGTGGGGATCAGAGCGTTGTGACACTTTTGGGGAAGGCTTGGTTGAAATTTTAGATGACCTCAACCTGTGTATCTTGAACAATGGCTGCCCAACCCGTAGGTCTCTTCCTGGACAGCATAAAAGTTGTGTTGATCTTACATTCTGCACACTGGATATTGCTGCTTCGTGTCATTGGGAGTGTACCAGTTTGTCACATGGGAGTGACCACTATCCAATTATAATATCTTTGGCTGAAAAAACCTTCTTAGAAAAATCGAGCCCCCCACTCTTGAGGTATAATTTGTCCAATCCTGATTGGGCAAGGTATTCCTCACTATTGGAGGACAAAATTGACTCTTTTCCAAATTTAAATTCTCATGAATTTGGTTCTCTTGGTCCCCTTCATGTTTCAAATTGTTTTAATAACTTCATTTCTGCCATAACAGCTACCGCAGACTCATGTTTCCCTGTTAAAAACTCAGCTCGTGGACTGATCCCTCCACCACCATGGTGGGATCAAGAATGTACATCAGCAATAAGGGAAAGGGACGACGCGGAAATGGCATATAATGAGGCGATGGTTAGCGATAACTTAGTGGCATTCAATAGGATCGTCGCTAAATCTAAGAGATTGCTGCGAAGGAAGAAACGTGCCGGTTGGGCTGACTTTTGTGGTTCTCTGTCCCCGTCCACTCCTTTATCCGTAGTTTGGAAGAAGATCAACCGCTTTAGATCTGGATGTTCCCCTTCTATTTCTTCTCCCATTTCTAGAGAGACTGCTGAGCAGTTCTTTGATAAACTGGCTCCTCCATATGTTCCATCGGAAACAGAACATAATCAGCCATCTCTCATTCCTTCAGACGATCCCTTTGACGCTCCATTTTCTATGCAAGAGCTTAACTCAGTTTTGGAACATGTTCATGACTCTGCTCCCGGTTTAGATGGTATTGTCTATTCCTTTGTGTCACACGCTGGCCATAGAGCAAAATACTATTTTTTATCCATGTTAAATTTCTGTTACACTAATGGCTGGGTCCCCGATCAGTGGAAAACTCAAATCATCATACCAATTTTAAAACCTGGCAAGCACGCTGATGACCCAAACAGCTTCAGACCAATCGCTTTGTCATCAGTCCTTGCAAAAATATTAGAACATTTAATAAAGAATCGACTACAATTTATAGTAGAATCGAGGAACTTACTACCTAGGTCCCAATTTGGTTTTAGAAAGGGACTCAGTACCATGGATAGTGTCGGGGTTTTGGTCTCAGACATACGCTCATCGTTTTCGAGGAATGAATCGGTAGTCGCTGCCTTTTTAGACATTTCCTCTGCCTACGATAATGTCCTTCTTCCCATTCTCAGGCAAAAATTGCAACAGCTGAGATTACCGGAGAGAATGGTACAATGCGTCTGCAATTTACTCATGTCTAGATCTTTGGTTTTAAGGGTACCAGGTGAGGAATTTGACGTCAGGATGTCATGGAAGGGGCTACCACAAGGCTCTGTTCTTAGTCCCTTACTGTACAATTTATATACAGCTGACATCGGTTCATGCCTCAATAACGACTGTCAAATTCTTCAGTATGCTGACGACTTGGCTTTATACGTCACCAACAATTCGGTTAGCGACGCTGCATCATCACTTTGTGTCTCCCTGGACTCTCTAAACCAATGGCTAAATTCACACGGTCTGAGTTTGTCTGCCCCCAAAAGTGCTGTAGTTGTGTTTTCCCGCAGGAGGCTGATCCCTCAAATTTCAGTGAGCATCCAAGGACATTGTATACCGGTGTCCCCGAAAGTAAAATTCCTAGGCGTAATTTTAGATTCTAAATTGAGTGGTTTACATCACCTAAATTACTTAGTTAATAGATGCGAGAGAACTATCCCCATTTTAAAAGTACTTGCTGGTGTCTGGTGGGGTGCTCATCCTTACACCATGAAACTGGTATACAATGCTTTAATCCGGAGTGTTTTAGACTACGGATCTTTCCTTTTAATTCCCTGTAATAAAGGTGCTCTAGCAAGGTTGGACAGAATCCAGGCTAAGTGTCTACGGATCATATCGGGATGTATGAAGTCTTCACCGATTAACGCATTGCAAGTAGAGTGTGCAGAACCTCCGTTGGCTTTGAGAAGACAGTACCTAGCATCGAGATTTTGGGCTCGAGTCATGACCAAATCCTCCCACCCTCTTGTACAAAAAGTGGACGACTTGGATGTTTTATGCCAAAGTTCCAATTATTGGAACCATAAAGAAGTCCCTTTGTTTTTAAAATCCTTCCGTTGCTTTCAAAATTTAGATTCCCCCATTATTCAGTTCCCGAAACTCCCTATTTTTAGTTTTGGATACGAAATTATATGTTTTAAGCCGGATATCTTCTACGATATTGGCATCTCCAAAACGTCTCCTTCTGCGGACTCTATTTTCAATGCGGCGGTCGTTGAGCGTTGGTACAATTTTGAAAGGTTTTTCACTGACGCCTCTAAATTATCAGATGCAAGTTGCACTGGTGCTGCGGTATACTACCAAAACTCCAAAATTGTTTTAAAATTCAGATGTCCTGTTCAATCATCAGTGTTTACAGGTGAATGCGTGGCCATATTAGAAGCGTGTTTATTTATAGAGGCTCATAGCATAAGTTTTGGTGTCATCTTTACAGACTCACTTAGTTGCTTGCAAGCTTTGGAGCAGAATCCTTTTAGAAATAAACTGCACAGTCCAATCTTGCTTGAAATAAAAAAGTCTCTTTTCTCTTGTGCCAAGAACCACAAAACCGTACACTTGGTTTGGATCCCAAGCCATTGTGGCATAAGAGGAAATGAATACGTTGATTCTCTCGCCAAGGATGCTGTAACGTCACAAGCCGTTGACCTTAAACATTTTCAATGTCAGGGCTATGATTTGCTGAACCTTCCCAAAAGGAGTTTGATAACCTCATGGCAGGTACAGTGGCAAAATTCAAGTAAACAGAAAGGTGCCTTTTATCACGCAATACAGCCTAATGTTACACCCAAGCCTTGGTTTTATCCATATAAAAAAATATCAAAGAAGGTGATATCCATTCTTTGCCGTCTTCGAATGGGCCATTGTTGTTCTCCGGTTTTCTTACACAAAATCCGGGTCAGAGATACATCACTCTGTGAATGTGGGTTGGATGAAGGTACTTTGGAGCACATCTTTTTCAACTGCTCCAGAAATAACCCAACCCATGACTTGTATAGTCATCTCCCTAAATTAAAGATCCCTGTCCCAACTAACTTTCCATCCCTACTAACACATTTTTCCCCAAAGCTCTTTGAGGCTTTGATGTTTTTTATCCGTGTCAATGATATCAAATTATGATGATTTATGTGTAGTTTACGCTCAATTATGTAAATATGTATTCTTATAAATAACATCACTTTTATTTGTTTGTTTCAGTGTTCCTACTAACAACAAGTTCACATTAAATCAACTTTTAGTATCTTTTATAGTATCGGATTTGAATTTTTATGGTTTTTTATTATTTTTATTTTAGTTTTTCCTTCGCACGTTTCCTCAACACATCTGACATTGGCAGAATTGTCGACATCGGCACCATTGCCATAGACAAAAATAGAATAGAATAGATCATACTCTCTATTTTTATTATTTATTTGCTTGTTTTGTCACCTTCAGGCTCGTGAAATAATCGAATGTCTGTCCTTCTTTTACACAAACATTTTGAAAAAATTAACGTGTAACAGAGAGAGAAATTGCTTCAGCCGTCAGGGAATGATTCAGGGGGGGGACAGTTAGAACGAAGCACAACTTCAGTAAAGAAAGAGTCGCCATCTACATTACTTAACAGAGTACCTAATAGTTTCATAATTATCGACAGATGTCTCTGTAATCACAATTTTAACGCAAATGAAACTCAGTTCTCTAATTTAATTTATAGTATTTTTCTAGAGATTAATTACGATATTTTTCATCAAAATTATCACATTATTTTATTTCTTAACTGTCCAGCTTTAACCTTTATGGCAGCCATGTCACGATTTCTTGTGTGATATATTCTATTCTGGCAACATCACACTAATGGTCGCTCAACTTGTGCCCGCGCTTGTTTGTTTCGTAATTTCGTTTGTCCATTTTGTGATTTAATATTGGGTTCTGAGTGTTTTGTCTACATCAGACGTCGAGTTGAGTTTCTCCTCCGTCCTTTCAGTGGATTATTACCCGGAAACTAATATTTTTCAGTGACTATGTTGTGACTAGCAATTTCACAAAAAAATTGAAAAACTGTTGTTACATAAATTTATTTGTATACTGGCGAAAAGACGCTATTTTGTGCTGTTTGTGTCTATCAAAATATATACAATGCCTCACCGTTGCGCTTTTGGATGTAAGGACACTGGTAAGTATTTTTTTTGTTTGGCCCGCTCAAACCATTGAGGTAATAAAATGTAGCATGTAGTACATAATTACTTCAATGGCTCAAACAGAACTTCTGTTCACCATGTTAGAAAATCCATGGTCAGTGGGTCGTCTTAGGGGCGGAGTTCGACTTCGTTCGGACTTCATTCTCCGATAAAACCTCGCGTAGCCACATGTGAGCCACTTCGCCGCCCGACCGTTGAGCCCCGCTGGTGCACATGGGGCTCCGCCGATCCACACGGCTTAAAACAATCATTTTCAAAATATGATATTCTAAAAATGGGCTTTTCTCATAATATCAAAAGTCCCGATTTCGTAGTATTTTTTTTTCTTTTACCTGACAAATTGCAGACACAATTGTTTTTAATTGTTATTATTCAATTGTCTGCCTTTTTCCAACTGGGTCAGTGGGTCGTCTTTGAGATTTGAATGAATATTATTTTGCTTATAGGCCTGCTAATGTAAATTATTTTAGATGTACATCAGTTACATTTAATTACAATATACATACTATATAGTACCGTGAACAGCCTTAACACATTCTGCAATCTCATACAAGCAACCTTAGGATGGACAAAATCGCGCTTAAAAAACAAGAAATACAATATTATTTCTTTTGGTTTCAGGCAATGTGATTCATTCATTTCCGAATCCTGGCAAATTTGCTGAACATTTCAAAGCTTGAGTTAATCTTGTTGGATACAATCTGGAAACATTAGCAGACAGTGACATTTACAAGAAGAAGAGAATATGTGATATTCACTTCACTGATGAACACCGTAATCGCTTAAGCGTCTAAATGCATTGGCAATGCTAACTCTTTATTTACCTGGTGAATTGAATACTAGATTACTTAATACAAAATACAATGTAAGAAGATCTGCTTAAGTCAGATTTTACTAACACTAAAAGGTAATTACCAGACAACAAATAATTAAAAAAAAAATGTGGCTCCTCTATTCTAAACATGTTTATGATTTTGTAATTTATCAATAAACTCAGTGTTTAATTTGACAATTTATTTTTTCAGTGCCTACATGATGATCTACATAGTTACATTTGTGTTGTGTTAGTATGTGTATTAATATTGACATGTATGTTTTCATTGTAATTATTTCAGATGAAATTTATGGCATCGCTGCTACGACTCTGCAGTTTGAGGCTATCAGTATTAGTCATCCATCCACTAATGCCTCTCTTTTTGCTACTTCAACTTCAGGTATTATAATTATTAGTCTATATTCAACAACAACAACAACAACATGGTGCAACATGGTGCATTCTCTTGCATATTACATTATTCATGTATTGTATATATTTTCAGGTAAAACTCACAGTCACAGCACTGCTGCTTCAAATTCTGTGCAATTAGAGCACAATTATAGCGCGTTATGCAGACCTAAACAAAAATGATTAGTCAAAGGTAATTTATCTTCAGCATCACAACTAATATTATAAATGCGAAAGTGAGTTTGTTTGTTACGCTTTCACGCAAAATGGGTGAATTGATTTGGATGAAATTTTGTACATGGGTAGACCATAACTTGGAGAAGGTCATAGAAGGTCCGCAGACGAAGTCGCGGGCAACAGCTAGTTATAATTAAAGCCTATTGCTGTGTCACTGTTGAGCATTGGCCTGTACGAATATTGAAATTCCACATGAGTAATGTTGCAAATACAGCTAGTTTTTAACTAAATAATTTATTTGTTTAGTATATAATAGTTCCAAATTCGAGCAATTGAATCAAAATATAAATAAATTATGATGTTTTCAGGTGCTCGTGAAAGTATTGGGGTGCAGTTCAATTACATACAAAAGAGGCCACTCCAGACAAAAATTAAGTATCTTCAAAATTAAATAGGTCGTTTGCGCAAAAAAGGACAGACATTCAGAGCACGATTGGCTAATGCAGAAAAATTTTCCAATAAAGTTGCATTTCAACAAGTGACAAAAAATATGACAAAACCAGCAAAACTGTTTGTTCACATGCAACTTCAGTCTAAAAAGAAATCCAAAGAGAGACGGTTTTCAATTGAAGAAAAAGTGATGTCCTTGTCACTATTCAAAAAGAGTCCCAAGAGTGTGATTGTCGCAACCCAGTTCTGGGCATGCCACGGTGGCTTGACAGGCGCCACGACGTCCTCACCTTCCGTCTGACGTAGATCCTCACCGGACACGGCTGTTTCGGTAGGTTCCTGTTTCGTATAAGGCGGGAGGAAACGCCCGGGTGTTTTCACTGCGAAGATCGCCGGTTGGTGGAGCATACGGTGGAGGTCTGCCCGGCTTGGGCGGAGCACCGCCGTGTCTTCGTGAAGACGATCGGCGGCGGCAACCGCTCGCGTCCAGCCCTAGTCCAGGCCATGGTACGGAGCGAGAGCCTGCTGGGGGTGCGGGTTGTTCGAAAGAGATACCGTGGCCCCTGGCACACAGGCAACTGAGGGAACACGGGTGGATTTTAGTCAGTAATTTCGTAATATCTTTTGAATGGAATGTCCGATTTCAATAATTCAAAAAGTAATCAACAGGTACTGAAACATTCTTGAATACGAAATAATTTATTTGGATAAGAATTTATACAAAGGTATGGATAACATGTCTGATTTTGAACAGCATTTCTATCAACTTTTAAAATGTAAAAAGTAGTTATAGTGACATAACTACAATAGTTGGACAAATGATCTCGCGAAGTTTTTTACAGATATTAATATGTTCTATAATATAGTAGACTAGAGATTTTTTGTTCTATCATCAATACTTTCCGCAACGCATGCGATGACAGACATTCTATGTCTAATTTTTTTACACCTTGGGTGGGTTTTAGTAGGGATTTCTAAGGATCTCTAATTTATTCTAGTAATAAATATAGCCTATGATACTCAATGATAATGTGGCTTTTTAACAGCAAAAGAAATCGGTCCAATAGTTTTTATGTTTATTTGTTACATAAAAAATACAAATCTTACCTCTATAATAGTAGTGTAGATAATCATCTAACTTATAATATGCTTGTCTACATAGTGTGCGTTAAATGCATGATTTATAAAATTGTAACAATATGTATTGTATTTTATGAGAAAGTTGCTGACGTAGCTTAGGCATTTAATAGTTTTTTGCCAACATACCTATTACTACGACATAATATGGCAAATTTAATGTTTTTTGTGTTTCGTAATGTTAATTACCTACTAATATATAGAATTAAGTTCTTCTCACTTTAACAGACAGCTGTGCTGCTGGGAATTTTGTTGCGCCACTTCATCTTCCCAACTAAAGCACTAGGAAATGGTGAAGGGCGGGCGTTTAGGGGGAATGTAATTTTGACGTACAAAACGAGCTGACTCTCAGCCTAGTTTGAATAAATGTCTTTTGATTTTGAATGACAATAAAATATAAAAAATATTTTTTCTGTTTAATTTCATAAAGTTATCTTTTCAGTAGTTTATATTTATATTTAGCTATTTTTTTAGTAGTTTATTGTAATTTGGAACAATAAATTACTAAATTAAAATAGCTCACTCTGAAAGCCGACCCCAACATAGTTGGCTACAGCCTAGGCAGATTGATTGATTGTAATATGGAACAGTTACATTTTTTTTTATAGTTTTCTGAGCAACATAAAGGTACCTAGATAATGTTTCCCAGTTGTGTTATTTTGTTTTCATGAACTTGATGTAAAATGTCCGTTCCTTACTGTGAAACTGCCAATTCTATTCAAATGTAATAAGGTAATTTCTTCAATGTAGCCCACCAAATTAAAATGTTCTTATGTTTTTTACAAATAGTTGCGTGATTTAATGACGACTCGTTTACAGTATCACGATCATTAAAATATCTATCATAGCCCCTTAATTTAGTAGATACATCGTCATAAAATTCGCGAATCGCATTTTGATCAACATAATTATTATGATGAGGTAGGAAAATTAGAAATTCGCGGGCTACGTTGAAGGATCGCCCATACCCACCTACACATATACATTCATTCAGTCAGTACCGGTAAAACGGGGTGAATCGAGACGAAACTTTAAAGTGGATTTTACCGTTGAAATTATGATCGTTTTCTGCCAACAAAGGCAAACAGTAAACATACTAGAGTCTCAAAAAGGACTCTAGTATGTTTACTGTTTTCCTTTGTTGGCAGAAAACGATCATAATTTCAACGGTAAAATCCACTTTAAAGTTTCGTCTCGATTCACCCCTGGTCCCCTGCATCCCTATTCATCCCGTTTTAAGTATACGCGTAACATTCCTATCTACGTAACCTATAGAGCCTTAGTTCCCGTTAAGAGATGTAGATGGCGTTTTGAATTTAAATGCTTCGAAATGACACAAGAGGGCTCTCTTCTCCCATTAATATTATTATACTCTTTGGAATGATTATTGTAAAAAAATACTGTGTCAAAATACGATACATCTTGCATGAGGAAAACGCTGAAAATTGTAAAATTAAGTGATTGCATCGATAACATGATCAGTGCGTGAACTATAAATACGATAACAATGGCTTTTTTGGAGGTAATTATAAGGACATAGATTCTAAACTAACATAACGAATGGTTGTCTGCTTGATCTGTATCTTTGTTTGAATAATTGCAAAAATACCTTTTAAAATAGTACTACCTTGTTGATTTGATTTACTTTACGAAAATAACCCTGTATAGCGTTCCAGCAAGCCATAATGAGTGCAAATATGAAACCCATAATCCCAATATTTACTTCACCAAATGTACTTGATTTACAGTGGCGAAAGTTTTCATTTTTCGACCTCCACAAGAAGGTTGACAACGGAAAAGTAGCTGAATGTTTGCAAGTAAGTTCTATTCGTTTATATCTGTATGCTATTTTGTATTAATTTGATGTCAGAGCGGCACATATAAATTATTTCGTTGTATTTGTCTCACATGAATAAACGTAAACCTGTTGATTTTGTGATTTTATCAACTCATGTATTACTATAAAGGATTACCTCACAGCAAAAGCCTCATTTACTCTTTCACAGCTTGTTATTAGTTAATTCATTATTTTGTTTAGTTTTACTTTTTATTAAGATGGCCATCTGCCAACTACTTTAGCTAACATTACACAAAAAATTACAACCTCATCTCCCAGAACTCTAGACATACTTACATGTTTGATATATTAGTCATGCTTCCAACTTAACTAACTGCCTACTTTTACTGCCATATCTCATAAAAGTGTTATGTATTTAACATTTGTGCCCACTCAGGATACACAAGTGACTGCTACAACTAGCGGCAATGGTCACGTTGTGCTGTGCGATTATACTGGCTGGGCCCACCTCATCTCTCGCTCCTGGGAGATCACCTCGTTCAAAGCTTATGAGCTGACAGTGTCACTCGCTCAGCAGCTGCCACATGACCCTTATCTTGTTACTATTGGTGTGAGTATATTTTTTTTATGGTGCCGTCTTTAGAAACTTGACCAGTGATGTGTTTGGCAATGCCACTCATATGATTCTTAATAAAGCCGGGATTCACTTACTTACACTCCCTAACATTGTGATAATTTTCTTGAATTGGACCCTACCTGGGAACCTTGGGGTTACAGTGATTGAAGGTCACAGTTCCAAGTTTCAAAAAAGCATGAAAATAAGTCAACAAAAATGTTTGCTCAGAAATTTGTTTGATGTACAGATTATGTAGATACCACTATGTGATGGATCTTTTTACATCCTATATGCATTCAGAATGATTCATACAATCCAAACTAATTCCAGGATGACGAAGCAGGCACAAACCCTCTGATCAAGGTATGGGACTGGTCCCGCAGCGACCGACATGGCAACCCGACGTGCGCAAGAGTTTCACGGGCCGTGCCTTCACACATGAGACCCACGCAGGCCACCGCGCTCGCCGTGCACGAGAATAAGGTATATTTTAATTTAAGAAAAGTCAAAGTTTTCAGACTTGTGAATATCAAGTCCTGGGTTGGGTCCCAAAGTGGTTCTTATTAGCAGCCTGAAGATAAATGATTTTATTTCTGTGAGCTTGTACAAAAGTTTGACACATCAACCATATTTAAAAAACTAGATGTGGTTGGTGTTTCATTTCTGACTTCTGCAAGACGAAAGACTATGTAGATTGGTGTCTGAAATGGTCTTTTGAAGAAAAAACCACACAGATTTAGTGGGTCTGTCTAGTAAAAAAAAACCACCCACATAGTCTACAGACGTCGTGCTCTGTGCATGTTTAGAATGGATTTGTGCTCGGTAAATAGCAGTGGACTTCAGCTTAATGTTACTTAACATTTAATTTTGTTATATTTGATGGGAAGTCGTACTATCCAGGGTGGGAGGGACATCGATACGCATCCTGTTACCATGGATTCAGTACACGATTCTGAAAAATTTAATGCAGGGAATGCAGGATGAAAGTTTTTGTTGGTTATAAAAACAAAACAAATTGCTATTCCATACATTTAACCCGCGTAGGTATTGCACTTTTCTATGAAAAGCCTACAACAGTCCCTGCCACCCTGCATACCTCTGCTTATACCTGTTTATGAAATACAAGCGTGATTTTATCTATCGGTTTCCAGAGTCTCCTGGCCGTTGGTTTCTTAGACGGCTCAGTATCGTTGTTTCGCGGCGTCATTGCACGACAACGCAGTGGGAAAATGAGAACCTTGCCGGAGTCAGGGACCAGTCCTATTACTGGACTGGCTTTCAAGTAAGTCATCATCCTCCTGACCTTATCCTAATTAATTTTCAGGTTCTTCTCAGCGTATCGATGGCAAAAAAAGTCAAACATCTTTGGCCCAAAATTCGGCTGCGCGAGCTACGCTCGTTGACGCAGTTATAAGATCGTCAAATGCACAAGTAACAGGGCATGCGGCGCAGGATGGTAGGCGAGCCATAGTATGTGGAGATGTGCGGCATACGTACTTGAGATCTGAGCCGTCCGTGAACCCCCATCTGTGGAGATTGTCTTTGCTCCGGCCGATGTGGTTTTGAAGTCTATTTAGAGATTTCCGAGTCGGCCACGGTAACGCGTGCCCAGGCGGAAGGCTCTCAGATGGTTCGATAAAGTTATCATGGGGCTTATACAGCTCCCGCCACAGGTTACATCTCGCTGTGGAAGTGTCGCTAATGGCTGCATTAGCTAGACCCACGCACCCTATAAAACTTTTTCGGCTCTGGCCTTTCGGGCACTGAGACGTAGTTGTGCATTGGTTGACGTGAGTCAGTCTGTAATTTCGCCCGTTCAATACGGCTGGCTAGAGGTTGGCGCTGCATGTCTTCATTTTATCAAACATGCTGTCATAACAGTAGTTTTCTAGTCGCTTTCTGTTTTATCCACATAAGTCAATCTGCCTGGCTTGTCCCAAGTATGTTGAGGTCGGCTTCCAGTCAAACCAGATGTACCTGGATACCAGCATTTTACACGGAGCGTCTGCCTGTCTGACCTCCACGACTCAGTTACTGGGTAACACAATACCCATTGGTAAGACTGGCTAGGTATTCGATTTTTGGGGTTCGGAGTACCCATGACCACTGTCAAAGATTTTATATTTTTCTTTCACGTCAGTACGCATAGAAAAAAGTAATCACTATTTTCATTTTCTACTGTTTGTGTTAATTTAATCAAACAACTAGAAAATTGGTTTGTTTATCATGTAAACTTCACTACCAAACCAAATTTAATTAAATTTAAACAATACAATAAGCATATTTTTCCTTTTTATGGTAACACCTATTGCATGGTAGAGGCCTCCTTTTCCTTCTTTGTAAATTAATTGAATACTAGCTTTAGCCAGAGGCTTTGCCCGCGTGGAGGTCGGAAATTATCCCACAGGAACGTAATACCGGGATCAAAAGTATCACTATGCGTTAATCCAGGTTATAATCTATCAGTGTGCCAAACATTCAACACAATTCTGTTCAGCCATTTTTGACTTGACGTGATTGACTAATAAACATCCAAACATACAATCTTTCACATTTTTATAATAATAGTAGGACTCATAACTAAATCATATAGATACATAATCAGCCACTGCCTGGGAAAAGAATGGGCAAGAAACTCCACCATTAGTCTTCTCAAAAATTTCCATACCATAATAGGTAAAAAGAATTAAAAATAAAACAATGTCAGGTAAATTAATTAAGTGATCGTTGGTGCTCACATATTTACAAATACTGTAAAAGTCGATAATATTTCTAATATTTTAATAACTAATAATTTAGTTTGTGAGTTAAATAAATCACAGAGTATAAAATCTATGTCATGAAAATATAAATTCAATCAATCTAAGTACCTAGCCTTTTCACAACTGGATGCAGCTCCAGTGGCATCTTGTGCTTCTTTCCAAGCATTAAAAATGTTCTTTACTGACTCCGGGATCAGTGGTACAATGCCCTTTTTTGAAACCATACTGTTGTTTATAAAAGATGATTTTTTTATTAAAGTAACGTAACAGTTGATTGAGCATCAACTTTTCAAATACCTTATTGATACATTAAGTACTTTATATCTCATTAATAATTACTTACTCACAGTAAATATAATAAATTGTGTTCATTTTACAGGGGTGCGGACAAGTTATTCGTGGTATCCCGCGCATGCGTGATGGTGATCTGGCTGAGCTCGGAGCGCTGCGTCACGCTGGACGCCATGGGCGCCGCGCCCGCCTGCAGCGTGCTGGCCGACAACCATCGCCTCACTGTGGCCAACAACGAGGTAAGTGGAGGTGTTCCATACAAACACAAATAAATCGTGAAGACGTGACGCACATATTTAAACTCAATTTTGACTGAAAATGGCACTAAGTTCAACTTTTTTTTTGAAGTGAAAACTTCTTTAGGCGCGTTGAGCACTTTTTGGGTGAACAAAAATCATGGAACTCGCGTCATTGTCACCGAACGCTTGAGCATACGAATGAGTCGCGCGTTGATGTCTTTTGGAAAAGTCCCTTTCTTTCATTAGGAAATTCTAATTCTTTTATCCCTTTCTTTCCCTTTGTATTTCTATCTTAAAAATCTGTGCTGTTACCTTTAATGGCTGAAGTCGATCGCTCGTTTATCATTTTTTACCGAGAGCAATCAGGACCCCAAGCACCCAATGTATAATAATTGACGATAAAAAAAATACACACGTAATTGTTCAAGTTTTCACTTCTGTCGTGCCACTGTTTTTTTTTAAATTAGCCTACAGTGTCTCACTGCAGAGCAAAGGCCTCCCCTAAATCCTTCCAGGCATCCTTTTCCAGGGCCACCTCGATTCAACCCTTGCAATTTTATTTTATTCATTTTAGGAAAGCTAACAGCTAATACATTTCGATATCTAGTACAATGTGTAAACGATGGCCAATTACAAGCTTCCACTGACGATATTAATCATATTAATAATATTACAAACACACGAAAATAGCGACGAGAAATACGCAAATGAATTATCGCACACTAAAAAAAAAGAGAATAATAAAGAGAGAAAAAAAAGGTTAGACATCGAAAAAACAATTATTTAAACTGTTCTTTACTTCCTTAATACTACTATTAAATAAATCCAAGACGACATCCTGACACACCATATAAAAAGTACGACAAGTTCTATCACATACGAGTTCTGTCTGTAGATAGTTCTGACTTGAGGCACTTGGAGAAGACCTGGTCTCCGAAAAACTGCACTCGGTACCCGCACCCGGTTTTGCCCATCAACTCAGGGACGTCAGTAGATCCGTTCATAACACTAAATAAGATCTGGAATTTTCCTTCGCTCGTGTAGAGGCAGATTATGAATTTTTTACACCGACTTATATAATTCGGGACATAGGTATTTGAGCGATATTGAGTGTATCTCAAAAATCGCCTTTGTATACCTTCAAGCCGATTAATATATATATAAATATATACGTTATAATTTGGATTCCAAACCTGAGAAGCATATTGCACAATGCGCGTCTAGGTCGTCTCGCCACCACTTCTAGGGCCGACTTAAGCGGCGCTGTCCACCCTCAGGCACCACCGTGTGGAGACTATAGCCCAGCGCTCACTGTGCATGCGGCTGGCGTGACCCGCCCAGTCCCATTTTAGCTTAGCAGCCTTTTTGCCTACGTCTAGAATTCCTGTTTTGGAGCGCAGCGTGGTGTTTTGAATTCTGTCGGTTCGTTTAACGCCTAAAATGTAGCGCTCCATTGCTCTTTGGCAAACCCGAAGGTGGAACTTCCTAATTACAATTTATAGCTAATAAATATGAAATCGAATTAAATAAAATTATTTATCAAATAAAAGCAAAGAATCTGTAGTCAGTACTTTGCAGGTAAAAAGCTACTCAAGGCAGTCTAGCAAGTGGCCATTTATCTAACCATATTAAATTCGTTCCTTTTTCCCCATTATCAACGACAATTTAATACCACAATAACTCCACAGGCTCTATACTGCTACACGACCGAAGGCCGGGGTCCGTGTTACGCCCTCGAAGGCGAGAAGGTCCGTCTGGACTGGTTCCGTAGCTACCTGGTCATCACCACCAACGAGACCCCCAACAAAACTGCGGCCTCAACCAGTACTGCGCCTGCGCCGAAGTCACACCACATCACAATCCTAGACATACAAAACAAATTCATAGTTTTTTCGAAAACTTTCGAAGAAATTGACGCAGTTCTGACAGAATGGGGGTCTTTTTACATTCTTACGAAGAATAAAGAAATGATCTATTTGGAGGAGAAGGATTTGCAGTCGAAGTTGACGCTGCTTTTTAAGAAGAATTTGTATGATGTTGCTATTAGGATTGCTAGCAGTCAGCACTATGATGAGGCTGGCCTGACTGAGATATATAAACAGTATGGTGATCATTTGTACAGTAAGGTATGTTTATATCAATTCCCTTTTTAAAGCAATTGATTTTGAGGGTCCGTGCCCAAATGGAGTCGATTAAGCCGGCAAGGAGATTTACACACGGCTACACGTGTACACGTGTACACGTGCACGCCATCAAGCTACACATTTCCAGTATAAGCTGATCTCGCATTGTATAGGATTTCCGTACGGTGCGAGATCAGCACAAACTGGAAAAGTATAGCTTGATGTGGAGCCGTGTGTACCGAGAGCTCCTGCACCTACACACACACATTCACAGCTTGTTCGTACACTTGGTAACCACAAGTTAGTCGCGCGTCGCTTCGTGAGATAAAATGCTATACCTTTGCGCTAAGGTTTCCGAACAGTGCGAGATCAGCGTAAACTGGAAATGTATATCTTGATGTGTAGACGTGTGTACGATCAAAAAAAAAAAAAAAATCTGTCGAATTTCGACTCTTGAGCCGCTACTAGTAATAATTATTATGCAGTATACATTTTATCTAAAGGACAAACTGTCGATCTCTCTGTTGACTATCAGCACGATAATTCAGTGAATATCCTGAATCAGTTAACAGCTTATCTTATTTTTCAGGGCGACCTAAAAGGTGCTATCGACCAATATGTAAAAACTATCGGCTGGTTAGAAACCTCATACGTAATCCGGAAATATCTGGAATCTCGTCATTTGGAATCCCTAGTACAATACTTAGAAGAGCTACATAAGAAGAAGGGCTGTGCCACTGAGGACCACACCACGCTACTTCTGACATGTTATATGAAGATAGACCAGCATGATCAACAAGGGAAGCTGAAGGAATTCATCAATTCTAAGGATAAAATAATTGATTTTGATGTTAATGTCGCTATTAAGGTAGGTTTTTGCATGAATTATGCGTGAATTCGTTATCTCAAAACAAAATACTTTTCATCGCCACTTAATCAACTATCTACTTTAGCGTTATGCATTCTAAGTCGATTAGTGAGTAACCATTTTGTTTGTTTGCAATTGAATTTGAACTTTCTCACTCAAATGACATTCAGTGTGTTGTTCCAAAACTTGAAAATTATACTGTTATATGAACTTTTATGTCATGTAAATGTCAATGAAGTGTCAGTGATTCTCTTCAATAATTTCTGAACTACGGTGTAAGTTCATGTTAGAAATTGGATTGTTATTAGTGACTCAAAAAGCATGAATAAGCATCAAATCTAAAGCCGGCCTCTCAAAACTGTGAAGGAAAACATCTTGAGGCAACCGGCCAAATGTCCTAGAACCAAAAATGTGAAGATATGTGACATCTACCAACTTGCACTGGGCCTGCATGGTGGATTACGGCCCACTCTCTCTTAAAGACAGGAGACCTGTGTCTAGCAGTGGGAACATTATATCGTACCTTTAGAATTAAAGAGAACTATTTTGCTTGCGGCTAATTTCGAATCTGGTCTCTATAATACTAAATTATACAGACCTATTTTGCTTGCGGCTAATTTCGAATCTGGTCTCTATAATACTAAATTATACAGACCTATTTTGCTTGCGGCTAATTTCGAATCTGGTCTCTATAATACTAAATTATACAGACCTATTTTGCTTGCGGCTAATTTCGCAATAGGTCTCTTTAATTCTAAAGGTACCATATGCTGATTATACTATTTTGTGTTAAAATCATAAATTTGAATTCTTACTCAGGTGATGCGCCAAGTAAGCGTAGACGATGCGTTATCTCTAGCCGCGAACCACAAACGTCACGACTGGTACCTGAAGATGATGCTAGACGACAAGAAGGACTACCGCCAGGCTCTGGACTACATCGTGGAGCTGGAGTTCGATGACGCCGACCAGTTCATGAGGCAGTACGGCCATCGGCTCATACAGCATGAGCCAGAGGAGAGCACCAAGTTTTTGAAGTGTGAGTGTATTAGTGAGTTAGGGTTTTGAGTGCAGCTCCACTACCAACCCATTTTCAGAATGGTTGGTACGATGTTGCTTATTACAGAGGTGAGATGTTAGATGTTACACATCATATGCGACCACTGCAAGGCTCGCTCGTTTGTTTTTTGTTATTTGAGTTGTTATATATTGAATCCTCGAGAATATTACAAGAGCAAGACAGTTTTTTTTTGTATTGTAGGGAACACAACTAGTGTAAAATAAAAATACATTTCTAAAAACGCACACTTCTCCATACAGTACTGTGCACAGACTACAAACCACGCAGCAAGCCGTTAGTCGACGAGATTTCACTTTCCGGTGGCGCCAGGGAGCCAATCAGCGCGCTTCCTGATGACTACATACCCATGTTCCTGAGCAACTCGGAGCGACTGATAGAATTCTTGGAGCACATGACGCAAAAACAGAAGAACTGCTCCAAACTTGTGTTTGATGCGCTGATAGAACATTATATTCATGTTTGGTAAGTGGAGAAATGGCATTTTAAACTTAAACGAGTCCTTGAAGAAGTAAGCAGAAGAGTATAACTTTTAAAATCAATAAGCAAAATGGGTGTACCATTTGGCTTAATGATTTTATAAGTTTAATAGAATGGGGGGGGGGGAGGCAACTTAATTGTTGAAAATATTAAAAATACCTATGGGTCTAGTGTGAGTTTCTTTTAACCGTTTCGATCTAACGCATTCGAGGGCCAATCGGAACGCCGAACGCGGTCGATGCATTAGATCGAGATGGTTAAAAGAAACCCACACTGGGGCCACTGGTCTTAAATCCATACTCTGGAATGCTACTGACAGGTTACCATTATCTGGCATAAATCCAGTCTCGTTGTGTTTTTACAACGACTGATGAAAACTGCAATGTGTTATGAATTAATCTTTTTTTTCCAGGTCAAAATCTCAAGAAAGCGAAAAGAAAGAATACGAAGAGAAAGTGCTACGCTTATTAAGTAACCCAGACGCTAACTACGACAAGGACCAAACTCTGATCATATGTCAGATGCTCGGCTTCCAAGCGGGTGTGCTGTATCTGTACGAGGAGAACAAACTGTGAGTACAATCTACTATGGCAGTACTCATCATCATTTTAGCTGAAAGACGCCCACCGCTGGACATAGGCCTCCCCCAAGCACCGCCAGTTCGACCGATTCTATGCTTCTCGCATCCAGCGGATTCTTGCGGTATCCACTATGTCATTACTAAAGTATAAATAATCTAAATAATCCTAAAGAGAGTAGCAAGTCTGCTAAGACCCTTATAGAGCTTTAAGGGGAGATTTTTTTCGCGCCTATCCAACGCGTTATTATCGTTTGGAAAAAATAGGGTATAATAAAAGGGCGGAAAAAATAAATAAAATAAGTTTATTGACACAAAATACCTTTGTAGGTATATGTCGTAGCCTTCTGGTTAAATTAGCCAGCTAATTGGTTGCCTAGGCCGTGCATTAAACGCCGGCATCCAATTGGATTCCTAGGCCGATAGATAATTGAACTAGAATCATTCAACGTTTAACAACTTGACGTATTGAAAGTCAGCCCTTTGAAGATGACTGACCGAGACTCAGCTAAGTGATTCAAATTTAGTTCAGTATTTTTTTTCACTGCGACGCTAGTAGGGGGCCATTCAAGTATTACGTAATCAGATTTTTTACAATTATTAACCGCCCCCTCCGCCTCGTCAGCAAAAGTAAGCAAAGCTCTTACCCCCCCTCCCATGCTCACGTAAACATTGGTACATTAATTTTCAATGTGTTCTGGTTTATTTATTGATTCACGAGTAGCAGTTATAAGTCTAGAAATAAGGAATAGGCTTGGGATAGAGGACTTTAACGCATATAATATTTATTTAAGCAAATTTTATTGAGATGGTGTTCACTTATTATAATCTAACAAAACAAACTTCTTTTAAAATTTTGGTATATTAATTCAAATTCACAGTCTTCAGTCCATGACACACGAATCCATAACTCTATGTCTTCGATGACATTGGATGTTTGCTGCTCAATGTTGTGTGTCCACTCACTTTCGTGTGATTTTGGAATATCGTCATCGTTTTCTTCGAGCTATTCATAGACAAGTAGGATTGCCATATGTTCAAAACAAAAGCGACTAAATTTTGTAGAAAATGCAAAAAAGTAAAATAAAAAATACTGCTGACGTAATCATCATCCAGACACCCCCATCCCCCATGTCATCAAAAATAAGCAAAGCAAAGACCCCCACGCCCCCCTGTAGTGCTTACGTAATACTTGAATAACCCCTAGGCATCAAAACAAATATGCCGTCAATAGCGCAAACCGTGAATGTTATTTTCCGTTCTTGTGGGTAATTTTAAGCGAAATGAAAGTGTGATATTGTCAAAATAGTATTAAAACATGGAGGTGCCAAATTTACGTCTTCTGCAAGTTTTCGCGAAATATTTGAGTCTAAACTGACTGAACTTACTGACTGACTTAATTATTACTGAGTAATATTCGTGTTATGTACTTTATTGTGAATCAACATTTCACTATTACTAGTTACTTAGTGGTAGGTATTAGTAAAAAGTAGTCGTACACAATTTGTGAACTTATAGTCACCCAAACTAAACATCACAAATTCATCAATTACCAATTTAACTAAATGACTACACGACATTCAGTCATCTGGTTGAACGTTGCGCTCAATGACTTAGCTAGTTGTCCTTCAGCTATTTAATTGGATGCCGGCGGTTAATGAACCGCCTAGGCGTCCAATTAGCTGGCTAATTTAACCAGATGGCTGCGACATATACAATACCAATACATTTCACATAGGTAGGTTAAATTGGTTTTTGTGAAAAGGCTGCACAAATAGTGAAAAACCCTGCCTCCTAAACTAGAGGAACCCTGTGATCGAGGAGTCAGTGTTCTACCATAACTACGTGTACCAAAGAAACCTTTATTTATATGTGTTAATAATAATAAACCCATAATGACCTGATTTAGCTATGAATATGAATGTGTGACTATGTGTGGGGGATGGCTGTGTGAGTGGGATGGGGTGTGGTGTCGTGTATAAGAAGGGAGGAGGTGTTTGGTGGGGGTGTGTGTAGTCGTAAATGGTGTGGTGTATTCGTGTGATGTTGCATGTGTTTATGTATCCGTTTTTGTTTATTTTTTATTTTTTTATTTATTTATTTATTGACACCAAAAATATTTACATTACAACAACCATTTTTGCTTAAAAAAATTGTAGGCTATAATGAAAACATTACAACGTGGGAGCATCTGTAACCGAACTAGGTATAAAACCTGTATTTCGGCTGTAGAATAATAAAATGAATATTACGTGCCTACATTATTTTTGAAATAATATCTTTTGTACGGGAATAGTCCGTCCTGATTAAACAGCCAGTTTTATAATTTGGTTTTGACTTCGTGTTTGTTTAAATTAATTATTTGGATATGTTTGTTGACCCTTCTGTAAGTGAGTGAGCTTATTACATAAAGCTGGCGGCTAGCGAGAGCTGTTTTGTTAGTAACAGATAGGCATGCAGATTTGGCTTTACGAGTGGTTGGATCTAATTGAGGAACGTGACTATGCTTTCTGAAGGTGGTATTGAACACACAGAGCTACCGCACAGTAAGTACCCTGCATTCCACATACAATTTACTTGTGGGAAATCTATACGGCTTGCCGAGCATGACCACAGCCCTCTGAGCGCGTTCCAATCCAAGCAGTTTAGTCTTAACAGTGCCACCCCAAACCGGAATGCAATAACTGATGACAGACTGGCAAGGTGCAAGAAACACCATTTTTAATGTTTTGGAATCAGCACATTGCCTTAGAGATTTAAAGATATAAATAAGTTTCACTACAGGGGTCGTGGGAGTATTTAAACTTAAAGGTTTTGTAAAAAAAAAAACGTCCTAAAATTTGGGGACTCTCGATTTACAATTTCTCCATAAACAGAAGATTCCCAGGTATGGTCCAGTACAAATAAGCGGGCTTAATTACGGGAAGAACAAGTATCTCGGTCTCGTTAAGGGCATTTTTACACCCGTTAGAGTTCACACGCGCTATTATTGTACATGAGAGTCATCATCTGCCTAGACTTTTCCCAACTGTGTTGGGGTCGGCTTCCAGTCTAACCGGTTGCAGCTGAATAACAGTATTTTATATGGAGCGACTGCCTATCTGACCTCCACAACCCAGTAACTGGGTAATACGATACCCCTTGGTAAGACTGGTTGTCAGACTTTCGGGCTTCTGACGACCCGTAACGACTGTCAAAGATCCACCAATGACAGCCGGGACCAACGGCTTAACGAGCTTCCCGAGGCACAGAGGGGTCTTGGTATGTAAAGATGGTCACCCATCCACGGACCAACCGCGGCAAGCGTAGCTTAAGCTGATCGATCAAACCGTGTGGCTAATATTACTTAGCCACAAGCCCCTCTATTATTGTACATGAGAGTGCGTATAAGAAAGAAGGAGATATGTCCGGTAGTTGAAAATGTATTGAAACCCCGTGTCTCCAGTTTCTCTCTATCAGCCGCTACCACTACATATGCAGTTCAGTAAAAGCTAGGGATACGAAGTCCCGCACACACTCGCAAAATTATAAATCAGAACGAACCACACAATCGATCATAAACCCTATCGCTTCAAACACAACTTTTACTATGCACTGTACAACTAACTCACACGAAAACATCGGTCGCTATCGTTGTGCTGTGCAAAAGATGTTTATTTTACATATACACTAGTGATTGACTAAATCGGTAAGTTTCGATTCTTCCATTTATTAGTTTATTCAATTTTTATGTAAAAAAAACTATATGTAAGTATAGATACAAAAGTAATAAAAAGAAAAACATGAAGCTCAAAAAAAAGAGATCAAAAAAGTTAAACAATGTTACAATCAAAATTAGTAAAAAACATTCGGTTTTACAACCGGGTTAAAATGGTCGAGAAATTGAGACAATCGACATTGTTGTCGTTAGCTTACGTCAGTTGATTTGCACAGGCCCATCACCAATACGACTGACGACTTCCAGCCTCTCGAACAAGCCGAGTTCCGTAAAGGTTTTAGCACCGTACTCTGCGGCAGGTTATACAGAAGACCAAAGAGCTGACTCTTTGTTTAGCGTTTGTGGATTACGAAAAAGCTTTCGAATTGATCGATACATGTGCTGTACTGCAGTCCCTTCAACGATGCCAGATCGACTATCGGTATATCGAGACAGGGAGACGTTATGTCTCCCAAACTGTTCACCGCTACACTGGAGGATGTCTTCAATGTTCTGAACTGGAAAGGGACTGGCAACATCAATGGCTAGCACATCACTCAAATTCGGTTTGCCGATGATGTAGTTGTCATGGTTGAGACTATGGAGGACCTCAGTACAATGCTCGATGACCTCAGTAGTGCTTCCAAAAAAGTGGGTCTTGAAATGAACATGAACAAGACAAAGGTCATGTCCTATGCTCATGTAACACCAACTCTCATGAAAATCGGAGACGCTACACTCGAAGTTGTTGACGAGTACGTTTACCTAGGACACACTGTCCAGTTAGGTAGGTCCAACTTCGAGAAAGAGGTCAATCGTCGAATCCAACTCGGCTGGGCGGCGTTTGCCACTTTTCCTATTATTCATTTTTCTAAAATGATGACCGAAAGTTTTCGTGTTCACCTAACTCAAACGCAGCTTTTATGTCGCCCGCCTATAACAATTGTTGTTCCGCCCAGTTGGCGCTCCCAAGTAGCAGTCCACCTGCGCAGCGGGGACGCCGAGGCCGCACTAGCCGTGTGCAGGCGGCGCGGCGCGGCGTGCCCGCGCGTGTGGCTGGACGTGCTGTGGGCGCCGCCGCCGCCGCACTGCCTGCCCGAACTGCTCAACGTCATCGGTCAGTACGCTACGTAGCTATACCTTCAGTACACTGCGCGCAGGCCGCACTAGCCATATGCACACGTCTTTAACTACCAATACACAGTCGGTGACACTATCTGTCTTAAAAGAAAAAAGAACGTTGTCAAGTACTTTTAAAGTGATGTAATTTCAAAATAATTTGCATTTTAGTGTCATAAATCTTGTCCACAGCGAATGAAAAGTTACTGTCGCCTATTCTCGTCATCGACTGTCTCGCTAGCACACCTACATACACATTAGGAGATGTTAGAAAGTAAGTATATAACCACCTTAATTTTATATTTTGCAAGTGGAAACCGCTTAACGCAGCGTTCACAACAACTTAAGGGCGATGTAGGTAGCCCGTGAAACCTGAATTTACTTGTGTGTTTTTGCAATTTGCAGGTCCGTCTAAGGTTGTATGTTGACTAAATATGATTCGCGATCGTAAAAAATTTCGCCTTACAGAATTATAATCACTACAGTCTGTTCGCTGAGAATTGTTAAATATTATGATACGTATCCGAATAGCGAGTGCCGCTTAATTATCGCAAACTGAATGGTGGCTGTCGCTTATCTCTCGCTTTCGCTGTTTTCGTGGTACGAGGCACGCAGGAGTTGTGAACTGAGGCCCGAACGGCGAGCGGACGCGGCGGCTATATTGCCTATAAAAAATTAGCGGGCCTCAATTTGTAATGAATTAAGAAAATCAACTCTCGGAGAACAGACTTTAGTGGTCGTCCAGTGGTCGAAATTCGACCATAATTTTTTTAAGTCTAAAATTTTAGTTTTCTGCACTCGTTCTCCATATAAACTTTAACATTACCAAATTTCATACTCCTTCGTCTGGGTAAAAATCGACTTAGCTTGCATGCTCTATTTGAGTAGTAGTATTTTCATATTAATTTTGACATAAGAAAAAAATCTGTATGTATCTTCTTTTTTCTCAAGGTATCTAACAGACGTCCTAAAATCTGAGAACGAAGTTATAACCAGAGAACAACAACTTTCATCTAAATACCGCACCGAGAGCGAAAAAATGCGTGAACAGACCACCGTGCTACAGAGCCAGCCCGTCGTGTTCCAGTCGTCACGCTGTGCCGTCTGCAACAAGCCGCTGGAACTGCCCACCATGCACTTCTTATGTCAACACTCCTTCCATCAGAGGTGAGTTCTCAGAGCGTGCTAAAGAGCCAGCCCGTCGTGTTCCAGTCGTCACGCTGTGCCGTCTGCTACAAATCGCTAGAACTGCCCACCATGCACTTCTTATGTAACACTACTTCCATCACAGGTGAGTTCTCAGAGCGTGCTACAGAGCCAGCCCGTCGTGTTCCAGTCGTCACGCTGTGCCGTCTGCTACAAATCGCTAGAACTGCCCACCATGCACTTCTTATGTCAACACTACTTCCATCAGAGGTGAGTTCTCAGAGCGTGCTACAGAGCCAGCCCGTCGTGTTCCAGTCGTCACGCTGTGCCGTCTGCTACAAATCGCTAGAACTGCCCACCATGCACTTCTTATGTCAACACTCCTTCCATCAGAGGTGAGTTCTCAGAGCGTGCTACAGAGCCAGCCCGTCGTGTTCCAGTCGTCACGCTGTGCCGTATGCTACAAATCGCTAGAACTGCCCACCATGCACTTCTTATGTAACACTACTTCCATCACAGGTGAGTTCTCAGAGCGTGCTACAGAGCCAGCCCGTCGTGTTCCAGTCGTCACGCTGTGCCGTCTGCTACAAATCGCTAGAACTGCCCACCATGCACTTCTTATGTCAACACTACTTCCATCAGAGGTGAGTTCTCAGAGCGTGCTACAGAGCCAGCCCGTCGTGTTCCAGTCGTCACGCTGTGCCGTCTGCAACAAGCCGCTGAAACTGCCCACCATGCACTTATGTCAACACTCCTTCGATCAGAGGTGAGTTCTCAGAGCGTGCTAAAGCCCCAGCCCGTCGTGTTCCAGTTGTCACGCTGTGCCATCTGGAACAAGCCGCTGGAACTACCTACCATGCACTTCTTATGTCAACACTCCTTCCATTAGAGGTGAGTTCTCAGAGCGTGCTACAGAGCCAGCCCGTCGTGTTCCAGTCGTCACGCTTGCCGTCTGCATCAAGCCGTTGGAACTGCCCACCATGCACTTCTTATGTCAACACTCCTGTCATCATATCTAAGTTATCAGCGCATGCAGTGGCGTGCACAGAGTTTTTAGACAGGGTAGGCAGAAATTAAAAAAAAAGGCAAAAAACAAAAAACAGCACAACCGATTGTTGTACTTACTACACAGCATGCAACCAGTGAGGCAATTTAATTAATCATATTGTTTTGTACTGAATTTTACAGTTTGTAGGTACCTATTAATTGCAAATCCGGTGTACAACTACTTCTAACGATACTTGTTTTTTTTTTTCACCGACAGATAGTTTTAAAAATGTATCATTTTTTCTTTTCTCTTTACACACGCCACCTGAATAACTTTCACAGTGAATATTATCTATTTTTCACGCTATTTATCAATGCTACAATCTGAAATACATGCCATCATAGCTCACAACCAAAACAAATAAATCAAAACAGACAATGGCGTCGGAATTACTCGGAATATGAAAATAATACGACAAAGAAATTATGGTTGTTTATGTAGTCACAATTCAATGAAACAATGCTACTTTTTAAAATAGTCGCACAACCAACTTTGTTCGGACGACTTCGGTATGTTTCGTAATTCGTCTCGTTGTTAAAAATCGTAAAAAGTCAGTGACTACCCTGTACGCTTGTGTGCGTTATTTGTTACATTGTGTGTCAGGTATGTATAGGAACGCACACTGAATAAATCTGCATGACCACGAGAGCACACACATAAACATTGAGACACGAATAGTTCGTGTCTCTCCCGAGGCACTCAGCGGCGCTAGTGCATCGCAATGCGAAGTTGCGTCAAATTGTATGAACGAACGGGATATTGTATTGATGATACTAATGATACGGCCGACGCTCGACTGGTGGCGCTGATTTGCGAATAAAGATTTTTTGTTTATTGATAAAATAATATTAGTTTTACATATTTTATTTATCTGATTTAGGTAGGGTAGGTAGTGTCTTTATGGACTGCACGCCACTAAGCGCATGCTATAGAATTCTTCGTAAAAAACCCGGTAGTATCGTGTCTACAGGGTCCAATTTAATTAGCTACAGTTGAGATATCTAAACATGACAAAACAAAAAATATTCTTGATTTAATGTTATTATTTTTGGGATCAAAGACCTCATGAAATATAACATAAAATATCAGTATAAAAATCGGTTCTTCTTTTGTAAACTTGAAAGATGTGGTATCGATATCCTCAACAACAAAAAAACTATTTTTTTTAAACTCATGCTTCAAGTATCCACCCACAACCGGCATTATTTGAGATATTTAAAATATAACATCTTCTTAGTTTAGGTGGATATGGTTACCGGAATTTTACTAGCTAATTTAATAGTAGGTACCTTGTACACAATCTTAATCTATATCATTGTCTAAGATAGAAACTGCATGATAGTGGTGAGCGTTGAATGAACGAACTGGTTTTTTAGACTGTTCATTCGACCTGAACTGTTCGACTAGTTTACTGTCCACACATAAACCAGTTTATTCGTGAACGACATTTTACGCATGCGACCGGCGGCGGCCAACATGATTTCGCCGTACACGTAGTCGACGCTCGACGGAACGGAACGAGTGAACACGAACACTGCCGAAGGCCGTTTGTTATTGATTCTTTCTCTCTTATGCAGAAACGAACGTTCATCTCACTGAGCGAACGCTGTTAAATGAAAATAGACTATAACAAAACGATAGATACCGATCTCTATTTATTTCGTTGAATTAGTTTATCATGCATACAAGTTTATTAGTCAGCCTACCAGCCTGGAAAAAGTATGAAGAGAAGTTCATTTCGATTCCCAAGTACAGTTCATCTATCCGTCGATTAGTAAACTAGTTTCAACTAAACGACCTAATCTGATCGTACAATAAACGGTGGATAAACTCCGTGAACATAAATTCGTTTATATGCTGTTCAGTCTACTATGTAAACTAGTCGAAAATTAAACTGTTTTATCAACTAGTTTATTGTATGCGGTAAACCAGTTTCGTTTCGTCGACGGTAAATACGTGAACGACCCACTCCTACTGCATGATGACTTTTGGTGTTGATGTGACCAACAAGTGCTCACAAATACAAATCCATATTTCGTTTTCAGCTGTTTCACCACATATGCGGAATCTGAAAACGAATGTCTCGTGTGTGCGAGCGCCCGACGCCGACCAGACTCACAACCACACGTCGCAGAGGCGTTACATGCAAGACTGCACAACGAACATGACCCGTAAGTACTGCCTGTATTTATTACTATAGCCAGTCCACGTAGACGTAGAAAGCACGTTAAGCCTTTGTCATTCCTAGATCTTGGACAGTTCTTTACGCCCGAAAGCCTGACAACCAGTCTTACTAAGGGGTGGAGGTTTATTATTATTATATCGTATTACTCAGTAACTGGGTTGTGCAGCCAGAAAGGCAGTCGCTCCATGTAAAATACTGGTATTCAGCTGCATCCGATTAGATTGGAAGCCGACCCCAACATACTTGGGAAAATTTTGGCAGATAATGATGTAGCGAGTACGTCGCTGAGACACACACTTCATCGCTGAAACGCATAGTTTGCGTCGCGTTCGTGTGGGGCATAAGTCGACGTCCACACGGATATCTAGATAGACTAGACCACGAGATTTTCAACTCTCAACACACATCCAACAACAGAATCCAACGCTCATCTCAGCGCGTCGACAAAACACGGTGTTCGATTTTCATCTCTCGGCGCTAAGCAGTGCGTTGAATATCCATTGCGCGCAAAAAATCCCGCCGCGATTTTTTTACGTCTGTGGACGTCGACTAACTCTGTTGCAAATTATGCCACCGAGACACTGCACGAACTTGACCCGTAATTGAATGATTACTACTTGCGTAATTGGTAACTCACCGCTACTTTCCAGGTAATAAAGGAAATACTCCATTTACTACTAAGTACACAGTGCGCTACAGTTGCTAACCGCTCGTCGGCAACTACTCGAGGTCGTTTTTTTACAAATAAAATCCTTCCTTACTTTTCTGTTTCCAATCACCAGCGGCACACAGACCTGTGGCTTGAGACAAAACTCATTTCTGTTAGCGTTCACGCCAAACGCTACGCCAAAATGTATGGGAATGATATTACCTGCGGAAAGGACACGACGTAACGTTTCTGCAGGTAATGTCATTCCCATACATTTTGGCATAGCGTTTGGCGTGAACGCTAACAGAAATGTGTTTTGTCTAGGCCTGCTGACACTTCTTTTTAAAATACATCGAACGATCACTGTGTCCCACTAAAGTATCAATCAAACTGCCTGCCAAGCCATTTCCCAACTGTGTTCGGGTCGATTTCGAGTCAAACCATTTTACAATACACTCAACTCACTCTTTTTCCTGGCTTGTAATTTGTACCAATACGCCTAACTTTGCGACATAAAAATGAGCGTTTTGCGGTGTCTTACGTTTTGGGCCTTGACGTCATTATCCTCGGTTCCTATAAACAAAAACGGATCGTTTTGCTTACCAATGGTAGCATTTTTTATTTCCAAACTGGGAAAATAAATAGTTCCGTAAGCTAATTTTACCTGCTATAGCTGCTTCCATATAGGGCGGTCTACTCTGCAAAGCTATGAGGCATTTGATTCAGTTATGGTCAAGATACAAGAGTCCTAATTTTAACCTACCACTTTCCGTAAATTATAGGAATCGGCCATTAGTGAATATTGGCTCGAGCGGGTCTTTAAAGCGTCTGGTAAACTGAACTAGTCGCCCATCTTCTACCGGCATCATTTGTAAAGGCCCTTTGGATGTATATCTGCAGTACGATTGTTCCAGCACAAACGCATATATCAGCAAATTACAAATTATTCATAATTAATACAACTGTAATTCTTTGAATTTCTATAAAATGTTGGAATGTAATTATTACATTCCAACATTTTATAGAAATTCAAAGAATGTTTTCTATAAAATCATTTGTAAAGGCCCTTTGGATGTATATCTGCAGTACGATTGTTCCAGCACAAACGCATATATCAGCAAATTACAAATTATTCATAATTAATACAACTGTAATTCTTTGAATTTCTATAAAACGTTGCTATTGTATCACAACAATCGATTGATGTCACTGTGTTGTGTCAGCTGGCTATATAACCAGGTCGTATACCTGCTGTGAACTTAGTATTAAAAAGGTAATCGTACCAGTTACTCGTTAATTGTTAATCTTTAAAGATTAACAGAAATGGATTTCTTTACGATATTCATGATCGGTTTGAAAGTTTTGACGTTTATATTCATTAAAATATAACGGGACAATACAAATGTATTTCGTAAGAATTAAAAAGTACAAAATTAAATAGGGATCTTTAGGTTACATTTTTAAATACAAGTCTGTTCTTCATTATTATATTTCTGAAAGGAAAACGGAAAATCGATAGTACATCGTAATCTGTGTATACCTGGCGCAACATTGATCGCAGTAAGCCAGTCGGTTAGCTGCGCGCACGCAATCATGTCGTCTTATCGACGCTATCGCATTTAATTCACTACAATATTAACGCGATAACGTGGAACATAGTGTACAAATTAAAAACATGTATTTATCACTGATCAAATCAATCACAATTGCGCCATTTTCGTGGTGTTTTCCTAATAACACGGATGATAGGTATGGGTGAGTGAGATTTTATTATTGTATCATGTAGTTTCTTATTCTGTTTCTGCATTCCTAACTAGTGACCCGCCCCTGCTTCGCACGGATTTTACAACTTGACAAATTAAGGTTTCTATATTAAATGTAAGATTAATAGTAACTTATTATTATTTTTATTTATTTACATTAATAAACATAATAACAATTATAACGTTGACAGTAATTAAGTTGCATAATTTAATTTAAAACTAATATGGAATAGTGGACTTCGCATACTTTGTCTCACAGTTTGGCAGTCAGAAGGGCATTTAGAATCTTATCTAGTACGACATTACACTTACAAACCCTCCGAAATCAGTCCGTGAAAACCGCATCAAAATGCGTTGCGTATTTTAGAATAACAACGCTGTGACACTTATTCATAATGTGTAATACAAAAACCACATTTATTAAATAAAAAGGTGGACTCTATTAAAAACGAATTAAAAGCAAACAGTGGGTTAGTCACGATAAGCAATAGTAGCGAAGTTAATTTGATTAAAAAGGACTATATCACGTGAACTATCAATTAATTTAATTTAATGATGAAATGTTTTTTTTTTTGGGTGGGAAATCATCAGATCAAATCGAATCAAATCAAATGACTTCTCCCGCTCTAGGTGGAGCAGGAGGGCGTGTCAGACTTTTACTGACTAAAACTCACCCGTGTTCCCTCAGTGGCCTGTGTGCCAGGGGCCGCTGTATCTCTTTCGAACAACCCGCACCCCTGGCAGGCATCGGCCCTTGCGGGCCCCATCAGCTGTTGCTGACATCTCTTTGAGGCGCGCGTGGAACACAACGCACCGTCGGCCCGGGCTTGGTCCTTACCGGACAGCTAGCTACCCATTACTCGCAGTCCGCAAGCACGTGCCTATACTGGCCGGGAATCAGCCTGGGATTCCCGACGCCCAGGGCGTCTCCTGCGAAGGCCACGGTCGTGAGGGCGCATGTACTGCATCTCCCTCACGTGCGCCGCCTTCCCTCTGCGAGCATCACTGCTTCGCTTCGAGGGCCTTTGCCTCCAGATCCCATGGCGGCAATCCGGCAAGGAGGCCCGCCGCCTATGATAAAATGTTAAGGGCAGTTAAGAATCCTACTTCCTATCAATCCTACTATCCCACTAATAATATAAATGTGAAAGCTAGTCATTCATCATTATCTCAAACTAGCTTTTGCCAGCGGCTTCGCCCGCCTGGTGGTCGAATACTATCCGACGGGAATGTAGTACGGGATAAAAAGTATCCTACGTGTTATTCCAGGTTACAAACTACCTGTGTGCCAAATTTCATTCAAATCCGTTCAGCCGTTTTTGCGTGAAAGAGTACCAAACATCCATACACACATCCATACTCACAAACTTTCCAATTTATAATATTTAATATTATATATACATAATATACAGGGTGTAACAGAAACCCTATTGCTATCCTTAAGCACTAAAGATAACAGCTGGTAAAGAATCACTACACATAGTTTCAGCTCAAAACAAAATACTAAGAATTGATACCAAATTTTCGGCTTCATATGTTTCTTAAATTCAAATCATAACAAACGTGTCACCGCACTACGTAGGTCAATAAGTATCCACGTTACTTGCTAATATCACGATAAATCTCTTCTGAGTGATGTTTTTATTTCAATTTGAAAATTTCGGTTTCTGGTATCAACGTATTAAGAATACTCATAACTTCCGAACATGTAGAGATAGGATTAAAAAACCCTTCCAATATCGTTTGATATCATCCAAAGAAGCTGTGCCCTTGGTATGTATATACCCTTTCCGTTACACGTTGTATATAGTATGATAGTAGGATAAAACTAGTTCGATATAGTGTTTGTTGGTGCGAAATATTTGCTGATCAAGTATACTTTGTTGAATAGGAAATTGCATACTATCAAAAAAAGTCATGGTAAAAATCGCGTGTTTTTTTAATACCTACCGATACGTTATCGGAAAGATTTATGATTTTATCGCCATTTCAAAGTGAATAGTAGTAGTGAAGTTTTTTTTTTTTTTCAATATGGACGTAAAAATTGTTCCTTTATTATAAAATATTAGTAAGTAATTATTTATTAGCCTTTCGATAATCTCTCCCAAAATTCGCCCACAGGGTATTTAAAAGAATAATAAAGAATGCTATATAATAAAACAATTAACAATTTTTGATTTTATTGGATCTCCAACAGAGGCTACACAATTAAAAATTATAGATAAAATCAAATCAAATCAAATCATTTTTATTTGTATCATTTTTGGTATAGAACTAGGAGCTTCTAATTATAGGATACCACATCATTTACTTATAATCTTGCTAAAAAACCGTAACACGAAAATCATACAAAGGAAACTAAGAGAATTATACGTAATTCAGATTAATAATAAAAGATAGGATCACCTGGTGATATTGGGTTATGAGTAGCTTTCCTAGGTCTAACCTTTTGACTGCCAGAGCGTAAACGCATCGGCGCACACTGGTCCCAAATTAAAAAAAAGTGGACATTGATAGTAGACCGCTGATATTTTTTTTTATTGTTGGTATAATGATAACAGATAAGGCAAAAAAATATTATTGTCCTACTTCAAATACTTTTCTCTATAAAAAATATTTCTTTTTTTTTTGTATGGGAGTGATTACATTTTACTCAATTTCTCAAAAACCTTAAGCGATGTCGAGATGGCATTCACATATGTTAGAAAACTAATAATTCTGAGTATTTGGCTCGAAGAAACTTATTGCTTATCTCTGCGTACTTTCGAGATAATAGTGACAGAAAATAACAATTTTTTTTAATGTTAATTGTTCGCTTTTTTTTAATCATAGCCTTACTCATATCGCAATAGGTCCGCTGGCCAGCAAAATGGAGCTTCGACGCGAGTTTGCCGGGATAACAAGATGGCCGCCTCTCATGACGTAACGTAATACGGTCACGAATCGCGCGCGTACACCTCACTCAGTGTACAACTAAATGTGGTTGCGATAAGACGTGTCCTTATTTTTTCTGTGCGCTTGAAGAAATGCTTGTTGTTTGTTTGTTTTGTTATTGTTGTATTTTGAATCTTTGGATTTTAAAATCAAATAATTTTTGTTTGTCTTTCTTTCGTCGAATTTGTTTTCGTAATTTTTTTTGTTAAAATCAAAGTCACTTTGTCTTTGATATCTTTGATTCTAATTTGTTTTCAATTTTCCTTAAAATTATAATATGTCCGCATTTGTCACCAACTTAGACTTATACGTTGTTCTTAAATCAGGAGGTGGTTTTAAAAATGTCGAATTTTTATTGAATGCCCTTATTGAACGTATTGGTGTTGAATTGTCTTCCGAAGATTTGAGTAATATTAAATTATTCTGTCGTAATTTTTCAAGTAATATCTCAAAAAGATGGTCTGCTTCCAGTAGAGCTCAAAAGACCTTTCTTAACAAAAATTCAGACTGGTTACAATCCCAAATAGTTTGGCCAAAATGTCAAAATATCGATTTAAGCAGCATTTTTAAAGTTGCCGAGGAAGTAATTCCAAATTTCGAAACGCAAGTGGATACTCATCAATTAAGTTATGGTACAAGTAAAAAACCATTTGTTGATATATCTGATAAACAGAAGAAAAGGCGTTCTCTAACACTTCTAGATCACACAGAGGAGGAATTAGTTTATGCTTTATGTGCCAAATTAAAAGAGTCTAAAAAAACAAAATTAGCAGCTATATTAAACGAACTCAGCCAAAACAAGGAAAAATGTGAGATGGTATATGATGTACTATTCGCTAAAAAGACTGACAAACCGTGTTTACCAGATGATAAAACGTTAGCGCTTTACACCTCAACAAATTTGTCAAAATGGCAATATCGAAATTTAAGAACTATTCTTGCTTCAGAGAAAATGTATGGTCTTCCATCCTATCAAAAGCTCCTGGAAGCTAAAAAAACTTGTTATCCTCCAGAGTCAGACATAACTGTAACTGAATCTGATGCTAAGATAAGACTTCAATCGCTTCTAGATTTGACAACTAATAGGATATTAAAAACAATTCAGCACAACTCTGCCGACAAAAAATCGCTAAAACTAATAAGCAAATGGGGTTTTGACGGGTCATCTTCTCAAAGTAATTATAAACAAAAGTCACACTCCGACACTAAAATTGACGATTCTTCAGTTTTCATGATTAGTTTGGTTCCGCTTCGTTTGGAAGAAGAGAGTGGTACTATCTTGTGGCAAAATCCTGCTCCCTCTTCAACAAACTATTGTCGTCCATTTGGCTTTATATTTGCAAAAGAAACAAATGAATTGATAAAGAAGGAAAGTGCATCCTTAGAGGAAGAAATTCGTAATCTTGTTCCCACAATTGTAGATAATTTTGATATTAAACATGATTTGTACATGACAAAATCAAAAAAATCAAAATCAAAATATTTTATTTCACATAAACCTGCAAGGGCACTTATGAAACGTCAGAAGCTAGGTGCACGGTTCCAATTTGTCGCTTCCTATGGAGAAGAGCCGGCAAGAAACTCCACTGACTATGATTGATGGGAAAATTTCTACTGTGATTTCCAATACTTCTTCTGCAGCTGTTTGTAATATTTGCAATACCCCACCTAGCAAAATGAATGACTTGGACTTTGTATCCAAAAGACTCATCAGAGAAGATATTTATAAATATGGTCTGTCTTCGCTTCATATGTGGATAAGATGTATGGAATGTATTTTACACATTTCGTACAACTTAGACTTCAAAAAGTGGGCTGCACGAAAAGAAGATAAATTGTTAAAAGAAATTAAAAAGAATTTGACACAAGAAGAATTCCGGGAAAGAACTGGTTTGTTAATTGACATAGTAAAACAGGGATTTGGTACAACCAATGACGGTAACACGGCAAGAAGGTTTTTTGAAAATTATGAAGTATCTGCTGAAATAACGGGTATCCACCCTGATTTAATCAAGAGATTTGCAGTCATTTTACAAACAATTTCATCTGGTCAACTTATTAATACCAACTTGTTTAGGGAATATTGTAAAGAAACAGCAATGCTATATGTAAACTTATATCCATGGTATTACATGCCTTCAAGTGTCCATAAATTGTTGATACACGGTGCTGATATTTGTGAAAATTTCTCCTTTATTCCGATAGGCATGCTTTCCGAAGAAGCTTCCGAAGCGAGGAATAAAGATTTCCGGAATGTTAGAATGGCACATACAAGAAAAATCGGTAGAGTTCAGACTAATTTAGACATTATCCACAGCTTTCTAATTAGCTCAGATCCTTACATCAGCCATATCAAACCAAAGTTTGCTCGTTTACATAAACAGTTGTTTCCAGAGGCTAGTGCTTTGATCTTGAACAATGAATTGCTTTCGTTGGAAAACGAGGAAATAGAGATTTCTCAAGAGAATAAAGACCCAAATATTAATCTTTCACCATAATATTTTTTCAGAATCGTTTGTGAACATATTCAACTTTATGTTTGCAGCTTAATATGTCTTCATTTTGATTGTTTTTTAGAACTGATGAAAGTACTCCTTCAGAAAGGTCATAGCTTTTCAGTCATTAGTGAGCCCCCATAACCTCTTTTACAGAGAAGTCTCTTTTTACTTATTTGACATTACGCATACATTATAATTATGTGCTAAAGTAAGGCTATGATTAAAAAAAAGCAAAAAATTAACATTAAAAAAAAATGTTATTTTCTGTCACTATTATCTCGAAAGTACGCAGAGATAAGCAATAAGTTTCTTCGAGCCAAATACTCAGAATTATTAGTTTTCTAACATATGTGATTGCCATCTCGACATCGCTTAAAGTTTTTGAGAAATTGAGTAAAATGTAATCGCTCCCATACAAAAAAAAAAGAAATATTTTTTTTACAGAAAAGTATTTGAAGTAGGACAATAATATTTTTTTGCCTTATCTGTTATCATTGTATCAACAATAAAAAAAAATATCAGCGGTCTACTATCAATGTCCACTTTTTTTTAATTTGGGACCAGTGTGCGGCGTCCCTCCCACGCCAAGCCACAAATTCGGCGCAAATACCTACAAAGAAGAATAGGGATTTCAAAATGTTATCGAAAACCAATTCATCATTGCTTTTCGTCCCCTATTTAAAAAAAAAAAATATTACTCGTAACATCATTATTTTATTTTATTTGATCCTAAAATGTTGTTTTCTTGTCGGCATTAGCCGACGGTGGCGTGTTGGGCACGTTTTCATTTGTCGTCTATACCCGACGGTGGCGGTCAAAAGGTTAAAGATACACAACCATCCAGTAAAGTAAGAACCTACTTACAAAAGGCAACCGCAATTATTATAATTTCTGATCATAGTTTTAAATTTGCCGTAGAAAAAAGAGCGTAACAACCATCGCCCTTCAACCATTACGGCTGTTATAAAAAGTTGTTATCGCTCATAGTAATTATTCATTGCCGTCAAAATGTACCACTTCTTTATCAGTAACTGCTATTTAAACATTTGTACAGCTGTATGTAACAATAAAATGCATAAATAATATAAACATCATTCATAGGCCCGGTTGAATTTCACCTAACTAAACAATTACCCTCCGCAGTTGGGTAAAAATTACTATATTTACTTGGCGGTAAACTTATTTGAAAAGGGCACAAAGGCCCATTGGTTTAAAGGATCCGCTTCGCGATCTTTCCCTACGCTATCGAATCTGAAATTAAGAGATCCGTAGGAGAACTAACGTAACCGACATAGCCCGAAGAATTGCCAAACTGAAGTGGCAGCGGGCAGCACACATTGCTCGCGGAACAGATGGCCGATGGGGTAAAGGGTTCTAGAGTGGCGACCGCGTACTGGAAGACGTTAGAAGGCCTCCAACAAGGTGGACCGATGACCTGGTGAAGGCCACAGGAATCCGCTAGATGCGAAAAGCAAAGCAGGCCTAGACAAAACACATTTCTGTTAGCGTTCAGCACGCCAAATAACTTCCGCTCTGGGTGGAGCAGGAGGGCGTGTCTTTTACTGACTAAAACCCGCCCGTGTCCCCTCAGTTGCATGTGTGCCAGGTGCCGCGGTATCTCTTTCGAACAACCCGCACCCCTGGCAGAATTTCATGATGGTAATCCAAGACATCATTATGTAACTTTCAAGAAAATCCTGAACTTATAATGGTGAATGGTTTGAACTCTCCCGACCCGCACTGAGCAAGCGTGGCTATTAATGCTCAATCGTTCTCTATATGAGAAGTTTTAGCCGTACCTACGGCAATCTTGGGCACAATTTACACATTTGGGCGGGCCGCGACGCAACGCATTGTAAACATCTTTCTTATATTTAATTTATTCACTGACAGTATTTTTATCGCTTTTATTTTTGAGCATGAGATACCATCAAATAACTTCTCGCCCTCTGGATGGAGCAGGAGGGCGTGTCAGACTTTTACTGATTAAAACCCACCCGTGTTTCTTCAGTTGCCTGTGTGCCAGAGGCCACGGTATCTCTTTCGAACAACCCGCACCCCCGGTAGGCATCGGCCCTTGCGGATCTCACCAGTTGATGCTGACATCTCTTTTACATGTGACTCCCAACTGTACAAAAACGGTGTGAATGTGTGCATGAAGACAAGTAGAGTTAGTATAACACACACACGCACACCCCCTTCTCCATTGTCTCGGGTGGTACACACGGCTACACATCAAGCTATACATTTCCAGTATGATTATGTTTCCTGATCTCGCATTGTATAGGATTTCCGTACGGTGCGACATCAGCACAAACTGGAAATGTATAGCTTGATGTGGAGCCGTGTGTACCGAGAGCTCCTGCACCTACACACACACATTCACAGCTTGTTCGTACACTTGGTAACCACAAGTTAGTCGCGCGTCGCTTCGTGAGATAAAATGCTATACGTTTGCGCTAAGGTTTCGAGGAGAAATTTTCTTTCTTTTTTATTGCAATTTGTAGGTTATGGTATCTCGTATGGTAATTTTATTCTGGGTGCATCGTTTTCACATATAATTATACAGGGTAAGTTTTTATTCAGTGCGTAGACCCCATCTAGAATGATATGCTGAATTCAGGGCTGAATGAATTCAGAAATTTTACGTTGGTTAAAAAAAATATCAGCTGTTTCAAAGAAAATTGCAACACCTACGCGGTCAAAATGTATAAACAGCTGATTTTTTTTTGTAGAGTATATGACTCGACAACATAAATATTTTTCCCTCAGGCGATGTACTTTGATTCAAAATAGCGCCCTCGCCGTAAAATATTATTTTGCTCCCTTGTCATACAATCTACTATTGTATAGGATTGCGCTGCGGTCCGATACGGCTGTAATATGCACCATAGTGGTCAGGCCATAATTATTTTTCTAAAGAGAATCAAATCGTTAGCAATAGCAAAGTTTGAATTTTACGGGTTACGTGAGCGCATTACTCGTAAATTCTGTCTGTTAAAATTCAGAATCAGCCATATTATGTTGTACTGTTTTTAGAGACAATTGTCTCCTGAAACTGTATCAACATGAACATTTCGGTCTCTCATGTTTTGGTAAGCATCGCAAGCAGCCATCGTTCAAGCCTCATTCCGGCAAATGTTGTGTAGAACCGTGTTTTATAAACATACTTGATACTTGGCACTCACAATGGACATTGTTAAATGTTCTGCTCAATATTTCTTATATGAAGACACCTTATTTTCAATCTTTATTTTAAGCTCTTATTTCATTTCCGCCATCCAGTTTTCTGCTATCACCGTGTTCTGAAGTGATCTAAAAGGAATAAATACCAAGCAGCTATCATTATATTGCATTGATAAAGTTTCCCCTGCCGTTGTTTTTCTTTTTGTTGAGCTCCTGAGGATCGTAACGTGATTTAAAAAAAAAATAAACAACCGACTTCCAAAAAAACACTAAAAAGTGAAAAATAACTTTAATATCGGAAGTCGGTGACTTTGGATATGTATTTTAATTTTTGTCACCGCCTTCCGATATTAAAGTTATTTTTCACTTTTTAGTGTTTTTTTGGAAGTCGGTTGTTTATTTTTTTTGAAAAAAGATTTTTATTTTTCACTTTTTAGTGGTTCACATGTGCTTACCCCTTCACAGCGTACCGGCGTGATGTTATGTTATTAACTGGTGTAAACAATTGACAGACATGAGATTTCAGCAATCCCTGTCCATTTGCTATCATTTATTGAGGAGTTCCGTTGCCTATCTCCGAAGTTCTTCATCAAATCTTCACCAAATTGAAATGGAACCACTCCGAGAAAGTACTCTTCCAAAAACTACACAAATTGCTTCAAGTGTGCCTATAAAATTTGAAGAGTTCTCTCTATTTCTCCATGATCCCATCATCAGATCCTGACTTGATGATCATGGGACCACCTGGGAAGTATACCCTTTCAAACAAAAAAAAAATTTTCCAAATCGGTCCAGCCATCTTCGAGTAATCGGGGAACATACATAAAAAAAAATAAAAAAAAAAAAAAAAAAAAAAAAGGTTCCGACGAATTGAGAACCTCCTCCTTTTGGAAGTCGGTTAATAACTATAACCTTCCTAATTAATTGGGCTATCATATATAAAGATCTTTTCGAATCCGACTGGTAGTTCCAGATTACAAATATAGATATAGATATCATCGGCTATTTTCCTAAATTAATAATCCCTCTTTTATTTTCCAGCTACGCGGTAGTCTCAGAATACTACGGACGCGGCCTGTTTAACAAGCTGACCGTGGTGACTGAGAGTGGGGCAGTAGAGCCCCCCACCCCGGTGGGCCCAACCGCGCCGCCACCTACCGCGCCGGCGCCCGCGCCGCAGCCTTATGGGCCGGGCGCTGAGGCCAAGCTGAGGCAGGCGGAGGGACAGAGCAAGCAGAGTGAGTTGAACTTATGCCGCATTTTATGTCACGTCATCATCATCTGCCCATCTTTCCCAACATATGTTGGGGCCGACTTTCAGTCTAACTAGATGCAGCTGGGTAATACTAAACTTCAACTGCATACTAATACGAAACTTCTTGGTACATCTGATTGTCAGACTCAAGTCACGTAGAAGAAGAAAAGAGTCTTATTGTGCACCAGCAAACCGAAAACAAACTTATTGTAACGAGTATAAAGATCACTGTGATAAATTATTTTATTTCTGTTAGTAGGGTTGTACAAACACTTTTATACGTCAATCACATTTTTTAAACTAGATGAGGTTGGCGTTACTTATCTGAGTACTGTAAGAAAGAAGGCCAAAACAAAGAGTCAGAGATTAGTCTCTTGCTTACATCATGTGACGACTATGTAGACTAGTATCTGAATGGTCTTTTGTGGAGCAAACCACACAATTTCTAAGACATGTGACATCTACCAATCCGCACTGGGCCCGCGTGGTGGTTACAGTCCACTCGCCGGTGTCCCAGCAGTGAGAACATTAAAGACTAATTATGTGTAGCTCAACTCGAACTTAACATTCGACAGTGATGCATATCGTAAGGTAAAATAACTGTGAAATAATCCATGTTGGTTCCCACGTGTAGCATAGCATACTCCGGGCTAAATCAATAAGAAAACTGATTAAAAAATCATGTAGAATAGAATTTAATAGAATACTCTTTATTATGTACAGTACACCATATGTAGTGTTTGATTGTGTTTGTGCGGCTGCATCCAGCGCGCGAGGATAAATTTTTAACCAGTGCGCAAACTGTAACCATGAATTCAACATATCATTCTAGACCCCCAGCGTAGAAATATTTCGTCGGTTATACAAAAAAACAATCAGCTGTTTCATAGAAAAGTGCAACACCTACGCGGTCAAAATGTAAGGAACAGCTGTTTTTTTTTTGTATAACCGACGAAATATTTCTGCGCTGGGGGGTTGCGTACTGATTAAAAATTTTCTCTGTATATTGTCTTAAACGTTCCGTGTGGTGCGGCACGTAAAATAATAGCACCATCCCATTTCTTCCCGTGGTTGTCGTAGAAGGCGATTAAAGGACTTACTAGAGAGAGAAAAAAAATGTCCTATGTCCAGCAGTGGACGTCTTTCGGCTAAAATGATAATGACACAAAAACAAACCAAACATTACAATGGTGTACACCATTGTAATGTTTGGTTTGTTTTTGTGTATCATACACAACCCGTGTATAACATACCCGTGTATATGTGTTTTGGTGTGCATCCTTGTGTGTGTGTGTGTGTGTGTGTGTGTGTGTGTGTGTGTGTATGTGTGTGTGTGTGTGTGTGTGTGTGCATCGGGGTGTGTGTGCGGGTGCGTTTGTCTGTGTGCGTGTATTTGTGTGTGTATCTAGTCTTCATTTACTGCAAAACTGCGTTAAAAACGTCAATTGAATAAAGACAATGAATTATGAAACCTATCGTAACTTTTTTATATTGTATTAAACTATTTGAAGCATATATCCATCGATAAAGATCTGTGTATTTAATTATATCAAACCAGTATATTCTAAAATTTATAGTTAAATGTCACCAACATCGTTATTTCATGTTTGTTGATAATAGATACGAAATTATGAAGAACATTTTAAACAAGTTCTCCCATGTTACTATCGTGTGCATGTCATTAATTAATATTGTGTTATCTGAACCTAACAAACTTACCATTAAAACATGGTCATTTGTATTTTTTTATTTAATTATATCAGTATAACTAACGACCTGTTATTATTATTTCCAGTATTCGTGTCAAACACAACAAAGCAAGTGGCACCAAAAGGCACCACCGTCGTTCCTGTACCAGAGGGTAGAATGAGGCTAATCGAGCAACAACGATACAGCTCGAGCCTCGAAGCAAACCTGAACAAACTCGAGCCGGTCAACAAACTAACCCCATACTCCTCGCCAATCACGGCTAAGAAACGATTTGAAGATAAACCCCGAAGTACGGGAGTTTCACCCGTTGTTCACCATAATATTTCTGCAGCCATAAGCAATGGGTCGAAAAAAAATCCATTCGAAGATGAGACCTATGATGAAGCTAAAAACCCTTTTGCGGAAGAAGCTACGGAGCCAACGAACCCTTTTAACGAAGAAGATGATTACGACAGTAACTACAACCCGTTCTCATGAAGCGAGTGTCAGTTGACTTGTGATAAACTTTGAAGTGATTGGGCTCACGTAGCGTGCTAAATAGCAGTTGTACTGAGTACTATTTGCTTGTACTTTACTTAAGGGTGCCCGAGCTTCTGATGCTAATTGAAGCGTGTCGGTTCTGGTTAGAATGAGCGGTACGCACGCTAATTTAGTTATTTGCTTCGTATTATTAAAACAAATACACATTTGAAAATGTAAAAAATAAAACAGTGAACAAGAATTTTCTGGGCAAGCGCGATTCATCATACACCTCATCAATCGCTTTGTGATTGAGCAGGCCCATTTAGTAATACAAAAATGTAAAATGTATACGTTATAAAAAACTTTCCGTGAAGTATTGACGCCGTACTAAGGGTTAATTTGGTTATCATAGTTTACTTTGATTTTTTCCTTCAGAGGTAACTACAAGTTATCGCGTTTCTAAAATCTACGATTTATAGAGTGAACCCTTAAATATATGACATATTAATTGCAGAACTTAAGGGTAAGCAATAACTATGCAGCAAGGGATTCAAACGAACGCAATTATTTCGCAAAACCGTCGGTGCACCCTTAAGTCACGAGAAACAGCAATTAACAATTGTAACATAATGTTACTTACATTTGTTATACTCTATCGGTCTTATTACCTAACAAAGTTTTTCTTTAAGTATGGTTTAAAACATCGAGCCTGTTTTTTTTAATAAGAACCTAACAGGAATCAAAATACAGTTCTTTTTGCAAAACTGACAACATAATATACATACACATATGCATACATTAAACATGCATGCATTATATATTTACATAAGGGTCTTTGTAACCTGAAAATAAATGTTTTTTATTTTTATTATAATCCAGTGCTAAGTTGTCAGAAAGTAAGAACTTTACCCAAATGAAGGAAAAAATGTTGGAATTGCTAAAACCGGCTCAGAGCTTTAGCCTAGAATAAAAATTAGATCGTGTTTTGTAATAAGACGATAAGGCTTAGACAGAGATTTACCTATAGTAGTACACCCACATTGTAGTATAGCAATAATCTAAATTATTGCTTTGTATTTATGCTTATCAATCTACGCACACACATACCATAACTTATGGTCGGCCATATTATTAATAACCCTTTCAAACAAAAAGAATCAATTTAGTTAAACTTTGTAATCTATATCTATACATAATTATAAATTAAAGTCGCTTTTTGTGTATGTCTGTGTGACCACGTTGTCACGTTGATACGGACGCAACAGATTTCGATGCGGTTTATAATTTAGACAATTTATCCCGAATGCTTGTATAAAACTTACATAAGCCGTGTGAAACAGAGGCGGGTCGTTAGTATTGCCATAAAGTTATATATATTTAGAAAAATGTGGGCAAACATGTAGAAGCATGAGTAATTTATATTATTTTCTTACATTGGCAAGAAAGGGTGACATCATCGACGCACAAACTGAAACCATGAATTCAGCGCATGATTCTAGCGTACATTTTTTAGCGTACGTTTATAAAATAAAATCTGCTGTTTTGTATAAAAGTGTAATCTCTAAAAGTAAAAAACGCGTCATAACGTATGGAACAGCCAATTTTTTTAATAATCAATGTAAGAGGTTTAGAATCATATACTGATGCCATGGTTTCAGTTTGCGCGTGGTTGTCTCTACCGCCCTGTATTAAAATAGTGCATGGCGTAGTTAAATATTAGCCAATTAGCAATTTACTGGTGCCGTTTAGATTCGGACCATAAAATAAAACTTCTCCTCGAGGTCATTTTAATGCAAACAAACAAGGTGACATAAAAAAAGTAAATTGAAAACATCGTTCAGTCTCAGTCATCTTCAAACAACTGGCAGAAACAAGACGATGTTTTAAATTCGTTTAGCGCTAAACATATTTTAGTGATTTGCGGTTCGCGCGCGCATAAATGCGTTCGACCAACACTACATCATCGTAATTATAATTTTAAATTCCGCTGTATTTTCACTTTCATGCAATGAAAGAAACGCTAAAAGACTGCAATGGATTTTTATAGCAACAAAAATGTTACCCATGTCAAAAAATAAGCATCATCTTTATTTCCACAGAATGATTTTTCTATAGATAGTCCTTTTACATAAAGGATATTCAATGGGGAAGGTCGCATATCATCTTAAAAGTCCCTACGGCCTACAATAGATTTGACATTTCGTCCTTTCATTCCATTTCGTGTTCACTCATGGGGTTTTACTTTTATTTTACTATTTCGATAATTTCGGTGATTTCAATATTTAAAATCTAGTATTTGACATGGAAAGTGGCAGAAATTAAAACCTTAAACTGTTCCTGATATTCATTTTCTTCAAAATGTTTCCGACATAAGGTCAAATAAATTCTATGAGCAGCTTTAAGCCACAATCTCGTCATTTAATCGTGGATACCAATTTCGGAGTATTTAAAAACAAAAGAACGCGTCGCTTTTGCAAAAATAAAATAGCGCGATTTTAACAGTTGCCTTCCCCATCGTTAGTTATTTATCTTACTGGAAGACTATCGTCATAATATTATTATATTATTTTTATGTAAAACATAGGTCTGATATTTTCCTTTTAAATAAAAAAATATGTTTGTAATCAAATTATTTATCACCTTAATTTTGACTTGTACGAATTTATTTATCAAACAAACTAGTCAAAACAGTAAATATGTTATTCCTGTATATTTTGTTAATATATTCTCAAAATGTATTGTACAATATTTTAATACATTCCTAATTTAGAAATTCATTATGATTGTATGTACATAATATAAAGGCTCATAATGGAAACTATGTATTGTTTTGTAAGCTATATCCATTTTGTATCATGATTGCATGTGATAATAAATATATAATTTAAGTAATGCATATTTTTTTGTACTTCTAACTTTTCCCGCCTTTAAATATGCAATGGCCATACAACCAGCTGACAGAAAACCAGCGTCATAGTACGAGAGCACACGACCAAAACCATGTCGCAATGTTTTACGGCAAAAACCGTATAAAATTGCTAGATTGGATGGTTCTATGGTTCTAAACCCGACTTGGTGCAGAAACGGTTTTCAAGTATTTTAAGTGCAATCCATAATTCCAAATACGAAAATAAGTTTTCTGAATCGCCTGGCAAAGAAAACAAATAAAAATGCAATCGTTTGAAAATTCAAAAATAATAATTTGCAAAAGTATAAAGAAGTACTTAGCTGACTTTCAGAGTTAAAAGCATTCTGCAAGGAAATTTACTTACTCCGGCATGGAATTTATAATGATAAGTCCGACAGTCATTAAAAACGCTGTTTTTCTTTTCCATCAACAGTATTTTTCAAACGTTAAGGTTATCCCAGGTTTATTTCATCATGCACATCAGGGGGCCTACTCTCTAAGCACGCAATCTCGGTCGAGTTTAGGGGGCGTTCCCTACTCCGTATCACTTCGGACCTATGATTAGTTTGGGGCCCAAACTAAGAATGAATTACTACACGATTTGACAGTTGTCCCTACTCCCTGTATGGTTTTACCCGTCCAAAAAAGTTAATTAATCAGCTGTAGGAGTTACTTTGAAGTTTCGAACATTTTTCGGATAGGCCCGTATTTTCGTTGACGGAGTTAGAGAGTAGCCCCCAGCAGTGAGGTAGCTGTCACTAATGTAAACAGTCAGTTCACCACGAAGCCACGAATGGCGGGAAACAGTTCAAAAGTGAAGCGTGCCTACCCGCCTACCCGAAACGGTGGTGGTGTAGTGATGAGCTAGTCAGTATAGTGAACTAGTGATATAATCAGCTTAAATACGGGATCTACAGTTCAATGGTTTCGGGTAAGCTCTTTATTTATCACTAGCTTTTGCCAGCGGCGTCGCCCGCGTTGAGATCGGTGTACTATACATAAAAACCTTCCTCTTGAATCACTCTGTATATTGGTGAAAACAAACCGCATTAAAATCCGTCGCGTAGGTTTAAAGTTCTAAGCGTACAGAAGCCCTAGTTTGAGTTTCATTTAACCATCGACACCAAACGCAGTGAGCGCGTTTGGCGCTCCGATTGGTCCGTCGCCAATCCAAGGCCAATCGGAACGCCGAACGCGCTCACTGCGTTTGGTGTAGATGGTTAAAGGAAACTCACACTAGGGCCTCAGACATGAAAAGCGACTTTGTTTTATACTATGTAAAGATCATCTAAGAATTTGAGAGTTGCAACTTATTCATTTGCTTGATAGACGTAAGTACGCCACAGACTGCTACAATTTTTTTTATAATTTCTGATATCGAAGTCTGATTAGCAAGGTGCTACTTACTTACAATTAATTTGTCTGGTATAATTTCCTCTACATTTGGGAACTTTTTTCATCATGTCCAAAAGTTTTCAGACAGAACGTTATGTTACCGTTGGGAAAATAATCGTCGGTTATTAAAAATAAATACTCTTTCGACCGCGTAGGTCTTTCAGAATAGAGATGGGCTCTTTGGTAGGAGTGTAGCCTTAGAGGCACTATGGAGCGAGGACTCAGATTTTTGTTTTTGTTTATAGATCTCAGTCCGAATGTCTTGTGATCGCATTTGCCCTCTGTAGGGGTGACCACGCGTTCAGGCTCACCGAACAAAAACTGATAAATCACTGCGACTTCGAACGACTTTTTGCGCGATGATCTTTTAAATAAGACGCGAGATACCTCTATAGGATCCAGGATATCTCGCGAAAATCAATTTGCAAAAACACAAAAAACAACACAACACAAAAACAAACACACAACAACGCAAAAACACACAACAAAAAAACAACACACACAACACAACAACAAAAAATACACACAACGCAAAAATTGCAAATACGCTCAAGCGTATTTGCAATTTTTTTATGCCTCTTTAAATCTCTCTCTAATATAGGTGTATGATATTTCGCGCACTGGATCTTCAACGCACTACTTAGCGCTGAGAGTTGAAAATCGAACAATGTGTTTTTTCGATGCGCTGAGATGCACTTTGTTGGATTCTCAATGCTCAGTTCAACACAGTGTTGACAATCAGTGCGCTATACAACCTCGCCGTCCGTACGATCGTGATTATTGATTTGAGATTAGTCCCCGTCACGAGAAGCTAGAAATTTTGTAAACACACATTCAGGGATTTAATGTTACGTTCCATGAGTCAGACTCGTGCCAGTATCACAAAACATTAGACGACAGCGCTTTATATTGTTAAAATATAACCCGACTAAGTGAAATTGCTCGTTAGTTTCGTATTACACATATTATGTTAGTTTGAGTTGATTGAATTTGGGATTATTTGTTGTTGACTGAATTGTCGCTGCGTAACTTGTTAGAAGTTCTTTATTTACAAAATTTCTAGCTTCTCGCGACGGGGACCTTAGTTATTGTTGATGTTACTTTAGATTTAGATATTCAATACCTATGCGTAGTTTTTAAGCTTCGTTTAAAGGTTTTTTTAGATCCTGTGTGGTTTATTGAAGTGTACTTGGTTGTCTTGGGAATCGAACCCGGAAACGTTAATCATATTCGTTACCCTTAAAATATAGAAAATTCGATCGCAGGTTGAGTTTATCGTACAGTCAGGTAAAGTTTTGCCTTTTTCAGTTCAACTAAGTGTATGGTGTAAGGATAAGTAAAATAAAACAACAATTTGGAAATTTTCAAAGCATTTTATTTATGACCTTTAACACTGTGTATAATATATTTTGATAGTACATTTAGAGCAATGAGTAATATTACCAATCATTACATTGTTCTTATTTTCATAAATTGAATGAAATTCATAAATTATATATAGAATATATAATTTGCTTTCAATATCATTCTCGCCCAACAATCAACAATCACTATCGTAATCACAAGAGCGGCGCCGGCGCAGCGACTGTGACGTCACAGGCGGCCGCGCCGGGCACCACAGAACAACGACGCATACCAAATAAATTAGTTGACAAACAAACAAACGTAATCAAAACAACAGCTAGTCCTATAAAAATAGCAGTATAGCTTAAACAGTATACTCTATAAAAAAATATAATCCAGCGTCCAGCTGTATCTCTAATTTAAAATGTTTTGTTTCCATAGAATTACAATAATATAACAACTAAACGCGAATTAGCAAACGAAACGTCAAAGGAAATAAAAAGCTATAAAATATATATTTCAAGCCGCCTCGACACACCCGTGGTTTTATCATTCTGCTCGTTATTACTCTACGTAAACACCATTTTGCTATGCAAAATACATTACCCTATTTATTTCAAAAAAAGGAAATAAGTAATATACAAACTTTGGAATGTAATGTAAACACAAAAAAATGACTAGAAAAGAAAGGTATTAACAAACATGTCATTCAGCTTGAGATCTCGTTCATCCTTACAACACACCTATTGAAGAAGTTACACAAATATTAATTTTGGTGACAAAGTACTTGGACATAGTAATCTGTTAGATCCTTATATTTTTAAGAGCGTTTCGTGTTTCAATAAAGCACACCGCCAAAGTATTGAACCAGTACACGAATTAAAAATATTTTTGCAATATTTGACGTTGTGCTGTATAAACTGAAACGGCACATAATAATTTAATAATCTCGACGACAATTGTATTAATTTCAATTTCAAGAAATATTACCTATAACACACAGCATGTCTAAATTTTGGATAATACTTTTTTTGTTCTTATAGCTACGTTATTATACGCTAAATTATTATCAGGATATTCTCTAGTGTTAGCCGAATATGTCACGTCTACAGTTTAGTGTGTAAGCCGGTGTGACTGGACTTTTAACAGGAGAAAGCTAATTTTTTTTTTTATAATTTTCTGTAACCCATGTAAGTACCAAACGAAGTAGAATATTTACAAAGACTAATAAGTCTTAAGCTTACAAGTTTGTTATATAACTATGTATGCTCGATTTCGAATGAAAAATAGTCACCTAGAAGCGATAGTATAGTGACAATTATTATATTTATTTCACATTTATCAAAGCGGTAACGAGAGTAAACAATTGCTCGGGCTTACAACAGTGTTCGAGATAAAAGTAATGCCTATAAAGTTCATCCATATAAAACTACAGTCACATTCATTTTGTACCTACGATGATATTGTATAATATATGTAGTACTATGGACTGGTGAGACGGCGGGGACGCGGGGACAGGGGGACAAGGGGGGAGGGAGGTAAGGGACAACGTAACACTGAAACACGTATTAACATACTACTTTGTGATTGTTCGCAGCACAGCATGGGGCTACTCTATCACATACATGTATATGACTAGAACGTACGGAATGCTCCGAACGGAATCATCGGTAATCGAGAAATCATCGAGATATACCTGAGTAACATCACATTAACCTACTTTATACATCCCATATAAAGAATTTGAAAGAAAACATCGTTACACAAAACAATATCAAGTTAAATGATATTACCAACTACATACTGTAGCGTAAATGATTTATAATGCATAGTCTACATTTAACTACAAATATTTAATGTATTTACAATCGATACTAAAACGTGAAACGATTACGTATGACGTCATACGAGTTCGGACTACCGCCACCACGGCCTTTTGAGCCTCAAAATATAATTTTATACTACCGTTCGGGTCATACGTATGTACAAGGTAAATTACAATAATAATGTATCCAACATTAGAAGAAAATTTATATAGTTCAGTAATTTGTCTTTTCACAAGTACAATGTTTTTTTTTCTTTAAATTCTTAGGTATAGTCATGTTACAAATGGAGTCTATCACACATCGCCGATATTATTTGTGCGCAACACAATTATTAGTTTTATTGCACAGAAGTTGTACGTAGACATACGTATTATTATATTCTACAAGTTGGCCGATGGACCACGACAGGTAGGTTATACATAAATGCTGGTATTATACTCTTAAGGTGTTATAATTATATATTTTTGACTATATATTTTAATGGAGCTATGTTAGTGTCGTGGTCCAAAGTTGCCATTACAAGATAGATAAACAGAAGAGCTTTAAATAGGCCTTGAAGACATTGAAACAGCTCGTTATGTCAACTAGACGTACATAATATAGAGTACGTATTTATAATCAATGTAAATACTATCTTTACCACGTTCCTGTTACAATCAGTGCACCGGTTTGGTCCCGACTCGTTCGACCCTCGCACTAAACTATAAAACTCTAAACTCCAAGATTAATTGACCAGTTATTGGCATGATATTTGGCACTTCAATATTTTTGGTTAAAATAACAAAATCTCTTTCCTTGAGTATAATATTACTTTGTAATATAAATAGGGATAAGCTACATCAATATTGTATAATTTGTAAAGACACTTTTTTGTTTTAATCAGAAATATGTAAGTCCAATGTTGGTGCCAACGACTGATTCTTTCATCCAATTAGCAAATATAATAAATAAAATATACATATACACATCTATTTACGTATATATCGTATATGGCATTAAATGCAGCTGCTTCATATAATACTGATAATCAAACTTAGATATGCTAAAATAATTGATTTATCCGCGTGCCCTCTGTCTTTTTTTCGTATTATCTTGTGGTCCCAGAGTTAACGAAACAAAATTATGATTTATAGAAATAGTTAACTTCGTATAAAAAGTATGAAAATTCTCACTTACTAGTGATGTTTAAAAAACATCAAGTCTTGGAATTCAATCTTTTTCCGAATTGATAACACCAATATACAACCGTCGTCAATAATTTTGGCAACTTTGAATACGAAATGAACTATCCCACTAAATATTATATAAATGGACCACAGTAAATAAAAGCTCATTGTTGAGCGTTCAGTGACTATAGAATGACTATGCCCCACCAAACCAGTCACGGATTTATTCCTTCATTAGTTCAACGATTAGTTCACTCGGTCTTTGGAATTAAACCTTTATTATCAGTCACATAAGAGATCTTCTACAATATCTAGATATTTTAATGTTGATATTTAGTCCAGCTAAAAATCAATCTCGGAAAATACCGTTACCCAATGTGCTGTCTTTGTGCATATCATATATTTATTACGACATAATATTTGTGCAACTGTTAGCACAGTGCCATCTATGATGATAAATTATGTTGTTAAAATCAGCCTAAAAGTACTTTGATTGTACTTTTTGTGTACTACCCTAACAATATGCTAGCGTAGTCAGTCTGAATTTTAACTCTTCAATATAAGATATGCAGAAAGATATCACATTTTAATGAAAATTTCTGAACCAATTTAAATATTCACTTTCTTCATCTTAGATAATATTATAATAGTTAATAACAATAATATTATTTAAGCACCTTTTTTGACTTCCTTCCATGGATGAAACCAATGTATATTCCATTAATTCAATTACTTTATAGGTACTATCCAATACGTTTTTTAGTTCACAATGATTCACAAATCTTCATTTTACATCCAATCTTACATTTTAAGTAGCTGCCGTTGTTCATTACATTTTCAGTTCTCACTTTGTACCCTAGTTTAATTCCACAAACCGAAAGTCCGAGCGGTTTCAATACCTTTGCAAGGCTTTGTGAGCGAGCGTTCCGTTGGAGACGCACTTAAAAAACGAGGATAGACTCCATGATGAGGGCGTCTCATGGCGCCCCGGCCGCCTTGTCGCCACGTCGCGCCGACCGCGACCTGACGCGACACAACTTCACACGTGTATATTGACAGGCCCGACCCAAGTTACCTACTTATAGGGGCCCCGCTCAGGCAGCTCGCGGAATTCAAATTTTCTTCCGTGTTTTGCAATTACCAGGTCAGTGTCAAATTTTATGTTGATCACTATATGATTTGCGAATGTAACCACTGTGTATCTGTGTATTTACAGAAATGTATCTCCTATTGAATGATTTTATGAAATAGAAATTCAATAGAGTATTTTGAATTCAAGAGAGTTGTAGTGATGAGTTACATTAATGATTATATATCGGTAAATTTACATACATACTTGTAACGAAAATCATATTTTGATCAACATATAACCAAAGACTGGCCTGCAAAATTGTAAAAATCGTAATACAGTTTGAATTTCGCGGGTTACCCTGACGTTTTTGCCTTAGCAACAGGGAAGTTTTCACACTACTGGCTGAATGGGCTTAATACCTTAAAAAAAGTGGATGTAAAGGTCGAGTGCCTATGCCTAAAAGTTGACAGTAAAGGTTTTACCTTTGGCTGTAGGGGTTGGTGCTTTTGCCTCAGTGGCAGTATGGCTTGGAGTCTTAGCCCAAAAATGAAGAGAGCAAAATATGATTATTTGGTAATAGTAAATTTAAGAAGTAAATTCAAGATAACTGTCATACTACGTCAGGTCATGCATGTTCTTAATATGAATGAAGGGGAAGTGAATGTAACAGAGAAAGTCAACTCACCTGATTTGTCCGGCGAGCAGTGGGTTGATGGCGTACAGCCAATCATGTACTTCCTTGTCGCCGAGTGTTTGCAGCAAGTAGCCGCGCTCCTTGCTCACCACGCTGTAACGCGAATATATGACAATAGTTTATAAACACACCATCACAATTACTTTTTTTACTATGTTTTATTTAGCTATAACTCTTCCACGGACCTTCTGTTGTGGACACCGGTACGTTTTACAATACAAGTTACAACTGTTCCAGAAAAAAAACTCGGTAAATTTTAATTAGGAACTGATGTTATATCATAAACTTTGACGCGATTATATTATATAATCGCGTCAAAGTTTTAGCTTTACTGCACCAATGCCGGTCAAATTAAGTTTGGGGCATGCGCCCATGCAAGTGGGTCATGATGACATATTTTGCAATATTTTAGTTTTTTTTTAATGGATGTAAAAGATGGAATTTGGATATTTTTATTGTATTTTTTACGATACGTTAATGATCGGCCGCGGTATAAGAATACGTAGGAGTGACGTGACGTACCTGAATGTGTTGGGCATGCGCACCATCTGCTCCTGGTCCTCCGAGTACTCCACGTGCGCGTTGGCGAGGTTGATGACTGCGCGCTCGATGGGGTCGCGCTCGTCGCGGTAGATGAACACGTAGGGTCGTCGGACCACCTATAATTGAGAAAGTTTTGTTAATAACATTATTTTTAAGGTTCGTCCGTGTCTGGTAAAAAAATATTTAGAATTTATTATTAATTGCATATTTTTATTCTAATGATAATGAATTATTTATCTTAATTTACAGCAAAATCTCAACTATTATCAACAATGTTTAATCTATCATCAATTTTACTAATTTCTCGCACCTATTAAAAAGTTTTACGGATTGGCTGTTTTTTTGTTGTTGTTGAATAAAGGGATTTTTCATAAAGATAATTCTAAACTATTTTTACTAAACTATTATAAGACTAAACTAGTCATCATAAAAAGCTACAGTATAAACATACCAGCCACCGCTTCTTCCACCCGTGCGTGCCGTGCTGCAGCACATTGAGATGCCCCCGGCGCGCCACGGCGGCCGACACGCGCACCTCCTCGCAGTCCGGCACGTACAGCGCGGGCCCCAGCGCGCCGGGGCCCAGGCCGCCCAGGGCCCCCAGCGCGCCCAGCGCGGCCCCGTGCGACCCCGCCCAGCCCGACATCGACTTCTCTAGCAAGCCGCGCTCCGGGGAGCACAGTCTGGAAAGCGAGGTACGGCAAATGTATAACATACACTAAAACATTTCGGCTACATAAGCATAAGAAAATAATCCCAGTCCCATAAAACACAGTCTTGAAAAATAATGCATGACATTTTTCCCAAAAGACTACTTGAAGTTTACACCAGTTATTCTTGTAAATCCCTGAGTTGATTATATCTGGGTATTTAAAGATAACACAAGGTGTACCTGTACGGTCCATTCACTTAAACAATGGGGCCGTTTCAAAACTATCGCGACGAGCGAATATATTTATCCTTCTGCTGGTGGTACCGCCACTATTTAAGAGGACCAGTCTATGGCAAACCTATGGGAGCACATTATACACCACATTTAAATAATCTCAATAAAAAAACTGTATTAAGTACTTACTCGAAGCTGCTAGCACTGTGTATGGACGACAGCAGGCTGGGCGTGGAGATGTCTGCGGAGACACCCTCGTCCACTGGGGTGGCGGGAGATGCCGCTGCCTCTACCTCCTTGCCTGAGGAACCTATCCTTCCTGTGAATGAACCATTTTGTTTTAAATTTACCGACTACACTTTCACCAAAGAAGTATCAACATTATGTTACTAAATCGAAAGTTGATATTTGTTTGGCAGTGAGAACCGTAACGTTGCGTTTGCCAGGTTTGCTCAGGCCCTTACAAAGGAACCTGGCATCTTTTCCATTTTTACTATGACAAAATAGGCGAATATTTTACAGCATCAGTATCAATGAAATAAACACTGTTGAAAAGTAATGCAGGCGTTCTATTTCATATAATTAGACACAAACTAGGTACAGTTAACCGATTAATTAAAATAATCGACAAAATTACATGCAAATAAATGCATGCCAGCTCTTGCATGCTGATTATTGAGTTGTATATAATTATTTTGTACTCATGATGAAGCAAATAAATGATTATCTTATGCCATGTCACACATCGATTCAAAAGTTTTATTCCCATTAAGATATTCGTCACTTACATGAGATGAGGACATAATAAAATATTACTAATTTTATCCCAGTGTACAAGACACATGAAATGGTTAGTCATCACCAAGTTGGAAGCCTTCTTTCGATTTGGCAGTTGCCCAAGTCAAAAATGTTGCCTATTTATGAAAACAAATAACACAAATAATACGGCATACCTTGTATAAGTTTGATGTATTTGGTGGAGAGTTCCTTCTCGCGTGACGTCATGTCCCACGGCTCGTACAGCGACTCGTCGCGGGCGCAGTCCGCTGCCGCTTTAGCCGCCATGTTGCATACCTCCTGATTAACAAATATCGTTGGATTTTTATTGTTTTAGCTTAATTTGTTGAGTTGGCCTTCATCAGCTGTTTTTGTACGGCAGAGTCGGCATATAGCCTTATCCAACAAATAAAACTTACAGGGTCTACTATAAAGGTCTTTGGGTACACTAAGACCAATCACTGATCATACGCAACATTTTTATCAAAATATATTAATTGTACATTGTTTTTTTTTTGCATTGGACTTTTTGAAAAGACCAATGAAATGTCTTGATGTATTTACCTATCACGAATCTAAAAAATATATAAATAATGACAAGATATAAGGTAGTACCTGAGTTTTTTGGTTACATAATAAATACATCAATCTTCACTGTGATGAGATTGTGACTAGGTTTAAAAAGTTGTGTTTGTACAATATCCCTGTACCTTCTCCGTCTTGGTGAAGTCGTTGGGCGCGACAGTGTTCTCGTGTCCGTGGCGCAGCCTCTCGCGCAGCGCCAGCAGGTGGCGCGTGCGGCCCACCATCTCCAGTCGGGTCATCTTCTCTAGCTCCCACTGGCATAGGGAATGACGAGTTATTTATTACTGATAGGCATGCTATAAAAAATCGTATTTTCTAGACCCTTCTTGCTCCAAAAATGCAGATTTTTTATGAATGAATACGTCCTGGTTACTTGCATGATTATTATATTATAACTGAATCAATCGAACGTGAAAAAAATGGTATTGAATTTTGTTCAAAAAGTTTTGATGGCGTTTGATGATTTCAGAGACAACACTATGTCCAGCAGTGGACGTCTTTCGGCTAAAACGATGATGTTATTTTGTTACAATAAATTTTAGTCGACGTCAATGCCCTAGTTTTTTTTCCAGCAAATTGTTAAGAATTAAGAAGCAACAGTCTATACCTGGTGATCAAATATGAGCGAGTCACCGCGCGGTCTCCATCCGTGTAGATTCTCCTCTCCGCGCACGTAAGTACCGCTCGTGTCCAGCACACGGCGCTGGCGACGTTGTACACCTGCGCAAGGAGAAAATAAAGGTTAGTAAATACATATTTTTCACTCGATCTGGCATTAACGGTGAAGCACCATGGCAACCAAGAAACCCGGCATGACCAAAAGCGCGTTGGGGTGACGACATCGTCAATATTGCGGGAAACATCTAGGCTCGGCTTCGACTCTTCATTGTACGGCATAGTAGGGACCGACCTACCAGCACCAGCGACAGGTCCCTGTGACGTCGTACTGCTACACTACAGTACCTGGCTCCAGCGCACGATGCAGACTGAGCTCGTACACGCCGGTGATGTGGTCGGCGCGCGCGGCTCGCGACCCGAACAGCGCGCGGCGCAGCGAGCGGCCCGTGCGCGCCTCGCGACCTACTACTACCAAGGATAGGTCCTTGGTTATGATGGCAGGGCGACTGCAGTTGTCCACCTAACGCAAAAAAAAACATTCAAATGTAACATATCTTCGGTTGGCTTTGAAGTAATTGGGTTAAACCATTAATGTAAACTTAAAAGAGGAATGGACCCAATGTTGAACCTTGTGGAACGCCCATTGTCATTTGAGACCTTAATGAGTATCTACAGGTTACTTGAACTTTAACCTTGCTATCTTTCAGGTATGATCTTAGTAAATCAAAATCTGTATTCCTAATCCCATAGTGCTCCAATTTTAGCAGAAGTGTCTCATGGTTTACGCCATCGAACGCCTCAGAGAGGTCGACAAAGATTTCAATAGCACCTTGTGCTTCTTCGTGTTTAAAATGTTCTTCATTAGGGTGACAGCAGCGTCAGTGGTACGGTAACGTCATTAACATTGGGTGATGTAACATTTGATTGAGGATCAACTTTTCAAACACCTTACTGAGAACTGGCAGAATTGGCACAGCTGTATAATAATTGCTGGGTTCTTTACTAACACCGGATTTCAACAAACTACTTTATTGTGTTGAGATCGGAAAGACTCCTTGGTCGACACTAGTGTTAAATATGAAAGCTAAATCGGGCGCAATGTTTTCGATGATAGATCTACAGACTTTTACAGACATTCCCCAGAGATTTCCTATTATTTAATTTTAAGACAACCGCTATGTGAGGGGTCTCTTTACAACCGGTAATTGACTTATGAATCACCAAGCCTGCTCTTGGGAAATAGGTGGCCGAAACAGCCGACCAATTTTATACAAATAGATATTCAACAAGATTCAGTTTATTTACATATTTCGCTACCGCTATATGTATGACAGAAGTGTTTCAAACCATTTCATTTCAATGAGGAAATTTTGGTAACTGTCTAAACTTTAGACAATTACCAAATGATTTTAAAATTACTAATTTTGGTAAAAGAACTCTTGACTAAATCACTAACTATTCAAAACAGAACTACACATAGAACGGCTTGGTGGAGTCCGTTCTGAGATACGGCGTTATATTTTGGGGTAACTCGACGGACCGTGAATTTATATTTAAAACTCAGAAGCGTTGCATTAGGTCGATGTTCAAACTTGAAACCACTCAGAGTTGCAAACCTTATTTCAAAAAATACAAAATCATGACATTACCTTCACTTTATATATTAGAAAATGCAATGTTCCTAAGGTCCAACCCTCTACTCTTTTCTCGCATGGCAGATCGATTTCCTCGTAATAGACGTGACAATAGCCAAGTTTGCCTACATCAATATAGGACGTCACTTATGCGAAAAAGTGTCTTTTGCATGGCTCCAAAAATTTATAATAAACTACCTAAAAGCTGGAAGCAGTTAACTGATGTACAATTCAAACAGAAAGTTATTAATTTTCTAGCAGATAAAGCTTACTATAACTTGAATGAGTTTCTAAATGAGAGATTATGATTATGTTTCACCAATTTGTTATTTTTTAATCATTGTATTTTTTAATGTTCTTTTATTATTATGAAATTTTTAAATAGTTTGACTAAGAGTGACATTATAAATTTTATGATTGTACTAATATTTGCATGCCATTAAGGCAAACGTGACGATCTGTTTTATTTTATTATTAACATCTCTTGCATGCTGACAATTTGTGTTGTATGTCTTGTACTCATGTTTGGGCAAATAAATTATTATCTTATCTTATTATCTTATCTTATCTTAACATTTCAAACAGGTTCAGTTATAAACAAGAATGCTCTTTACATCTTTAATTCACAATTTTTTGTTATTGCTTAAAGTACTGACCTCCAAGTAAGCACTGAGCGTGATGTACACGACCTCTCCGTTGGCGCTGACCCTATTGAGTAGCGGGGATCCGTGCAGGCTACTGTCCCAGGCAGCTTCGAACCTAATTTTATCAAAATTGATTTATTTTCTGTGGCAATCAGTAAGTACACTTTGTTAAATTCAAACAGTCCAAATATGACACTTAGTTATGTCCTCGTTTCTATAAATGCTTCTACTTTTAACAAAGCAAAAAATGATCTGAGGGGCAATTGCCATGTTCATCGTTTGCGTTATAGCAATTTCCAATCTCAGTCTCAATCTGTCAAAAAATACCCCTAAATGTTTATACGTTTGACAAGTTTTAGCATTGCTTGTTGTTAAGATTGAGTAAACGTTTTTAATTACGGAAATTCGCTTTTTGAAAGCCAAAGTGTATTGATGACAATTTCCTCACCTGAATACAGCCCTGTCATCAAGCGTAGGCCTCTCTCCAGGGAATAGTCCAAGAGACAGCGCGCCATCTTCATCTCCGTCCGTCGTGTCTTCATTCGCTTCGGGTGAGTTGCGGATGCGGCCTGCGACATCACATACTATTGTAACAAGTATATGACCAGTTATACGGAATGTGGTGTGAAATGGAGCTGAACTGAATCGGTGATGTTTATTATGTTTTCAATGAAATGGTTTTATGATCTTTTTGGACCTTTTGAATTTGTTTAATCTAGTGGTTTTATGATTATTTTGGTCCTTTTGAATTTAGAGGCTGTCTTTTGAGTTTAGTGCCCATAAGTTGAAAGAACTTTAATCCTCTCATCCAAAGACATTTCAGACATCGAACTTTGTGTTACTTAGGATGACTTGGTTGTCTTATCTCCTACAATGCCACGAAACGCTGACTGATGGGCTTCTGAGGGCTGCAAAGGCTATTCCCAAATTTAAACACTCCTTTTTCTTAACATAAAAAAACACTATTTTTGACATGTAATTCTTTGTTTTTTATTACAGTCGTCAAAACCACACTCCCGAATCTTCAGGTCCTGTAATAAAGATGAACATACCAACAACCAGTTCCCTAACGTCAGTCCACTGCAGGTCCTGCGAGGGTTCGTGCAGTATGGTGATGCGGATGCGACGCTGGATGCCCTGGTGCAGCAGGAACAGCCCGCGGCAGGGTAGCTCGTCTGAGTGTTCTACCACCTGGAGGTGCAGAGGTAACAAGATTCATGGTGTTATATTTTAAAATGTTGATCAAAACGGCTTGGGGTTGATCTATCTAAATCCAGATATATTTTAGCTGCGGAAAAATGATTTCTGATAGTTTTTGTGTAGAAAAACTACTAATTTATTTGCAGGATGGCACTTGTGATGATAATATTCAAGTGTGGTGGGATTTGCCCTCAGTTTGGTCAATATTGTTGAAAATATTACCCTGATTGCAATTCCTAGATTAAAATTGAATAACTGCTTATTACTAATATGGTTCCTTTTTTCACAGTTGGTTCTCCAATAGGACTGAGCTAGTTCCATCAGTTCGAAATGCTTGAATGCCCACTTCGGCTTGTGCCGATTTAGTAAAGGATGTTTAAAGGCCACTCTTCGTCTAAATTAAAACTGAAGATTTATAAGTGAGTGAGCGTGTCAGAGACTCACGGCAGGCACGTAGTCGCCGCTGGGCGCCAGCTCGCAGATGTCGAACCACACCAGCAGGTCGTGCTTGGAGTGCAGGTGCGAGGAGCAGCAGGGCGGCGCCACGGCCGCCGCGCCCCACTTGGGGCTGCGCACGGGCGCCGAGATGGGGATGGCGGGCGGCAGCATGCGGCGCGGCGGCGTGCGCCCGCCCACGGGGCCGTCCTGCTTGGCGTCCTGGGGACACCACATTGTAATGAGCGAAACTTCCTGCAAATTACTCGTCGTTTTATTTTTACCCTGACCTCATTTCTTGAAGAACCAAAATTACCCGACTGTAAAGATCAAAGTAAATAGTGATCCGAGTCGAATGACCAAAGTAAATCATTTTTCGATTCGAAGAACCAAAATAAATAGTAATCGAGACTCGAAGGACCAAAAAAAAAGTCCAATACATAGTGATCTGACGCGAAAGACCAAAACAAATAGTGATCCGACTCGAATGAATCGTTTTTCGATTCGAAGGACTAAAATTACCCAACTGTAAGGACCAAAGCGTTTGCAACATTTAGAACTCAACCGCAATAAATTATAAGAATTATTTTGAAAATATACTTATCCCAAGAATATCTAGAATCCAAATAAGAGTACCATTTCTTTCCCATCTTCGACCTTACAAATATATACCTCATGGCACTAGAAGTAGCTTCAGTAGTCTTGTGCAGCAGACGACAGAACAAAGTGCAAAATATTATCTATATTAAATCGAAACTTTGCAGACATGGTCACCAATCTGCTTCGGATTACCAATCTTAAATGTTTACCCATACCTGCGACTTTGTGGGGTTTGTATACGCATACGCACGCAACGATTAAAGGACACTGAACGAGACAGAATAGTTTAATTATTATTACGCCTATGAGCGTTTAGTGTCAATGCGTTAATTCATTTTATAACTAAATCATGCGTACACAAATACTGTAATGTAAAATGTTACGTACAATTGCGCTTACCTTGTGCAGTGGGTGTTGTTGGTAGTGTCCGAACACTTCAAACACGATCGGCTGCGTCTTGATGTATTCCACGAAGGATTTCGTAATGGGGACTGTGATCTGTCAACAAAATAACAATGTTTCAGAAAATATTGTTAGGTCCAAAATATATGACCCGACTGGAAGGACCAGAAAATATACGAAATGTAAATAACTAAACCCTAAAAATATTGGTTTTCAGTTAATTCAATTAAATCTTTTAGTAACCAACTAGAAGGACCAAAATAGTTATTAGATAAGAAGGAAAGAAAGAGAATTTAATGGCCATAAACTGCAATAGAACGGAATATTGTCGTCGGCGCGTTGTGTTCCACGCGCGCTTCAAAGAGATGTCAGCACCAAATGGTGGGGTCCGCAAGGGCCGATGCCTGCCAGGGGTGCGGGTTGTTCGAAAGAGATACCGTGGCCCCTGGCACACAGGCAACTGAGGGAACACGGGTGGGTTTTAGTCAGTAAAAGTCTGACACGTGGGAGAAGTTATTTGATGATTCCCACCATCAATAAAAAAACAGAATGTTACACGAGTTTAAAGTTGACATTTGACTGATAAAACGTTAACTGTCAGTTTGCAGAATGAAGTTTGCGTACTTTGCCCATAGTTTCGTAATCAAAGTGATAAAGGGCTTGTCAGAATAGCTATAGGTGGTTCAAAACACCAGCAACAAACTCCACGACAGCTCCTAATTTCTGTACTAATTTTAAAAAAAAACCTAAGCTGGAAGTAGACTAAGTTAAGAAATAAAAGGGAGGCCTTTGTTCTGCAGTGGAACGAAATACGCCTAAAAACGAATCCTTACATTCTGCACATGATAGAATCCTAGCGGTGTGTTCTTTCCTGCATTCTTGACAGGCTCCGTCGAGAAAGCATCTTCGTTGCGGTGTAAGAAACTGAAACGAAACACAATCATGTAAAATGTACGATAAATCAATGACTCGCTTTCCTTGCGAAATTCTGTTCAAATCGAACTCCACTAATATTATAAAGAGGAAACATTTTTTGTAAGGTTGTGTTATAAAAAAAATCAACGAAAATAGCATTAATGTAACACAAGGTGACAAAAATAGGCTTAGAAAAAAGTATTAAAAGTGTCCTTTGATAAACAATTACGAAATTATCACTATACGGAACGTGCACGACGAAGGGTCTGCCATCTAGTGGCGCACATCCGAAGTTTTCTCGGAATCATTACTTGAAATTGACACTTCACATAATATAATAATCTCTTAGAAGAAGTGAAAAAAAGATAATTACTTAGTAAAAATGTATTGTTGTGTTTTTGGATGCTCGAACACTTCAAAGAAAACACAAAATAAATCAAATGGTGTGAAATTCTATTACTTTCCCACGAATATTACTTACTTTCCTTGGTTACGTGATAAACGATAAAAGTCGATAAATGCAGTTAAAAAATATGTGCTAGTATGAGTTCCAAAACATTTAGAAATTACTCAATAATGTTATTTGTAAAAATACTTGAGTTTTGTAGGTAGTAGTACTATTCAATACAAACAAATCTAACTAAACATAACCTCAAATAATTTTTGTCGTTATATCTGAATTTTTAAACTAAATTAAAGCACAGATGTGCCTACATTTTTCAGATAGGCCTGCCTTACATTTGTAATTTGCTCCTCTAATATTTATATTGCAATCATGCTGAAAAGAAGGCGACATGAACATAAATTATAATATAGACAAAATATTTACGTGCAAAATGAGTTCAGAAAATACTTTACAGTTATGTTAACATCATAAACGTTAGAAATCGTCGTTTGAGCTACAATTTTGCCAGTTATTACTGCATTTTCAGGATTCATAACTGTTTCTTCTACATCTAAGACAAGCCCGGACTCGAAAGAGTTTTGGCCTTTGGACATATTTTGCCCACGCTGACGATCATTAATAATCGGCCGGAACCCATATTTTACAATTTTAATGTTTAGAAACGATTTATTTATAATGTAAACATTAACATTGGCGGCAACACGATGACAGGTCTAGACAGTTTTTTTTTGACCACACCATGGCTCTCGTGTCGATTTGTGCTGCCATCTTTAGTTCGTACACGTTCCCTATTGCTATAGAAATCATTTGAACTGGCAGAAGACGCCAGTGCAGTCAGTTGAGACGCTATGCTATCTGCGCGTAGTAAGGTGATACGGAAGGTAAATTCTTTGCCATCGGGAGTTCTATTTGACAAGCGATTTTATACCCTGTAAATATTGCATTAACACTCACTTGAATTGGCAGAAGACGTCGGCATAGTCGGTAGACACGCTATGCGCCTGTAGCACAGTGACACGGAAGGTGAACTCCTTGCCGAGGGTCAGGTGTTCGGGAAGCTCTTCTTCCTTTAGTTCCGAGGCAAGGGAACTGTCGCCGCGACCGCTGTCAGCGTCGCATTCGCCCATTGCCAATTCTGTTGGGAAAAAGCATGATTAGTACATTTTGAATTAAAAGAATAAAGTGCTCAGAACACATTAAGAGCGTTCTCCCTACGCGGGCTGGCAACGGCGCATTTATGGCGTTTTTACGTGATTATTTCATTAAATACAAACAAAAGTAAACTTTTTTTCAGCCATGCACTAGATCGTTGGTATTTTCAAGTTTGTATGCTATTTTTTTTTTTTCCATTTATTATATTTACTTATAAAAATAGACATATCGTCAATTATTTTCTATTTGCATTACTAAGTACGATTAAATGTTTTTATTAAAGAGTAAATGGTAAAAATAATTATAAATACCAACGATCTAGTGCTTGGCTGAATAAAATTGTACTTTTGTTTGTATCTAATGAAATAATCACAAAAACTACTATAAATGCGTTGTTGCCAGTCCGCGTGGAATGTGCGCTCTCAAGGTTCAAAGTCGATTATCACGTAATTTTAGTGTCCAATAACACTATAGTTAACGACATTAAATTAAAGCGTAAATGTTCGGAACATCGGAAACACCTATATATGCCTATACCACCGCATATACCATTTTTGGTAAGTATTCTTGCAATGTTTTCTGTAGAGAGCACTGTAACTTGCATTTTACAAATGCTAGGAATGACTTTTAATAAAATATCATGATTAATTCATCAGCACCTCAAAATAAGAAAGTCACCTCAATGGACATTAACAAAAATATTGAGATACCCTGGTTCTAGATCAGTAAATGACATCTCGCAGGTCTACCTAGAAGATTGTCGGCTGCCTAACTGGACTTGCCTGTGGTTACCTTAATAAATTAAGGGCCTCCAGCCAGGGCTTCAAAACTTCAAACTAAGCGACTACACGGTAAGGGCATCCCCAGTGGGGTACACACCTCAGCTTAAGGCGTCCAGCAAGTAACATAATACTGTCATTTGACTCATCACACCCATGTCAAATTAGGCTTTCAATAGTCGAAGCGGTAAGTATGGCAAAATATTATCAGTAAACTCACCTTCAATCTTAATATTAGAGTCGGGCACATCAGTGATACGTTCGTCGAGGTTGATCGCGTTATTCTTGTCAACAGCAGAGAGTTTGTTGTTGCGACGCGCCGGCGCTACGTCGTCGTCGAACGAAATCTTTGCCGACTGCTTCACGCCCGCTGCGAATTCTGCGTTGTCTACAAAATCGTTTGAAGGCTTCAGAATAGGAAAGGATAAGAGATTGTAGAGAGAGGGGTTACGGTGGGGATCTTCGGTTGGGAGTAAGAGAGAGTTAGAAATAGGGATAGGTAGATTCTTAATTTACAGTATTATTTTACATGAGGTTAATAAAAAAAATATTGAAGAACGCCAAGTTAGCAATGACAAAAAGGGAAAGTCAGTAAAAGTAATTGCTAAGCAAATTGACACGCCACGATTTGCTGTCTCATAGCCATTTAATACAATTGTCAAGAAATTACAGTTTTGCTTTGAATATGCGGACAATTTAAGTTGGTAGTCAGTTCGCTTAACATTAGGTTACCTTTCATTTCCAGTCTTGATGTAATTTTGAGTTAGTATTTTTAATCAATAGGTCGGGTAGGTAATTTTTGTTCCTATTATCCATAATTTGGACAGAAAAGACGAATTGATGAATTTCACATTCTTATTTTTGGTTTAAAGGCAAAAGGACCCAAAAGTTTCATTATCTCGTATCAACAAAGATGATAGCTGTACTCACTCTTCTCAGCGTCGATAACGGCTTGTACGGCCACCCTCAGGTACCCCTTGACGTCTCCTTTCTCGTTCACAATGGCCACTTTGTGAATGAGCGGAACCGGGTACAGCAGGTTCGATAAGTATACAAAGCTCCTGTAAACATGTTTTAAGTGTTTAGACCATGATATACATGTTATTGTATTTTATAGAATGTATGTATAACGGTTCAGGGATCTTTTGGCGTGCGGTCAAAATCGAAATTAACGCCGCCATATTGTTTTTTCAATTCAATTTCTGTGACAATGTCACAAATGTTATCCAACAATATTCACCTGTCGACGATATCCAGGCAACCGCAAAGACATTAGCCGATCTATTCTGTACAAATCTCATTGTGAAAACTTCGATCAAATGAGCGTGAAGTAAGCTGTCATTCCGCCTAATACTAGAGATGGACAATATTGACAGCTCACTTCACCTGAGTTTCCACGGTGAGATTTTACAGAATATATCGGCTGTAATAGCACTCTAGATGTGAATGTAATCAATGTGTGTGTAATCTCGAAATACTTCCTTTCGCTAGTGTTACTTCGGTTGTTTTTGATTTTTGCTGTAAAGTTTTTAGCTTTGGATGTGGGTAAAAATCTACCCGCTGCTGGCAGATTTCTTAAGATGCACAACTGTTTAAAGTAATGATACGTTAAACATTTATAAATTTTTCACAAAATATGCTATTTCCGAGAGATTTTGACCATGTTTTTTTAATTACGAACGTGGGGAACGCAGTTTTAAAGAAGCCTGAAAGTAAGTAAAGCGGTATGCTTAGTCTTTTTATAATTTACTGAATGAACTTACCGTCCAACTAGGCGGAACCACGGGAATCTGTCGTAGAAAGGATCGCCTCCGGTGACCGACTCAATGTTGTGATCTGGCGATGTGGGAGACAACTCGGCCTCATTGTGGTACATCTCGCGCATAAGCTCCAACCTTTGTCTGATGAATAAACACGGCATTTTAGGGTTTACGGTGTTTCTGATAAGGGTGAGAGTTGTATAACGTTGCTTTTTTTAATGTAGGTACGGAAGTTAAAATTGAACGTTGCTAAGCATAATATTGCTTTATCCGTCGAAGACTGAAGACTCCGCTTTCTTAGTGAATGTGTGGGAATGATCTCTACAAATACTAATCTACTATTTGTGCAGCAACACGCATTTTGAACGCTAGCTTCTTACAAATAAGCTTCATAATAGTGAAGCTAAAGTCATGTTGACATGTGATGGTTGGATCAAGAGTGTCATACATATTGTGATAAAAGTTTACAAGTTTCGAATAACGTTGTGATTTCTAAGAGGGGATAGCTTTTCTTGTGTAGCTAGATGTCTTAATATTATACATGCAATACAATTAATCACACAAGGTAGATTTATAGGCGTTAGCACATTGCAAGCTGGATAATAATTGAACTCAGTTTTTTTTGCAAAATAGTATACAGAAGATAATAGTAACAAACTCAAACTCAAAGCATTTATTTTTAAATAAACCAAATACAGGCACTTTTGAATTGTCAAAGTCGGTGAGCTAGAAAGAGGAAGCTAGTTGCCCATTCCAAAGCGTAGGTACCCATGGATAAGAACGGGCAAGAAACTCCAACAATCACATCTAGTGCTACATTATTGTGGATTATCTAAAATCTGGGTGTAGATGTGTTTAAAGGTATACAGCACAGGTTTCATATACTAAACGATTACGATAAGAATGGTTACTAACATTCAGTGAACGAATAGCACATTTTCTAGGTAATAATCTTACCCAAAACAATGTAAAAACTATTGCAATAAAACGAAAACTTACTCTTATTTTTATCGTATAGTAAATGATTTTAACAATCAATCCAGTATTATTCTACAGGGTGAGTGAACAATCGGTCAAAATGACATTCTATATTTGTTCAACCAAATATAATTATAAATTTACCTAAACTAATATTACAAAGAGGTAAATCTTGTGAGTTTGTATGTATAGGCTTCGAAACTACTGATGAGGAACTACAGTTTTGCAGTGTATCTTCATGCGGGCGATGTTGCGGACAGAAACAAGTACAACTTTTTATAAATAGTTAAATAAACAGCTGTAGGGTACGGTCAGTCGTCATTTTAACAGATTGTTTTCTTACATACACATGCTAATCAATTTCCACATTAGGTGACTTAAATAAATACACCAAGGAATGGTATTTAAGTTCTACAATGATACATTTAGACAATTCTATACTCATGTTTGATACTTAGCGTGAGGCCAGACTGACGGTAATTGCACACTCAAACGTTTTAAAAATTGACCAGAAGTCGCGTATTTATTTAAAAACGCTAGTGTAGCGTCACCCTGAGTATATTTTACGAGACAAAGGCACTATATTTCAAATATTTGTCACATTGTGTCCAAGCTACATGAGAAGCGTGGAGTCACGAAATGTTACGTTTTCCAAAAGTTTGGAGGCACGATAAACTACTTCAGTGATAATAAACATAAAACTATCATAATATCAGGAATATAGTTGCTGCAATTAACATTAGCAAGTGTCATTTGAATTTAAACCTTATTTCAATCAGCAAAAGGAACTGGACCGTCGCTCGAGATATGCAGCAACTATATTATCATTACATTTGTAAAGTTCTCGGACGTATATACGACTTATAAAGATTTAGAAAGATTCAGCTATGTGTGATAGAGAGAAACGTTGCTCTATAAAGCTAAATTGTTTCTTAAACTCAATATGCCATATTTACGGGTTACGAGTACTGTAAATGGAAAGCTTTGAAGCCTTGTAATAACTGTAGTGTTATGTACAATTTACATTGAAAATACACATAATTCTCAATTCTACTGCCACAGTCCAACTGTTTGTGTGTATGTACAAGTAGCAAGCTGTCAGTGCACACTCAGTGCAACAACACTGCTATGGCACAGGCGTCGGTCGTGCGCAGCCCAGTCAGCCCTAAGCTCTGCATCGCTGGTCCATCTGTCTTTGAAACCCGATACATCTTGATTGAATTTAGCGATTTAACTGGACAACTGAGTCATATTCGTACTATGAAGTGTAATGCTAGAAAGATTTCATTGTTGGGGACAAATCTCTTTTTTTAACGTATTATATTCGGTTTTTCTAACAAATTTTTCGATCTATTTAAGATTATAAACAGTTTTATTTGACAGCGAAAACGTACAGATACATTATTTACACAACTAAATCGCTATTAATAATCTCGATGCGAATAGGGGCTTAAGCGAGGCGCAGGTCGGCGTTCACAAACCTGGAGGGCAGCAGGTTGGCTAGCGAGAGGCGCGTCTGCTGCGCGCACGCAGATATACAGTGCAGTATGTCGGCGGGCGGCGCCTGGCCGGCCTGGCCCAGCGTGTGGCCGGGGATGGCCGGCAGTGGCGGCGGGGCCAGCACCATTGGCGGCGCCGCATCGTCCTCCGCGCATGCGCTCTCGTTCATGTTGTATATCTGACGCATGAGCTCCAGCCGATGGCTACGGACAATACAGCCATGTAGCCCGCCGCTGCCCTACCCGACCTATCCGTTTGGCCTATCTGGATGTTTGAGAGGATATGCCTCTCTGCATTCATGGGATGGGTCTTCCCAGAATATTTTCTAAAAACGGTATCTAAATAATAAAAAAGAACTAGGAAATTCTAACACATGTTTCTATATTTATAAAGATAAGAAAATATTGGTCCATCTACACTAATCTCGTAAGGAGTAGGCATGCCCTCTCATTTTGATCGAGCAAATGGTCAGATATTCATCATGCAAACTTCATTTGGATTTTATAAGGTGAAACGATAAAAAAATATGGTTAAAAAGAGTATTTTTTGTCGCTTTTACTAAGCAAAAATGTATGACAAAAATATGTAACGAATTCTTTTCATTTGCTTACGTAATGATTTCGTAAAAATGAGGGAAACTATAGTAACATTATATATAAATAGCTCGTTAAAATGTGAAATTAAAATAATAAAGCAGCAAATAAAACAAGCGCTATTAGAAATGAGATAGACATTGCAACTATACATACAGTCCTATTAAAAGAAAGTGTACTTACCCACCCAGTCTATTTATATACAATGTCTATAGTACAGGTATACATATAACCAACCTTATATACAATTACGTACATAAAGAAAATTCTCAACACGGCACCAGCAAAACAGACTTATGTTTAACTCTTGAAGAATAAAATATTCGTACGAAAATACCAAAAAAACAAAATGCAACAAAATTAACGAAATAATGAATGTGAAGTCAACATACATATTACATTTTTAACGAGAAACAAATTAAACAAAACTTAAAGTAAGTAATAATAATAGTTACGAGAATAATACATAAATGATGGTAATACCTAATTTCGATAATGTAAATAATATGATAAAATTATATCACAAAATAAAGAATTTTATTTCAAATTCAGGTATTTCTTTCCCGAATAATTATCACGAAATCCTAATCTTTCACTTCACTGTAAGTTATGAGAAGAAGTGCACGGAATGATCTCATATCTATTCTTCCCTATATAGTATTGTAACAAAATCTAGCACTATTCTCCAAAATCTCTTTCTAAATGATATAATAACTGTTTTTTTGCCGATCTATCACAACAATGTAAATCATCTCATCCAAGGGAGGCTTAGTCTGCGTAGAACTGAACCACCTTGTGAACAAATCACAAAGATTATTCTAGCTAATATCTCGCACGTAATTAAGTTATTGCTAGTTTAATTTTTCCCTATGTACTAGTGCTGTTCTCTCTCTTCTATGTCTCTATCGACATCCCAACCATTAGCCCCACTTACCGTAGCTTCTCTAGGGTCCAGTAATGCGTGGCTCCGTTCTTAGTGTCGGTGACCTCCACGGCCACGACGGTGGGCGCCGAGGGGCGATACTCGTCGTCGGCGTCGTCGCGCGGGGCCAGCTCGGCGGGCAGGGGCGAGTACGGGGTGTCCGTCAGGAGAGTGAACTGGAATTGAACCTTCTTGCGTAGTTCCACGGAGATCGCGTTGGCTTCCTGTGTGAATAAGTTATAGGAATTAGTGTTCGTACGAAACACGATTTTCGGCCGAAACACGATTTTCAGCTGAAATCGTAACCGAATATTCGGCTCGTCTTCTAGTTTCCGCCAAAACCGAAAGTTTTGAAATAATGTGAAAGTAAATTAACATTATTTTCTGAGACCTATCGTTTATCGAAAGTTTATTACAAATAATTAGGGACCAGATTTTTTACCCGAAACCGAAACCGAACCTTGCACATACACTAATAGGAATTAGAAACTTATTCGTATTGAGGTCTTCCAACGGCATAACCGAAGCTAATTATTGAGAAACGTACTTACAGAAATGAAATCATTTATGATTTATAGATCATAAAACTCTACCCACCAGCTATCGTTTGTCGAAGGAGCTAATGTTTGACCTTATAGTCAATGTTTAAAATCTTATGTAAGAATAGGTTTTGTTACTTTTAAAAAGATACTATGAGACTTATAAACAATACTGTGCCTGCAAATCCATTTGACAAAAGTAGTATTTGTGGCTACATCGACTACGTAACATAGTTTCTTAGAAGACATGCTTTTTGACGGTTTTGTGATGATATAAAAGTAAAATAATTGCAACGTACCTTGAGGAAGATAGCGTTGCCCCAGAGGTCGTCTCTCAGGGAGGTGAACTGATGGTACTTCCACTTGCGGAAGGCCCACGCGGCCAGACCCACCTCGCGGGCCGACCAGCACTCTGTCTCGAATAGCGGATTTACTACACAAAATAAATTAGTATTAAAGAATTGTAGCATTGATACATATTGTGTTTTTTATTACTAATGAGATGATAGACAAAATCAAAGCAAATGTAGAAATTTGTAAGCTTAACAAGATAGGTACCTGGATTCAATTGACTGTATGGTAAACGTTTACGTCGGGATCAGTGGGCCTAGTATAAGTTTCTTTTAAACATGTCGACTTTACGCATTGACCGCGGTCGGCACTCCAATTGGCCCTGGATTAGTGAAGGGCCGATCAGAGTTTCGAATGCGGTCGATGCGTGCGCCCACAGTGCTAACAGTTATTGAAAATCACGAGCGCGTTTTATGTGACTAGTGCATATTAAAATAAGGTTTAAATTATAATAATGATGATACAAACAGCATCATATTACTTAAAACATGAGGTTTTAACGTTGCATCTTCTGTACGATTTCTTACGTTCCATTTCTGCCAGTAAATAGCTGATGAAAGACTCACCGAATATATCCTCGTCGTTATGGAAGTCTTCTGGCGTGTATGAGCTGTACATGGACATGGTGACGCTCTGCTCTTCGACCTGACGCTGCAGTGCGTCGATACGAGCTTCGTAGTTCTAGAAAAATGAACAAGAACATGACGATCAAGAAAATAAGGGTAGTAGTAGATAGATAGACTACTCTTTATTATGTATACCATAAAATTACAGATTTAAATGTAGAGTGAGACATTGGGCGGTCTTATCGCTAAAAGCTATCTTTTACAGACAGCTTTTAGATGGATTACTTCTTGCTTGTGATTTTTAACCCTAAATTGATAAGTTTTTATGTCATAAATTAGTTTCATTGCTTAGCTGTCAGCAACAAAACTCGATTAACATTTTTTTTTTTAAATCTTCATTATTGAGCTACATCCTAAGATTTAAATCAGAACTGATCAAAAAATACTGTTGGCTATTAAAAACGCTAAGAACCACTTCATTGAATAATTTTGAGTCCGTTCTGATATATAAAAAAGTGACAGTTCGCTGACCGTACCAGACGAACTAACTGAATAATATTTCATCAAAATGATATTATGTACGTCTCACCTTGCGCTGTTCTTCAAACTGCTGGTCAGCATGTTCCTTCTCCCTACGGAACTGCTCCTCCAGAGCCAGCAGTCTCTTCTGCATCTCGGCCTTCAGGTCGATGCCCTGCTTCTCCAGCAGTTCACACTGCGCGTAGTCCCAGTCTACGTTCTTACCGTCCGCGTCCGTTCTGCCGGCTGGGGTGGAAAGTATAAAGGTTAGATACCTAAGTTATTAAATATTTTATATGATAATTGTTTATAATTTTTTAAAAATATTACTCTACTTATCGTTGGTTTGCTGTTCCTGAATGCAAAATATTATTTAAATAAAAATATGAAAAGTATAAAGTTGTTCAATTGGCACGTCGTATGACGTAATAAAATGGCGGCCACTATTTCATGGTGTTCAAAAACAGATTACTAAAACTAACATTTTCCGACTACATTTCGCCGCTATCTCAATATTATATCTTTAGATTTTTCTCATTTAGAGTAAAATACCCTATTGTACTTTATTTTCTCATTTCTCTGCAACAGCATCGTGTATTTTTCCTAGCTGTCTGTCCAGGGTGCGTAAGACACGTATTTTTTTTCCAGGGTATGGCAAGATAAGGGTTAAGAAGACGTGATACTTACAGTCGTTCTCAGCATTGCTGGCGGTATCAGTCAGTTCTTTGTTCTCCTTGTTGATGGGCTCCTCTCGCGGTTGTCCGGGGTGCGTGAACCGGAACACGTGGTTCTTGCCAAGGATCACACGGGAGCCTGATTTCAGGATTACTGGTTCTGCGAGCTAGAGAAAAAAGATTACTAGTAATATTTTACTGTTAGATGGAAGGGGCCACAAGGACATTTGGTTAATCTATCTTTAAAGTTAAGGAGTGACCCATTTGTTTACGTTTGAATGGAAAACTGCCTATTCATATAGGACTCGGTTGCCGTGTAATATAATGGTAAAAAACTGGATCTTTAAACCTATAAATTCTTTCTTTAAGTCGAATCGATTTCAATGGAAAATCCTTTTGAATTTAGTATTTTTTAGATTCTTTCTTAGTCATTCATTTCGTCTACAAGGATACCTAAAGCCAGACACTTATCAAGCGTACTTGGTACCCAAGTACATCTATTGCTGAGTAGATCCTTACCTCCCGTCCATTAACATAGATGAGCGCGTCTCGATGAGGGATGAGCAGTATGACGCCGTCAGTATTCTCGAAGATGCAGTGTTCGCTCAGAATGTGCGAGCCTGACAGCTGGATGTCTTGCGGGACGTTAGCCTCGGATGTACCAACGCGGGTCACGCCTGAGGACAGAGATAGTTTAGATTCTAGACCCCAATAAAATCAACATAATTGTTAAATTAATTTGTTTTTTGTTTAACTATGATCTAGGTAATATTGAACGAAGTGCCCTGATAATGGACTTGGCAACGTTATAATATATGATTTAAAATTTTGCTTGTCGGTACAAGCTGTGAGTGTTAATTTACGAAATTTTATTATTTGGTCCGTTAATGTCTTACAGAATGTTCAGATATAACGAAGTGTTCTAAAACACCATAATAATCCCGTCAAATATTTCTGACAATACGATGCCTAAATCTTATAGTTATTTAGCCGCAAACAACCTTTCTGATTATAGGTACTTAAAGTTTTTACAATTGTACTTTTAGAAGAACAGTAAAACTATAAACTTACCATCTTTAATGTAATAGATGAGACACTCAGACAGATTAGGATCCTCATTCAAGTTAACCAGATGTGGCGACTTCTTGGGCGAGTAGATGCCAACAGTGACGCCTCCTTCCCTCACCGCGAGACCCATTTCTGCGAACACAGCCTCGCGCTGCACCCGAATCTGTTCGGTACGCTTGAGCTTCTCTTCCCATGTCTCGTTTAGTTCTGTTGGTGATAGAATATTGTTAGGTGTATGAATTTGATATTATATTATTATCTGGTCAATACTGCATTCATTCGCACAAGTCGTTTTCGTATGTTCTGAATCTTTTTCATTTTATGGTTTATTTTAAATGATAATGATTTTATTTCTGTAAGTAGATTTGTACAAACACATTTACACGTCAATCATATTTTGAAAACTAGATGAGGTCGGCGTTTACTATCTGACTACTCTAAGAAAGGCCGAAACAAACTGATGTCACTCTGAAGTCCAGACATAATCTTGGTCAGGACATGTTAAGACCATGTAGATTGGTGTCTGAAATAGTCTTTTGAGGAAAGCACCACACAGATTGAGTGGGCCTGTCCAGTCAGTGCACGTGTTTGTCAGTAACCGTGCAGCTCAACTCAGAACTCAAGTAGCTCCAAGATTCGACGTACAATTCCAAAGAGAGGATATTTGGGTAGGCCGCATAAAGTACACAAACTGCCAGATTATCATTAAAACTAACTGAAGAATGGAGAGTTTTGGTTAATATGAATATGACTGTCTGGACTTCACACAAACATAAGGCGTGAGTCTATGCGTATATTAATTTTCCTATGTAGGCAAAAAGTATAGAATACCATCTAAAATGTATGGAATTAGAGTAATGTTCTTTTAAACATTCAAAATAAAATCTTATCTCAGAATTCTGCTACTTCGAAGATTTTTAGCTTTTACTGAAACGAAAAACAGCATAACTTGAGGAGTCTAAATTAGGCTTCTGTCTGCTGGTATTAGGACATGCCGATTACCTTACGATATTTACTTACATCGTTAAACGCTGAAAGTCAATCATCTCCATACCACATAGGCATGTCTAAACCGTCTTCATAGTATACAAACTTACCAGCAATAAGTTTCTCCGAAGCCTGAAGCTGGTCGACGGCCTCTTCGGCAATAGTCGTGGCTGCTCGGGATAACTTCGGGGACAGCACCTCTGCCTCGCTCTTCTTGCGTTGTGGCGAAGAGTTGTTCTCTTCAGCTGTTATAATAATAATGTGAAGGAATGTTAACTTTGTAAAGAAACTTCTAGACTTTGTGGAGGGCACGATTTTATTATCCAATATTTTTTAATACTTTTTTTATTTTACTCATTCATTTATTAAATATTAGACTGCACTGTATTGTCATCTGATCGATTTATATTTTTTTTACTGTCGTATCATAGGCACTCTATTAACACACACCCTTTAAATCACGGGAAGCCCATGATATTATGTCTGTAATCCAAGGTAATGTTGTAATTAGAAGCATGCTTATATTGATTATAATTGGTTAAATATTTTCGATTTTCAAGTCGAAATCTACGGTTTTCTATTCTAATTTGATACTCTTTACTAAAGTATGCATTATTTATTTTTCTATAAAACACCTTAATTTTGCACTAAGTGGATTATAGTGCAAATTAATGTGCAAAATCATGATTGTTCTCATTGTGCAAACTATTGCACGAGTAGACGAAGTCTACAGTTTATTTATTTAAAAGTGATTACACGTACTACACAAAATAAATATTTGCCACCAAAATTATTCTATTCTGACACAAATATAATGGGAAAACATGCAAGGCTTCTGAAGCTAGGAAGCTTTTATTGTAGCAATGCAATATATTCACAATATAACAGCCGTTTGGCGACCAACGAATAATTTAGACCGTTATGGTTAATCTTCGAATGCCAATTTTTGTGATATGGCCGCCAACGGACGGTTTGACAATCGATTTTGAAGATGTGGTAACTAAATTGCAGAAAATTGAAGAAGTTTGAACAACAGTAAAGTTTGGCACGCTGCTAAGAAGTCGCGAAATCAAATGTTATCAATACGAAATAGTTGTAGTAATAATAAGTCCGCACGTAATTTTTTTTAAATCCGGGAATACAAAGTCGTGTATCTGGTCGGTCAATCAAAATCGATTGTTTTGATAATGCGAAACTGAGCATTATAGAATAATAATATTCTATTGATAAATACATTTTATATACGATAAATAAAATGCTCAGTAAAATACAAAACAGCACACCAAGTATTATTTACTACATACATACACTATCTGTAAATAACCATGTTCAATAGTGTTCGAGACCAACACCAATAGAATATAGTGATAGATAAGCGCAAATATATATTTATAGAGTCATATATATTTATGGTATGACCCACACCATAGTTCATATAATATTCGTATGTATTCGTGAAGTGATAATACTATGTATATATTTTATGCCTACAAACGCCACAAGCGCTGGACAAAGTGCAAAATAAATTGCTTTTTTTTTTCATTTAAGTGTCAGGCTGCCAGATCATTGACCGAAAATTGTATCGAAAAATTTGCATATTTTTTTCGAGTCTGGCAACCCCGATTCAAAATGGAGGCCAAGCGTACAGGTGGGGTGTACAGATGCAAAAATGCGCAAGCCTCTTTATCGTTGTTACTTACTGGTGGGCTCTTGTTTCTTTTCATAAAGGACTTTACCATCTGGTCCTAGTTCGTGTGGATTTTGGAAACAGAATCAAATTTTAGTATCAGGAATATGAGACTTAATTCAATGGTTATTGTGGCGTTAATCGTAACTGGTGCGGCTTGTTCGCTATAATGCGACCACACAAGACGTCTAAACATCCTAACTTGCTGACAAGGCCGAGAAAAAGCTACCATGACGGTCGATAAATAAACTGACTTATAACCCACTAGAGCAACATTATATCAGAATTGAAAACAGCTTTTAACATGATTTCGCAAAAATACACTATTTTGCCAACTAAAAGCTAAAATTACAGCAACAATCCTGACTGTTGTGTTATGATATATTTGAATGTTTTTTTTCTCAACTGGTAACCTGTCTCCATACATAACAGTGCCTTTTTTTTCGGGAATAAAATCTCGCAATTCTACCTAGGCTCCCTTAACAAATTAGATCTCCAGCCAGAGCTTAAAAACTTAAGTGATTACACGATAAGGGCATCCCCTGTGGGGTACGGACCTCGGGTTAGGGCGTCGCTGGAGGAGGGCAGCGAGGGGCGGGCTAGATCGGAGTGAACTCAATAGCCGATACTTATTTGTGCGTCGGGCATTACAGTCCGCCCCACTTCCTTGCTGCTGACTTCCTTTGCTGCTTACCACAGCATAAAATATTCTCACAAAATTCTTACCGATAGGAAAACAAAAAAATGATTTTTTTTTACATCGTCAGTTTATTTACCGACCATGAACAACAAGGCCACACCCCCGTACACACAAAAACTTACCTTCTTCAACCTCGATGCCCTCTGCCTTGAGTAGTTCCCGTAGCTTGAGTATCTCCTCCTTGAGCTCTCTGATGAGCTTCGCGTTAGCATCCTCGTTGACGACCGCCTTACACACGATCTGTTTGGCGCGGTCGGCGTATCTGTGGGGGAAGACATATTTAGGATTGTGTGGTGGTGTACATGGTGTCTAGTACTAAAATGTTTGTGATATATGATTTTGAAATTAGATGGTTAATAGACGAGAATAGTGTGTTTAGACGATGTTTCATAGTAGCTCCGCGTTATAACAATCTATAAGTATGCACGGCGACATATCAAGCTTACATTTCCAGTATAACCTGACATTGAATTTGCAACTGATAATGAAAAGCAGTCGCTTGTAATAGGGGACGAGCCTATTGCCATCAAGGCACAAATCCACACTCAAGGCTGCAGCTGAAAAATTCGAGTTAGAAAATTCCACTAACACTTTGCCCGACCTGGGAATTGAACCCAAGACTTCATTCTCAGGGGTATCTCTTGCGACCACGAGACCAACGAGACAGTCCCATTAAAAAAAAAGGGTTTTTTTTTTTTTTCAAATGTAGTACTTTAAAATAATATGTTCTATTCTGTAGGTATTTGAATGTCTTTGACTTTACGTTACACAATTTTGTATGATACTATGAGATACCATGCGTGCTTACCTGAGCGTACTAAGAGTCTCATCAAAGTTGATATCAGCGGGCGATATAGCAGCTATCATTGCCGTCTTGGAGTTGCCTCCGAGGTTCTCTCGCAACAGCCACGTCAACACGGAGTCACGGTACGGAATAAAGTCTGCTTTCTTCGACTTCTTGCTCTTTGAAGCCTGATGGGACAAGATTATCGTTATGAAGCACAGGTAGAAGCTAAGCTGGTGAAGTTATCGGAAGATACCGGTGTAAGGCCAGCCTGAGTTTCGATATGATGTTCATTTTATATCAATTACGTACGACAACGCAACAGACGTCATGACTATACGCACGAATACGCACGATTAACTTTTGCAAAGCGCACTTAGGACCAGTGGCGGATTTACCAGCAGGCTGAGTAGGCTGGAGCCTTTTTTTTTTTGGGGTGGGAAATCATCAAATAACTTCTCCCGCTCTGGGTGGAGCGGGAGGGCGTGTCAGACTTTTACTGACTAAAGCCCAACCGTGTTCCCTCAATTGCATGTGTGCCAGGGGCCGCGGTATCTCTTTCGAACAACCCGCACCCCTGGCAGGCATCGGCCCTTGCGGGCCCCATCAGTTGGTACTGACATCTCTTTGAGGCGCGCGTGGAAAACAACGCGCCGTCGACCCGGGCTTGGTCCTTACCGGACAGCGAGATACCCATTACTCGCCGTCCGCAAGCCCAGACTGGAGCCTAGGGTGGAAAATTTGGCAATTTTTTTTGCCTTAAGGAAATAAAAAAAATTAAAAATATTATAAGTAAGCATACGCAGAGAAAAGTCGCGAAAATTTTACAAATTACAATATTTTAGTACCTACCTACTATACATACAGTAGGTATACCGAATACTCCAATGTCTGTATATGAAAAATTACTAAACGCTGTGTAAAGTAGACTAATTGTGAATTTCATATGAATTTTTAAAATATTCCAATAGCGTTTCAATATTACAATTCAAAAGTGTTAGTAGGGGCGGCAAAAATGTAATAGCCTACTGGCGGCAAATGTGTAAATCCGCCACTGCTTAGGACTTGGACGATCAGGATCTTTCGTGCAACCATGATGATAATTCAGAACGAATTCAACGAAACACAATCTAGACAGTCCTAAAAGATAACGCAGATATTTTCCGACAACTTTTAATACGATTAAGGCATGATCTAAGTTATATCACCTGACTTAGATCAAGCAGTCTTAAGCATTAGGCCACGAACAGACAATTGTGCGACAAGGCACGCTTTTAAAACTTTCGCTACAACTTTATACCTTTGAAGTATCCACGTAAAGCATAGAACTTACCATCGCACAATCATCTGAACTAAGACGAAAAGCCAAATATTGCAAGTGAACCAATGATACAAAAGGAACTAGTTTTCTAAATTTAAGTTTTCCAAATGTGTATTGAATAAAAGCAACAATAGCCAATCGGCTAAGGCGTTGGTTAGGCATTGTTTAGGCCATGAGTTCGAAGCTCACAGTGCATTGAACCCACTTTTAGCACAAGCATATTTAGCTTAATTCGAAGCGAGTGTTCGCACTAAGTCGTAACGAAAAACGTAGAAAAAAAAATGGCGTCAACTTTATTTTGACAGTACCTACAATAAAATCCCTTGCTTCGTATGTTTAAAAAAATTGTTTGCTCGACAGCAAATATAACGCAATGGTAGTTCCCCATTGCGTCATTTTTGCTGTTAGTTGTCAAAATGAAAGGTATTGTCATTTCCAGTGCAGTACTCAATTAAGCCCTATTTACACGTTGCAAGTTACTTGCCTGTGGGTAGCATACAATGAAATTGAAAGAACAAATGACTTGGATAAACATTGCATCGCGGTGCAAATTTAACGGTTGCTTCAACTTATGGTATGCCATAGATAAAGCAAATCGCAGCGTGTAAATCCGACTTTAGAGTTCTGGTGAACGACTATCTATCGAAAAAACAGTACGAGCACTCGCTTAAGGGGTTAACAAAATATTAGTAATGTGCACACACACTCCTAGTATTCTATTATAAAATCCAAACTCACCGACTATATTATAATTTCCACGGAGATACGGGGCATTAAAACAAACGTGAATGTTTTGTTAGTTTAGCATACATCTACGTGTAAAGCATGATCCACTAGCATGTTTTGTGGCGCAAGTATACTTGCACCACCAACTTGCACAGTAAAGTTTCGAATCAAGGTGCCGTCTTGAGAAAGAGATGGCGCTATACATCCTGTACAGCTCCATCTCGTTTTCACACCGGAACGCTGTCTTTGAAACTTTCCTAGCAGTCTTTCGAAAAATTGTGGATAAACACTCAAAGCTCAGTCTACACGGTGCAAAGAGGTTGTGACAGTAAACTTGCCAAATAAAACCTACTAGTGTACACCATGCTTTAGTTGGGTATCTAGAAAATAGCCATCAAATCAACTAAAATTACAAAAATCTTGCGGTCCGTTGGAAATTATTTTCTTAAAACTATGTAGGTATATACAGTCATCTAAACACAACACCCACTTTAAGATAGCCAAGTCCGTTATTTACTTAAATACCTTGGGATTTAGCTAAAAAGGTTTTCTGCCAACTTCGGCTATCTTTGATCAGCCAGTCAGTTCTGCCACTAGAGGCCGTATTCATCATGATCAGCATATAACGTCCCCACTGCCGGGACACAGGCCTCCTCTCTGTGACAGGGAGTGGGCCGTAATCCACCACGCGGGCCCAGTGCTGGTTGATGAATGTCACATGTCGTAGAATTTTTTGGTTCTAAGACATTCCGGTTCCCTCACGACGTTACCCTTCACCGTTTTGAGAGCAGTGATTATGGAATTAGATACACAGAATAAAGTGCTTGCCTGGGTTCTAACTCACGACCTACAAACTCGTAAGTCGGATCCGCCACCACTGCTCTATTATGAAGTACTAATGCCATTAAGATTCCAGTCCGAAAAGAAGGATGGTGCTTTCGGTCAAGTATAGCTACGTCTCGCTCTCGCATTAGAATCATGATGGCATTAAAACGTCATAAACTGGCCCCAATCTTCCCGACTGACTGATCTTTAATCGCGGCATTAGCTATGCTATCATTTAAGTACAGCTAGTCCCGACTATGGAGTAGATACGTCAACTACAAGAAGTTTATCTAGCAACATTTAGTTACTCCATGTAGTACTAGAACCATCACTCAACTCAAAAAACCTTTTTATGATTTAGTGATGATCAGAGATCGGATAATTGGACGCATATTCACTTAAAGTTACATTGTTGACTAATATGAAATGCGCTTTTGTATCGAAAAAGTCTTTATTTAATTTATGTTGTTTTTTTTTAACTAACACACCACCCCTTTTCTTACACCCTACATACAGATATTTGCATCGGGGCTTTAACATTAATTCTAAATAAATATGCATCTGAATTATTATGAAATCCTAATAATATACACCTGACTAGTTATGCATTCGCTGTGTTCCCGGCATCCCGGGTTTCTTTTTTACAATAAAAAAAATATTTTAAGAAGCCGCTTCAATACTTTCATAACTAAAAAATAACTTTAAGTAAATATTTATCCGAATATCAGATCTCTACTGATGAAACTCATGATTTCCGGCACCAAGAAGTTTTATCTCTTTCTAAGGTTACGTTGTCATCTCTGTCATTTAATTTAAAACATATTTTTAGAATGTCATTACTGAACATGTTAGTTTATTAATTGTCATTTTCATCTACGTTGGACAGTTCTTAGAAAAACTTTAAGGGTTTTTTATGCTATCGTGAATTTAAAGACTTCTAATTATGAAACAATAATTGCCGAAAGATATTAATATTTGTTTGGCTTTTACAAAACTGTTTCTTTTTAGTTGAGTAACGAATTTTTTCATTATAAATTTTTACATTATTTTTATCAATACTTTGTGGGTGTATATTGACTTTTATTTTTATATTTGACATTATTTAATTAGTCCATTTTGTCATTTCATTCATAAATAACAATAAAAAATGTACTTACTCTTAAAACTTGACATTTTGCTCAAAAAATACATTTTCATTTGAAATATAGCTAAAATAGCTAATGGGGATATAAAATGTACTTTAATTATAATATTGCTACACCTTTGGTAGTTTATGTGAAGCTGTTTATTATTAGTAAGATATTAATGAATGGCTCATTAATACTCAGAAATAAAATAAAAAATAATTGGAATCGCCAGAAAAATATATATTAGAAGTCTTTTCTTCATGTAGTCACCGAGTTAAACATACGAAGCTCAATAATGATGGTGAAATCAATGTTTTTCTAAAAAAAATCCTCTAACACAAAACTACTCTACTACCACCAACAAGAACAAAACACGTGACAATTGACTCACAATCTCAGCGAGCGCAGATATGACTTTTCCGAGGGTAGTCAGAGATTTGTTGATGTTTGCTCCCTCCTTCAGACGAGTGCCTTTGGCGCCTGTCGAGTCCGCTCGCTCGGATCCGGCTAAGTCCACTAGGGATATTTTGGACACCTGAAAGATAAAATTGATTTTAAAAAGACATGTAAACTTTGAGAAGCCTTTCCGTTAACCACCATAGCCAGCGAGCCTCCCCGAGTGACCGAGCCTCCAACCTTTTGTTACGTCCGGCGCACCCTGGGCAATCGACTTCGATTGGCTAATCCTTTCACCACAATAGCAAATATAAAAAGAAGACACCAGCCTCTACTATTCCCACAGCTGGAAAACAGGCCTGCTCTCCTTGAGAGGGATGGGGACGTCCCCCATTCTCTATCTCTCTCTAACTTTTCATGTCTCAACCACAATCTTGGGTTTCTTACAGGGTGACAGGACGCAAACCCATGAATTTAGCACTTGATTTAAAAATAATACAAAAAAATGAAGAAAATAGCTGTTTCATAGATAAGAGCGGTCAAACATATTTGACCGCCACTTGAAAAAAATGCTTCCTCATAAGGAAGCACTTTTTTTAATAACCGAAGAAAATTTTTATAGCAGTGATTCTTGATCATGTGCTCAATTCATGACAACAGGTTGTCCGTCCCTGTCACCCTATATAATTAAAACTTGTTTTCTATAAAACATTTGCATGTCAGTCCATGGCGAGACATTTATATATTTATTTATTTGGAAACTCAACAGCATATTATTATTTTACATGAGTTATTAATTTCACCTCACTATCAATGCAGTTGCGTCAAAGTTACTAGCATCTTGTGTATATAACATGTACCTACATAATAATCCTATTGTTGAGAAAATTACTGTGCCAATTTTAATGCAAATATAATATTCTATTGCTTAAACACTGAATCGAACCTGAATTCAGTTACCATACAACAGGAGTTATTGTAAAACTTTCCAACCGACACTCTACACAAGATGACTGGATAATAACTCAGCAGTAATCTCCAAATACATAATTCATCAGAGTTATGAAAGTATAATTTTGTTCCTTACCTTCTCCGACATAAGATTGGTAGCCTGGTCATGCCTCTGTTGTGTGAAGAATATGGTGAAGACAGCGTGAGAACGAGACGAGGTCTCGTTCATGTTCGTGGCTGCCACAGTCCTGTTAAATGTTACGACAAGTTTTATCATTTAAAGCTGTATGTACATACATCGTTGGATCTATATTTGGCGCGTGGCCAAAATCGAAACTAACGCCGCCATCTTGTTTTTTTAATAACAATTACATAAATAGGGTTTTATTTATAAACGTTGCTTAAAGTTAAGTAGTGATTAGCAGCTGTTTAACCATACATTTTTGAGGTATAAACATCTCTTTACATCTCTCTCATCTCGCCTTGTTTTCCCACAGGCTTGGGCCGAGGTGTACCTATTGTACACCCACATTTAGGCAGTTATGTTTAAGTCAGTTAAGTAATAGGGGCGTACCGATTTCCATCAACCGGGCACCAATCCATACTCCGGGTTGCTACTGAAAAAATCCAGATAGAAAAATCCAATAACTCTTTGCCCAACCTGGGAATCGAACCCTCGGACCTCATGCTCAGCATGTAGCGTTTGCGACGACTAGACCGACGAAGCAGTCTCTTTAATTAACTTTCAACAACGATTATAAATAAAGAGGTAAATGTTAACCAACAGCACCCACTGTTGTGGTCATACGTGCGCCAAGCAATCTTTCCTCTGAAAAACTATAGACATAGAGAATGGACTGCGCGTTCCGTATTCAGTTGTGCAGTGAATACAGACCGAAAAGTACGAGAGAGACAAAGCGAATGTGCGGCCAGTAGTTGTCTCTTTCTAGTATGTTATTACAGGCTTGCAGAAAAGAGACAGCTATTGACCGCACAGTCGCTTTATCTCTTTCCAGAGAGTGGTCACTTTTGTGAGGATAACGCTCAGTCCATTCTCTATGCCTATGTGAAAAACCTTTACGAAAACAAAAACAAATCCTTACCTAGCCTTGTTGCCCTCATCAATGAGGTCGTATATGTCCTGGTATGACGTCACAGCGAGTTTGCTAAGGTCTTCCACGTAGGGTCCAAGTGCTGGATGCTCACGCACCCTAAGGTTTCCTTTGTTCTTAGGATTCAGGAGATCTCGCACTCGCTCGCAGTAAATCTCCATGTAGGAAACTTCCACCTATTTTGTAGAGAGGAAAATGTTATATGTATTGTTTTCACTTCTCATGTTCTAAAAGTACGCCAATATAGCCCTACGAAGCGGGACTAAAGTGACCACTTTAGTCTCTAGGGAGTGAAAAGTATAATAATTAGTATTTTTTTTAAAACTTCCTTCATTTGACATAGACAAACTCAAACAGCCAGTAAATATACTATTATCTGTGGACTGTGAACCATCTTCATTGCGGAAATGTTGAGAGTTTGAGTTCCATGGCTTTTTCAAAGAAGGTGGCGCCATGTGTTTTAAATTACTAATCTGTGACTGGTTTAGAAGAAAAAACTGACCGCGAAAATTTCAGAATTTTTGTCGAGTGTAAATTTGTTCGGTTTAAAATAAATTTATTAAGAATGTCCAGTGACAGTGAAAAGTTTGACGTCGAGCAAAGAGCAAAAGACATAATAGATATTGTGATTTTTATTTTATTAAGTAATATTTATTAAATGTTTTTTGTACTAAATTGACTGTTTCTCGCACTCAAACTGAAAAGTACAGTTTGCACCTCGAGACTAAACGCCAACTTAATATACCCTCGGTTCCTCGCACGGTCGGGAATCAAACCACCTCTGGTATATTATGGCTTCGTTTAGTCCATCTATATAAAATATACTATTTTTACGCAGTAGGTCTACGATTTTATTTTCGTAAATTAGCTAAGCATAATCAGCCCATAATGTTCCCACTGCTGGGAAACAGGCCCCCTCTCGGTGAGTGGGAGTAGGCCGAAGTTCACTACGCGAGTCCAGTGCGGGTTGGTAGATGACACATATCTTCGAATTTTTTGTTGTAGGACATGCCGGTTTCTTAACGATGTTTTTCGTCACCGTTTTGAGAGCAGTGGTGATGAGTTATTACACAAAGTAAGGCCGCCGGCGCCGCCGTGGTGCCGGACGTAAAAGAATAGCACCATCCCATTTCTTCCCGTGGGTGTCGTAAAAGGCGACTATGGGACTTACTAGAGAATGGGCAGCAGCGTTCTCTATGCATTTTACCACCAAACTGCGATCGCCAACCCGCCTGCCAAGCGTGGCGATTATGGCAAAGCCCCCCTTTTGGAGGAGGCCTATGTCCAGCAGTGGACATCTTTCGGCTAAAAAGATGATGATGATGACGACGAAGATGGTGAAAAGTCCCAAAGGTCATATTAACCTGAAAAGTGTATATGCTGAACATGGGTCCGTATCTCATCGAAGGCTATAATTTGTGGGTATAATCATCGCGAATGGATAAGTGATCGTAGTTTCTTGTTCTAAAAACTTCTTGGTAGATGCAAAAAGAAGCAGTTGCATTTCTTTTCGAGTAAATCCCATATTTTCATTCTCTGCGATGCTGCTGGGTAGTTTGCTGCGTCACTTCTTCCCAGCATCATATGCCTCCCACATCGCCGTACTTCTAGCATCCAGCGGATTCCTGCGGCCTTCAGCAAGTCATCGGTCCATCTTGTGGGAGGTTTTCCAACGCTTCGTCTTCCAGTACGCCACTCCAGAACCTTCCGGCTCCACCGGCCATATGCTCTGCGAGCAATGTGCCCTGCCCACTGCTACTCAAGTTTGGCAATTCTTCGGGCTATGTCGGTTACCTTGGTTCTCCTACGGATCTCTTCATTTCTGATTTGATCGCTTAGGGAAACTCCAAGTATAGCACTCGCCATTGCCACTTGGACCTCCATTGGGAATTTTAGCCTGAAGCTTTATCGGTTGACCCCGGGCTAAAGAAGTCCCAAAGTCACACAATATTTAAACGTTCCAATAACGAAAGGTCTAAATTGTTCAGAAAAAAAAGTTTCTGTTATTGTGAAATAATAATTACCTAAAAGGATATCTCCCTCTCGTGTTTCGGAAGTGTTATTAACCTTAAATAAACTCAATTTGAATTGCTAACGATATAATTAGAAAGAATATGAATATTCATGCAAGAATCCTACTTGCTTTGCGAAGAAGAACCGTTCATATTTCGGACGGTTTGAAACATCTGTCGCTTGGAATAAAACGTTGAGCTAACTTTTAATTACAACTAAGTAAACTGCTGTCCTAAGAATCTACCTATATATACACAGTGACTAGTAATTAGTGGATAACCTTGAAATGTCTTATATAAAAACGAATGGCCTTTAAAACAGAACAGCCATAAGTTTTTATATAATCTTTTGCCAGCGGCTGCGCCCGCGTGGAGGTCGAAAATTATCCCACGGGAACGTACTACCGGGATGAAAAGTACCCTATGTGTTAATCCAGGTTATAAACTATCTGTGTGCCAAATTTCATCCAAATCCGTTCGGCCATTTTTGGGTGATGGAGTAACAAACATCTAAACAAACAAACTTTCACATTTATCATATTTGTAGGACGTACCTAGGATTTCAAGGTTATCCATCAATGGCCTGACATCTGCACGTCCTAGTAACAACCTGGAGTATGATTGTATTCCCGGTTATTTAACAAAAAACCTGGCCTTCCATTACTATACCTACACATCTGCCAACCCCTTAAGGGAAGACAGGCAAAGTTATATATAATTCGTTGGCAAGCCAAAGTAAATAAATAAACCACAGTCGCACGGTCTAACTACGTCATACACAGCTATGACGTGAGGGTTGAAAATGGAGGTGGAGGGCGATATTTCTAGAAGCCTTACGTAACAATCAATTTTAAAACCGTTTTAACAGTACACTCACGTAATAGGTTTACACTGTGGTTTCAGATATAGGGAACACTTACGTGGGAATGAGGGTGTGCCTACAAAAAACATTTCGGTGCACATTTGGATGTGTTACCAACGCCCTTTACGCCTGGAGGATTTTTTTTTTTGGGTGGGAAATCATCAAATAACTTCTCCCGCTCTGGGCGGAGCGGGAGGGCGTGTCAGACTTTTACTGACTAAAACCCACCCGTGTTCCCTCAGCTGCCTGTGTGCCAGGGGCCGCGGTATCTGTTTCGAACAACCCGCACCCCTGGCAGACCACGCCTGGAGGCTTTAATTTAGGTTTTAAGTTCTGTTTTTGTTTTTATTCTTTATTTCTGCTTGAGTAAATTTTTTAAATGTTTTTTTTTTTTGGTATATTGGCGTGTGCTAGCTGACATATGGCAAATATCTTAATTTTATGTTTCCTATCGTTAATTACGTAACTATTGTATAGAATCAAGTTCTTCTAACATAACAGACAGCTGTGCTGCTGGGGAGTTTGTTGCGCCACTTCTTCTTCCCAGCTAAAGCACTAGGCGGCGAAGGGCGGCGTTTTGGGGGACTGTCGTATGTAATTTTGACGTTCAAAAACTGCTGACACCAGCGTAGTTCAAATAAATGACTTTTGATTTTGAACGAATTTTTAAGCTCCACGTAACTTTACAAAGTGCTGTTGTCTTTCTGTTGCTACGTTAGTCGACGTTTACACGGAATTAATAAAATCGTGGTGAGATTTTTTGCGCACTGGATTTTTCAAGTCTCGGTGTTAAACCGAGCATTAAGAATCTATCAGAGTGCCTCTCAGCTCGTCGAAAATCGAGCAGTGTGTTTTACTGTTCGATTTTTTACTCTCGGCGGTAAACAGTGAGATGAAGATCCAATGCGCGGAAAAATCCCGCCGCGATTTTATTACGTCAATGGGAACGTGGGCTTACACTTTTTAAGGGCAGGCTAAGGCTGAGATTTCTAAACATTACATAGCACGTACTTTGGCATCCGTGTGATGCTGGTCGTAAAGAATAGCACCATCCCATTTCTTCCCGTGGGTGTCGTACGTAAAACGCGACTAAGGGACTTATTAGAGAACGGGCAGCAACGTTCTCTATGCTTTTTACCACCATACTGCGTTCGCCAACCCGCCTGTCAAGCGTGGCGATTATGACAAACCCCCATTTTTTTGAGGGAGGCCTATGTCCAGCAGTAGACGTCTTTCGGCTGAAATGATGATGATGATGACATTGGCTCAACGTTATTTCTATGACTGTCACACAACTGTCAAACTGCAAGTGCAAGATAGAGATGGGAACATATCTTAGTCTAAACCATGCTAAGTGACTTTTATAATGTAGATTTCGACCTCAGACATGGGGCATACCTGATCTACCAACAAAACTGAACGCGGTCAGTACATCTAAACCGCGTACAAGAGCTGTCAGTGTCAATATTTCACAACAATGATGACACTGACAGCTGTTGAACGCGGTTTAGATGTTACTGATCGCGTTCAGTTTCGTTGATGAAATTCGCCCTTATTGACGTCTTAAAATTGAGTTGTGCATGATAGAGTATTCGGCCGTTTGTCTTATTTTACCCTGGCCTTAATGATGTAGCAAGGTTATCATCAATTCATTCTTAAAGCCTATCCCAATTAATATATCCATGTCTAGAGTTTCCATGACGTTTTAATTTTCGATGAACATTTCTGGTTAAAAGTGGGTGTACTACATCATGCGTCTGCCTACTATACGGCCCTTTGAGGGTGTAAAGTTCTGGTACATTAATTGTTAGATAAATAAGCTAAATTGTCCATATATTTAAGTCACAGTTGTCATTCTTTGATAGTTGTTTAAAAAATATATATATAAAATGGTTCCCACGAATTGAGAACCTCCTCCTTTTTGTAGTCGATTAAAAAGGCTGTATCGCAACAAATTGACGTAGGATTTTTTTATTATGAGGCATGATAGTAATTAATTTGTTTCTCATTTGGTTGTTTCATAATCAGCATCTTATTTCTATCAGAAGGTATTAGAACTATAATACTGACCGAATATTTAAGATCATCGGAGGAGGTCTGTCTGATGCGCCTGAAGAGGTCTTTGCAGATCTGCGGGATGATGCCCTCCTGGCCATCTTTGCCGGTGCCCATCATGGTATAGGACTTGCCCGCGCCGGTCTGGCCGTACGCGAATATGCATATGTTGTAGCCTGTGGGATAATTGATATTAGTACTTCGTTATAGGTAAAGTAGAATGTTGAATGTGATGTGTAAAGATGCGCTTATGTTTTGGTTGAAATGTTCAGTACAGAAGCGGACACCTTTCAATTACTCGCCTAGTTTTGAATGGAATGCTGGCTCATTGGAATAATACTGTTCCAAACCCATAATATTTTTGCATGACTTTATTTTAAGTTACAAAATACTGAGATTTCAATCGTATTGTGGCTTGAGTATTGTGACACGATTTTTTCATGTAAATCATCATCGGCCTAGCGTTTTCCATACTATGGAGGGGTCGGCTTCCAGTCAAACCGAATTCAGCTAAACACCAGTGTTTTACATGGAGCGACTGCCTATCTGACCTCCACGACCCAGTTACTGGGTTATACGATACCCCTTGGTAAGACTGGGTGTCAGACTTTCGGGCTTCTGCTTGCCGGGGTACGGGGGGTCTTGGAATATAAAGATGGTCACCCATCCACGGATCAACCGCGCCGAGCGTAGCTTAACCTGATCGATCGACCCGTGCGGCTGTTATTATTTAGCCCAAGGCCATGGATTTTTTCACGTAATTCTAATATTGATTCAATACTATCGATTGTCGGAACCACGACAGTGTATAATTTACGCTACTATAATGCAGAGGCAAAACGACAATTTAATTGAAACTAACGCGTGTAGTATTTCTATGAAAGTGAATACATTTTGAAGTATCGAGTGAGCCATTGACCCCGAGCATTGATTGATTGCCGGAAACCAATTTATCTAAATATTAGTAGGTCCGACTTAAATTATGCTTTATTTAATAAACATCATTCCTCTTTTTTTAACATTTAAGTTTTTTTTTTACCACAATACGTACTGCTTTGTCCTCATTTATTTATTTTACTTTAAATAGAACGGCCGAAGCCAATTACACTGTTTAACCACATCAATATACACATTACAATATCTACAATCTATTTACACAGTCATGCATTCTTCTCACAAAAATTCAAACATTCTGACAACATCTTCCATTCATTCGCAAACATATCGAGATCTGTATTCGAGTTCAGGAGAGCGTTAATAGCGGTTAATGTCCGAGGAATAGGTGACTTGGAGTGTGCAACAGTACGGCAAGTTGGAACAGCCAGTAAGCGGTGTCTTCTGCCACGACAGTAATTGTCCGGGACAAATAGATTGCAGATCTCGTTATGTAGATCAGGAACATCAATAATCTCCCTAAGAATTTTAAATATTACAGTCATCTGATCGCGCGACCGGCTTACTTCTAGAAAGTGAAACCTATGCAACCCAAGAGGAATTTAGTCGGATATAAGAAAGGATAAAACCCGTACAAGTGTTTGTAGAGCCATCTAAGGAATGCTTTTTTAATTTCTCTAAAGTTAACGCATACTGCTTCTCAAAAGAATTCCATACGCACGCACTAGACTCAAGCTTGCTACGGACCAATGCCCCAAAAACAAGCTTGATAACGTGGGGGTTGTGGAAATCACGACAGTTTCTTAAAATAAAGCCAAGGCGCCTGAAGGACTCCTTAGCAGTGGACACGACGTGGCCGTGAAAAGTGAGCTTGGGGTCGAATATGACGCCCAGGTCTTTCATGGAATCAGTTCTTGCAATTGTATCTCCATTCAGTTTGTATTGGAAGTTGACTAGGCGTCGCATTCGACCAAAAGACATGACGTAGCATTTTGATTTATTAATCATGCAGCATCAAACATGATGACGAATTAACATAAGCATAATCAGCCTATGTTCCCACTGTTGGGAAACAGGTCTCCTCTCTGTGAGAGGGAGTGAGTCGTAACCCACCACGTCGGCCCAGTGCGGGTTGGAATATGTGACTTGTCTTCGAATTTTTGGTTCAATTAGGGTTTTGTTTGCGTTTTTTTTTTGTAACCGTTTTCAGAGCAGTCGCGATGAAATAATTTACACTAAGTCAAGCGCCTGTCGGGGTCTGAACCTACAACCTGGACCCGTAAGTCGCGGCCGTTACCACTGGGCCACAACAGCACCAAAAACGTACCAAGTAATTCAACCTCTTTTAAGTAACTAAAAACATATCCCCAAAAGTAGTTCACAAAGATACCGATCTGAGATGCACTGATATGGTAATTCGCGAAAAGAAAGCGTCATTATGAGTGTGTAGCGGGTGAAAGTAGGAAGTAAAGGCGAATGGTTATTACCGTCGAAAGCGTGTTGCAGCATCTCCTCGCCGATGTCTTTGTACACCATGATTTGTGAGGAGAACTCCGGGTCGCTTTGCTGTAACAAAAATATAGATATAAATAGTCTGTCAGAGTCTGTATAGTCTATTTAATCCGGCCTGTCTCTTATTGCCCTACCCCAGCGTTGACGCCCTAAGCTGACGTCCGTACCCCACAGGTGCCTTTAGCGTGTAGTCGTTAGGTTTTTAAGTTTTTAAAGCCTCGGCTAGCGGCCTTAATTTATTTAGGCACAGGCAATCCCGGTTAAGCTGCCGACAACCTCCTAGCTTGACCTGCGAGATGCCTATAGTTTGTAGGTAGAAATGTGTCCTTATTCTCTTGCCATCATCCCAATATATTTAGGGTCGGCACAACACGTCTTCTTTACTTCTCGTTCTTATTTTTCACTTTGTTTATTATAAAGGTCATAGTCATGATGCTCCGGGATGCTAACCATCATTTCCTAATTGCAGAAATGTTCTGGCATCGACAAAGAATTGGACTTTTACAGCACCTGAAGAACATACTAGGTAGTATGTGCGTATTTGTAAAGGAGAATGGCCAAGATGTTTAGGGATGAAAACGTAATTTCCTAATTTGGGGAATGCCCTGTCTTCAAAACAATAGGTCTCATAAATTCCAATGAGAAATCTGTTTCTGAGCTTATAATCAACTAGCTTTTGGCAGCGACTTCGCCCGCGCGCAACTTTCATCCCCTTTTTAACTCACTTAGGGGTTGAATTTCGAAAAATCCTTGTCTACATTATAAAGGGAACCTCTGTGCAAAATTTCAGCCTTCTAGGTTCAAGGGTTTGGGCTGGACGTTGATGAGTCAGTCAGTCAGTTAGTCAGGACTTTTCTTTTTATTATAATCAATCAATGTATGGCCAATTTCTTTAACCGCCTTGCAACTTAGGACTAACAAGGTACTACTGAAAATTACTAAACTATTTTTTTATACTTTCATATTCCGCTTTGTAGTCAAACAATTATTGATTAAACTTCTTAACGAAAATAAGATAACAATATTTGAAATGAGCAAACCTAAGTTAACTAGATTATCATAGTAATATCTGTGACTACAGGCGCGCAGACGCATACGTTTGTATGAATTAAACCCATCCCCGAATCCTCTCGTTAAAATTGCAAATTAAGTAAATGCCGCTGCTCTTTGCCGTAAATTTGTTAAATTAAATGTAGCGAGCTGTTTCTCATGAACCGTAATAAGTGAACAGTTGAAATTTTCACAGAGTGTGAATTTCTATAGCAGCTATAACAACAAATAAAAATAAAGAAACATTAAACATTTAATAGGAGACCCCTTTACATGAAACCCCATACAAGAAACGTGTTTTTTTTATTAAATGTGTAGTGTTCAATATTGTGGTGCGGTGGTACGGAACCCTTCGGGTTGCTTTTGTTTTTAGGTTCTCAACTGAATTCAATTCCTATTCATCATCAAGTTCAGTTTTATTTCCCGGTAGGTATATCTTGATTGACAAGTGCACTATGTGCAGGTTGTAGATAAGATATACTTATTATGATAACATTGTACATTCAACGTCAAAAATATCGACACGGACAGACTGTTCAAAATGATCTCAACAACTAAGAAAATTTTACTTTATCTCAATTGGATAAAGTTCTCGTCAGAATGACATTTGTCCTGTATTGTCTTCATTCTGAAATATTCCTTGTATCATTGAGTTAATATTTAATTTTCATAGTTGTTTAGATCATTATGAACAGTATGTTCGTCCCAATATTATTGACGCTGACTGTACCTTATCATTAAACCGAAACCAGTAAAACAAAGCTAAAATTTGGTCCCCGTGGCCCCATTGGTACATCTAGTAAATGACAATCATATGTTGTGCATACCTCGATCATCCCACAAACCGAGGCCCCACGATTGGCCACGATTGTACCCGAATGGTAACAAATTAATCATCACGGCGCAATCTCCGGGCTATCAAATGGCCGTGGTTTCTGCGGTTAAGCGTTATGTGCCAACAGTTCTGATGATTTTTTGTTTAAGTATATTTGGTATAAATCAGTAATTTATGTCATTGATGATGAAATGACATAAATTATGTTTGAGTTTATGAGTTTGCGAAGTATTGGTGGATGGAATGGATTGGAATAATTGGTGTTTAGCAGTCTCACTTTGATATTTAAAATATATTAGTCCAAAACCACCTACTGCTTGCGACCCGAAGTTACATAGTAGTACTTAAGTCTATTTATTTGTCAGAATATTGTTACAGAGATGTTACATGGCTCTTAATTTTCAATATTCTGGCAAAAAATTAATGTGATAAATGATGTTACGTCTGTAAGTAGGTTTGAAAAAACACTTCTACAAGTCAATCGGCGTTTCCTATCTGACTATTCTGAGAAGAACGGCCGAAACAAACTCAGAGGTCAAAGTCTCTTTTAAGTCCAGACATAATCTTGGTCAGATCATGTGGATTGGTGTCTGAAATAGTCTTTTGAGGAAAGAACCACACAGATTGAGTGGACCTGTCCAATCAGTGCACGCATTTATCAGTAATCATGCAGCTCAACTCAGAACTTGAAGAGCTCAACGATTTGACGAACACAACCAAAGAAAGGACATCTTGGTCGGCCGCATAAAGTACTCAAACTGCCAGATTATCATTAAAAACTAACTGAGAGCGAGAGAGAGTAGAAACAAAAAAAAAATCACATGACCCACATAGTCCTCCCAGTGACAATAACGAAAACAATAATTATATTATACTTCTCAAAGTAAATATTCATGTCAAAAAGACTACATTATGTCAAAGAGATAATAAGAAGAAATAACAGTTATTTTTCTTGGCAAATATTGTAGTGTGAGCGTCGCCTTGTATACTATAATAATAGTGCAGTCTATTTAGGAAATTCTTTTATTAATTAATACTTTAGCAGAACTTTACTTTAAACAAAACCGTCTAAACTTGAAAAAATGCTGGCCTGCGTTACTAAAAGCTACGATTGGCATTTAAAACGGTCTGTTACTGGCCATTGGAACCAGGCTAATTTCGGTACCAATATTTGAGAACCAGCTTTTATAATTTTACGTCATTACAGAAAGCTTCGAATAGATAAAAGGATCGCAGCATTTGGCAAATCAAACAAATCCTATACCATAGCCAATGGACTATTAATCCGCTTACAATAGAGCCTGCATTCAATATGGCTGCCGTCCAAAATCGAACAAGCAGTAACATTGGCGGACAATCGCGTTACCAGCCGGGTAGCCGTTAACAGCAGAATTGATCGATTAAATGATGATGGGGCTGTAAAGTAATAACGGGCTTCAATATGATTATTATTACCTACTAGCTGTGCCCGTGACTTCACCCGTGTGGATTTTAGAAATTACCCCATAGGAACGTGCTTACGGGACAAAAGTAGCATTTGTTACTCCTTATAACCTCAGCTATCTGGCAGTGAAAGTCCTGTCAAAATCGATCCAATCGTTTTGGAGATTAGCTGGAACAAATAGACAGACAGGCAGACCGGCTCACAAAAACAATTTAAAATTGCCTTTTTGTTATAAGTACCGTCTAAACTTTAATATGCATTTATAGTAAAACGCTATTATTTTGATATTACAAACAGAAGAACGCTAAGAAGAACAGATATTTCATTTTATTTATTTGTATGTACACACGGCTACACGTCAAGCTATACATTTCCAGTTTACGCTGATCTGGCACTGTACGGAAATCCTATACAATGCGAGATCAGCTTATACTGGAAAAGTATAGCTTGATGTGTAGCCGTGTGTACAGTATGTATGTTTGTATTATTTATGTGTATAAATGTCAGCACGTAAACGTCATATGCTGAAGATGGGCATTAGGATGCCCATCTAAGTGTGTGTCAGGAACGTATTCTCTTCACAGCCGGACTGTAGTGTATTGTACTTACTGTTTAGTTAAAATGTTATAAAATTAATCTTAAATATTTTGACGGTCTTTGACATGGAAATGAAGCGTTATTAAAGGTAAATCAAGGGCATTACTTACAAGGCTGCTATTAGTTATCGATCGCCACTTACAAACAGGAATCCACTACGTGTAGAGAATACACGCATTAGATATGAAGGCACCTACTTCCACACGATTTAAATATAACTGGCGAAATGTGGGTGTGCTATAGGACCACCTCTGCCAAACCCTTCGTGGATAACAGGCGTGATTTTATGATAAAATATACACGACAAAAGACTTTGATACAATATATCATCATTTGCTTAGACCAGGGATAGCGAACCTTAAACCTCTACGAGTAATTTTTCCAAAAAAGAATAAAAAAATAATATGGCATTGACGTGCCAACAAATAATCTTGACTTATTGACTTCTAGAAAAAGGCTAAATACTTTCACAATAATAGGTACGTCTACTCTTTATTAGCAAACAGAAATAGACTTGTACTATTATACAGTAATCAACGTCACACCACCTTATATAAATGAAAGAACAAATTAGTGCAACTTCTGGTGTCTGGTATTAGGTTCATATATTACTTTTAGCAGAATGCAAGCTGAACTGAAATCATGCGACATAGGTACGGTTTCTGAAAGTAACGACTCTTCTTATACCTAAGAAGATGAAATTATCACGCTCAGATTTCTATGTTTGTTACTGTGACTTAGGCTGCCGTGCCCAAATTATTTTGTTGCGTGCCACCAAAGGCTCGCGTGCCATTGGTTCGCGACCCCTGGCCTAGACTATAACCAGATGTAGCTGAGTACCAGTATTTTAAATGGAGCGGCTGCCTTTACAACCCAGTTTCTAGGTAACACGATATCCGTTGGTGAGACTGGTTGTCAGACTTTCGGGCTTCTGACGACCCGTAACGACTGTCAAAATATCCACGAATGACAGCCGGGACCAACGGGTTAACGTGCTTTCCGATGCACGGAGAGGTCTCGGTATGTAAAGATGGTCACCCATCCACGGACCAACCGCAGCAAGCGTAGCTTAACCTGATCGATCGACCCGTGCGTCGGTTATTACTTTGCTACAAGCCCCTCGGATACAATACTTGGATATAATATGTACAGACACATACCTACGGCGAATTTGATCAACTCTTTGTCTCGTGCATAAAACATTTCACCAATGACCACAATATGACAAGCCGTCAGTTTGTTGTCATAGGGTCCATTTTTCTTTACATGTCTATTTGGTGAACACACAAGGTACAAAAAAATTCGAGTTTCAAATCATCCACCCACTAGGTATTATTAGCACTTGTCGGAAACGTATGCTATATGAAATTAACTATTTAAACACATTAGTTATTCCCCCCCAGTGGGGTTCCCGCATTGTCGTTGCGGGGGGGCTCAGTAACCGTGGTCACCCTCCCACGGTGAAGCAAAGAGGAACCCCAAGGTGGGGCCGCTCGTCAGGGCTTGTGCCTCCAAGCCGACGACGTAGCGGCCAAAAAGTAGGTTGCGGTGAGGTGCATCGCAACTGAGGCGGGCCGCGATGTCGAATGGGAGGCATCGCGGCTGAGGGTTACAGGCTGCGGCGGAGGAGGAGTGCCGGTACTTCTGAGTAGCGCTCTTCCCTTCCGTAGCCTGGACGGGGCCGCCACCGTTTGATGGCGGACGCGGTGGGGCCGCAGGGGAAGAGGAGTGTCGGTATAGCGTTGGCCGCTCTCCCTATCCCCTGCGGCCGAAAAGTGGTTGGCGGCGGGGCCACTGTACTGACCCGTCGCAGGAGGACGTCAGCAGCAGCTGGTGGGGCCCGCAAGGGCCGATGCCTGCTAGGGGTGCGGGTTGTTCGAAAGAGATACCGCGGCCCCTGGCATACGGGCAGCTGAAGGAACATGGGTGGGTTTTAGTCAGTAAAAGTCTGACACGCCCTCCTGCTCCAACCAGAGCGGGAGAAGTCATTTGATGATTTCCCACCCACAAAAAAAAAAAAAACACATTAGTTATTTACTCAAAATCCAAATCTCAGGACGCCATATTTGTTTATGAAAACGGAAAAGAATATAAAAACAGACTTTACGCCGTCTCTGGCCTTTGCTCAGTATATTCTTCCTCCATTTAAATAGTTGACTATTTCGCCAAGTGGAAGTGTAGGTAGTTACTGCAAAACCAATAGCTATCAGAATCTCGGACTTTGATTAACTGTGGTATCGCATCTCCGGTGCAAGGAAACCGGAGCCACGGGGCCACCGGGAAGCCAATCTACTTACTATTGATCCAACGGCATGCATCGCGATTGGTTCGAAGCCGAGTCTGTTTGAGCGAGTTGCTGTGTAAATGTTTAATGTTATATCGATTTTGAGGTTATATTTAGCTGTTTGGAGTGTAATTTTTGAACTAAGTATGTGATGGATTTATTGTTAAATAATTATAATGTAGTACTAAATTCTCTTCTGGAATTTAGAGACGATACAAGATGTAACAGAATGTGCGCGTCCTGAAAGTGTTTGTTCATAATTAACTACTGAATCGATTTCAGTGACTTTTAATATAGGTATATTTTTATTACGTATTTAAACAACTTCCGGAAAAACACAAAAAACTGAAAAATAACTTTAATTTGGGAAGGCGGTAACAAAAAATTAAAATACATATCCAGTCACCGATTTCCGAAATTAAAGTTATTTTTCACTTTGTAGTGTTTTTTCGAAAGTCAATTGTTTTTTGGAACTTTTTTATCTAAATAAGTAATAATAGTTTACTTTAAAAATAAGTTTTGATCGTTGTATTATGCTTTTTATCACACATTTGCTCGTAAAGGGTCTCTTATTACACCAATTTCAATATCGTAATGTATGTCATACGCACTTGTGCGTTATGGTAATGTAAAACGCACGGTTTATCAAGATGCTCCGTCTAAAACGAACGGTACTTTTTTAAATCTTAGCAAAGAGTTTTTATGTCAGAAAAGTGGTCAACATTTTATGAATAAAATTAACTTTGAGAGATAAAAAAAAAAACATTTAATTCTTTAATTTAATTAGTTTTGAAAATAAATTACAACCATTTATCTGTAACAAAAACAAAAAAATATTAATTTACTTTATTAGTTATACTGGCTGTTTTTGTGCCTTTGCCTTAATAAAAAAAGCGCTGATGCGCGTGCATCGCTAATTTGTAAACAAGTAATAACCAATTTTACAAATTGTTCAAATGTTTCTAACTGCTTTAACAAGTGATTAAAGATTTACTCGTTTAAGAAAGTCCGACTTTTATTTATTTCCTCGCAAATATGTTATAAAACGTCGTATGATATACGTGCGCTTTACCGCACTTATATCATAATGTACCCTAACGCAATACTCTATTTGGGGTGTATATGGTCTTGCGTTAATTATGTAACACATTATATTATATGTATTAGGTATCGACATACAATTAAATGCAATAATTTATTTCAAACAAATGATTGATTATTTGTTTGTAAGAAAGGAAGGAAGGAAAATAAATGCATAATTATGCGTGTTTTTCCCGGAGTGTCATTAATTTCATGAATACCAATGCCGAAAATGGGCACTAGTGCTAAGTAATTTTGAATATTGTCATTGCAAATTTCCTTTTGAGTATTTTATAATATTGGTTTTAGTTAAATAAGTATTGTAATGAATCTGCTTGTATTGTTTTTTTTTTGGGTGGGAAATCATCAAATAACTTTTCCCGCTCTGGGTGGAGCGGGAGGGCGTGTCAGACTTATACTGACTAAAACCCACCCGTGTTCCCTCAGTTGTCTGTGTGCCAGGGGCCGCGGTATCTCTTTCGAACAACCCGCACCCCTGGCAGGCATCGGCCCTTGGGGGCCCCATCAGTTGGTGCTGACATCTCTTTGAGGCGCGTGTGGAACATAACGCGCCATCTACCCAGGCTTGGTCTTTACCGGACAGCGAGCTACCCATTACTCGCCGTCCGCAAGCCCGCGCCTACGGTGGGTGGGAATCAGTCTAGGATTCCCGACGACCAGGGCTACGGCCGTGAGGGCGCATGTACTGCCTCTCTTTCACGTGCGCCGCCTCCCTCTTTGCGAGCATCACTGCTTCGCTGAAGGAAGCGACTGCTACCCATGCACTCTCGCTCCGTACCATGGCCTGGACCAGGGCCGGACGCGAGAGATCGCCGCCGCCGATCGCCTCCATGAGGACACGGCGGTGCTCCGCCCAAGCCAGGCAGACCTCCACCGTATGCTCCACCGTGTCCTCAGGGCGATCTTTGCAATGGAAACACCCGGGAACGCTTGTATATATATATAACGCTTCATGGCGTAGAATTATCTTTAGTCCACCGGGGTAAATGCATAACACGCTAACAGTTCAGTAGGAATGGCTCAAAATCATTCATTGCGTTATTTAAGTTGTTGAAGTTCGTTGTTGAGGGGCTTGTGGCTAAGTAATATTAGCTGCACGGGTCGATCGTTCAGGTTAAGCTACACTTGCCGCGGTTGGTCCGTGGATGGGTGACCATCTTAAGATACCAAGACCCCTCCGTGCCTAGGAAAGCACGTTAAGCCGTTGGTCCCGGGTGCCATTCGTGAACCTTTGACAGTAGTTACGGGTCGTCAGAAAGCCCGAAAGTCAGACAACCAGTCTTACCAAGGGGTATCGTATTATCCAGTAACTGGGTTGTGGAGGTCAGATAGGCAGTCGCTCCATGTAAAATACTGGCATTCAGGTACATCCGGTCAGACTGGAAGGCGACCCCAACATAGTTGGTAAAAGGCTAGGCAGATGATTTACGTTATTGAACAGAAGGATTTTTCCAACATACGAAGCAACGGATTAGCAAAATATCGTTCGAAATGATTCAGATTGTGATTAATAGTGTGTTACGCAATTAGGGTACAGATGCCAGCACGTCATGCTATCCCAAACTGTCAAATTTTCCCAATTGAACTTGAACCTTATTTGTTTTGTTATAAAGTTGAAAAACTATCAAAGAAATTTGACAGATTGTGGTAGCTTGATGTGCTGGCGTTTGTACCTACCGACCCCGCCTGGGTTCTACCTATGAAGATCAGGGTTAACTTAACTAAATTGCATACAATTCATAACCTGTCAATTCCCTACTACATATTTCTGGAGTTTTCGATTCGCCCACAAATAAATTAAACTTCGTGCGAATCGTCTGCAGAAAATAATATGTTATTTAAAAGTGTCGTTTCGCCCGTTTCGTGCTAAACGACTACTAAGCCGAAGATCGAAGAAGAACAAAAAATACTTACATTATGTGACCAGTATGAAAAGTCGAAGTTAAAGCTTTTAGCGCCATCCTTGCTGCCAGGCGGTGCCTTCGGGTTTACTATCACTGGAACAAAAAAAACGCATTTTTTAGCATAAGTAGGTATTATCTTCAACAAGTCTACTTATTCTCTACAGATTGCAAAGGAACTCTTCCCGGAAAATGGTTTCCGGATTTCTGAGATTTTAAGAAAGTTGAATTCGCGTCTCGATCCGTTCGAGTTTTGACATCACTAACCTAATTTTACTATGTATTGTTGAAAAGGAATGCTCTAGCGTTTTGTTTTCAATGGATATCCCATACAAAATAATGTTAAATTCTTTAACTTTGTATCGTAAATGTTGCAAATAGCCGTAAATGTAGGTGTTGTTATTGAAGAAATACACATCTCTGTTCAATAACTTGACATTATATAACATGACAAGGGCAACATGTATAAATCAAAATTTGTAAGTAAATAATAATTCGTATGCTTTAACATTGAAAGAAAAAGCAAAGGAGTTTTATTTGTCACAGAAACACGTGCAAATTAACTCGAATAATAAATAAAGGAGAACTAAATAAAATAGATCTAAATCACGAGCACCAAACAAAAATAGTCGACAGCTGCACGTCGTAACTGTGACAAGAAGGCTTCCACTCAGCATTATGCTGCGCTATGGGAGTGACACAGTACAGCCCTGATTTTCAGTAGGTACCCGAAAAGAACGTACGGAAACCAAGGTGGCATTACACTACTTGAATCGACCCTAACATCATACAAGACAGACAGTGCTTCAAAGACTTAAGGCAGGGTCATTAATAGAGCACTAAGCCCTATAATCCTATTCAAGTCCATCATTAAGCAGTTCCGTCAGCCACTAGACGAGATACTCAGACCCGCAAACTCGTAAGGCAGTACTATCAACCAGTAACACTTGAGCTACGAAAACCGCCTTTACCGCTATGTGATTAAGGCGCTGTCAACGTTAAAGTATTACCATGGCCCTGCAGTTGCCTATACATTTCACATTTCGCACAAATGTGAGTAGTCGAGGCGTCGCGACGTATCGACCGTCAACGTCGCCGCGGCGCCATCGCTTGCATTCAGTAAGGACCGGTGCATACGAGCGAAAGAGTGGCGCTTTGTACAGAATGCGTCAATGCTAGGATTGCTGTGAATGCCTTGATTACTTGCTTTTGTGTTGCTGTCGGTAATCACTTTTCAGCATTGAAAAGCTTGTTATTAATTCAATACGAATGTTGAAACTTGTACACACGGCTACACATCAAGTTATACTTTTCCAGTATAAGCTGATCTCGTATTGTATAGGATTTCCGTACAGTGCGAGATCAGCGTAAACTGGAAATGTAGGTATTGCTTGATGTGTAGCCGTGTGTACCTAGTTATTTATTAAAATTCCATTATAGCCCTACCTACGCCTAAGCTACATACACAGGCTATGTAGTAGCACAAAAGCATACTGATTTCGAGTTGCTCAGATGCGCCCATAATAACACATAATTGCCATGTGTATTTATGTATATACAGGGTGTTTGGCAGAACGTTGAACATACGAAAATGGTGGATAGGTGGGGTCATCTGCTACTTACTCAGCCCTAATTTATTTGGCCCTGGCCAAAAAAAAAATGAAATAATTCTTAAAGGTTTTTTTTTTTATAAAAGCAAATTATATACCATTAGAAAGGTTACACACTAGGGATGTTTTACTAGAATTGGAACTCCTCAATCATTTTTTTTAATGCAAGTTGAAATTAAGATTAAAGTATTTTTTACATCTTTTTCTAAGTTTGAGGACTCATAATTTTTTGTCTAGCTAACATCTAACAAAAAAATTACCTGTTTTACCCATTTTTAATAAAAATTACACTTTAAAGTTAAGATAGTGGTGAAACTAGAAGAAAGCAAAAAAAAAAATATTTTAATATTCAGGGGGCCAGGGCCACATAAATTAGGGCTGAGTAAGTAGCAGATGACCCCACCTATCCACCATTTTCGTATGTTCAACGTTCTGCCAAACATCCTGTATTACCGTGTGTATTTAAAAAAAAAGAGGATAATTATTTTTTACAAATACGAAGAGCACATGCTATAAAAATGTTACTCCTACCGCAAGCTGTGTTAGAGAACTTCGTTTCAATAACATACGTACTAGATAGCAAAAATGCTTTTCAATCGCAAGTGTATTTCAGCCTATTTCGATATTAAATATTTCAAATAAGAGACAATATTATAAATGGCCCGTTCTTATAACACATTCTACTCTAAATATAGACGAGATTCGAAATAACTTAAAACCAACTTGTAACCTTGCCTCCTTCAATACCAAACCTTAGATAACTTAGCCTATCAAGTTCTAAGTTACCTAGTGTTCAGAACCGACTGAACGGGTTAATTCTAAATCGCTACTTAAAGTTAGATACCGCCTATCTATTCACTTAGCCCCGACTTAGGATCACTTAAGAGTTGAGTTGAGTTCAGCCAAGTGCGAAGTTAAAGGCAATTGGATCAGTCGTCTAACTCGAAAGACAATTAGTCTAGACTATAGAAATCTAAATTGAATTCCCTTTAGGAAGCTGTTAGTTGGAACAAAAACAATAATTTTTAAAAGGACTGAGCTACCATTTACCTTTAATTAATATGACATTGTATGCCTGTGATCCTTGAATCATTAATCTAAGCAATCATCATCTGCCTAGCCTTTTTCCAACTATGTTGAGGTTGGCTTCCAGTCTAACCGGGTGCACCTGAATACCAGTATTTTACTTAGAGCGACTGCCTATATAACCCCCACGACCCAGTAGTTAGGTAATAGTTGAGCTCGTCAAGTTCTGAGTTGAGCTGTATGATTACTGATAAATGCGTGGTTCTTTCCTCAAAAGACCATTTCAGACACCGATCCACATGGTCTTCACATGATCTGACTAAGATTATGTCTAGACTTTAAAAGAGACTTTGACCTTGTTTCGGCCTTTCTTCTCAGAATAGTCAGACAGGAAACGCCGACCTCATCTAGTTTAAAAAAATATGATTGACGTGTAAAAGTGTTTGTACAAACCTACTTACAGAAATGAAATCATTTATCATTTATCATTAATACGATACCCCTTGGTAAGACTGGTTGTCCAACTTTCGTAACGACTGTCAAAGATCCACAAATAACAGCCGGGACAAGCCGAGCCGACCCTTGCGGGCTTTGGTATGTAAAGCTAACCTCGGCAAGCGTACGTTAACCTGATGATCCTTCGTGCGGCTGTTATAACTTAACCACAAGCCCCTCTCATGAACCAAGATAAACTTTGATAAATGCATCCAGCATCCAATAACGTTAATACCTAATAGCACATAACCCACAAGACATCAAACCCGTCCCCCACAATACCTAATTTAATAAACCTCCCCTAGCAACATAAACTTGAATCGTAAAATAACGTATGAGTCAAGCGCGCTTCACCGCCGCTCTTCTGCATCGGGGCTTATATGAGTCACAGATGCAGCGCTGGAATATACAAGCTGTTGATTTGCATCCTAGTCAAATTCAAGGACGTAATTATGCTAATGATTCTCGACCCAACTCAACAATAAAATGGGTAGGTACTTTTTTTTTTTTTTTCATGTTTACTGAAATCCGTAAGTGTGAACCAACCGTATTTAAAGGCGGCGCGTCTGTTACTAGCCCTATAACCGCGCTTTCACACACAAACAAACGCAAACATTCATACACAACGCATACGCAACGATCATTCGATAAATTCGTAGGTACAAAATCCCACCCCAACCAACCACGGCGCAGGGACTCTCCCGCGCTCGCGCCGGCGGCCCCGCGCCCCCGAACCAACAGTGTGTTTGATGTCGCCGCATCGTGCGTGCGCTTTGCGAATTCCGCTTCTCGGTAGGTGCATTGTTAAGACGTCATTCGATACAAAGTGCAAGATGACGGACAATTATTCTAATGTCGAGTTGGTGGAGATGGTCCGCCTGTATGCCATCAGTGGAGACAGCCTACGTGGAGCCATCCGGATGTTCACGGAAATGTTTCCCGATCGACAACCCCCATCACAGAGCGTCATGCTGGCTGCAACACAGAGACTGCGGGATTATCGGCAGTTTGACGTTCCCCGGCATGCTCAAGCTCGCGGCAGCGTAGGCCTGCCTGTCGCCTTGCAGGAAGACATCCTGGAATACTTCCAGCGAGAACCACGGGCAAGCACGCGGGAGGCTGGTCGACGCTTTGGAGTGCACCACACCACAGTGTGGCGCCTACTGAAGCGGGAACTGCAGCACCCGTTCCACTACCGCAAGGCACAAGACATTCACCCAGCTGATAATGTCGTGCGGATTACATTTTGTCGCTGGTTGCTGGAACACCAAGACGCCAACATCCTGTGGACGGACGAGTGTTTATTTACTCGAGTTGGCGTCTACAATGTTCATAACGAACATTGGTGGGCTCACCGCGACCATAACCCGCACGTAACCAAACGGCATGCGTTCCAAGTGCGGTTTGGACTGAATGTGTGGGCTGGCATAATAGGGGAACACGTGCTTGGACCCTACTTCATCGATGGGCACCTCAACAGTGCAACATATCTGGAGTTGTTGCGTCACATTGTTGAGGAGATGTTGGAAGATATTCCTCTGGCACTACATCGCAACCTCTTTTACCAGCAGGACGGTGCTCCCCCTCACTATGGTCGGCAAGTACGCGAGTACTTGACCGAAAAGTTTGGTGACCACTGGATCGGTCGCGGAGGCCCTGTGGCCTGGCCTCCGCGTTCTCCGGACCTGACGCCTCTAGACTTTTATTTGTGGGGAGACGTTAAAAGGTTAGTTTACACGGAGGAAGTGACAAGTGTAACAGAATTACGTGCAAGGATCATTAGTGCTTTCGACACTTTAAAAACGAATGTGTTAGTTTTACGTAAGCTGAAGGAAAACCAGCTACGTCGTGCTCGATTGTGCCAAGAGTGTGATGGTGGCAACTTTGAACAATACCTCCGGGTAACATAAGTAGGTAATTTATTTATTTGTACATTTTGTAAATACGTTGTTAGCTTAATCAATTTTATTTGTGTAAATAAGTTGATTTCAAATTTTTAACTACGCCAATAATACCTAAAAGTCGAAAGTATCACCACTTACTTACATTTAACTATCAAATCTTTAAAAAACATTTTTATACTTAGTAGATCGGGGTAGGTATTATTGACGGTCCTAAGCCCGTTAAGTAGGAAGGAAAATTTCAAATCAACCAATTTAATCCACAAATAAAAACAAAGTCACTACGAAAAGTTTAGGCTGAACGATAGCAATAAAGCAAAACTTAAATTTTATTAATCATCTGATAGCAGGTCAGTGAACTTTTTATGGCGTCTAGTATTACTGTCATTAGTAAGATTCCGTATTATACTGATGCTTAAAAGGAGTTAATTATCAAACGAAATTTATGACAATAATGTAGGTGATTTTCGAAATAAAATTAGGTAAAATTATTGCTACCGGTCGCTAAGGTCATTTCTCGGTCGCGCACGAGTAAGACGTCGAAATTCACGCACACAGCTGCTTGTCGCTGTGTGCGTAGACTGCGTAGTCGGGTGATTCTCTTTCATTTGTATTGAATTAAGGGTTTAATTCTGAAATACTGTTAAATTTCAACAACAAAAAAAAGCAGCGCTTATTAGTTATTGCCCGGTACTGTACTTTCAATTGATTATTTATGTCTTTTATGACAACCACCTGAAATTTGACGAGGATGCAAAACAACACCTTGTATACTGTGTGCCAAAATATATACATTCTACTGAGGGAACTATCTAGATTTTGGCTGATTATATTTTGTCAAAACTATGCAAGAGGAATGCGAGGTACTAACGCAAACAAGCAGATTATTTTAATACAAAACGTCTTATGCAGGAAATGAGAGAGGAAAGTTTGCAGAAAATCTCAGTTTCAATCTGTCAAATATAGCTTTAATTTACCTACATTTTTGACAACTCTTTAACATGAATCGTCGCTGACACTACGTCACCGATTGCGATTACGACAAGATTTTGAACGTTTTTGTTTTTAAATAGGGAAATTGGCATGAAGGCCTCAATCACGCTGCACAGCCGCTCTCCTGCACCGGGGCTTATATGAGTGACAGATGCAGCGCTGCAATTTCTTTTGTGTGCCAAAATATACAGACCCGGCTTATAAAATCTACGTAGAGCTAAACTCTAGACCTTTGCTGTTGGCTTTTGCATGATTTCGGCTTAATAAAGCCCGTTATTTATACAAGAGCAATATGAATTGCTATGTGTAGTTACTAAATAAATTATTCAGCAAAAAAACAAAACAACATACCTAATGTTAAACCCAAATATATTTTTTTTTTTTGTCAGTAAAAGAAATACATAAAAATATGACAAAACTCAAAGTCACAACTGTTGTCGCTTCAACCATCAAAACACGTTTTTGTACAATAATAAATTGTTGTGAATCAAACGCGGTTATTCATTATCTGTCTGCTCCATGCCTTACTAATGTAAGGCATGGAGCAGACAGATAATGCAAAACCGATGCAGTTTTGTGACTCATAGTTGTAATCAACTATGAGTCACAAAACTGCATCGTTGCAACCAGACAGACTGGGTGCCAGGGAATAGTTTCATCTCAATGCTGGAGCGGGAAAAGCAATCTAATAAAGAGCAATGTAACTTCTATCTAAACGTTCATTTCATATTTATCGCAGGAATCGTTGTCAATATAATATGAGAACAGAAATAGAGTATAATTTTATTCGGCAATTACACACTAGCTGACGTGACAGACATTGTCCTGTCTTAACTATGAATATTGAATTCGCATTGGTATAATATTAGAAAAGTTAAGATGGTCGTTAAGTTTTCTTGAATTTTCTAATGTTAGGCGGAACTTTCTTCATTTTGTCTTTCATAAGAACCTTCTCCTGACAATAACAAACACAACAAAAACAGAATTAGCAAAATTGGTCCAGCCGTTCACGTGTGATGCCGTGACCAAGGGAAATAGGGATTAATTTATAGATTACCAATGCTGTGAATTAAACGCGCTTATTCATTGTCTGTCTACTCCCTGCCTTACATTACAAATATGAGTCACAAAACTGCATCGTTGCAACCAGACAGACTGGGTGCCAGGGAATAGTTTCGGTCTTAATGCTGGCGCAGGAAAAGCAATCTAATATAAAGCTATGTACACTCTCTCTTTGTTGCCAGATGTGTTTTTAAGATATTGATTAATCAATCAAATATAATATAAGCATCGAAATGACTATAATATTAGTATTCTGATTTCATTTCATTTTGCACAATAAGACGAACTGAATAACAAGTCACTATTTTTCTGTTCAGTATTCAGGGCATAAAAGCTAAGCAAAATCTTATACTTAAATAAATTTTGTAGAAATTATGAGGTTCAATAGTACTTCATAATGTTTTTGTTTTATGAATTACTAGCTTTTGACAGCGGCTTCGCCCGCGTTGAGGTCGAAAATTATCTCACGAGAACGTACTACGGGGATAAAAAGAAGCTATATTTCATCCAAATTCGTTCAGGCAATTTTGCGCGATTGAGTAATAAACATCCAAACACCTAAACATACATACAAACTTTCAAATTTTTATCATATTACTAGCTGACCCAGCAAACGTTGTTTTGCCTTATAAATTATTTAGGGGTGGACTACCCCTAACATTTAGGGGGATGAAAAATAGATGTTGGCCGATTCTCATAGATACCGGATAAGCACAAAAAATTTCATCAAAATCGGTCAAGCCGTTTCGGAGGAGTATGGCAACGAAAACTGTGACACGAGAATTTTATATATTAGATTAGGAAGTAGAATTATAATTATACAGCATTTATCACAGAGATGTCATCATTTTTAAGGACATGGTACAGACCATCAAACTACGTCATCATCTCAGCGTTGCTAATTAGCCTTTCACCAAACTCAAACAGCGCATGAATCAAACACGCCTCAAAATCGCCAGTATAAACCTTCCCTTACTTTATGAGTCACAAGACTCACAACTGCATCGCTGCACTGAGAGATAGTGTCACGATTTACAGTTATTTTACCGTCCCTAGCTCCCAGGGGTGAACAATCACACTGAGAGCAATGTCGTTATTATTTATTATTTGCTTTATGACGTTGTTTTATGGAAAGGAAATAGAGCATTCGTTTTATTTGAAGATGGCGGTGTGAGTCAAGAGCGCTGCTAATGCGCTATGCTGTTCCCGGTTAAGTATTATGAGACGAACTTCAGTACTAGTATCTATCTACAGTGACTCATCGGCCATTAATATTATGTCGCTACATAAATGCACTTCCATGGAAAGTTGTTTTACTTCCCCTTTTTCCGAGAGTCAGCAATCAGCCGAGTTGAGAGTGCTATACTCAATGAATCTGTTAGCTATGGTAATACATTTTTAGCTAAAAACATCCTACTATATAATATTATAAATGTGCAAGTTTGCATGTTTAGATATTTAAATGTTTGGATGTTTGCACACAGATAGTTAGTAACCTTTTATCCCGGTATTAGGTACGTTCCCGCGGGATTATTTTCAACCTCAGCTAAATCTAGTAGTTAATAATTTAAAACATGATGAAGGTTTATCTTGACTTCTGCATCAAAATCTGCTTCGCACGCTTATTACGACTTAACAGAAAAACATCGAGATCCTATTTATTACCTATACATATTTAAGTATGCTTTATAGATATTCACCTTCCAGAATGAATTCTGTAAATGATGGTGAGAACCGCGTTTTAACCCGTTGCGGAGTTTAGAGGAACAACGCGGTCATAGAGATAGACACGAAAAGCGACTTTAATTTGTACTGTATAGAGACATAGATGCTTCAGGCCACCCACAACTTTGAAGAGAACATAAGTATAAAGATATATCCTTCACCTAGTCATCACAAACACTTCTACTAGTATAGGTATTAGAATGCAACAAGGGTACATCGGCCATGTTGTCGGAACAGGCGAGAGGCTTCCGGTATTGGAAGCCAGCCCGCATCGAACGTTGCAAGGTCGACGAACAAAGCGTTCGACTGTCACAGCAAAAGTTGAAGTATAGTATGAATAGATGTTGTGAGTCGAGGACCGCGTTGTTTGTATTTATCTATGCCAAGTCTGAATTAGTGTAGGTATAGCAATGAAATATTTTAATGGAACTTAAAGCTTAGATGCTGTCAATCGATAAAATTCAAATGATGGGAAGCTACATTTACAAAAGTGTTTTTGTTTTTTTCTAACTATGCACCCCCAAATAAAGCTCAGTTTAGAAATCAAACGAGTGAATGTAGGTACATACTATCCTATGTTTGTGGAAACACGGATAACGACGACCTTAAGACTGGACACACTAGAAGCAGAAGGAGGAGGATAGGGTGTTGTGGCACAGCCTGGCAGGAGAATATCACTAAAAGAATGCGCTTGTTCGATTTTAGTTTGATCTATAGCTCCTTTTAACGCAAAGATAAGATGACAATCAAGCAAATACCAATTTCAGGGCACGACGTCGCAAGTTATCAAAATAAGGCAAGTAATCGTCAAAAAATATTCAATAACATCAAAAGAACGAACATTAAGTATAAGTAGTTCAAGTGTAAAATTAACAATTTATCACCAAAAAGTAAGTCGTAAGTCACTGAACTGTACAAAAAAACATGAGCGTCATGAACTTCGCATAACGGCCAATAATTGGCTGTACCATTTTATTTTACGAGGCCAGCCAAACAATCGCCTCGTTTCTTTGCTCGCTCCGATGAGAAATGGTTGTAAAAGTGAATGAGGCATCAAAAACTTAAGGGTCAAAGTACGAAGTGATTTAGTAGTGATTGTGGGGGCATTATGCGGAAAATTTGAGAACCTCACTCTACTTGGAAACCTTTATACACAAGAGGTAAAAATAAGAGCAAGCAACAAGAACAGTGTTAAGTCTTATCTGAATGTGAATGGTGGTTATATATACAGAGGCAGACCAAAGCAAAGATAGAAGGATTATTATGTAAATGATGACTAGGAAAGAATCAAATAGTGAGACGACGGCTTATAGAGATGTAGGTATGGAAGAAAAAGATGTACAGAGGCAACCCCAAATAAATTGCTATAAGGACAGGTGAAAAAATACTCCATTTTCTTGCCGTAAATAAAACCTGCTCCAAATATTTGGTTGCGGAGCTCTATTTTGTACTGAAAACAAAATACTGGAAAGCTTTTGTTCTCTCCATCAAAAAAGATTCACTTCACAAATGATCGCTCATTCCCTAGAATTTGAGACGAAACGTAATTAACGGTGACTAATTGCTTTGATGCCTCAAGAGCCTTCAAAGAGAGAATATTTACGTCATTTCTAAAGAGAAAATGGTGTTTTAATTTTTTTTCTTGCAAAAAAGTCAAATTGAACTTCGTTAAAGGTTGATTAGATTTTGTGCGAATGGAATTAAATTATTTGATAGAAAAAAGGTGTCAGATTTTCAGCAAATGTTTGGACTTTAATTTATTTACCATCACGGCAACGTTATTTTGGCAAGACGTATAAAACACTATACTAATAACTATCCATTGCAGTTTTATTTATATGTATTACACACAAACCCAAGATAAACATTTAATCATGAAACACAACTTCAGACCTTGATCAATATTCAACCTAAATGCTCATTTCAGCATAAATTCTAGCCAAGAACAGGGTTGCGTGCGGTCGCATGCTTAACATAAAATGCTGTGTGCCGTAAATCATATGTAGCTAATATATTATACTTCAATTTAAAATTTGTTTTTAATGTTTGTTACAAAGAGCATAACCGTTAATTGTACAGTGAAAAAGGTACAATTAAAGAAAAAGGATATTTTATAATTAAAACAATTGAAGATGAAGATCCTAAATGACAAGCATTCATTCTTAAAGTCCGTGATGAAAGGGCTCTTCTATCAAAACGAACATAAAACCACCATATTATAATCATAAGTAGGTCAATAAATAGAAGGTTTTTCTGTAAACAAGCGAATAGAATGCCATAGACTAGCTGCTGAAAAACTTTCTCAATTCCTCACAGTACGTCAAAGTTCCACAATACATTACCAACTTAGACCACATAGCCACAGATGAGGAGGGTACAGCAAAATATAGTTAACAATTTCAACGAGCGCAACCGCAACCGCTCCGACACGTTTCGGACGTAACTCGTAGAAAACGGTAACTTAATAAAACTTTATGTGACATTATGGTTTTATTTGCGTACATGTAATCAAAGAGCCAAACACGTACCCAATAAAATTATGAGCCATGTAATCTATGGGGTTGGTTGTTTATTTGGCTTGGTTGCGGGAATTTTGGAGAATGTCTTAATTTCGTGACAACAAAAGAGCATAGAAGAGCAATGTAACCGTTTTCAAACTAGACAATCTTTGCAAAGCATACAAAGAAACTAATACAGCAAGGATAAGCAAGGTACTTCTCGATCTAATGAAATAAAAGAATCCAACTTCAAATATACATCCAATCAAACCATTCGAAAGTAAATGAAATGAAACCACGCGAATTATTTAGAGGCAGGAAGCGAAACTGCGGTGAATTTACGAGAGCCATGGAGCAACCCATGGACAAGGTTTATGGGTCATTATAGGGTTTATAGGCCATTGAAACGCATGGGAAGGGAACAGGGGCGTAGGAGCGGAATTATTTTCAGATTTTGAACACCTGGCCACGAAATTCAAGGCTGTGTAGGGGCTTTGAAATGAATCAGTTTAGCAAGGGTAGTTTTTTGTAGAAAATAGTGAGTCATGTCTTTCTGTTGTTTGAAAACTGAATTTGCGTGGTTTCATTCCCTAGAATTTGCACTTCATTAGATATTAGTCAGACAATATCACGTTGAAATTCGTAGACCTTCTGGGTGCCAAGTAACATGGGGCCCAGAAGATGTATAAAATATCTGCTACTAGTTTGTAAAAATTGGATAATGTATTAATAGACAGAGCACCCATAATACAAGTTTAACCTTAGCTTGGGTGCCAGCGATCAGTATAAGTACTCAGTCATTATAGCTATTTAAAAACAATAGTTTTATAGTATTAAACTATCGCCTTTATGTTAACTGTATAATTGGAAATAAATTTAAGTTATTTATTATTTATAGATATTGAAAATTCACAAGTAATTTTTGCTGTGCCTGGAACAGCCATGAACATCGTCAGTAGCTGGGTGAGAAAGCTTTTACAGTGTCTATGCTAATGCATATTAATGGTATCCGAGCTTAATACTTAGTATGACGCATGTTGTGACGTCATGGCTCTCCCTTTACGAGTCATCCCGCCCCCGATGCTTTAACACCCCCATGTTGTGAAGACGTGACAATGAACTTGAAAGTGGCTGATCATACGCGATTATTGTATTTGGATCAAATGTGGAATTTTATGAAGGCCCATATAGTGACAACTGCATTGAATTCATCGATTTTTATCATCATCATAAATTCAAAGGAGTCATCATCAGTCATGAGAACGGAGATGATGCACTGCCTATTTGTGATCCAAAGCATGTTTCAATAACACACGACATACTTCATAAAACATTGAAGCAAAACATGTCAATACGAAGACACTCATCAATGTAGATCTTTACGCTTGGGAAAACATTACCGAAAGGGAAACGTACATAAATATATGTACGTAGTTTAGCACTAACGAGGTTCGAGCTCGTTAGGTGAGCGCACTGCACAGAAATGGGAGTTCCGTCGACTGTGACGACACATTCAGGCCACTTGCCGAGCTGTTAATAGCAGTAATTGGTAGCGACGTCCACAACTCTTCACTGGTAGAAATGTAAGCCAGAAAGGCCAAAGAAATAAGGATGAGATTTCGATTTTCTAGGCCAACGTAGTGGAGGGTAAGGGTAATTATTCTGGAATTGGTTAAGATCTTTGCGCTAACGAAATTAAATTCTCAAGATTGACAGTTAGTTTTTCTGCCAATGTTTTATTTCATCTGTCTAACAAGTTTTAAGTGTTTAATGATCGGAGCGAATCTTGAGATAAAGGCCAATTCTACAACCAAAATTACTATCTAGCCAAAGTATTAACATAATCTCCTTTTGCGATCACTGCCCTTATGTCACAACCAGGGTCAATTATCCTTTCCTCTGTCAACAAACTTAACTACAAAAACTAGAGTCACATTGCCTTTGACAAGTAAGTTTTAAGAGCTTTAAACTTTAATATTGAATAGTGCAATGATCTAGATATTGCGTTTTATCGAAATTCGATAAAGTTCAGTAACTTTAGAGATGAGAGCTGAAACTGATTGAAAAACTATTTCTTTTTACGATACTTTAAACCTTAACATGAAGTTGAAAAGTCTTCAAAGGCAGAATCTTTCTTTTATTTTCACAGAGGTATACATTAGAGAAGCCTTCTTTCTAGCAGTATTAGACAAAGGATTTCATTAACAATATTATTCTAACAAACCGACCAACCCTTATTTGTTCTCTTTGTTTAATACTACATATAACAACTGCGATGTTGAAATAAAAGCCCAAATTCCAGTAACAATTGTTTAAATAAACAAAGTTTTCTCTTAGTCTAACAAAATTACTGAACAGTGTAAATAATTTACAAGCGGCGCAAAATTCGGTAGGTCAAAGTAAAATGACCTTCATAAGATAAATTCCAAAGTTGAATATCCAATGAACAGAACATATTAAATAGTGTGAGGCCAGGGTAATAAATTTCAAACTTGCCACAGTGAAGTACGCAGCACTCAACAGGAGCGAGGCCTTCCGAGATATTTGCAGAGAGCACTCGAAAATTACATGTTACTTTTTGTAACAAAGAACGAATTCTGCTAATAAGGAGAGCATGTTCTTTAGTGACGAAAATTCTAGGAATGCCTCACAATTTTCACATTAAATACTAAAAGGTATGTTCAGAATTTAGGGCGGTCTGACCTAAATTTGTTGAAAAGTTTTGCAAGGACCTCAATATGGAAAAATTCAGTCATGTGCTCATAGAAGATTTAGATATCCTCTGGAATTCTGATGATTGTATTAGATGCTTTTACTTAATGATTATCGAAGTTAGTAATATGATATTAACTTGTAAGTACAGTTTCCTCCCTATTAGTAAACAGCTCGATTTATTTGTGCTGACATTGCGGCCTTGTATGGGTTCGTTCGCGACCTTCTAAAAGTACTTCCCGCACACTTTGTACTGCGCATATTAAACCGAAATCTTTTTATTTTTTATGTTTGTTTCGAGTAGCCTATACTATCCCACTGTTGTGCAAAAGGCCTCCCTAAGATAGGAAGGATAGACATGTCGAGATTACCCTTTATTAGCGTCTTCATGGACCAGTAGGTTTTCCAGGCGATTTCAATTCGGCAATCGATGCCTCTTTCCCGCATGTTTTCGAAGGAAACTAACTAGCCCAGGTAGACATACTTATCGGCATAATATATATCCTGCCTAATCTACATCCTACACTTAGTACTTTTAGTCATAAGTTGGGTATAAACCGATTGATTCATCGCAAGTTCTACCCTAAACCTAGGTGTGCTCAGGTCTTGGAGCATCGTCTGAAGTTCTAGTGCTGTGGGGGCAATAAGGACTATATCGTCGTCAAAACTGTGGCTTGTCAGCCTCTTCTTGCTGACGTCAATGTCCTCTGTTTTCCATAAAATATTACTTTAATTTCATAAAAGAAAAACAAATTCTAAAATTAACTCCTTCAATTCAGCTTGCATAGAATTTTACTGAGATTTATAAGACCCTTTATTTTCTTTACAGACGTAGATGGAGCGTAGATATTTATTATAAAGCGTAAAATTTTACTGATATATTTCAAATAATTTAATGTAGTGTAGCTAAATTGAATGAAGTTATAATGGCCAACGATTTAACTCTATAATGGGCTTGTAAAATAATTTGAAAATTAAATGAAGAGAAACGTAGAAGCAATAACGATATATCTTTAAAATAAGTGTGAAAATTCTATTTACTAAGGAATTGCGTGTGAATCTTTCAGATGTTTTTTTTTTATCATGTCTTGTTTACGTCACATACTAAAGAAACTCAAATCTTTTAAACCCATCATCATACGTCTTTATCTTTTTCCTCTTCAACGCATTAATCAATTTCCATCAAAGGGCCGGTTTCCTCAGCCTTAACTAATAGCACAGGGCGGGGTTTTACTGCAATGTAAAAGTCAATCTTCGTTATCCACGGCTGCGTGGACGGTGGCTAATTTAAAAGCCTTTCAAGGTGACTTGGCTAATAAAAGCCACTGAAGATTTAAGATGTTGATTACTGGATTGTAATAGTCTTTGTCTGAATAATATTTATTGGGAAGATTAATCTTTTTGATTAAGAAAGCCGTATTTTAAAACTTGTCTAATTAAAATATATCTACGAAGATCTTCATCTTCGTAGATATATTTTAATTAGACAAGTTTTAAAATACGGCTTTCACAATAGAGAGGGATAAATAGATATTGACATATAGGCAGGAAATCTAATATAATGTAAATTAGATTTGCAATCTATGCGACGATACTGTTAATTATTCCATTATATTTCACTGTTCTTCTTCTTTTCGTGAGAATGGTACGTCAATGTATGTTGCTCATACTGTTTGAGCCCAGTAAGTGCCCTCAGAGGCATTGTTCAGATCCTCAATTTTACTATTAGTCGTGTCAAGTAAAGAGCTTATCTACACAATGTTTACAAACCATAACATATAGAACATTTTAAGTAACAACCCAAACGATTACAACTTCGAGATTGCGCACTGTATCACAAAAGCTCATTACAGGCATTATCTAACCTCTGATAGATGTTATTGTTATATTGGATTCATAAATCAGGCGATATGGTACTCAATATTGTACATATGTTTTGATAAAGACCAAAAAGATCGATAGATAGCGTTACATTTGTTTTGTGGAAATAATAGGAGTGGACCGAAGATAGAACCTTGGTGAACGCCGGCGATACAGAGTGTATAGATAAAGCCTTTGTTCAAGAATTATGTTAAAAGCAAGAATCCTACTAATATTATAAATGTGAAAGTTTGGATATTTGGATATGTTTTACTCAATCGCGCAAAAAGGGCTGAACGGAGTTGGATGAAAGGAGAATGGTCAAAAAAAACCCAGAGCGAACAGATACAGGGGATGTAGCTCAAAATTTTAGTGATATTTAGTGATATCATTCTGTAAATATTTCACTATTAGATTCGATGCTAAGTGTGTGATATTGTGCTATTAGTTTTTCATCAGGGGTGATTTTCTTTTTCTTTAAGATTTCTTCGCTTTGGGAATATCCGACGACATACATACATATACTCACGCCCATAATCCCATAGGAGTAGGCAGAGACTGCAGATTGTCAATCAACTATCTATAATCCACTTTTCGCCTGTTTTCTGCGAGACAGAGTTCACCACTCATCACCTCAGTCTCGTAGAAATGCGGCGAAAAGTGGACTATAGATAGTTGATTGACAATCTGCAGTCTCTGCCTACTCTTATGGGATTATGGGCGTGAGTGTATGTATGTATATCGTTGGATATACCTACCCAAAGCGAAGAATCTTAAAGAACAAAAAAAATCACCCGTGATGAAAAACAAATAGCACAATATCACACATTTAGCCATCGAATCTAATAGTGAAATATTTACAGAATGATATCACTAAATATCAATAAAATTTTGAGCTCTCGTGTCTAAGTTACACCACTACCGTCACTACCGTCGCTACACTTTTATCTAATATTGCCGTAGAATTATTTGGTATCCGCATAGTTTATTCCGATTATTTCTTTATTTAATGTTTCAAGCAGAGAAACGCACAGACACGGACTTAATATTTTCATGTAACTTCATTATGATTCACTTAGTAGTTATCTAGCAGTGTTGTTGTAGCGATTGTGCGTACCAATACAAACAATTTCTGGTTTAATGGTACAATACAAAAATGAACCTGCATTAAGACTGTATGCAAAAATAAGAAAATGCCGACGGCATTGAGTTATTCAGTCTTTTGTTTCCAGAATCACGTTGTCTGCACTTGTGTATGTTAATATGTTTTTCCTTTCCTTTATCGTAAAACCGATACTCTTGTGTTTACTTATCATGAATGATAGCTCTTACCTGTAGTATTCCCGGTCATCTCAATGATACATTTGCTATCCCGGGCAATCTCCCGGGAGTTGAAGGGGCGAACCCTGACGGCCACCTTTACCGACGACATGGCGGCTGTGGCTTCTTGCTCGCTCGTCACAACCACTAGTGCATCGGTACGGGGCCGGATTTACAACTGGAACAAAGGAGCAACGTTAGGATATATGGTGAAAAGATTAAAAAGATATTTTTGTTAAGAGTGATGGATTGGGATGAAAAAAGAGTTGTAATTGCGCAGTGTTCTAGACCTCAAGAGTCCGCTATATACGTGTTTATATCTATATGGTATGATATCCTAATAGTTCTTTGAGAAAGATCACCGCGGAACTTAAGACTGAAAACAAATGCTTCGATATACAATATCTTTCTGACCCGACGAATTGATACGAATGCAGCTCATAAAGCCGTGTTTGAAATTATCAAGTAAGAGAGTGAATAAAATAATATAAACATTTTGGAAAGTATTGGAATAGTCATTACACAAAAAGTCAAATAGATCCTCTAGAAAGTTTATTTATTTTCCAAGAACTGCGTTGAGACGATCGCCATATAATTTTATTGTAACACAAACAGCCTAATGTGATTGAAGAAATTTTCTAAGTATCTATCTAGTGTAGGTCACACAACTATTGACCTTAGGAGCGACTGAGGTCAATAGAGGCAGGTCCAAAGATTCGCAAAACTATTATAATAAATTAGCCAAAACTTAGGCAGGTATAGGTAACAACAAAGTTTTTAAAATAAGCTATTAGATAGAAGTTTTGCATTCATAAATGGCTAATGGCGTGACGATTATAGTAATAAGGCATTGATCTAGTTTGTTTTCATTTCCGACCTTATTTAATCGATTAAAATAATATCGACTGCCAAGTCGATTAGCAACTAGGTTGCAATTGAAATTAGCCTTTAATGAATGTTTTTACTTTTGAATTTAACCTAGCACGCCGTTTCGTGGCCACCCTACTGTCATCGACCTGAGTATTCTGTATTAACCAGTCGTCGATCAATTACAATAGAATAGCATCCACATTCTTGAAGTTTGAATTTGATTCTATTTTAATAAAACACTACAAAGTGAAAAATAACTTAATTTCGGAAGTCAGTGTCTTTGGATCTCCATTTTAGTTTTTTGCCACCTACTTCCGAAATTAAAGTTATTTTTCACTTTTTAGCTATAGTTCCCCACACTAATTCGTATACCACAACGTGTTATTGAAGCTAACGCAAAAAGTAACTACTCAAGCAAAGCCAATAAAATTTATACGGGACCACTTCTGAAGCCTAACAATCTATCCAAGAATTTTGCTGAACAAACATACAAAAAAAAAACAGACGAACTGAATAGCTCCTCCTTTTTGAAGTCGGTTAGAAAGCTTCTAAAGCTTCAGCTATGTTACCATTATTAGCAATAATGTAACTATTTTGGGGGTGTAAAGGGTCAGTAAGAATAGGCGAACGGTAAAGACGATATCGTGTTGGCTAAAATATTTTGAGCCAAAAATTTTATTGAAATCATAAAGTAGAACACTAACATAGCTCTTAAAAGACCCAGTGCGTTATCTTTTATAACAATCTAGAACAAAGCAGTAGCTACAGCTAGATTTTGGCAGTAGTGGCATCTTGTTTTTGCTCAGATTTGTTTCTAGAAACTACGATTGCTTAAGATTTCAGGGTAATGTTTCTCTATTTATGTTTAAATTAATTTGCACCGTCCCACTGTGGAGCAAAGGCCTCCCCCAAATCCTTCCAGGTATCCTTTTCTAGAGCCACATCGATCCAACCCTTGCAATAGCGTCTAGGTCTTCTCGCCATCTCTTACTGGGCCGGCCTCAGCGGCGCCGATTCTAATTATTATCATTTAAATAAATTTAACCAATTATATTGAAGCATTATGTCACTCTACATAAAGCCAAATAAAATGACGGTTATTAAAAGGACCAAAAGGGAACAAAGTTTGAATACAATTCCTCATGAAACCGAGAACTATGTACACGCATTAAATGGTCCTAAGATCCGGTTCAAAGACGTTGAAAATAAAATGAAAATGTCGACAATGACAAGAAGTATTCGCTTAAAGGAGGAATAAAAGTCGTGGCATAATGAGGTTGTCGCATGGTAGGGTCGTTTGAATGAAAATGCTAACTCCTCCAGGCGATTTCACAAGCAATAACAATTATCCAACGTCCTGGAATGACTGGAAATGTTTCCGTGACGTCATTGAGACGTTGCCGCTGATGGCATTCGAGATTTAAAACTGTTTGCTTTAAGGGATGATTAGTGATGTCAGAATTTAGAAACTCATGCATCTGGTTCTTATGTCATCTTTTTCAGTGACGTACATGAAGGGATATTTTTCTTTTTGTGATGATTTTTTACATTCAGAGCAATCAGATTGACACAATTAAGATATGTTTTTCAGCATTTGAATGGACTACAAGTGTCCAACTTACTTTTATTTCGATTATCTTATGTTTTCATTGTCATAAGCAAATAACATGAACATTTAAATTATGATTACTTACTTGAAATTATCAATTTCTTTGTTAATTACATTATAGATTCTCATACCAGCAAGTTATTTCCCAAAAACCCTTCTAATGTTTACAGTTACTAGCCTTTTATACGTTAATTGATATTTAATGACACTTTAATCGATTTACCAACCTCCAAAAACACCATTATGTTTCTGATGTCGTTTCTTAGAGAATGTTTCCATAACGGTCTATTTTTTGCGCGTTCTACGCTCAAATCTAACTGCCGTTTAATTACCGAACGTCACGGCTCGCGCAGGCGCTGTGACCGTTGCGCGTGCGTCTCAGCTGATCCGTTTTTGCTCTGCATTGCCTTTAAGTGGAGTATTGTGTTAGTATGACTAATGTCAGGTTATTTACATTTATTAATGTTGTTGTTTGGATAAAAAAACTTGGATAGGAAAACAGATTTTTACATAACATCTGCGCGTAATGTTCGATACGCATTGTTATAGCATAGTGCGTTTAATCAATGACCTATATGAATTCATAAGCTAAGTACTTCTAGTTTATTTAGAATATAGAAATTGCTTTGATTTGGTAGTGTTGTTTTTCTTTAATGCAATTATTATAAACACCAACTATAACGATTTAGTTTTGCTTTCGTTTAATCATAATTATTTATACATTGATTTTGTCATTAATCTTCAATAAAAGATCGAATATTGTGGAATGACTTGCAGTAAAATATTTAGACAATTTAGTCATTAAAGAAAACTGATGACTGTCTCCGATTATGTGATTATTAAACGCAGCACAAACAATTATTTTATAGAGCCGATTATATTCACTTGATTATTATTTTATAAACATTGATTTTGTAATTAATCTTCAACAAACCATCAAAGACTGTGCAATGTCTGGCAGTGAAATTTTCATCCAATTTAGTAAATAAATAAAACCGTTACCTACTCTTGGTGTCTCCGATTATGTAATTATTAAACGCAGCACAAACAATTATTATTTAAAGAGCCGAGTATATTCACTTGCACAATAGAACGATTTCACTGAAGTGTCCCGGCGGTGTAGTGGGCACAGTAACGTATGGAGTCATGACGTTGATCACTAAACTCACAGTTGCTCCCGCGAGCGCCGCGTACAAAATGGTGAATGTTTTCCTGAAAACGATCCTCGCGTGCTGTAATTGGCCGCGGTCGAGTGCGCGCTGAGTGTATCGAAAGCGTCGGCCACCACGGCCACTGCACTACCAACGCACTTACGTAACATCCACTGCAACTAACGTCTTCCAAAACCCTCAGCTAGCCTACAATCGTACGCGAGATCGAAGGGGCGGCCATGAAAAAACGTGTCGCAGAGATGACTCACCGCGCGCACTAGCGCCACCTACAACCCTCCAAGATCGCAGATCGGTATCCGGGAAAAGCACATCGGAAGCCTTTAACCTTGGGCACTGCACTCGGCGCGATTACACGAGGCGTGAACGGATCCGCTACGGACTTACCCGAATCCCCGTGCGCTAGCGACCGATGGCGACGATTTGAAACGCGATTTCACAAGGTTTGTTTTCCCAAGAGCTGGTAGCTCGGTCAGGTAGCAGCGCCGGCCGACATGGCGCGTCGTTTGGTTCCGCGGTGCGACTGCGGCCGCCGGCCGACTCGCCGGAGAGGCCGCGGCGGAGCATGCGCGGTGCGACCCCGCGCCTTCGATCTAACGCCGCCATGCGCGCACCGCTGACGCGCACCCTACACCGCAAATAACACAATCCTCACTAACCTGACCATTTCAACAGCCCGATAGCTGACCAACCGTGTTCCAATTGACACTAATTGCTATTTAAAATGCCCACACCTCGTATGACATAACTTCATCCTTCGTAGAAAACATCAACGCTGAAAGGAACCCTTTTGCGAGGCAATCGTATTAATTAAGGTTCGTCGCAGTCTTCGTTGTCCCCTACACTCCCACATAGGAAGATATTTGCTCAAAAGCTTAGGGCGTGATGAATTATGGCAACGTCGTCTTAAATAAACATTTCATATTGACAAAATACATTAAGGGTTAGCAGGTATCTAATTGAAAATGCAAACAAGAGGAAAGGGCCGACCAAATCTGGAATGGAACTCGCTGATCATTCTAGGCACGTACGCTTTGATTCCAGTACTCTTGATCAACTTGATCGGTGACCTGTCTTGAATTTTGATGCAAGCAATTAAAATGGAGCAGTATTGTACTCCCCTAGCTACGTCTTAGAAACAACCCTTACGTTTAACTTGAAAAATATAAGTAGCGTCGGCTCTTCAACGTGTGGACAAAAATGACGACATAAGAATGAAAAATAAAATGGTCCTTATTAACAATAACAAAACAGTTTCAGGAAAAGAATCAAGTCTCAAAACACGGAAATAGGACGCCTGAATAAATTATTCAGGACTCCCTGAACCCCCTCGAAAAGCCCGCTGACGCTAGTAGACACCATAAATCATTTCGTTGGCGAATCTTGGGTCAAAGGACTAGACAAACTACGCACTTACACTGTGGGGCTGAACGGGCGGTGACGCAATTCAACGTATCGATTCGACTCACACCGATATCTGGACCTGTGCTAAAATACATTGCTAACAAGCCAAGACTACGTATAATTAAGTTTAAGTAACAAATAACTAACTAATAATTGACAAATGTAACGGGCACGCCTGCATTCTAGAAAGATGACGCATCGTCGCGTCGCTTCAGGCGTCGACGTCGAATGCATGTTCGTAAATTCTCGAAAACTGTAGCACAGTAGAATGGCATTTAGCTACGTATACTCAAAAGAGAATAAAATAAATATTGAGGGATGGAAAAGATTGCAATTACGATAGTTTGTGGTGAAAGCAATTAATAATAGGGTGTAAATAATACACACTACATCATCATCACCCGCCAAGCCTTTTCAAACTTTGTTGGGGTCGGCGTCCAGTCTAACCGGATGCAGCTGAGTTCCAGTATTTTACATGGAGCGACTGCCTATCTGACCTCAACAACCCAGTTACTGGGTAATACGATACCCCTGGCTCTTAAGTAATGCACATTACAATCACACAAAAAAAAACGTCGGACAGACTGTGTGGAGAGAGAATAAATGATAAACTATTAATGACGATATGGCTAAGAAGGGGATGCCTTATGACGACGGCTCTAACATAAATTATGATGAAGGTACGGGAATGATGAAAATTAACTTACCACAGATTTTCCTTCTACACAAAGACTTTCAAGACCTTCTATCCAATACAATTAATGACTAGCAATAGCATCGATTGACATTACTGCTCCCATATTAGGTGGAATGCCTTTTGGGCACGCATTACAACGAAACGCAGTCATAAAAGATGTTTATGAAGGGACCCTTACCACGGGCCACCTCCCTTCGAATACCTTTTTTATATTTTTCATGGTATTGGTTTTATGCAATACCATTTCTGAAAATTTCTTCGTTTAGACTACTAACTTGACTCTTGGGTTCAGGACGATAAATGACCAATCTAGATCGTCGCGACGGAATTGTGTAAACAAATCATGGAGAATAAGATATTTTATGTGTCGTATATTGCTTTGTTTATGATTGCGTCGTAAATGACCAATTTTGGGCTCTAGAAATCGTTCTTTTGTTCCAGTTATGTCATTTAGTTCCAGAAAAAACTGTGAAAAGATCTAAATAAAACAAAACCCCAAAACGATCATCATCTGCCTAGCCTTTGCCCAATTATTTTGGGGTCTGCTTCCAGTCTAACCAGATGCAGCTGAATACCAGTATTTTACATAGAGCGACTGCCTATCTGACCTCCACAACCCAGTTACTGGGTAATACAATACCCTTTGGTAAGACTGGTAGTTGGACTTTCGGGCTTCTGACGACCCGTAACGACTGTCAAATATCCACAAATGACAGCCGGGACCAACGGCTTAACGTGCTTTTCAAAGCACGGAGGGGTCTTGGTATGTAAAGATGCTCACCCATCCAAGGACCAACCACAGAAAGCGTAGCTTAACCTCATCGATAGACGTGTGCGGCTGTTATTACATAGCCACAAGCTTCTAAAACCCAAAAAGGATGCCATTTCAAATATTAAAACCTAACCCATCCACAATTTCACGGTTAACCTTTCAAATAAACGGTGGTTAAATCCGTAAGCATGGATTCAACAACGCGTGAGAGTATTTTACGAGTACATCAAACACAACCTTCAAATTCCCTGACTACCCGTGGATTGTCAATGTCAACGCACAGAAGGAAAAGAATGCCCCTTTATGTTGGCTTAATGGACCAAAGGGTTAGTTACGTGGTTGTTCAGGGGCCATCAAGGCTCTTTTCATTATAGTCATGACATTTAAACGGCTTTCCCAATTTATTTTCTTTGTGCGCCTTTAAGAAGCTGTATTTATCTTTATAAAATCTTTTCAGGTCGTAATAAATCTATTTTTGCTTGGACACAATACGGGTGAATTTTATTTTTGGTGTGGATGCTATAATATCCTCAGAATATTACGTGCCTTTTTAGACAAGCATTTCTAAAGATACTCTTGCAATAAGATTGGACAATTTAGGTACTTGTTTTCTTTTTCTTTCTTTCAATTTGAGGCCATAGTTAATCTTCTTAATGAAGGCAATAAAGAGGCTAAAAGTAGATTAGAAGTGAAATAAGAAAACAATGCGCTAAAACGGGCCCAAGATGTGAGGGTCGTGAATGGGGTTAACGGGAGCCTTCAATCTTAATCTGAAGTCGGCTAAGCTGTCCAATCACGCAAGACCCATTTACTGAAGAATACACGAATCAAAATTAAACAACGACCTTTTACCCGCAGAATTCCTCGGAATCATTTTCAAAGATATTGCTAAGCCATTGCTTCGGATGTTCGAAAAATTCGTCTGCTCAACAACGCAAAAAACGCAATGAATATTATTAAACTGTCAAAATGAAAGCTTCTTACGGTTAGTGTTTTAAGGTTTTTTCAGACAGGCGCGAAGCGACACTTGTAGAAAAATGTCCAAAAAGTTTTTTTATAGAAATTGTTCTACGAGAGACACGTGGCGCCTGTTTGTGGGAGCCTTTACGCAATTACCCAGAGCAGGCAAAACAACCGTAAAATGTAACTATGATTTTAGTGCACATAAACAGGTAAGAAAATGTTACAAAGATAATAAAGAGGGTTTATGAATTAACAAGCAAGTCTTAGCTATTTCAAGTGTTTTATGAATGATAAATTAGTGTTACGGTTAGTTTAAGACAACGTTAATATTCATTACACTAAGTAAACGACCCTCCAAATGATGCTTAAGTTCTTAATACTGAAATTAATTCAAGAATCGTATTCTTCTTTTTAAGTAGCATTTTCATTTCGTATTTGATATAAGTACTTGTAAAAAATTAAGATAAATATTATTCTTAGACTTTAATGTGGTTATATTTTAAACTTATCGTAATCTGTTGAGAAATGAAATGAAATGAAATTGCTTATTCTACAAATAGGATAAGGCAATCACTTTTACACGTCATATTATAAAAAGAAGAAAAAATAAGCTGGATGTGGTCGACATTACCCATTCAACCACTCCTGAGAAGAAATAGCCAAAAAACCTGAACGGTCAAAGTCTCTTTTAAAGTTCAGACATAATCATGGTCAGATCATTTTGAAGACAGTGAAAATTTGTGTCTGAAATGGTATTTTAAGCAAAAACCACAAAGATTTTTGTGAACAATTCCAGTCAGTGCAAGCATTTGTAAGTAACCGTGTAGCTCAACTCAGAAATCGAGGAGGTCAACGTGCTTCACAAAAGCTTTAGATTTTGTTTTATTTTGACCTTGTTTCTCGTACCCACATTGAACGTATTTACTTTGAAAGAATTTTAAAATTGATCATATGCTTTAGAAACGTATAACTATTACAATCATAGCTAAAGTAACGCACATACTTCTATCACATAAATCAGGAATGACGTTTACAGACTATAATTAAAAGCTCCAATTGCAAACAGTGACAAACGGTCTTCCTCACCCACGACATATTAATAAACTGCAATACGTCAGTTGTGTGCGTATCAAGTATACCCACGATCATTTGGCTTGAAAACTTACTTCAGAATATGAACCTTTTTACATTTATTAATTAAAATTCATATCAGAATATGAATTACTACCACGCATTGTTGTTGTTTTGTGGGCGTAGCCGAAAACAGCGCAGATACTTCACAAAAGGTACCAGCATATTGTAATGCTCATCATTTTCCAGCTCAACTTCAAGGTTATTCTTACATTACCTAAATAATCAGCCTAAAAAGTTCCCACCACTAGGACACAGGCCTACTCTCTTCAAGAGGGACTGGGCTGTAATCCACCGCGCGGGCCCAATGCGGGTTGGTAGATATCACATGTCTTCGAATTTTTGATTCTAGGACATGCCAAAATAGTTTACAAAAAGTAAAGTACCGGTCTGGGTTCGAACCTACGACCTCTAACTCGTAAGTCGGCTATTACCACTGGGCCACCAGTGATCTACACTTAGCTCTCACACTGGTCATACATTACTGTTGACTTAACTGTTTATAAAACAAAAGGAAAACATTATTGATCTGTTATCTTTACCCATACTACATCAATACACTAGCAGAACAGATTTCCGTTGTCTGATTGCGTCGTTGCACCGCCCTTAGGGGTTGTGTAACAAATATTGGTATGAAATTGAAGTACCGTCCCACCCCTGCAATTCTCAATGGGATTCAAACCCATGAAAGCGAAATACCTTCTAGTTTTGGGGAAATAGAAACGTAAAACGTTCCCAGTCGATCGGGACATTCGATAACCCAAATATTTGATGATGCAAAACTGTACAGAAAAACTACGCCTAAATGAAAAGGTCAAAGATTATTAGAGTATAAATAATAACAGGAATAGGGAGATCTGTCTGCCTCTAATAAAATTTTCAGGCTTTGTGTACGAAAATTTAATCTAAGAACAATAAAACAAAAATGCAATTAAAATTGTGGAGTCACGCCTTCGCATGTCGAAAGACTATTACGAAGCCAAAGCAATTAAAACAGCGTCCAACGTAATACTCGTGTAAATTCATCTGAAACGTTACAAAGAACCTTTTTTTTGCCTACAGAAGTGAATACTGAACAATTACATGTGTATTTTTTGAACAGTGTCGCGAGTTCAATTGCTTTTCTCATCTCTAAAAATGCCCAACGCGCCTAAAGAAGTTTTCACTTCAAATTCTTAAGTACAGAGGTGTCGGTAACGGTAACAGTATCGCAAGTTCAACGGTTTTTCCCATCTCAAAAAATGCCAACATGCATGTGTATCTATGTACGTACATACACAATATATGTACAAACTTAATATATATACGAAGGTGTCGGTAACGGTAACAGTGTCGCGAGTTCAATCGCTTTTACCATCTCAAAAAATGCCCAACACGCCTAAAGAAGTTTTCACCTCAAATTCTTAGGTACAGAGGTGTCGGTAACGGTAACAATGTCGCGAGTTCAATGGTTTTTCCCATCTCAAAAAATGCGAACATGCATATGTATCTATGTACGTACAGACACAATATATGTACATACATAATACAGAGGTGTCGGTAACGGTAACAGTGTCGCGAGTTCAATTGCTTTTCTCATCTCTAAAAATGCCCAACGCGCCTAAAGAAGTTTTCACCTCAAATTCTTAGGTACAGAGGTGACGGTAACGGTAACACTGTCGCGAGTTCAATTGCTTTTCTCATCTCTCAAAATGCCAACATGCATATGTATCTATGTACGTACAGACACAATATATGAACATACATAATACAGAGGTGTCGGTAACGGTAACAGTGTCGCGAGTTCAATTGCTTTTCTCATCTCTAAAAATGCCCAACGCGCCTAAAGAAGTTTTCACCTCAAATTCTTAGGTACAGAGGTGACGGTAACGGTAACACTGTCGCGAGTTCAATTGCTTTTCTCATCTCTCAAAATGCCAACATGCATATGTATCTATGTACGTACAGACACAATATATGTACATACATAATACAGAGGTGTCGGTAACGGTAACAGTGTCGCGAGTTCAATTGCTTTTCTCATCTCTTAAAATGCCCAACGCGCCTAAAGAAGTTTTCACATAAAAAACTATCATTTTTTACATTGAAAAAAGGTAACTTTTCCTGCTAGTTCCAAAAAGTTACTTAAAATAATGATTAATACCACCAGAATGAATTTCGTTTCGATAACAACTTGTGGTAGCTTTTTCCGTATATATTTTTTTAAGCAATTAATGTTATGAACAGCAATTCACTATTTGAATTTACTACGCTATGCAGCATACACAATTTTTGCTCTATATCCAGCAGGCTTAGCATGACGTTTTCTATTTCTACGAAGAATAGACAGTGCTGTTGACATCGTACCGTAGATAATCTCTACAATCTGTCATTTTGTCTTTCGTTTCTAAAGATCTTTGTCTAGGTCCTTAGAAATGTAGACTATTTCAGAAGAATATTTCTTGAGAAACTGACAACAAACTTTCTACTCGACGGCCACAAAGTATATACGATACGATCTACAAAATCATGATTCGTTTAGAACGCATAACCGTGATAATTAATAGAAAAACATAGCTATCTTCTCCTATTGTACATCATTTAGTTAATAGTCATGTCTATTCTTCCGCCAACAAATCAGTGCCTCATGCTCAGCCTGCTGGGATTTCCTATTAGGTGCGAAAATGTTCACGTACTCTTGAATACAACAAGCTTAATTAAATGTCAGTTTTCTAGCTGGGAGCTCCATGTATCTACGCTGGCGGCTGTTCCCGTCCAAGTGACGTTGTTGTGACATAACCCACTGCCTCGGGCATCGCCCACATTCACAATATATTATTAACGTGCCGTACTTCTAGATATTTTTCTTCACATTTCCGTCGAAGAAAACTTCCATTTTTAAATGTTCTTCAGCATTTGAAACATTCTGTTTAAATTGCGACTTGTGCCTGACTAGAATCACTAAGCACGTAAGTATCGATTCAATTTCAAAACTCGATTAATTCGCTGGTAGCTTACACGAAATCAGAACAAATCAAACTGTGGTCCTTCGAGGCGGTTGTTTTGCCCACTAAAGTGCACAAATAGTAAACCTAATCGAACCATGGTTGCAGCTACTTGAAAAGTTTTCGTCTACAGAGAATTGAGGTGTTCTTCAACAGTACAGTTTGTTACCCTAAAACTTCACCCTGTTTGTTTGGTTTTAGCAAGTTTGCAGTTTGCTTCCGAAGGTAATCCCCGCAAGACGAGAATAGATCGTTAAAACAGCTTTATTTTGTAGAAGAGTACGTAGTTGAATTTTATTTTTATGGTCTAGAAGTCAACCACGTTTCTAGTTAAAATCCTCGCGAGCAGGTTCCGACATAAAATTCGTCTACAATATGTATCCTACACTTCCATATTCAGCAAGAAATTCAGAAACAACATCTTCAAGAAACTATATTTTGAAGGATCAATACATTTTCCTGTTACATTTCTGCAAGATTGACAAAGACAAATAGCGGTGCGACCTTACGAGGTCTATAGGGGGCCAAGTTCATGATTCTAACATGAATATACGTATAGCAAACGGTAGACACAGTTCAATTTGCAAATAAGGCTTTAATTAGATACAAACGAGTTTGCCGCTTCAATTAGGGACTTGTTTAGTTGTTCCTTCGCCTGTGAGACTACGTAAGGGTCTTAGAAACTGTAGGGGGGACGTTCATAGACCTGACATTACTACAACAAGGCTTAAAGCCTCCTATATCAGTTGGTCGTCACTGTATTCATAGTCTTGTGTATCGTTATTAAAGTAATAATTTCATCTCGTAGAGTGCTGACATGGCAGCTCACAAAGGAAATTATGCTCGAAATTAAATTGCAGGCTACGTTAGGTTCAGCTCTTTATTAAAATACAAGACACAGTGTTATACGTGAAAGGCCCTACTTTATTTAATTACTGGCTCATAAACAATTTATAAGGCTTTGCGCGTATAGTTGCTTCGCGATAAAGTATAACACTTTATTCTCAATTATGTGGTCCTTTTAGTCAGGAGTATTAATACCTTTAATGCCTAAAGCAAGGTTCTGAATTTTTAAGGACTAAGTACAGTATTTTTTATGTTTCTATCTAATAAGGGAACATATATTTAGTCTCTTTACGGAGATGTCTTGGGCGCGTAGACGTCTCAAACCCACATCATGAATATTTATTTAAAACTGTCGATGGTCTTGTCAAAGGGTGTCGTGTTTGCGCACACGCTACACATCAAAGACCTCGATGACGTCAGCAGCGAGCTGATTGATCTTGTTTTAATGCGTCAGATTTTGTGGTGACATTCTGGAATATTTGCAAGGTATTGCATGATGGAAAATAATTTTCTGAAGATTTTTAGAGAAACGCGAGTTTTTCTAAGTCTGACACGGCTGCTGAAAATTCAATCAAATCAAATCATAATAATCAGCCTTTAATGTTCCCACTGCTGGGGACATAGGCCCACTCTCGGTAAGAATAAATGGGCCGTAATCCACCACGCGGGCCCAGTGCGGGTTGGTAGATGTCATATGTCCTCGAATGATTGATTCTAAGACAGGCCGGTTTCCTCACGATGTTTTCCTTCATCGTTTTGAGAGGAGTGGTGATGAAATAATTTACACCAAGTAATTCGCCTGTCTGTGTTCGAACCTACAACTCGTAAGTCGCGGCCGTTACCACTGGGCTGAAAATTACTTTAAGAAAATTAATGTGTAGTACAATTATTCAGACAAAAAAGTAGCATAATGTCTGGTGAAGTTACTGAGCAACTAAATGAAAAATGAGTACCGCCGTAACAAATTAACAATAAAACATCTAAATAGCCCCCTGTCACAACAAAACACGAACATAACGAATTACCTAAATAAGTTGGAAATGCAAATAAGTTAACCCTTTTGCCCTTAATATCACAAAACAAACGATAAGTAAACCGCGTTTTTAACTAAAGTAGTGTAACTTATCGATGGGATCTTAGAGTAGTATTAGATCCACGTTTGCTTGAATATGCTGAATCATGTTCAGATTTATTTTAAGGGCAAGAACGTAACAAACTGTAGTAGGTTGTACGTGAGCGATCAAAAAGCGACAAGTACACACACTGTCAAAACTTTCCATACAAAGCAAGCATGACACAGTTAACTCGCACTTCGACACAAAGACAGAATTTATTTTAATGGCAACAAAAAACGAACAAATTGTAGTAGGTTGTACGTGACCGATCAAAAAACGACATATAAAATTTTTTGCTGAAGTCAAATGTGCCCCAAGCTAAATGCTTATTTGTATGTGAAAAAAATCACGGTAGTAGTATATTTAACGGAGTTAAAAGGAAAACTATCACAGGTTAGTAGGCTTTACTAGTTAACGAGTAATAGTTGACCAACTTACATTCGCAGTTGGAACGTATGGTAAAACATGTTTTTCAACCACAATGTTAAGTTTTTTCTTGGGATAAATTCATCCCAATTACGGAACCCTTCATTGTGCGTGGCCCGACACGCACTTGGCCGGTATTTTTTTTTAAGTACTGGCCGTCTCTAGACGCTGCGGCCTGCGTGCTTTGTAAGTACACCATTTTTGTTTTTTGCTTTACACAAACTGACTCAATAGATTCTTGAAATAACTACTGATGACATTTTTATTATGATGTTTTTATAATGACAGTGAATTTTACAGTTAAATTCGGTGTTGTAAAAATGGTCATAAAAACTTTGTCTTTATAAAGCAAAACATCTTGTTTGTTATCCTTTCGTCTATTATTTACTTTCGTCTCTTTCTTGTTTAATCAGAAAGAAAAAGATAGCAGTAGTCTAAATTATGTTTAGTTGGTACATTAAGCTCTGGGGGCCTCCTTGCTAAGTCCGTCAACCAAGGTCTGTTCGAAAGTAGGTCGATACTTCGGAGTGAACCGTACTCCTGATGAAGTAACTTTAATACATCGGGAGTAAGGACTAATATTATGACTAATTTTATGTCCGTAGGTGATACGGGGTAGGAAACACCCGTAAAATCAGTCGAAAGTACGAATTTCGTGCTTGGGAAATCCGTATACGAGATGTTGAGCGATGGCCGTTTTGCGTGAATGTGGTGTATATTTCCCCCAACTTGTTCTTACTGTGTTTGTGTACTTTATTCGTACACTTAATGCGTTCGTTTTATGCAAATAAAAATATTTTCTCCAATTTTACCAACACCTTGTACGGATTAAGCGTTCTAATGTACGCGTAATCGGTTACGCGTACAGACGAACGCATAGTCCGTACCTGCAGCAACGCGTATACATTTTGATTTTCTCGAAACACATTGTTGCTCACACCTGAATGCGTATTCAACATACCTAGATTACAGGACCATTGGAAAGCTTAGTCCGTACAAGGCTTTATGATTTGAAATAAAGCATATTCTATCATATCTATTACCATGATCAAGTTCTAAGTCTTTACCCTTCCAATAAAAACCCGCACCCTGTTTTACAAGCTTCCATATCATCCAGTTTTCATCCCGGAACCCATGTAGAAGTTCAACGACCCGTATCATGTCAAACAAGTTCACAACATGAAATCTCAAAGAATTTTTCGGGCATTAAACTTAACAGGGAGATAATCGGGACGGATTACGACGAGTTCCTTCACCCAAACAGGATAATGGAAAGTATAACAAACTGGCAGAAACCGACGAGATAATTTCGTTTATTTTATTTACTGTTATATTGTTTTAACATCATCATCATTTCAGCCGAAAGACGTCCACTGCTGGACAAAGGCCCCCAGGTTCCTCCACTTGGACCGGTCTTGTGCTTCCCACATCCAACGGGTTCCCGTTGGATTAGTATTTGAACATGTTTGAGGGAAAATGGGCACTGTAAAAACAGCTGCACGGGTCAGTCGATCAGTTTAAGCTGTAATTGCCGCGGTTTGTCAGTGGGTGGGTGACCATTTTTACATGCCAAGACCAGACTGTGCCTCGGAAAGCACGTTATGCGGTTGGTTTGTAATTCTTGGATCTTTAACAGTCGTTACGGGTCGTCAGAAGCCCGAAAGTCTGTCAACCAGTCTTACCAAAGGGTATCATGTTACCCAGTAGTTACTGGGTGGTACAAAGATATGTAACCCATAGTGTAGGGTTACATATCGTGACGCGTTGTGATGCGTTCCGAAGCACAAAGGATGCTTCTGAACGCACGTTAAGCCGCTGGTCCCGGCTGTCATTCGTAGATCTTTGACGGTTACCCAGTAACGGGGTTGTGGAGGTCAGATATAGAAGCAGATGATGAGGTTTGAGTAAAAAAAGGACTTTAAGACTGACAATGGTCTTTATAATATGTATTTTTATGTCAAAACGTTCGTTGTCGCCTGATTTTCTTTTTGTATAAGCTTAGCTCTTTTATTCGGCTTATGAAAACGGCGGCCATTTTTTCTTATCAATTATGATGTGTCTCTTAACGATTTACACATTACGTTTATGAGATTGGTCAGTAGATCTAAAAGTTAAATCGGATTTCTTTAACTATATCACAAAACCACTATTTTTAGTTTTACTAAAACCTTATTTGATTCAGATATTTTGAACATCAACAAGTTGACAAGTTCCAAAAATGCAATTACATTATACCACATATTTTATACCAACAAAATGTCTGGTCCTCTCGTACGAGTTCGAATAAAAATACCAATAAAACTCTCGCAGCAAAACGAATAGATCCACTGACAATTGTACTCTTCGTAATAAAAACATACTTGAACCATCTAGTTCCCAAGACTTTTAGGTGTCAGTCCCCCTTGGTTGGGGGATCGTTGTACCAGGGGGCAACGGCCATGTGTCCCACAGACGTTAACGATCTGTCTCGATGCGTCGGGTGATTCGCGGGCAATTAGTTTATTTAGACCCATTAATGAATGCTGATGGATTGAGGCTAATAAAAGCCATTTCGCTAATTTATTTGAATTCCAGGATTTAAATTGGGTAGGTACATTTTATTTGTTTTAAACGTGAAACGCTATGGTAGCCCGCAGAATTCAAATTGAACTACAGTCAGACTGTATATTGAACAAAATCTAATTCGCTGTTGCGAATTATATTTTGTGTGTTGAATCAGCAGCAACGTTCTCTATGCATTTGACCACCATACTGCGATCGCCAAGCGTGCCGTCTGCCAAGCGTGGCGATTATCGCAAATCCCCCCTTTTAGGGGAGGCTTATGTCCAGCAGTGGACGTCTTTCGGCTGGTATGATGATGAGAGGGTTAAATTGATGAATTTAATGAAAATAACAAGTTAATAGAATAAACTTATTACTGTTACGAATCATATCTTAAACAACATGCAATGTGAGTCTGACCTACAAATTGTAAAAACGTAAGAAAGTTCAAATTTCGGGGTCTAACTTACGCCAAAACTAAAGGTCATAATGGTGAGAGAAAGTCATGATCTCTGGGGCAAATTCGTGCACTACTTACCAGTGGCGAAGCTACAATTTTTATTAGAGTCAGCATAAACTCAAGATAACATCAAAGTTCAGTCATTCCTTTACTTTTTCTAAATTTAACAGCAGCTATGGTCGGAATTCTTGGTTTAGACATTAATAAAATGGCATTTTTGTTATGTTTTGTAATCTTATATGATGTTTTAAGCTAGTATGAAATATCTGTAATGTGATTTGATACACACACATGTGTTACATATAGTTTGGCAATAGTAGACACTAAGAAGAGTGTTTCTTCCAAAGCGAAGCCAATAGGAATCGGGTTGTATGAAGGCTGCGCCCCTACTTACCGATTACTTGAAACGTTACTACACCAGCAATTCATAAGTAAGCAAAAGTAAATAATACATAATGAAAAGAAAACGTTCACTCGTTATTAAGTCCGTGTTCTGCAACGCAATTTTAGGTTCTATGTCCCACATGAGAATAATATTTATGAAACAAACAGGTAAAAAAACAACATAATTGCGTAACGAAAATATAAAAAGAAACGCTTTGGGAATATCTCTTGTAATATAGCCACGCTATAAGCCTTAAAATGTTAACTTTAATTTCACGTACCTAGACTAGAATTTGTTTAGCATAGATAGATATAAGTAAACACTATGTAATTGGGGTTACACAACAGTCTGCTGTGTGTGCGGGAGGGTTGGGCGGGACAAAGGTCACAGCATCGTACAATCGATACGACCCAACATACCCCACGATGGGACGGGATGAAATCATTTCCCCGCAAGATGGCTGAAAAACTCTCCGATATCACAAGATTTGTTGGAACACGACCCTAAAAATTTGTGCATAAGTAATCTTTGTCGGATTTAACCTTTCTTTGTGATAAAAAGAAGCCAGATAAGGTTATCTTTCTCCGAACTGAACTCAATTTCTGTATTTATTTTCGTGTAGGCGGATGGATTTCCGTTCGTAAAATGAAATATCAATATACAGAGTACAAAATAAAGTCGCTTGTCGTATCTGTCTGTAACCGCTTCGATCTTCTAAATAAAAATATATGTATTTTGGTGTCGTTTTCACTAGCATTTATTTCGGAAGCTTTATGTGCTTAATACATTTATATTTAACTTAGATATAGCACAGAAATCTCGATGTTTTGACATGTTGATAACATCAGATACTAGGTAAATGGAACACCAAAGTTCATTAACTTTCCCTAAATTCGATGCGGTAATTACGTTGCACAAATCAAAACCCAAACAGCTACGCCAGTAAAATGACGTCTACGCACACACGTAGCGCATCTACGCAACTCGTAGACATGTGCTACGCCGTTCACAAAGGCGCGGCCTGTTGCGTCATCAGTATTTACAATACATTTTTCGCGATATTAAGCTTTGAAAATAACACATCTCGCCCGTATTCCCTGAAGAGGTAGGCGAGGTGCACCTAATATAGACACGAGCACTAATATATACAGGGTAAGTTTTTATCCAGTGCGCAAACTGTAAGCATGAATTCAGCATATCATTCTAGACCCCCCAGCGCAGAAATTGTTCATCGGAAATACAAAAAAATCAGCTGTTTCATAGAAAAGTGCAATACATACGCGGTCAAAATGTATGGAACAGCTGTTTTGTTTTTTTTTTAGTATCCGACAAAATTTCTATGCTAGCGGGTCTAGAATGATATGCTGAATTCATGGTTACAGTTTGCGCACTGGATAAAAATTTACCCTGTATACACATGGCCAAATTCAAAAGCGATTTTCTCTTAAATAACGATTGCAACCTTGACCTAACCTAGGTATTCATTTTAGTGTGGATCCCAAAATATTATTTTCATAATAACATAAAATTACAATCAGTACAAGAGAAAATCACTTTTTTAAACAGTGCTACGTGACTGCACATAGTATGCCTACATTTCGCGCGGTTATTTTTAAGTCCCATGTAATAGCCTGGCTGCTGCTATAGGTACCAGTACCAAGTCTCCGGGCTGCCACTGAGAAATTCCAAATGAAAGCTTTTAAATGAAACTAAATGAATACTAGAATTCCGTGGGCGTGAATATAAGAGTTCTCTGGAGAACTAAAGATCTTTTTCGAAAGGTCTAGGTAGATATTCAGGCTACTGCCTAGGCCATTCTCAAGACCATTAAAACTTTGTAATTGGCACGTTCACGGAATATAAGATGGAAGTTTTATTATAATAGAATATTTTGGCATACATAGCGTCGAGAGATGCGAACATAAATGTATGGATCAGCTCATTTTTATTTCACGATTTCAGGGTTGATCCCATAATAAAAGTTGTTCATAATGAAGAGTACAATGACCCTTTCAAAGGATTAAAACGATAAAAAAATACCTGTGTATAGGGTGTAACAAGACCCTTCAAGAAGCCTTCATCTACGCTTTCTGTACATCAAACTAAGTAACTTTGGTGCAAAAATAATTGCTGGAAAACGAATTTTATTTTTGTTGTAAATTCGCTGTTTACGGTAACCATACCTAACGCACGCAGAACTCATGCTAATGAGTGCAAAAGCACGGCACAGGAATCATGGGAGTATTTAAATCATCATCCTCATCATTTCAGCCGAAAGACGTCCACTGCTAGACATAGGCCTCCACCAAAAGGGGGGCGTTGCCATAATCGCCGCGCTTGGCAGGCGGGTTGGCGATCGCAGTATTGTGGTAAATGCATAGAGAACGCCGCTACCTATTCTCTAGTAAGTCCCTAGGTCGCCTTCTACGACACCCACGAGAAGAAATGGGATGGTGCTATTCTTTACGTCCGGCACCACACGGAACACTGAACGCGGAGTATTTAAATAGTAGTGTTTATTTAAAACTGGGTTTCGGAAAAAAAAAAAGTTGAAAGTTGATGGTTGTTGCTGTTGTCTGTTGTTGTTGTCGAAGCTTGATATTCTCCGTACCCAGATTGTTCGCAAGTAAGATGCAGTACTAGAAAATATCATACTAACAGGAATAACAAGTGTCAGTTCGTTATTTTAACAGTCCATATTTAGTGCCCGACCGAAGATTCGTTTTGTTTTTCGTCCATAAACTAGCCGAAAGTCAAGCCGAAAATCAGAAGCAGGTGACGTGTGGCTAACGTCTGGGTGAATCCAGTGCGCTCGTGGTTTCACTCAGGTGACATATACCGACGCGATTTAGTTTTGAAGCGAGGTTATGTCGTACGCGCATATTGTTGTAATCAATTATATTGTATTTATGTATTATACCTATATTTAGTTTATGTCATCTATAGAATTATCGTGTTTTTCTTTTAGACTATATTTGCTTTCTTACCCTAAGTACGAAAAACAAACTTGATTTCAGTGTACAGCGGAAACATTAATTTTTTTTTTAATCATTTTCATTTTCGGCCGAAAATAAGACTGAAGCCGAAGCTTCTTTTTCGTTTTCGGCTCAAAATCCATTTTCGGTCGGGCACTAGTTATAGTATTCAATTAAAAAAGTAATTATATAACAACGTTTAGTTAAAATGTTTGCTCTAACATATTGCGAAAGTTTTCAAGGGCGAAAGCATAGCATAGGGTAGTACATATTTATTATAGTTATCAAATTTCTTGAATAAACAAAGTAAAAGTGTTTATATCATCTCTAAGTATAAGGCTTACATTAATTGGAAACAATCTCCTATAAAATAGCTCGTTACGTTAGTCGGCATTATTCTCTGAAATAATTATACTCAGAAACCCTTAGAATATTTCAAAGTAACGTTTCGTAACATAAAACTGAAAATAACCTTTTAGTGTAAGAATGAATTTATGAAACTTTGCGTAGCTCCGTTTTTAGATATCTGTTGACTCAACCAAAATTGCGCAATAAAGTTAAAATAAAATTCTAAACAAAAAAATAAAATTATTTGCGTCAACAATCCTTTCAGTTACCTACGTAATAGCGAGCCTGAAATAGCTACGTTACATGATATGCGAGTCCATTGACAAAAGCCGTTAGTGAACTCTGACATTTCACAGATTTCAACCGGGACTCAGTTGGGGTGACAAAGGGAAGCGTCGACATGGAACTCAAAGCGCGGATCATATAAAGTGACACGTTATATTTATAATAAAGACCTCAGGTAAAGGACCATTGTGAATTGTGATCGTATGATACAGATGTTTTTCTAGAATTTGGTTCAAAGGACCAATTTTATTTATGCTAATTAGCCTTTATGTTTCTCCGAATCCATTTTTAATGTTTGTTTTTTTAATATTACAAAACCACGAGGTTTTGTAATATTGTAACGCCTCTGAATACCTCTTTAGGGAATATAGACATGAGTCTATATTCCCTAAAGAGGTATTCAGAGGCGTTAAGCACAAAGCCATTTCAACGTTTTTTTTTATGATTTATGGAACGAAGTTCTTTAAGGCGTCTTGCGGTAGGAGTAAACTCATAAAAATCGTCACGTAACGTAAAAGCGTTATCCACTTCCCTGTGGCTTTTTCTGTCTGTCTCGAGAGAGAATTAGTTTTCATGGTTTTCGATAGTGCTAGAGCCGATAGTGAGGTTAAACTTCAAATCGCAGATAATTTTCAAATTTTTCACCACGGGCGTAGTTTTCATTGTTTTTTTGGTTGCTGAAGCAAATTGTGAGGTCAAAATAAAAATTCCAGATGGCGATTGCGAAAACTTTAAAATTTTTCGTCATGGGTGTCGTTTCGTGGTTTTTGAGGGTGCTTAAGCCGATAGCGAGGTCTCCTTCACACTCTCTCTCTCTCTGTGTCTCTTTATATTATAAACAAGTGTGTGTGCGTGCAAGTATCGTATAAGGAACTTCGTCCTGGAAGGGGACCCCCAAGCGAAAACATTTTGTTTTTACAATAAAAAAACCTGCGCAGGTTAGCAGGGCTTATAATAGTTGTTACTAACATAGTAAGAAAGGACCTGGTATAGAGAGCGCAGTGACAGTTCAGTTTGTAAACACGCGAAACTAATCCGATGTCCCGACATTCATCGGGCGACATCCCTAATCCCACGGAGTTCCTTTACACACTTCTGCGGGTTCAAATGAAAGCAATAAATAAACTGTAACCACAAGTTACGAGTTGTTTTCCACACCATTACATTTAAAAGCTTAGATATCCCATTTCATCTGATTAGAGTAGGAGTACGTGGAAAAAAAAATACTTTGATTCGTCGAAAAGAGTTTTATTTCGTCTATTTTCGGTACATTTTGTTGGAAGTGCGATACAGCATTCAGCCATTTGCAAACGGCACATGTTGCGAACGGAAATCCGAATGAATTAATGTTTGTTAAAAAAGATGCTTGCTACATGGAAGCTACATCAAAAAACTGCACTTTGGAATAATATTATTCTATATTGTAGACAGTATTAATTGCTTAACCTTTTGACCTTAACAATCACAAATAGAAGACAAGCCAAATTGTGCTCAGAACGCCATGGAGACAACTGTAAGACAAATAAATTACAAATACCTGTTCTTTAAACCAGTATACCTGCTCATGAAACTGACAAGTAATCATTGATTACAACACTCTACTTAATTACGCCATTGCAAAATTGAACTTCTTAAGGTAGGTAAACGTTTGGCACAGCCTGTATGTATTTAAAAACTATTCAAGAGAGAACGGCATACAAAAAAAATATATATAGTGACGTTCTCAAAAAACAGATTATTAAACATTGTAACCGACTAATCAATCGAAACAGAGCGACATAGTCATTGCGTAAGTTGAAAACGAAATCCATTTTAAAGTTAACCTAGTTCCGCCGTACGTCGTGTGGGAGTCCACGTGATGCAAGCATACGTCACTATAGCACAGTAAAAACTTCCACCCTATACGTATTATGATAACATTTAGATTTAGATTAAACCACTGGCAAAACGTAATCCATCGTATTAGAAAAAGAAAACTAATTTTAGTTCTAGCCTAGACCTTTGAGCCGGTATTTGTATTTCGAACTTTATTTTGATTTAGGCAAAGTTCTTAATAGTAAAATTACAACTTATCACGTTGTCAGTTTTGTAAAAAAAGAACTGCATATCGGGTTCTTAATTAAAAAACTGGCTTGGTAGTTTAATAAACCATAAAAAGGAAAATCTTGTTTTATAATAAGGGGGAGGGAGTCATCTGAATTGTAACTGAAGAAGACAAAATGAATGAACCTATTAAATGTTTTCATTCATTCATTCACCAGTTTCGTATGAACTACGCTCGCTCTTTGTACGCAAGGACCCAGAACGAATTATCGATTTGCCGTTCTATACAACTATTTATTGTATACCTGGTTGCCTAGCTGAACTCGTAGCCCACTCAACCGACTGCTAGCCCAGATACAACTTACAAATATTATTGCAGTATACTCTCATAACATAGTTACTGACAATGCTATATTAAGTTACCAACATGAACGCGGCTCTGAGGTTCTGATATGACAAGAACCAATATGTATCCAAATATTGTATCGGAGAAGAAAGAAAGATGTTTTAATATTCAGTATGAATATCTGAAGTATTAATAGCCCCCGTCGTCTTTCCCGTGTTTATTTAAGGAGATAAGCAGAGTAAATATTAGCAAAACTTAGGTAAGTTACTTTTAGAGAAGTGGGCGTTCGTTGAATATTGTGTGGGATGTGGACGATACTTAATATGTATTTTCTTCTGGTAAAATAAACATTGATATCACTGATTTCTTCCACAATATTTTTGGAAGAATCAACTTTTACGCACAATACAAATCTAAATACATCTTTATTAAAATTATTCGGCTTCTAATATAAATAACATTCACGATCACGTAATCAAAATCTGCTTATAACATTTTTACAGCATAAAGAAAAATAATAACATTGCATCTTATTTTTCTGTACAAAATAAAAAGAACGAATAAAATCTAGGTACCTAGTACGAATTTTCTATAAGGAAGTATCGTTCCATTCACAGACATTATTCCTTTTATATCAGTCGTTCGATCTTTCTCTGTAAAGCGTTTCCTTAGTGCACCTTTAGAGGCACGTAATGCAATAAAGTACAGAATTTAAATTTTAGAAGCATTTTGAAGCGCTTTAAGGCGCACTAAAGCGTATCTGCAGTGTGCCAGTAGTGACGGATTGTTAGCTACGCCCACGCGCTTTGGAATAACCTATTTTTCTTAGTCAAACAACTGCGTGGGAGGCTCTCTATTAGACTTTTAATTCATAGCCTTATAGATATAGCCGATTGGAAATGGGGTCGCAGTTTTATTTGCGCTATTAAGCTGAACTAAATTTCAAGTAACGTTAACACAGACATCGTGTGCTTCTTTTACGACAGTCGCCTGCGCAGATCGTTGCCACAGATTTGTAATGACTGTAACTACATTCAGCATATATTTTTAGCTTTAATCGCTAGTTTTCGCAAAGTTCTTATGCTGGTGGATGATGATCGAAATGTTCATCAAGATACCTAATAGTCGATACGTGTTAAGTTTCCGAACTCCTTAATCCGGCCACCGAACAATTCCATTTGAGGTACAAAGGCCTAAAATATCAAAATAATTAGGAGTCATGGAATATGTTTTGAAGCTGACATAGTGGCCATCATTTTGGTGTCGTCATTGTTCTGATTTGAACCCAATAAATACCATTTAAAAAGTAGTGGTTCGATTTAGGAATCTGGGAGGGTACATAAACGGATATAAACATAAACATTTCCACAACTTAAGATCAAATGCCGTACAAATTCCACCAGGCTCTTTCTTACCTCATTTAGTAAGTCAAATACCTAAGAATGGGGGCAAACTCTTTAAGAGAAGAAAAGAAAGGGGCCAACCGAGTAAAGATTAAGAGTAATGCATTTGCCACATTACGGGACTTGAATTTGGGGCGCTATAAAACCCCGGAGTAGGCTGTCATGTCGCCGTCGCCAATATAGCCACATCAGCGTTATACTGAATACTCTTATATTTCGCTGTAGTTTGCGTTAGGTTTATATGAAACTTATAGGTCAGGATATCTTGAAGCTAGTTTAATTTCTGATAAGATCAAAAAGACTCTCGCATTCTGAGTTTTCTCTATTAGGGAGATCATAATAGACGTTCAATATGAGCGTCGCTAAGTTAGACCTAAACTAGTCCCAGAATCTGATTAGAGAGTTCGAGGCAAAAAACCCTCCCACACAGAATATTAAAATCTCCAAAAGCTAAGAAAGGAATTCCTATTACTTGCATACTTCTTCGCTTTCAATCTGCAAGATTGATCGTCCCATCTATGTACTGAAGGACCAGCGAAGGTTGACTAGAATAGGTTTGGTAATTAATGTTTTACACCTTTATTGAAATACTAGCTTTTGCCTGAAGCTTCGCCCGCGTGGAGGTCGAAAATTATCCCGCGGGAATGTAATACCGGGATCAAAAGTATTCTGTGTTTATCCAGGTTATAAACTACATGTGTGCCAAATTTCATCCAAATCCGTTCAGCAGTTTTTACGTGATTGAGTAACAAACATTCATACATCCAAACATACAAACTTTCATATTTATGATATTAGTAAGATCTGTAAATGATTTGATTCACAGATTTATTGCTTCAGTTTTAATTGAGTTCATCAATATTTGTCATCAATTTAGTCGATATCCAAACACCAATGTATGTAAGAACCCTCTTACTCACGAATTTGACAAGAGTTCAATTGACAGACTTTAAAAGAACAATGGAACTTTGCAAGTACTGCAAGAATGGACGCAAAAAATACTATTAACAAAATTCAATAGCAAAACAAATGTATAAACCAGCCTACACGCGGGGGAAGCTAATGTAACAAGCTTAAAAGGCCAATCGATCTTCCGACGTATGGTCGCGTACGCCGATCCATCAAACTGGACTGATGGACACATCATTCGATGTACATTGTATAACTCTTTAGGATAAAAGTATTAAGGAAAAACATGAAGAGAGTCAAGTATTGGTAGAAAAAGTTTGATAACACTATGATAAAACAGAAAGTATAACGTCATTAGAAAGAAGGAAAAGCTAAAAGGTGTTTTTTAATACAGTTGCTCAAAAAGTGGTGTATTGCAGGGACGTATAGCGTTCGGGATGTGGGCTATTACATACTAGTGCTTTTTTTTTACCTTTCCCGAACTCGTGCGTTCTCTTTCCCAACTGTCAAAATAATGTCTATTAAAAAGAAAAACCAACCATGAAGTTTTTACTAAAGAGTTTTTGTGATTCATACAAATACGTATATTTCTAAAAGGAAGCTACTAATTTATTTCAATATCAGATTTAATGATTTAATTGAATGAGTTAGGTTAGGTTTCATTTCATTTCATCTCATTAAATTTCATTTTCATTTCATATCAATAAAAAAAATCTACTGAAGACTAAGCTGTATGGATAGTTCCCTTTGCCTACCAAAATGGGTGAAAAAAAAAACTCTGCTTATATTATACGGTTGGCGCCATTTTCCAGAAATTTTCTTTGCGAGTTTAGTTGTTTGTTGCACAAAATGAGTAATTTCGACCCTATTTTTTTTTAATTAACACCACCGGAACTCAGTATAATTGCACAAAATGCTTCGGAGAACATTTTACCGGAAAAGTCAAAAAGTCGTTACATATCTACATACGACGAATTTATTGCGTGGAGAGAAGAGAAAAAAGCAAATAGTTTTTCAGAAAATGTTATGTTGGCATACTTCTCCGAACTCTCAGCAAAATTAAAACCGTCTACGTTATGGTCGAGATTTTCGATGATAAAAAGTATGCTGAAAATAAGGAACAACGTGGATATAAGTGAATACCCAAAATTAAATGCTTTCTTAAAACGACAATCAGACGGTTTTACAAGTAAAAAGTCGAAAATATTAACATCCAATGAAGTGGAAAGGTTTTTGAACGAAGCTCCCGATGATCGTTATTTAGCCACAAAGGTAATTTATTAATAAGTACTTATATTTTTCTTTAGTATTCAGTTTACGAAATCGCAAAATACAGTCAAAACATTATTTAAAAAAATATTAATCAAATCCCTTTTTTTGTAGGTTGCTCTGATTTTTGGCGTTGTTGGAGCTTGCCGCAGAGAGGAGTTAGCCAATATTACTTTAAAAGATATTGAAGCCCATGGAAAAATGCTACTAATCAAGATTCCGAACACAAAAAATAAGATACCGAGAAGCTTTGTTGTTGAAGGAGATTTTCTTAGAATAGTGCAAAAATATATGAATCAGCGGTCCCAAAAAGGAAAAACCGACCGTTTTTTTCAAAATTACCAAAAAGGGAAGTGTACAGCTCAAGCAATCGGGATAAACAAATTTGGTAATATGCCAAAAGAAATAGCAACGTTTCTTGGTCTGCCGGATGCTGAGTATTATACTGGGCACAGCTTCAGGAGGACCTCTGCTACATTATTGGCAGATTCAGGAGCCAATTTGACGTCCTTAAAGCGACTAGGAGGTTGGAAATCAGACAAAGTTGCAGAAAGCTATATTGGTGATTCATTAAACAACAAACTAGAAACTGGGAAAAAAATCACACAATCCATTAATTTAAGGTCCAGTCCGTCTTCTTCACATGTTGAAGAGAACGTTCGTCCATCTACCTTCGTTGATAATGATAATTCATCAGATCCAATTCCATCAACTAGCAAACGCCATTGTATGACAAATATACATGAACAATCATACGAAATTAATAATAGTTTGTCTCAAACAGTAAATATGCAACCTAAAACTTCCCCAGTTACTTTAAAAAACTGTACCAATTTCAATGTACATGTGTACTATAACTTTTATAAGAAATAAATGATTAGTTAGTTGAGTTTATTGTGTTTTTATTATTTTATTAAATTGCTTCATTTTTTCGCAACTGTATTAAAAATAGTCGTTCAGTACACCTGCGGAACCGTCATTGCAACTTGTTCCGACTGTCAACCCTCGCCTTCGGCTGCCCCTCGGCTCGGGTAGACATTTGTCGGAACTCTTTGCAATGACAGCCTTTCCGCACTTGTAATGAAATATACTATTCTTTAAAATGTGCATAACAGTAAGGCCAGAAAGACTAAAAACATCGAAAGCTCAAGATGAAGATGATGCAGCTATCCTTACTTTCAATCGGATTTTACGACACCCACGGGAAAAGAAGGGGCTGTTTATTTTTAGCTCCAAGGAGGTTTGCCAATGTAATTAATATACATAGGTAAGATATCCACCTTAACGACGATATTGCGCAAGACACTAAAAAGAAAAATGAGTTTGACGGCATAAACATTAATATAACTCTTTTCTATAATAAAATAGATCGAAATCAACACCAACCTCATTTAGACATACCTTAAGTGAGGTTAGCAACAAAGGTCAGTCAAGTGTACTCTCTCAACACCATTCAGTGGAGAATACAATAAAGCGAAGGCTAATACCTCTTGACAAGCTAAGAGCTACCCTGACAGCTGAAGAGTATTAATTTATCAAGACGACTGTGCCGCCATCAACGGGTAAACCGTCTTGTTTCTGAGTGGATCACGCTAATCCATTGGCATTCATAATTGTGTGTGAACAATTAAGGCAAGGGCGAAGTTTCAAGGGCGATAACTGTCCTTATTTTCAATGTAATTTAATGATGTTATTCTCTGTGACATTGCGCTTCATTCAGGGCTGTTTATAATCATGTTCCATGATGGTAATATATTCAATTTCGTACGTAGGTATCCTTAGGTAGTCTCTGGGGTCTTGTAACCACATTAAAAATGATGAACGGCAATAAATAGATCCTCGCTGTTTATTCCATCCCGCCATTAATATTCATTGTGCCAATACTCAAGCAAGATCGTCATTTATCAGTTCCGTTATAGAAATTACTAGCTGTGCCCGCGACTTCGTCCGCGCGGAATTTTTTTATTATTATTTATATATCAATAAAAACAATTAAAATTCTAAAATAAAAGTAGCCTAAGTTACTCCTTATTACATCAGCTACCTGCCAGTGAAAGTCCCGTCAAAAACGGTCCAGCCATTTCAGAGATTAGCGGAAACAAACAGACAGACAAAAATTCTAAAAAATGTTATTTTGGTACATGTACCGTATATATAATTATATTCATACGCATGTTAGCAAAAAGCGGTTATTTTAATATTACAAACAGACACTCCAATTTTATTTATATGTATGTAAGATGTATAGATGTTTAGATTTACTTGGACTCAATATATTCAGTGTCAATTTCTTCAATACATAGAAGAATATTATTGTTATACCTTTATTTATTCATGTTTTTTTTTTTTTTTTCTGGGTGGGAAATCATCAAATAACTTCTCCCGCTCTGGGTGGAGCGGGAGGGCGTGTCAGACTTTTACTGACTAAAACCCACCCGTGTTCCCTCAGTTGCCTGTGTGCCAGGGGCGGCGGTATCTCTTTCGAACAACCCGCACCCCCGGCAGGCATCGGCCCTTGCGGGCCCCATCTGTTGCTGCTGACATCTCTTTGAGGCGCGCGTGGAACACAACGCGCCGTCGACCCGGGCTTGGTCCTTACCGGACAGCGAGGTACCCATTACTCGCCGTCCGCAAACCCGTGCCTACGGTGGCCGGGGATCAGCCTGGGATTCCCGACGCTCAGGGCGTCTCCTGCGAAGGCCACGGCTGTGAGGGCGCATGTACTGCATCTCCCTCACGTGCGCCGCCTCCCTCTTTGCGAGCATAACTGCTTCGCTGAAGGAGGCGACTGCCAGCCATGCCCTCTCGCTCCGTACCATGGCCTGGACCAGGGTCGGACGCGAGAGATCGCCGCCGCCGATCACCTCCACGAGGACACGGCGTTGCTCCGCCCAAGCTGGGCAGACCTCCACCGTATGCTCCACCGTGTCCTCTGGGCGATCTTCGCAATGGAAACACCCGGGCGTTTCCTCCCGCCCTATCCGAAACAGGAACCTCCCGAAACAGCCATGTCCGGTGAGGACCTGTGTCAGGCGGAAGGTGAGGACGCCATGCCGCCTCTCAAGCCACTCCTCAAAGAGGGGACTTACCGCCGCAATCGCGGCGTGCCCATTATTTATTTATTCATGTTTCGGTTTGTATTTTGAACCACGTTTGTTGTTTTAGCACCATCATGCAGTGTAAGCAATTCAACCTGAAAACCTGAAAACCTGAAATGAACCTTTTTGGCGCACACACTATTGTTGCTAAAACATACCCATACACAAAAAAGTGAATGTCACTTTTTTTCCTTTTTGTTCGTATTTTGTGCTTCATGAACTGTGTCTAAAAAGGTATTATTTATTTATAAAAATAAACGGTATTCTTTTGATTTAGAAAATTATTGTTATTCAGTAATATTTTTTTTGTTTATCAAAGCTATAAAAATCACATCAGCGAGAATTTGGATCAAGCACAAAATTTAGCACGAAAGTCAAACCCATTTTATCCGAATTTGTTTGTATGCATGCCATAACTGACAGGAAACTGGTTCAAGGCGAGTCTAAATAGTGATACAAATCACGTTTTTACGAAAACGCAGTGACAAATTACAGCCATAGTGGCAACATAGGGGTTGCGAGACCTTATCGAATCATCTTTCATTGTCACACTGTAAGAATTCGACTTTAATAAATATAGTACGTCAAAAAGCGTACACCAAAAAGCTGTCGGAAAATACTGAAAACTTAGGGACAGAATGACAGACAGTCCAAACTGACGTCACCACCAAAAAAAATTGGATAGAATAAAAACGTTATGTAAAGCAATCTTAACTATAATGTAAGTCCCAACGGCTAGCTTACGAAAATGGGATGACATCTGCGGGCACGGTAGTGCCCCGCCAAGACGAGCCAAGCGGAGCGCAAGGGCACTACCTACCTTTTCCCGAAGCGCTTCGTCGTTTTTTTGGACCTTTATAACTTGGGTTTGGATTATACCAGATAAACAAAATTCTCGGGATATATTGTCATAGCGGACTTATTGTTTTAATTGCATAGCTTGTATACTTTAGATTTTATTGATAGGTATCTAAAAAACCCTGATTTCGTCACTGACTCACTAATGGTCATCAAAATTCTTAGGGGACTTCCTAATGTCCTAAAAAGTTGAAATTTAGTATGTAAGCTAATACTAGTAAACAAACAACAAAAAAAATCTAATACCTACTAGGAACTTTTATCCCCCAACCCCTTAAACTAGGGGTTGGAAGTTTGTATGAGACTTCCGCAATTTTGACGCTAGAGGTCTGAAAATTGATATAGGGACTCCTTGTTATTATAAATAATTTAAAAAAAATTATAAAATAATAATGTAACCCATAATAAATTTAAAAAAAATACAAAAAAAAATTTTGGTGGTAAAAACCAACTTACAAAGAGAAGTGAAATCCCACTAAAAACATTTTCATGTAAAATGTTGCCGTTTCGTTACTACAAGAACTATTGTATAACAGAAAAGTAATGAACAGTGGATACATTTTACCTTACGCCCATGTGAATGTAGCGAAATGGCCAAGCCACATATTATGACTAAGGTTTTGAAGTAAAGTTTGTGAAGTTAGGCCTCCTAGAGTTAGGACGTGTAGACTTAGAAGCTTGGCTCTAGATGAGATCTGATAACTTTTTGACAGTGCGAGTCATATGGTCTCGTCTTGCCAACATTTAACATGAAAATGTTTTTGGTGGGATAACGTTTACAGAAAATAGGCACTAAAGTTTTCATATTTTGCTATCACTTGCAAAAAACAAAGATGAACCAGTCAAGGAATACCAGACCAGTTAAAGATTTTATGAGATAAATATACTAAGACAAAGAAAAACTAATCCATAGCTCGATATCGCCAGCTCGGCAGCTGGTCTAGTATTAATTACATTCTCCATTAAGGATCGACCAAATTCGGTAAAGTTTAATTAGAGATACCGCTCCTTCGAATTTCGGTTGACTTAAGTTATCTCGTTGATACTGGAGCAACTTTGTCTGACTTGAAATATCCTTCTTCGGAATTTCAATACGCTCTTACCGAAAACATTCGTATTTGAAATTCTGAATCACTCCTTCGTTTCGTAAATGGCATAGACGAGAGTCCTGCGTTGGTGCCAAGAAAAATGAGCATAGATTTTTGTAAGGCTTATTTCAATTAAAAAAAAAAACAAAAGAAAACCAGCCAGTTCACCGTAAGTGGTTACAATCGATATCAGAGCAGCCCACACAACAGTTAACACTACTAGAGCTGAGCATTTAAGTGTTAAAACGTTAAGCACATCCCTATCAAAGCCTGCACTCGCTTCGTAAATCAATACCCGTTCGTAAAAGTTAGTAATTCCGCGTTCCCAACTTGTTTAAACTGTATTTATACGAAGCACAAAAGCTCCGAACGGAAATGCTTCAAACTTTCAACAATATCCATATTTATACAGGTGGGTAACTTTTGGTAGGTAATTTAGGGGTAAAATTGGCCTAATATAGTCAAAAGGACATATACATAATTTAAGTCATTGGCAAAGAAAATGAGACCACACAAAAAACATACGATTTTTTTCAACAAACTGATCATAAATTGCTCCATAAAAACTCTAATACATATAAACAATCTACATGTTATTGATCTAGATGCCCAACAATACCAAGATACTCTAGAGAATGAAACCTTGCAGACACTCGACTTGTATCAACATTAATTTTAAATTCCCCACAACAGCGCCGTTGTTGCATTCGAAGAAAGCTCGGAATACCTTGTAAACATCGAAAGAATACATAATGTTGCAAAAGGGTTTCAATCACTTCGGGATGCTTTAATACCCGCAAACGACCGGAAAAAAAGATTTGTAAATGGAAACTTTTTCACAGACTCTAAAGTAATGGGTAATAAGATAGCCTCAGGCAACGATTACCCTTGTTACCCTAACCATTTTTACCCAATATGTGTAGCGTTATCTGTCTATATAGTGATTTTATTTAATGTTTCCGTGCGTGAAAGGGTTTTTTAGGACAATATCTACCCTCAAGGCTCAGGGAACCGGAGCACCCTCGAGTAGGGCGTTTATTATACCAGACATTACAATTCATGAGATAAAAACATTCATCTGAACTGTTTGTGAATATGTCATAATGTTCCCAAGTGCCTTTTTTCTGGCAGCATACATTTAAAAGACAATTTCGTTATTATATCTAATTTCATTTCTGAACTGAATATAATTTTTAGAAGCAGACTCTGTGGAGAAAATTATAAGCGGTGGAAGAAAAAATAACGTTTCGACAATTCGGAATGTTATTTCAAATTGTAATGTGGTATATTTATTTGCAATTGAATGTAATTGCAATAACTTTCGTAGAGCATTAAAGTTTTATTGGAAAGCATACAAGGTCTTTAAGTAAAACCACTATTTAATGCACCAGAAAAACGCCTTTATTTTGAATTCGTGGAGAATAGAAAAATATCTTTTTTTTTTTAAACAAAGTTTTCTCCCAAAAAAATACATAAAACCACTGGAAATGAAAGGACTTCATTGGCCGTGAAAATTCACAACAAAGCCGCATTTCAGTATACACAAGACCGTTTATAAGTATGAACAAAAAGGAGCCGAGGAAATATTAGAATCGTTCACATCGATTGACGTGCGACGAGTCGGCGCCATTGGTCAGCGCTCGTGACGTCACGAGCGGTATCGATCCGACGCCCACGGGCGCGCATGCGTCAAACCGACCGCTCAAACGCGATTGGTCGTCGGATCCGTCGCCGGATTGACGTACGTAATGAATTAAAAGAATTCAATTGAAATGAATTTTAGAACGTACATAACTTTTTTAACGGACGGCGCGGCGGTATTCTGCATTTTGTTTAGGTTTTTTTTTACTCAGCGACAGACGTGAGAGCTATTTTTAAAACCAGGGAAAGGTTTTGTGTTGCGAAGAATTTTTATGTAATTATTAACATAAATGGAAAACTCCGTCTGTGACAATACTACCTGTATTGTCACTTTTAAATGCACAACCTTCATAACAATACTTCGTTCTCCAAACCTAGAAGAATATAATACAATCTTCAACATAAAAATAGAAACGATTCCCATGCAAACGACACTGGTGATCGATTCGTCTCTAAGTCCCAAGGGCAAGGCCTAGTCGCAGACGGGGTGTCAGACAGGCTGGACACACAATACCTACTGAGATAGCTGAAACGTGACATTTGTTAACGGCCTATTTGGCATAAATACATTCTAAAAGTTCTTTTAACTCTCGTTAAAAAATTGGTCCTTTGATCTGTGATGTTTACAATAAGTGAGGCCATCAATAAAGCATCGGTTTTCAAAGCTGGAAACGACTACGTTGAACAAACCTCTAGGTTTGTTTAACAATAACAAATAAATTTGAAATAGGTGTTAACCTCAGGAAAATTGAATACTTTACAAACACGACCGACGTGACATTGACAAAGCTAGCGCCGCGCCACAGCTGCTGACATTTCGGGTACACCGCAACGGTAAAATTGTTTGATGTGTCTGCTGCTACAATGACCACAGTGTAACCGTAATCCCGGGGTTTTGTCCGGTTATTGCGACCGCATAATCAGCTAAGCCTGCTCCATAATCCGCCTCCATAGAGAATAAAAGGCAGGTGTCTATTGTGGGGATAAAAGACCAACAATGAGAGGTGTCCAGACCTATTCATGAGATCAACTTGATGGCCCTCGAATGTAAATTCGACGCCCGCATTGATCCGGAGCTCGATTGCTGATCTTCTGGAATTTTAATTACCGAATTATTTCAAGCGAGGGCCGATGGTAATCTATTAAACGTTTGGGGGAATTTTCCAAATGTTTCTCTTGATAACAAGGGCTTTAAAGGTCTAAGGTTGCGATCATTTCAAGGTTGGACCTACTCGTTTCCGTAGTAGCTTTATGTAAGCCACGTGTTTGAGAAATAACACAGTACAGTTAATAGTTTTCAGAAAGAAGAAACAGCTCACAAAGGAATTTCTACTGAGACTCTTTATTATTATATTCTTAGCCGTTAAGGTCTCAGTTCTGGCCAAAGATCTCCCTACTCTCTTTCCACCTCTCTCTCTGTCTAGCGCTGCCAAGAACCAATCTTTATTAGAGCTCATCCCGCCAAGTATATTTATGTCATAATGTCTACTGAGATAAGTATATCTAATCGCCATCATTTCTGTTAATTTGGATTTCATAATTTAGTACTTCGAAATTTTGCAACGCAAAACAACAATTTTACAAAACCCCGCAAAGCATTATCAAAAGAAAAATATGAAAATAATAAAGGCCAAAAGAGGGTAGGCTAAGAAAAAATCGCATCGGTTGAATTATCTTGGCACCACATGTTAGGGATGATAGATGAGCCTTTTCATTACACCTACATACATTACCGTCTGCCGCCATTTTTAGGGTTCCGTACAAACGTAAAGGTAAAAAAGGAACCCTTATAAGATCACTCTCTTGTCCGTCTGTCTGTCCGTGTGTCACCACCGTTTTTCTAAGAAACGGGTGGACCTAGCAAGTTGAAATTTATATCAGTTACTAAGGTCTATAGTCCCCTATTAGGTGTATAAAAATCAAGGTCCTGAGTCAACACGATAAAAAGATATGGGCAAATTTAGATTTTCGCGAAAACTTGTAAGTACCAAATTTTACCTTAATTTTCAACTTTTTTTAATTTCCCCTTTACTTGTGCTATACCTAATACCTTGCTTTTAACCAAAATTGACAATTCTAGGTCAACCGGAAGTACCCTATAGGTTTTGGGTCAAAAACCTATAAGGTAGTTCCCGTTGATCAGAATCACGAAATTTGACAAAAAGCAAGGTACAGCACAAATAAAGGAAAAATTTCAAAAAATAAAAAAGTTGAAAATGAAGGTAAATTTTGGTACTAACAAGTTTTCGAGAAAATCTTAATTTTCCCATATGTTTTTTTTATTATGGCGGTATAATGGGTAGGTACGGAACCCTCGGCGTACGAGTTCGAAGAATAATGAATAATAGTAAAACTATATTATCAATATCAGCATCTATACAAACAAATAGGAAGAAGTGTCTGTTTGTAATGTCGAAATAACAAGGTTTTACTAAATGCATGCGAAATATAGTACATACGGTTCTTATAACAAAAGCCAATTCATACATTTTTAGTCTGTCTGTTGTTTATTCCGGCTAATCTCCGAAATGGCTGGACCAATTTTGACGAGAGTTTCACTGGCAGGTAGCTGATATGTATAAGTAACATACTACTACAAAGTACTTTTTGTCCTGGTAGCACATTCCTCTGGGATAATTTAGGACATCCACGCGGGGGAAGCTTCGAACAGTAGCCAGTTTGTTCATAAATTGTATGGCCTCAGACAAGATAATTATGCTACAGAACGAAACGAGCTCTGAAGATTTACTTAATCTAATTAGATTAAGTAAATCTTCATAGCTCGTTTTAAAGTCTTAAAGAAAATGTTAAATTTATCCTTAGACATTAACCTTGATGGAAGAACGTTGTTAAATTTAGGACTCTAACCTTATTCCGATAAGTTTTTCGAGATTTTCATACAAGACTGAATTTCAATAGAATTTTGTTTCTGTTACTGTTCACTGGAAATCAGCTAAGTTCCAATTTCCAGTCGGTAAACTCAATTTGAGATGCCTGGCTGGCTTTTCTTCCATGAAAAAGCTTTCTACTATAAATGCACATAGTTTTCAGTTATTGATTCATTGCACTGAAACCGATACTTTGATAGAGAACAAATGTTTAAGGTACGCTCGATTTCTCTTCAGAGAAATTATGTGTATTTGAATTGTGGGCAACAGACAATTTCACCAGAATTATTTATTGTTTAGAGTGAGATATTTATTTAGAAATACAGCTTGAAGAGGAACAAGTAGGACATTATGTTACACATATTAAGTGTAATATATATTCTTATAAATAAGTATGATTCTGTGTGTTTAATAAGTAGCAAATGTTTTGCAGTAGTTGTACTAGTTACTGAAAAACCTTTGTTACTTATAATATACAAGCAGCTCCAACCAACCAACCCCTAGGAAAATGGCACCTAAACAAATAAAACTTATCCAATACCACTAAATATTAACACATTTCTTCTAACCTCTTTGTCGACTCGCATTGTATACATTTTCCCAGCTCTCCCGAAGGTGGTCGGTATAAACAAGCCAGAGGTCGGGAAGGGCACAAATTCGCGGCTAACGTCCATAAATCGAGCCAAACGTTCGCATCCCACGCGTATTCTTCTCACGCATCTTGAATTACTTCAAATTTCTGAATTCAGACGGTATTTTTCTGTGAGAAGATCATTATTTAACCTTTTGGGTTTTATTTATGCGTCACATGCAAATTCGGTATTGATAGATTGGAAGATCGCTCTCAAATAATGTCGAATGGGGGTATAACCGAAATGGGTGTATCGTCGAGATATACGAAAGAGAAAAATGTTATACCATTGTCACATTTCAAACACTGTGAACGACCTTGATTTAAAGAGTAAGACTTATTTTTGTAAAACCGACGTAAAATTTATGTGATAGGACTGATGCTGTGTTCTAGAATGATATGCTGAATTCATGGTTATAGTTTGCGCACTGGATAAAAACTTGTCGTATATAAGCATCTTCAGTAAAATACCAAAAGATAAAACATAAGATTCTCTTTGAGTAGTAAGTAATTCTTTTGTATTCAGAATTGTTGCTCATTTGGAATAAAGGCTGAAGCAGTCGACAAGAAATATTTACAGCATTACAGTGCTACGTTCGTGAATTGCGAACACACATGAAAAAATTATATCCTGTCTACGTATTCTTTTTGAGAGAATTTGTCTAGTAAAGTGAACTGTCAGAGACTAAAACATTTTTTGTTTGTTTGTCTTCAGTTCTACAGAATATATTCAGATATGATGAAATGAAGGCATTTTGATAGTAACAGATTCTGACCTAACTTAGAACTAATTAATTGAAATGCAGGTAAATAAACAAGAAACAGTTAAATAAGTTGCGAAATTCGAGCTGCCATACCAAGCGCTAGAACAAACTCGAAATTTCTTGAGAACTGCCTAAGAACTAAGAACCAATTTCGAAACTTTTACGAAGTTAATTTACGAATCAAAACAAAATATTATGTAACTTTTGAAACAACTTTGTAATACTGTATTACTTGAAATCAAATTATAGAACCAACAATATTATTTGTAAGAAAATTGAAAATCTGCTTGCGTAGCGTGGCTTGTATGGGCTTTCCCCTTTTGGGGAAAACCAGATGCACCAGCGAACTTAACATAACCCAAATTAATATTTTCAACTTAATATAAAAACATGATTAGGACCAAAAGGGGTAAATACTGATACGACGCTGATAGATATGTATAAAAGGAGAAGACATGCTGCGTCGATCCCATATAAATTGGACTACGGATGGAGGACAAAGAATACGACGTAAATAAAACTTAAAAAAAAACAGCCGACTTCCAAAAAAACACTACAAAGTGAAAAATAACTTTAATTTCGGAAGTCGGTAACTTTGGATATGTATTTTATTTCATTTTTTGTCACCGCCTTCTGAAATTAAAGTTATTTTTCACTTTGTAGTGTTTTTTTGGAAGTCGGTTGTTTTTTTTTTAGTTTTTTTTCCACTGTGTAGTTATAGCACCACACAATTCGACATTTCATCATCCTTAGGGTCAAAACAATGCATATTTATGCGATAGCAGCAACCGTGGTTTGTTTGCTGTCATTTTTTGAAGAGTCCCGTGGGCTGTCTCCGAAATGCATCAACAGATCGATATGAGATTTTTAAGGGACCATTCCGGAATAGACCCCTTTCAACAAATCCGTTTATATATGATGGAGTTATGCCCGAACATACATAAAAAATATATATATAAACATGCCGAATTGATAACCTCCTTCTTTTTGAAGTCGGTTAAAACATATTACATTGCACCACAAATCACCAGTCTGTTTCTAGTTTTGTATGAATCTATTTATTTGTTTAAATAAAATTGAAGTGTGTGTTTGTATCTAATCTATTCTAATAAATAAAATTGAAGTCTTTGTTTTTAACGGCATAATAACAGTGTTTTACTAAATGCGCATGAAAGTTTTTACGGTACCTATAAAACTTCATTTTTTTATTTTTTGTGATATTGATGGGACTTTCCCTGGCAGATAACTGATGTTATATGGAGTAACATAGGCGCATAGGGGCAGAGCTGGTTAAAACTAAATATTGGAATTACATAACATCATATTGTCGTGGATGTCCGGTAAGGAATCCTAATTCCATAACTTAATAATACTGACGACAATGTGTCCCATTATTTCAATGATACAATCTAAACACCATACAGCTACAATATGAGATCGTTATAAAAGGTACGTTTCTTGCCTCAGCAATGCAATAAATAACGCAGAAGGTCTCAGAGCAATCAAGTGGGGCACTCTTCGCTGTTGCATTTCTTATTGCTTATAACCTTATCCTGCAGAATTCATTTGGGAAGACCATTTCAATAGAAATGAGCTAGTCTTTTGCGAGGTTAGTTTCAGTTTCAATGTATTCAAATAAACTACGAAGCTGCATGATTGTGTGTTTAAAACCATTGTCATATAATTATATATACTAGTGGTCGAAATTCAACCATAATTCATTTAAAACTTAATGTGCTTCTAATGTATTATTACAAACTTAAAATATTGGCTTTCTGCCCTCCGTCTTCTAATAAATTTTAACTTTGCCCCGTCAGCGTATGTTTTTTGTCAAAATGGGGTACTATGTTTTTGATTCTAGTATTAATATACAGATAAGGATATGCTTCATGTATGTATGTATTTATTGTAGAAGTAAATGGTACACCACAGACTACCAGCAGTACTGTCTCTGCTTCTCCTTAAATCTATTCAAAACTTGTCTTTAAATATCGCTCTTAGCGATAAGACCGCCCATTGTGTCACCTTATGTAAAATTCTACATGTATATCTGTAATTCGTATGGTGTAAATAATAAAGAGTATTATATTTAAATATCTTCTATCTTTCTATTGACTAAACCTTAAAACAGTAACTACTGAATGGTTTGAATAAAAATCTGATAGCAATTTCAAAATTGTTTGTGACTGCTTTGCATATACAACTTCGACATCAAATTCCCCCTTCTTTATATTTCCGCACAAACAAAAACATTGTTCTTATCTAAGATTCGATTTCCTAGCGATCTTTCTAGAAAACTAGACAATAACAACGCAGACAAAGGGAGTTTCCAGGATTGGTATGACAGCAAGTATTGAACTGTGTCTTTTGTTCTGTACTATTGAATATTTGCACGTTTTCATACATTATAAAATATAACAGATAGACAGATAGATGAACTTTGATACAAAAATGCTACTAGCTTTAGCCGACGGCTTAACCCGCGTGGTATTTGAAAATCTTGAAAATGATCCAACGGAAACATACAACCGGTATAAAAAGTACCCTATGTGTTAATCCAGGTTATAATTTATCTGTGTGCCAAATTTCATACAAATCTGTTCACTAATTTTTGCATGAAAGAGTAACAAATATCTATCCATCCATCCATCCTCACAAACTTTCACATTTATAATAGATATTAGTAGGACAGTAGTATCAGTTAAAATCTCCCAGTTACGTCCACGTCATCCCTTTGAAAACAAATCGTAAAATGCAAAGAATAATGAGACAATTATTTCAACGGGATCCGGGTCCCCTTCGCAGTTGAAAGAGGGTTATATTTTTACAATTTCGAGATAATTTCTGACTTCTAAATGACGCTGAGTTGATTTTTAATCTACACTGCATAATATCTGCACATTTTTTATTAGGCACAGGTGTGATTCGATTCTGCTTCATTCATAGATTATTCGGCTCATTACTTAGTGGATTCGCACGAATTTACTCGCCCGAAACGAACGAATCGATAGTTTTTTTTTTTTGGCTTTTCGCACGAAATTTATAAATATCTGGGTGAATTGACAACTTCAAAAAAACGTATTAGGTAATCGGCAGGTTTTGAGTTTTATGCAATAAAGTACTAACACACTTAAATTCGAGTTTCTCCTATCGGTAAGATTTGTTTTTTTCTTAACTATCTATTATTCAACTAACTGTTTGTACTTAACTAATTAAGCCGATTATTCGTGTGTAATATTCAAAACTTTTTGTTACTTACGATGTATTTTCTAAAAAAGTTTTTTATCTATTGTACAGAAAAGTCACACGTATTTATTACAACAGCAGGCTTTGCATGACGCTTTCTATTTCTAAGAAGAATAGACAGTGCTTTTTCTATACAAAGTCACATTTCGTTTCTCCATTTTTGACATCGCACCGTAGATATCCTACTACAATCTGTCATTTTGTCTTTCGTTTCTAACGATCTTTGTCTAGATCCTTGTAAATGTAGACTATTTCAGATATTATCTACAAAATCTTGATTCTTTTAGATAATAATTAATAGAAGAACATAGCTATGTTCTCCTATTGTACATCATTTAGTTATTAGTCATGTCTATTCTTCCGTCGACAAATCGTTGCTCATGCTAAGCCTGCAGGAAAACAATTCCAGTTAATATAATACTTTTCCTTGACTTGCCGTCAAAAGATTGCAGACATTCTTCCTGTACCTTTCTGAGCACGAACCGCTAGAATAAAATAAGTACCCATTGCAAACCTATACATGCCTATATTAACTACATCAATTTCTAAGACCTTTACATTGAAAATCTCTATATAAAATTGCGACAACTCGCAAAAATTCCGAAATGATAAGTAACTTCAAGAAATTCTAGAACTTTTGTATTTGCTTCATTTCCAACTACGGTTGTTTTTGAGGTCCCCAGAAATAGGTCAAGCAGCTTCGGAATACTGATGTCTGTTGAACTGGTAGCTCTAATATTTTATGAAATTTTGCAGTGGATATTACAAGTTATGAATTTAAGATGGCAAAACCAACTTGGAGAAGAAAGAGGTTCTGGTTCCTCCAGTACTAATGAATAGTCATATAAAAGGTAATGTTTCAAAGAAGTCTAATGACAATTAAAAACAAGGAGAAATATAACAATATTCAAGACGACAGAACCACAGAAACCAGAGTTCTGCTATAAGTCTGAGACACGTGTAAATTCGAAGATCAATTTATCAAACAGATATTTTCAAGCGAGTCTCTGCATAAACGAATCAAATAAGAATAGAAATATGATTGGCAACAGACGACTAAATTCGTTACATAAAGTAGCCGAAAGACGAAAATATTACACGAAGCATCGTCTGTACTGAAGTCACCTTGGACGCAACTCAGCACGGAATACTTAATAGATACCATAAGTTAAGACATTTATAGCTCTATAAATTCATAGTTAAATGGGACAACAAGTTCATATGAAATGTTTCGTTTTTATATAACAAAAACACAAATGTAATTGTTTTCCTTTAAGCTTTCGACGTCAGCTTGGCGTTGCTATCAAGTTTATATTGAAATGCATTAATTATGGTCCTCGACTGTTCTTTTTACTAATTGGATAGAACAGGATCGTGTTTGCTCATTTTATGTATTTTTAGTATTAATTTCGATGGTTATAAGAGTAGGGGAAGTCCAACAAAGAAACGATTGATGAACTGTGTGAATGATAATATTGTTAGTAAGGGGGTGATACTGAGATGACGACTTATAGAATAAATAGACTTATAGACAGAAGAATGGAAGAAAAGACATGTTGCGACCACCCCAAATATATTGGGATAAGCGCAGGAAAATTATGATGTGTGCTCATTACACGCTTTATATTAGCTTCACTTGTATGTTTGTTTGTATGTAACCGACTCCTTTGGACGCTATTTTGACCCACTTTAAACGGTCAGATTTCATTTAAACTTTGTAGACTTATCGAAGACCTATGACAATTCAATAATTTAAAAAAAAAATAGAAAAAAACACGCTTTTGTAGTTAGCAAAACTATAAAATAGAAAATAAATAATAGTTAAAAAAACTAAAAAAAACCGCTTTAAAAACCAAACTAAAAAGTAGAAAATAATTTAATTCTATTAAAAAGCGTGGGGTGCTTGATATTAATTGATTATAAAAATACCTCAAAAAGCACCCCACGCTTTTTAATAGAATTAAATTATTTTCTACTTTTTAGTTTGGTTTTTAAAGCGTGTTTTTTAGTTTTATTTATAATATAATATATATTATTGAAAAATTATCTAATGCAAACAGAGTCTAAAGTACTCGATATTTGAGCAAGGTGTTTCCTATACCGATCCTTAGAGGCACGTTATTTAGTTGCAACTAAATTCAGATGTTTACACTCATTCCAAAAAAGGATCACATAAATTCGGGCAACCCGTTTTAATCGCCCAGACTAACCAACACAGCTGTGCCAAATAAAAAGACTGCCCAAAATACTAAATGTAGCAGAAATATAGTTCAATAGTAATGTTTTAGACAGTGCGATGGCGCCTATGTGTCGCCAACGACCGCCAATCAACGCGAACAATTGAACCAACCCCTAGAATTTAGAAACACGCAACGGTATTTCAAAGAAACCTTTCCGTCAATGCAGTTTATATTCCTAATCCCTTATGGAGAACCACTTTCCAGTATGACACTACAAAAAGTTCTTTACTAGACGCGGATATGGTGACGTAGTGGTATGCTCGAAAATAATCTGCTGGTAAACAAGCGTTCCCGAAATATGAGCCCATGATAACTGTCTCCGTATATGTATCTCATCATCTACCTAGCCGTTTCCCCACTAACCTGGGGTCGGCTTCCAGTCAAACCAGATGCAGCAGCTGAGCACCAGTATTTCACATGGAGCGACTGTCTATCTGACGTCCACAACCCAGTTAATGGTTAATACGATACCACTTGATAAGAGTAGTTGTTAGACTTCCGGGCTTCTGACGACCCGTAAAGACTATCATAGTGCCACGAATGACAGCCGTGACTAACAGCTTAACCTGCTTTCCAAGGCGCGGAGGGGTCTTGGTATGTTAAGATGGTCACCCATCCACGGACTAACCACGACTGTTATTACTCAGCCACAGGCCCTTCCATGTATCTATCTATACATAGCATTTATCAAAGTCGTTTTTCGTGCCTGTGCGGTTTTAACTATCATTTAGAGAATTTACGAAAGGTTTATTTCAGTGTATAATGCATTAATATTAAAATTACTTTTAAACTAAAGAAATCTCATGCAACAACTGATTGACTATGCAAAAAATGCTTATAAACTTAGGTATCTACCATCACTATAAGTTTGACAATTAGTGGAGTACCTACTTATCAATCACATGTTGATGAATTACTCGAGTTTTGTATTCCCTAGGAACCAAAAAAAGGACAGTCCCTACAACCTAATTATATTAAAGAGTCAACCTTGATGTTTTATGCAGGAAAAGTTATATTATTGTCATGTTGAATGCTAAACCATAATATTGTAGAAGATTTTTAAATAAAATCATTTGATATATTTAATAGTTCCGTAGGTTGCCGGACGTAAAAGAAAAGCACCATCCCTTTTCTTCCCGTAGGTGTCGTAGACTTACTACAGAATGGGCAGCAGCGTTCTCTATGCATTTTACCACCATACTTCGATCGCCAACCCGCCTGCCAAGTGTGGTGATTATGGCAAAACCCTCCCTTTTGGAGGAGGCTTATTTTAAAGTAAAATATGAGTTAAATTGACATTGATTATCATAATCAGCCTATAATGGCTGGGACACGCCTCCTTTCTGTGATAGAAAGTGGGCCATAAACCACCACGCGGGCCCCAATGGGCCACAAACATGTGACGTATACCAACTAACCCGATGGTTGGTTGGTGTTGGTTTACGTCACATCTCTACGAATTTTTCGTTCTAGGATATGTCTGATGCCTCGCGATGCTTTCCTTCACCGTTTTGGGAGCAGTACTGATGAAATTATTTACACAAAGTAAAGCGCCTTTCTGGGTTCGAACCTACAATAGGCTGTAGGTTCTCGTAAGTCGCGGTACCACCACTGCTCCAGACATGGACATGTATATCCAGTTCAAAATGTGGACAGAAGTCATTTCAAACTATGGCGAGTATGTATAACATTCTTTGCATTAAGAGTCGGTAATAATAAGTTGAAATTACTTCACGTAGTTAACATTATAAGATTTAAGTACCAGCTCTAATTGCGGCGTAGGTAAAGAACAATCGTGCAATGAAACAATAAAACTAGTACGCACTTAAAGCTTTCCTAGGCTATTTCAGGATTAGTTTATAATGTCAACTGTTACATTTATAGAGGTATGAGGAACGGGCTGTATAGCAACCAGGCATGCGGTTCGTTGCATGCATGTGGTCAGGATACCCGTTGAAGCCGTGGGTGCTGGTGGGCTGTGGGACTCGCCGCTCGAAAGCTTGAGGAAGTGATGATGGTGACGTCACGCTGAAGTAGTTGCACGAAGGCTGCGCTGACGTTCATTCTCGGGGTCACCAGTATAGAGGTATGAGGAACAGGGTGTAAAGTTCACTCGTACTCTATCGAAAAGGGAGGATCCTCCGACGAGACGGGTGTTGTCTCTCGTGGGCAACTGCCCGACGGTTGACGTCGGAATGTTGTATATACAGTGTGAGTCTTTATAATCTGCACATACTGAATCGAGGGAATCTTTGCTTAATTTTATCGACGGAAAAAATGATAAAAAAATTCTAAATATTTTATTGAAATTTTTAATGGATTTTTTATTTATTTTTTCGTTTCTGTGACTCCAGTGTATACAAAGCGGTGTAACTTTTTAACTCGATGTTTTATCACGATGAAACAAACTCCATAATGATTGGAAGTAATTAGGTGTCCGCATTAAATGAAAATTGTGTAAAAAAACTGCCACCAATTAAAAATAAACACGTTTTTCCCTCAAAAATCTGTTTTTTTTTCATCAATTTTTGCAATAATCGTAAAATTTCTCAATAAGATGCCCCGATTACCTTCATTTTTTATTACTTTAAATTATTCCTCATCGTATTAGCTACCTAATAATAAAAATTGTATGCTTTTAGCTCAGACAAAACACTTTCTATCAAGTGTTAAAGATGGCACTTCGAACGCGCTATTTTTGTTCTCTTAAGGATGATTTATTTGGGTTCAATGAATGAAAAAGAGTTCAATTAAAACATTTATTATTTTAAAGAAAATTTAATATTAGGTTCTCAAAATGTCCACCTCGTTGTTGTAGGCACAAAGCCGCGCGAACTAAAATTTGTTGTGTCGCTCTCCTTATCATTTCGGGATCATTGCGAATATCATTTGCACAGTTAATTATGCGATCACGCAAATCGACCTCACTGTTGATGGGAGTACTGTAGACGCGTTGCTTCATGGTCCCCCACAGGAAGTAATCAAGGGGCGTTAAATCGGGTGAACGCGCAGGCCACCCTACAGGTCCTAGTCGTCCAATCCATTTATCACGATAATTTTCGTTTAAAAATGATCTCACATTTGTGGCATAATGGGCAGGGCATCCGTCCATCTGCAGAAACATCCTTCGACGCAAAGACAGTGGTACATCTTCCAATAACTCAGGTAGATCGTCAGTCAACAAACTTAAAAATCTTTCACTGTTCAAAGTTCTCGGCAGTATGACTGGTCCAATCAACATGTTATCGATAAGACCAGCCCAAACATTTATTGAAAATCTTACTTGAAAAGTCGATGAACGTTTCAATTTCGGGTTTTGACCTCCAGGGCACCATCTGTGTAAATTTCTACAGTTAGTAATACCATCTCTGGTAAATGTTGATTCGTCCATCCATAGTATGGTTTTCGGAAAGTTTGGGTTTGCTCTGGTATTTCTTTGAATCCAGGTGGACATCACACACCTTGGACGCCAATCTACGTCTTCATGTAGATGTTGCACTCTTTGGTAGTGGTAAGGGTGCAATCCTACTTTCTTTAAAATACGCCACGCTGATTTTTGTGATATTCCGTGACGAAGAGCCAGTCGTCTAGTACTTATGGATGGATCAGCAAACAAATCGCTCAGTACTGCTTGTTCCAGAACCACATCAATAATTATTTGAGGCGGCTCGCGACGATCTCTACTTGATTCAAGTCCAGTGATCGACAATCTTCTGTGAACTTCCTGGAAGTTGCGGGCAGATGGCACTGGTTGCCTGTTAGGAAACGCAGCTATGTAAGCTGCGCGCGCAGCTCTGGCACTTCCTCGTCCCACCCCATAGTAAAAATGAATGTCGGCAATGTGTGCCGGGGAGAATTCACGCGCGGCATCACGTAGCAGCGAACGAAAGTCACGAAACTCAGGTAGCAGTGAATGAAAGTAACGAAACACATGTAGCAGCGGCGAATAATTCGGAGCGACTGCCTGTCTGTCATCCCTTCTGGTCCCTTCAGCTGGCCCTACCTCCCCGCACCCCGACCCGCGCACATTCTCAACAAAAAAGGACGTCTACCTGCTAAACAATTAGTGCGTAGCCGTGCTCTAGGCCTTTCTTTGGCTGTTGATAAGAAATGATGGGATTGAGTTAAACCCTTGCAATTTTTACTATTGGATAGCTAATACGATGAGGAATAATTTAAAGTAATAAAAAATGAAGGTAATCGGGGCATCTTATTGAGAAATTTTACGATTATTGCAAAAATTGATGAAAAAAAAACAGATTTTTGAGGGAAAAACGTGTTTATTTTTAATTGGTGGCAGTTTTTTTACACAATTTTCATTTAATGCGGACACCTAATTACTTCCAATCATTATGGAGTTTGTTTCATCGTGATAAAACATCGAGTTAAAAAGTTACACCGCTTTGTATACACTGGAGTCACAGAAACGAAAAAATAAATAAAAAATCCATTAAAAATTTCAATAAAATATTTAGAATTTTTTTATCATTTTTTCCGTCGATAAAATTAAGCAAAGATTCCCTCGATTCAATATGTGCAGATTATAAAGACTCACACTGTATACGAGTCGCGCGATAAACTCTGATTGGGCGATGTACGATTCGTGTGGCGTCAAGTCTTTGATGAATAGTTCGCATGTGGCATTGTAGATGGCGCCATATCGCTCCTGTGCGTCAAGTCTTTGATACGTAGTTCGCATGTGGCATTGTAGATGGCACCACACATTACAGTTACGAGTTAATACCTAAATTTTAAAAATAATACCAGCCTATTACTATCCCACCACAGGGCAAAAGCCTTATTTTCATACAGAGATCACCACTCTAGCTTAAGCCGGGTATGTAGTTAAATTCACACGTCACACAACACACCATCACCCTCCCTTACTACATCAGGTACTCATGTCCACACACGGCACGTATCTCAAATTTATTTTTTTATAAAAAAAATCCTTACCTTTGTGTGTTGTTATGTATTAGTCTTGGAACAACCTACCCTCCCACTAGGAGTCGGGCGTTGGTAGCTGCGTCATAGTTTTTTTTACTTTTGCACCTATCTTCGTTTAAAGGCTCCTTACACACATGCCGGCGACACAGCCGGCGGCTTTTTGCCTTGCGGGTATGCTGCAGGTGATATTAGGCGCCGCCGGCACTTGCCGCAGAAACCGAGTATGCCGCGCCGGCCTTGTTGGCGGCATGGCCGCCGGCATAGTGTGTAGGAGCCTTAAAATTGTTTGTATTTATATGTTTATGTTTTTTGTTCCCAATAAACGATTATTATTATTATTATAAATTAAAATACAAATCTGCACCCTAATTGCGTAACACACTAACAATCATAATCTGAATCATCTTAAAGGATATTGCTTTCTGCATCTTAAAGGATCTTGCTATTCACTGTTTCATATATTGGAAAAATTTGTCTAGTCAACAACGTAAAAAATGCAATGAATGTTGTTGAGCTCAAACGTCAAAATTACAGCCATTACCCCTCTGGTTATCATCAATTTGAAGGAGCTGACTCAACAAAGGACTATTTACAAATCTTAGATACGAGAACTTGTGTGATTCAGAAAATCGGGCATTTTTGTTTGGAAAATTATAAAATCTGTCATTTCACAGAAAAGTGCAACCTACGCAGTCAAAATGTATGGCAGAGGTCGTTTTTATTTTAATAACCGACGAAAATTTACAACGCAGGAGGGTCAAAATCATGTACTGAATCCATACCATCTATGGTAACAGGTTGCGCCTCCATGTCTCTGCCACCCTTTATGAAAATCTGTTATTTTCCCCAGTGTTTAACCGACTTCAAAAAGATGGAGGTTATCAATTCGACATGGTTATATGTTTTTTTTTATGTATCGGGCATAGCTCCGTCATATAAAGATGTATTTGCAAAATTCTTTTTTCGTTCAAAAGGGGTTTATTCCGAAATGGTCCCAATTAAATTTAATAAAGATCTGATGATGCGTTTCGGAGACACAACGGAACTCTTCAAAAAGTTACAGCATATCAACCGCGATTGCCGCTATCGCATAAATATGCATTGTTTTGGCACCAAGGATGATGAAATTTCGAATTCATGTGGGGTAGGTACTATAACTCAAAAGTGAAAAATATAAAACTTAAAAAAAAAAAACAACAGACTTCCGGAAAAACACTAAATTTTTCACTATGTAGTGTTTTTCCGAAAGTCGGCTGTTTTTTATTTGGAAAAAGTTTTTTAACATTAACAGGTGTCCTGTATTCGGACAGCCGTGACTGATTCACCGCTTTCTTAGGAAACCAAAGTTTGCAAAACTTAAACATTCTCCCCCTTATTCATAAACGATTTTTAAAGTTAAATGACGTTTAAACGTCAAAAATGTATGGTTAAACAGACACTAATTATCATTTAAGTTTAATCATCGTTTATGAATAAGGGGGTCTATGTAGACCTTCCCTAGGCAAAACAAGTACGTTATAAGTTTTGTGTTTTTTCCCAATAACGAGGTAAGTCAGGTTTCTTGAAAACTTCACTGTGTAAACACTAATTCGCAGGATCAATCTTCCTAAGGGAATTAAAAGCAAGTAAATGTAAACATCTGACCGAGGACGGGATCGCTATAAATTAAATAGAAAATCTCGTCGACCCGGCCCTGAACTATTTCTTTAGCGCAGTTATTAACTAAAAAGGTACAGTAAGCTTACAAGGAAAAACACACTGGTTACACTTTTATTGCCAAATATTTAACTGATCATATAATAAAACTTATTGACCTTTTTTAAGTTAATGAACATTTAAAAAAAATCATCATCATATCAGCCGAAAGTCGACCAATGCTGGACATGAGCCTGCCCTAAAAAGGGGGGATTTGCCATAATCGCCACGCTTGGCAAGCGGGTTGGCGATCGCAGTATGGTGGTCAAATGCATAGAGAACGCTGCTGCCCATTCTCTGGTAAGTCCCATAGTAAAAATAAACAGACTTTCTTAAATATATGAGCCCCTTATTAACTTTCTCGGTGATTCTCACAGTTGGTCGCAGTAACTAAGCTTTATGTAAAATACTGGTATTCAGCTGCTTCCGGTTAGACTGGAAGCCGACCTCAAGATAGTTGAGAAAAGGTTAAGTAGCTAATGATGATGGTCTTCTCTTAGGAACTAAGCTTAGTTAGGGCACCCCAACCAAGTGGGTTATGCTGGTTTGGAAGTGTTACTTAGCTAATTAGCCAAGTAACTGCCTTTTTAGGACCACAAAATAGGAATTATTTGTAGTACAGAGGCGTAGTGATTATATTAGAGTTCTCTATAAAATTTTGGGAATGCAAAATGGGAATTATTTGGATTATCTACACAAAAAGAGGCGCAGTCATTATATTAGAGTGCATAAAATTGAGTTCGATTAAATACATGCCATTTTCTTCTACACACAAATGTAAACTGTAGTATTATATTAATTAACCGTGCAAAAGCTTGTTTAATTAGGACTCCATGTAATGGTAAACTTGTCAATGCAAACACGAAAGACTAATTAACGCGGTGTCCTGAGTGAGCGACGAATACGACGCGACGCGTAATCAACAAAAATTAGAAACAGTTAACCATTTCACTCTCCTAGGTTTAACAATAGACACACATATTAACTGGAAAACACATATACAGACAGTTAAATCTAAAATTTCAAAGTTTTCGTATGCTCTCCGCGAAATTAAAAAGACTACAAACCTACAAACCGCACTAGTCACATACTACGCGTATGCCCACGCTTGGTTTAATTATGGCATTATCTTATGGGGAAATAGCACAGACGCTCCCACCTTATTTACCCTCCAAAAAAAGCTTGTACGTATAATTACCAACATAGAACCAACAGATAGTTGCAAGCCTTACTTCCAGAAGCACAAGATTCTCACCTTGGTTAGTATTTATATATTGGAATTATGCAAACTAGTCCGCAAATATCCAGATTTCTACAATACACGGGGAGACATTCAAACTAATTACTTGTTGCGCCATAAAAACAGGCTAAATTTGCCCCCGTCCCGCCTTCAATTACACTCATCTAGTCCATATTCAATGTCAATAAAAATATATAATAAATTACCAGAATACATTAAACAACAAAACAAAACCAGTATATTTTTAAATAAATTAAAGCAATATTTAATTAAAAAAAGCTATTACACAGTAAATGAATATCTAACCGATAAATTAAATAATAATATATAATTATGAATAAAAGATATTTATTAAGTAAAATAACAACAAATAAATAAACTATAATACTTAATACTTATGCTAGTTATTATAAATAATAAAAATAATAATTACCAAATTTTAAGGGAGTAAACAAGTAAGCATTATTTCAATATAATCAAATAAATAATAAATTAATAGATAGACTTGCACATATAATATTAATATAATAAGTAAATGAATAGAAATATTTAATAGGATATAAAATAATTTCAAACGAAAATTAATAAAGCGCTCTTCCTCGCTCTAGTTATTTTAGTTATTTAAAAATTTGCTGTGCCCGACAGGGTCCATAGTTGTTTCTATTTTTTGTATTTACCACCTGTAAGTGTACATTATGGTTTGCAATAAACGATTTGATTTGATTTGATTTGACGCGACGCGACGCGATGCGACACGACACGATACAATGCGTCGCGATGCTACACGCGACAAATGTCCTACTCCATCTAATTGGAAGATTAATCAAAAAGTTTCTAAACGAAAAATGTATAGCGTCGTTAAAGAACTTTTAATTACACCAAGGCAACTCTCACAACAAGACTATTTTCTGCCTTTAACAAATAAAGAAGTGAAACTAAAGAAGTTATGATGTAATCTGTCATAAAAATCCAAAATAATAACAATACAAGAGTAAAGTAAAGTCATAAAGGGGTTACGACTAATTATAATAATAAGTGGATCACATGCAGCCCACTCATAGAAGTTGCTCAATATGGCGCCCGTCCGTCGCGCCTGTGACGCACCATCAGATTAAAAAGATAAACCCACCGTCTGGGAGCTACCACTGTTTATTTACAATACTTAAGATTAGACGTCTTCCCTCCAAAGTCACCTTAACTTTGTGTAGACGTCTGCTTCAAGCCTTTTTGGAGTGCTACATTAAAACCTTGCTGTCATCCACATGACGTCATTCAAGACGTAGCGATTGGCTGAATGTTCGAAACTGACGCAGTTTGCCATTAAATGAGAAATTATTTTATTTCTGTAAGTAGGTTTGTACAACCACCTTTACACGTCAATCATATTTTAAAAACAGGATGAGGTCGGAGTAGCCTATCTGACTACTTTGAGAAGAAAGGCGAAACAAAGTCGGAGGTCAAAGTCTCTTTTGAAGTCCACACATAATCTTGGTCTGATTATGTGAAGAATATGTAGATTGGTGTCTGAAATAGTCTTTTGAGGGAAGAACTTCACAGATTGAGTGGACATGTCCAGTCAGTGCACGCATTTGTCAGTATATCACTACATAGTATAAAACAAAGTCGCTTTCTCTGTCCCTATATCCCTATTTATGCTTAAATCTTTAAAACTACGCAACGGATTTTGATACGGGTTTTTTTAATAGATAGAGTGAGGGAGTTCAAGAGGAAGGTTTATATGTATAATACACCGACCTCCACGCGGGCGAAGCCACTGGCAAAAGCTAGTGTCATATATTAGACGAAACGATGGGTTTGTGCAAATATTTTGTAAAATCCGGTCCATCCCCATGAATCATACACGGACATTTTCTTTGAGATACTCAAATAAAATTCAGCGAAGTTAGTTTGCTTTTGTTTTTCGAAGATACATTACAGAAAAGTTATTTCTTTCAAAGCTTTATGAAATAAACGACAACAGGAAGATATTACGCCATGATCGATATGTTCCCGAAATGTACTGCAAATGTAATAGACCACCTACTATGTTTCGTTTATAGAGATCACAAGCAGCATCCGGAACAATCTTCCTTGATTGAGGAAGAAAAGATAAATCACTGACAGTAATCAGTGATATTGTTTACGACATAACAGATTCTTTATCCTTTGTACAACAGGCGTGATCAATAACTCGTGGAGACTATTTATCTATTTATATATGCTTTATTGTACACCAGAAAATACATGACAAAAATAAAAAAATTAACACTAAAAACATACAATGGGCGGCCTTATCGCTTTCTGCGATCTTTTCCAGGTAACCCTGGAATGGACAGTGATTGCGTGGACATGAAAAATGGGGTTGTCATTGGTGCAAAATATAGATACACTATACTATTATTTACATAGATATATATCTATGTAAATAATAGTATAGTGTATCTATATTTTATATAAATGTCGTATAATAGATACTTATATACCTACATACTACTATATAAGCAAACACAATAAATGACGACTACAGATTATAACAGCTACAACAAAACCACAACAACAAGTAATGCTCCTTCACGAGTCTCTTGAAGATAGGTAAAGATTGCGCGCGTTTTATTTGAACTGACAATGCATTCCACGAACGAGCGGCCTGAACAGAAAAGGATTTGTCGAAGAAAGTTGACTATGATTTGTATGACAGAGAAACAACTAGAAAAATGAGGTCCTTAACATTTTTTCTTGCAATAGAAGCAATGTCAGTAATGTTTAAGTCTCATTTAAAAGGGGGCGTTACTTTTAACCGGGCACAAGTCCAGACCCAACTGGCGAATGTGGGTGTAGTATAGGCCACACGTCTGCCTAATCTTTCGGGGAAAACAGAACATTATTGAAGCTAACTCAAAAACCACTAATCAGAACTTGATCAAAGAACAATGGCAGACGTTCATACATAAAATTCGTTGAGAAGAAATGGTAGCGTCTATTTGTCAATAATATCTTAAAATGTTAAGCGTCAGTCCCTGAGTAACTTTATAAAAGAATTATGTCCTGAGAAGGCTTAAAAAAAAAAAATCTGTAATGTCAAAACACAGTCACGCAGAAGAGCTAGATCAGAATCCTTTAGGCACGCATAAGTCACACAAAGCGAAGCGAATTCCGTCCGTAAGCAATTCAAGTCAAATATAAATAATAAAATCGCAAATAGAACACGCTCACGACCGGCACGAAAAGCGCAGGATCATCAGTCACAGACTGTATACTTGACAGTGACATTTCATTTTAGTTAGTGTTGCCATAACATTAGGAATTGTTGCATAGTATTATGATTGACGCACTAATTGAATAATTGTAGGAAGTACTTTTAAACATATTTTCGAACATAACACTTTATTTTTTTAGTATATAGTAGTATATAGTAATTAGTAACTGCCTTTAAAAAATATTTTGAACCTTTATGTGGTCTTACAAGTATATACAAAAATAGTATGAATATAGTCAATGGCAACTCTTGAATAGTGTATATTATTATACTCAGTCATTTGATATTCACAAAAATGTATGCTTTTATTTATTTATTTATATTTATATATACTTTATTGTACACCACAAAAAATACACAACAAAAAAACAAAGTACACTACAAAATATACAATGGGCGGCCTTATCGCTTTCCGCGATCTCTTCCAGACAACCTTGGCATGGACAGTGATTGGTCTGGACATAAAATGGGGATGTTGTTGGCGCTTTTTTCTGCGGCTTTAATTAAAATACATTGTTGTTTGAAAAATTATAGAAAAATAATTGAACTCCTTTTGCATAAAAGACATTTCTAGACACTAACATTCATGTCAACTATTTTTCTGCCATTGATCTTTATATGGGACCACTCGACATTTACCAACCTGCACTGGGCCCGCGTGGTGGATTACGGCCCACTCCCTTTCACTGAGGAGAGGAGGCCTGTATCCCAGCATGATGAGAGGAGGCCTGTATGATGATGATGTTGACTTTACATTTAAGTTTACTATTTCAAACAGAAGAAGATTTTTTTAAATCGGTCTATAAATGACGGAGTTCTGAGGTAAAAAAACATTTGAGGACGTCCTCCTTTTTAACCCCCGACGCAAAAACGACGGAGTGTTGTAAGTTTTTTTTTTAATCGGTCAACAAAGTGAAACACTGGTGGCAGCTATGAATGCCGTTAAACCTATTATAATCCAAATTAAAACTTTACTCATCAGCCGAAAGACGTCCACTGCTGGACATAGGCCTCCCCCAAGCTCTTCCACTTCGACCAGTTCTGCGCTTCTCGCATCCTGCGGATTCCTGCGGTCTTCACAAGGCCATCAGTCCATCTTGTGGGAGGCCTTCTAACGCTACGTCTTCCGGTACGCGGTCGCCACTCCAGAATCTTTCGGCCCCATCGGCCATCTGTTCTACGAGCGATGTGCCCTGCCCACTGCCACGTAAGTTTACCAATTCTTCGGGCTATGTCGGTTGCCTTGGTTCTCCTGCGGATCTCTTCATTCCTGATTCGATCACAGGGAAACTCCGAGCACAGCCCTCTCCATTGCCCTTTGGGTGACTTTTAGCATTCTGTTAAGGCCCATTGAAAACTTTACTAACAAAAATGATTACGTAGTTCTCAAAGCCGACATTATGACATGAAACATCTGTAACTACGCTTGAAAAGTTTAGCTATTAATCGAATTCCTCGCAGTATGCATACGTACTAAACTTGCGACGACCGAAATGCAATATGAATTCCGTGAAACTGAAATGAAGTTGAAGCGGGCGTTGCCGCTCCAAATAAGAATTTCTTGAGCTTATAAGCTTACATGATGAGTATGCATACGTTTGACCTTCTTCGTTAAGGTTATTGTTTTTCTATGAATATTTTTAAAGAGGGTATACTCCCTATCCTATTTAATCAGTTGTGTTACGTTCTACCAACCCGCATTGAGCCTGTATGGAGGACGAATCACATAAGGCACACGTAGACAAGACATTGAACGGTACAATGTACAGCCTAATTTAAATATTGGGAAGCACAGTGGCAGATATCAATCGGTTATAATATTTAATAAGTTGCCTCTCGATATAAAAAGCGCTACCTACTCAAGCTCTTTTAAAAACCGACTTAAAAGTTTTCTGTAGAATGTCTGTGTGAATGAATCTGCATGTCTTTATACTGATCTCTAACAGAATTCCTATTTATGTTGTATTTATGCATTGTTGGAATATTTTACTTGTTTTTTTTTTAATTGTTGTGATATAATTTTCTTTTTTTATACCATGTAATTTCAGATACAATTTATAGAATAGAATATTTTAATTTCAGACAAAGTCCATAGGGTTAGTAACAATTTTGCTTATCCTCTAGTGTTAGTACAGATACAATTACTACTAAAAACTTAAAATTCAGCGTGGAGCTGCATCCACCTTCGCAACATTAGGGAATCCCACCGATATGCGAATAAACAAACAAACAGATCCATTCAGCACAGCAGTTTAGGTGCGCTTTACAATTTGTCACATTAATCTTGCGATTATTTTGATTCGAAAAACTGGGGGTCTATGTGACGAAACTACGAAAAGCTATACTAGTTTTATACGAAGTTACGGGTGTGTCCTACTCCGTATCAATAAAGGACATAAGATTAATTTGATTTCCGAACTAAGAACGAATGACAACACGCTTAAACAGAGTTGTCCGTACTCTCAAAGTGTTTTTGTCCGTCAAAATAAAATAATTTGACACTTGTTTTGACGGACCAACTATCTTCGAACGGGCCCGTATCTTCGTTGAAGGACTTAGAGAGTAGACACCCGGGCCCATAGACGCCTATCTGCACAGTTCTGGGTCAGGGAACTTCCAGCAATAAGAACATTATAGGCAGATTATGTTTACCATCGTTTAGCTAGTGGTTTCGCCCTATCAATAGTTACAAAGCTCACATTTCTGAAATCTCAAAATCTGTTTTTACTCTAAATGTGTTGAAATTGAAACAGTGTTGCTAGATTCAAAATTCTAAAAATATACTCAGCATAAAATTCAAATTAAATCCATTACTTCTATCCTTAGCGGTACAAATAGGTGTGTAAGGTATAGAAGATAAGCACCAGCAACATTTCTATATCGAGCCAGGAGCGTTCCGCTTCCTGCCCCAATCAATCGAATTGTCTGCGCAGGAAATTCAGTTTAAAGCCTAAAATTTGTAATATCCGTAGAGCAGGTTTATACTCGATTTACCTGTGCGTCCTCAATGCCCAAAGCATGTCTATGTTTCATCCTTTAGCTAGCAGATATTTTATACGCTAAAATGGGAATTATACATGTATATTTTTTGATCTCTTTAATCCTTTAAAAGGGTCATATGCTTTTCATAATGATGAGTACACATCATTGTGAAAAACATTTATAATGGGATCAACCTCAGGGTTGATCCCATTATAAATGTTAAATTTAAAAATGTGAAATTTTTATTTCACGATTTCAGAATCGTGAAATAAAAACACGCTTTAAAAGGTTTTGAGGTATTTTTATAATCAATTAATATCAAGCACCCCACGCTTTTTAATAGAATTAAATTATTTTCTACTTTTTAGTTTGGTTTTTAAAGCGTGTTTTTTAGTTTTTTTAACTATTATTTATTTACTATTTTTTAGTTTTGCTAAAACAAAAGCGTGATTTTTTAGTTTTTCTTTTCTAATTTTTTTTTAATTTTTGAATTGTCATCGGTCCTCAATAAGTCTACAAAGTTTAAATGAAATCTGACCGTTTGAAGTGGGTCAAAATCGCGCCCTAAGGAGTCGGTTACAAACAAACATACAAGTGAAACTAATATAAAGCGTGTAAAAATGAGCCGATCCATTCATTTATGTTCGCATCTCTCGCTCATTTTTATTTCACGTTTTCGGGATTGATCCCATTGTAGAAGTTGTTTATAATGATTGAGTACAATGACCTCTTTAAAGGATTAAAACGATCAATAAATAACTATGTATATTATAGATCTACATAACATACATGGCCCTAGATTAGAATTTTATAAGCCATCTGAAAGTTGAAATGTTTATCCATTACAAAAGTCCCATACAAAAACTTGAACAATTAAACAAAACTTTAATAATATCGCGACAAAGATAGGGGACTTCGGGCGGAGGCGTGCTTTTATCGGGTCGCCAAGTTACAAACAGGTCAAAACAATTGTTAGTTCCTGGGTCGATTAATGAAGAGCTTGTAGTAAACACATTTTACCCCACTTCGGCGAAGCAAAAAAGAAGTTTTATGATTTTGACCAGCATGTAGATATGTTCATCTGTTCCTTCAGTATTCACTCCCTTTCTGGCTATATATCTTTCACAAAATCTACTCACAGTTTTTTTTAGTCTAACCAATGGTATTGCAATGATTCGTTCTATTGTATTCTTTTAAGGCTGTGTTGGGCTAACACAACATTATAAGCTTTCCTACATTTAAGAATGTAGATATTTGTCATTTGTGTCCCAAATAATTAACCATTGTATCGGCTAGTAGTGTTAATAGTATCTACTTAGTCTCCAATGTACGTCGTAAACAAGACTAGCTTCTAATGGCTATAATTTAGGTCACCAACTAGTCATAAGTCTATTTGGCACCAGACTTAGGTATCAATAGTCCTGTAATTAAGATACAAAAATTACAGCTATTTTTCGCTTTGCAAGTAGTACTTTTTTCTTTTTAGTTGTACCTACCCGGTGGTACCTACTCTACACAAATTCGTATACCTTCACTAGCCAAGCAAATAACAGTGACAACAAGGTTTTATTATTAATTGATCACCGTCAATACAAAAAGTGGAAAAAAACGCATTATCAAGCTAACTCAAAAACCAGTCATCAGAACTTTACCAAATTTATATGGGACTCGATAAGTGTACGCTTTCAAACAAAAGAAGAATTTTGCAAATCAGTATATAAATGGCGGAGTTCTGAGATAACAAACATAAAAAATACATTCGAATTGACAACCTCCTCCTTTTTTTAAATACTGCAAGGAAGACAAAGATGTTTGTGATTGGTTCTAACTATGCAAATTCTCCCTAAACACTACCAATCGTCAAGCATCTAGTTTTTAATAAAAACGTAACGAAAGACGTGCCGTAACTCAACCGGCCAAGTACCGGTCCGGTAAGTTACATCCCCAGAGGCTGCCGGTCCGGTCGTAAACCAGCCGTACGGCCCGGACGCGACCGGTAAATACAATTAATAAGGCGTAACGCAATTGGTTTAGTTTCTGATGTCAATAACATTGGATAAATGAGAAGAGAAGAGAGAAGATAGTTAATATGTTGTCATGTAATAAAAGGATTAAACTGGTTTTTTTTAAACAAAGCTTACGCTAAGCAAACTGAAGAAAGAACTCAAATCAAAAGTCATTTACGAAAATTAGGCTGTGAATCAGCACTTTTCAAACGTCAAAATAACATAAGACAGTCCCCCAAATCGCCCGCCCTTCACCAACTTTAGTATCGATACGTGGATATCTGGATGAAAATGCTTAAATATCCAACAAGTTCTAGATCACTTAATTGATATTTTAAAGTTTATTTTTATGGCAGCTTGATACCCTCAATCAAGGAGCTAAAGAAGCGTAATCATTTATGAAAACCCAGATCAGTATTTCTGTATCTTCACCCCCATACAGTAACAGTCTGGATTGCTCACTAGTCACGTAATAAGCATAAGCATAGCCTCTAATCTAATTTTGCCACAAAACCGCCAAAAGTGGAGAGATTTGGAAGAGACCTACACTCAGCATTGGGTGTTGTAATTTGAAAACATTATAAAAGCCAATTATATTTAAAAGAGTAACCGTGGAGTTTCTTGCCGGCTCTTCTCCATAGGAAGCGACAAATTGAACCGTGCACCTAGCTTCTGACGTTTCATAAGTGCCCTTGCAGGTTTATGTGAAATAAAATATTTTGATTTGATTGGGTGGCCATGGGTTGAAGAAGAAGAATGTTCCCATTGCTGGGACACTGGTCGTCTCTCGATGAGAGGGAGCACGGTTGCTGGCCCAGTGTGGGTTGGTAGATGTCACATATCTTTGAATATTTGGTTCTAGGTCACTATAAGTTCAGTTTCCTTTTACCCCTCCTCAAATAAAAGCCGCTCTTACGTAATGAAGGGCGAACACGTGCAAATTTTAAGAACGCAGGTGTACAAGCGGCGTCTTAGGGCGTAATACGAAGCCAATTAGTCCCGACAGATACGCTCTCGGTAACCGCTAATTAATATGTCACAGCATAAATATCTTTGCAGGGTTTGGTTCAAGTCTCGTCAAGAGAATGTTCAATTTTATATGTTTAATGTTACCAATTTGTTTAGTGTCAAATGATATTGGCACAGGTGAAGTGGAAACAGGGTATTAAATCGTGTAATAGTTAATTTTCATGAAATTACATGTTTCTTATTTGTATAGATGCAATCCTACTTAATATAAAAAATGTGAAAAGTCTGTGCGTCTGGATGTTTGTAACTCAATCACGCAAACACGGCTAAACGAAAATTACACACACACGCACACACACACACACACAAGCACGCACAGACACACGCGCACACGCGCACAGACACACACAGTAGTACGTTTATGTGGGATAATGTTCGACATCCACGCGGACGAGGCCGCTGGCAAAAGCTATTATTTGTATATTTTCCTTTACAGCAGGAGCAATCATCTAGATTATTGCAGTAAATACCATATCAAGGCCTAACCTTTACCTATGAGCTGCGAAACGCTGAGTCCGTTGTAAAGCTTGTTGAATTTAACAAATCTACCAGCTATATCAAGGCAATATACCTACTACAACAAAACGTGCACCTCACATACAGAAACCACTTCAATACTAAACATAACATGGAACACAGTTATCTTTGCACATCTAAGGTAAATAAATGGGCCACACACCTTACTTATTATAGGGTACAAACACAATTTCTATACGTAGTGCAAGTGGTAGCTAGCTTACATAGATAAGTACCAAGCGCAGGACTACATCGGATGTAAGGAATTCCTTGACCCAGTTGTAAGAAACGAGGTCCCCGCAGATGCTGCGTCGTCGATGAGGAGCAATAAGGATTCACAATTTTGAACATTAAACTTTCGGTATTAAAACAGGGGACTGTTATGTATTTTTTGTACTAGTCCAATGTAGATATTATATCATTGGAAAATTAAGACTTTATAGTGTATAAATTTTGCATAAAACTTCTGCTCTTTGAATCAAGACCGTAACTACGCCTGATTTGATCAGGTGGCATAAAGTCGTTTCAAACTATGATGAAGAAAAGCGATTCCATAATACGATTTTAAGTTTTACCAACAGTTTTTCAGGCCGCATACTCGGGTAAGCTTTTAAGAATCGATATTATGTGTTGAATCGAACAAAAAAAACCGGACAAATTCTAAAAGTTTTAATAACATACACCCAGATTAGGCTACGTGACTAAGCTAAGATTTATTTTGACTTCTGATTTGGACATGACTCTAAGAATAGAACTATATCGCAAACTAAAGTGGCGGTGGGCTGGCCATGTCTGTCGAAGGCTCGATGGCCGGTGGAGCAGACGAGTCTTGGAGTGGAGACCGCGTATCGGCAACGGTATCGTGGGACGTCCCCCAAATAGATGGTCCGACGACCTAAAGTTGCTGGGACAGACAGGGTGTTGCGTCGCAGCCTGGGAGAGGCCTATGTCCAGCAGTGGACTGCGACAGGTTGAATTGATTGATTGATATCGCAAACAAAACATAAAACCGAAATATTTTCTTAATAATTAAACCAAAATGAAGTCTGTGACGAAACATAATCTAAAACATTAAATATCTATTAATATCTATCTCTCTAGATTATACCCTCATATATCAATCAATATAATATCGCCAGACGATTGCCTATAATACACGTAAGCAAATTAACAGGGTCGTCTCTCATTGTGATTGAAACAATCGCGGTAATCAAATAATGTCTCAGTAATCAACGTAACGAGGTACTCACACAATGGCTGTATACTGAACAATGACACCCCTTGCGGAGTCTAGATTTGATTAAGTTGTTACTAAAGTACTTGTCTCGCTTCTAAGTAAGTACACACAGTTTTAGTTATGTTCAAAATACGTATACATAATTAATTTGATAGTCTACAATTTTGTGATCTATAATACTGTAATAATGTGTGGCTACAATTAAGTAGCCAATCTATCTATAGTTAAAATAAAGCTAAGGAGTTAGTTTTTTTTTTTGTTAAAATTTTACACATAAGTAAAACCGCCTGGACAAAGAAAAAAGAATGGATTAAGCCACAACGTTGAGAATGACATCACAGAAGACAAGTGTTGGTGGAACGAAGGTTTTTAGTATGGGCAAAGTATACATATTGAATTTGGGAATAGAGTACAACGAAGACAGAGCTTACAGAGTAGGGAACGAATGGGCAACCACATTAAAAGCAGTCGATGCGCGGAAATATGGAAATACGAGTACTTGTAGCGGCATCTATAGCGCTTCATGCGAACTACGCATCAAACTAACGTCACCCAAAATCCTGCATCGCGCAAGCAGAGTTTACGCGTAACTAGCATATATACAACGTCCCGATATCAATCGTCAGGGCCCACTAGACACAACACCCGTCGGAGTATCCTGCCTTTTCTATGGAGGATAAGTGAACTTTACACCGTGTTCTTCCCAGCCTGATTCTCGGCCACTGGGTAGCTCGCTGTCCGGTAAGGACCAAGCCCGGGTCGACGGCGCGTTGTGTTCCACGCGCGCCTCAAAGAGATGTCAGATCAGCTGATGGGGTCCACAAGGACTAATGCATGCCAGGGGTACCGTTTGTTCGAAAAAGATACCATGGCCCCTGGCACACAGGCAACTGAAGGAACACGGGTGGGTGGCAGTAAAAGTCGTAGAGAGAACGGGAGTAGTTATTTGATGATTTCCCACGCACAAAAAAAACGAATACTTACGAAGATTGGAAATAAATCGAATGCAGTTATTGAGAAGGTGGTCCAGTTAATTGAGAAAAAACACAAACATTTGTGAAATTGTAGTAAATTTTGTTACAAAACAATATGGCGGCGTTAGTTCTGGTTTTGTCCACGCGGCGACGTATCCTTGTACCGTTGCGCGTTGTAGCTTGGTATTACACTCTATTGTCTGTCTGTCCGGTTCTGCAATGGTAGCCACTAACTGAAAGAAGTTGCGTTGGAAAGCTTCCCACAAGGTGGAACGATGACCTGGTCAGGCTGCAAGATCCGCTGGAAGCGAGAAGCACAGAATCGATCGAAGTGGCGGTGCTTGGGGGACGCCTATGTCCAGCAGTGGACGTCTTTCGGCTGAAATGATGATGATGACTGTCTGCCAGACAGCAATCAGAAATTCTGACATTAATTCAGGGTCTCTGTCTCTGTGAACTGTCAAGACGATGAAACCATTGTGTCTCATGACTCCTCATTGTAGTTAGCTGGTTAGTATGCCCATATTAAATGAATTTATCGTCGGTCATGAACACGTGACGTCACCTGACAGTGTTATAAACTAATCCATTACCTTGCGTTAACATAATCTGGGGTAGAAAGTAGGTCTGACGTGTAATTACGTGGCAGACATGAATTACCTTAAACCGTGCCAAGTTGGGAGCTGTCACAGTGTGAGAACGGAGTTATGTGCTAATTACGTGCTTGTCTATTATAATACAACTAGTAACCTAACTACTTTTCTTTCTTTAATCAAAAAAGACTTGGCAAAACGTCGAAATTTATTAATAATAAATAACATGTAAAGTAAATGTGAGACAGACAAGACACGAAAAGCATTTTTAATTTACAATAGACAAGCTACTTCCCGCAGCTTTGCCAGCTTGGTTGTTATACCACGGGAACGTGCTCCCGGGACAAAAACTCTATGTTATTCCCAGCCACCTGCCCCCGTCAAAATCAGTCCGGTCGTTTCGTTGATTAGTCGGAACAAACGGACAGACAGAGACGCACAAATGTTTAAAAAAAATGTCTTTATAAGTTCCGTATATACTTTCTTACGCATTTAGTAAAAAGCTGTTATTTTGACATTACAAACAGACACTTCAATTTTATTGAAGTGAAAACTTCTTTAAGCGTGTTGGGATTTTTTTGAGATGGGAAAACACATAATTGAACTCGCGACAGTGTTACCGACACCTGTGTATATAAGTTAGTTTTATAAGTTAGTTTTAGTTGAGCTTGATCAGTGTACGCTGACGATTACAAAAATACACACGTAATTGTTCAAGTTTTCACTGTTTTTTTATTATTATTTGTAATTTGTATAGACAAAATCCAAGGAGATCGGCTCTCATACCATAAAACATGTCTGCTTCAAAATTGCCTTACATTCCCTGGTAAGCAAAACCAGATACTTCAGCTGAAGAAGCCCAATCAAATCAGCAAACCCACCGATATCTCATAAAAGAAGTACCTATCAAACAGACGAGCTAATAAAAACTTCCATAAAAATTACCATACCAGCCTTAGGCTTCACTCAAAATAATGAAACATTAATCTAGTTAATAGACCTAAATGGAATAATAGCCCGCGGTGATATCCTAAGAGGATTTAGAGTTATTTTGAAACAGGCGCACGTCACGAGTGGATTCAAACCTTTTTGAACTTGAGGGCCTTATTTATGGGCGATCAGATTTAGCTACGCTTACTGTGGTTGGTCCGTGGATGGGTGACCATATTTACATATCAAGACCCCTCCGTGCCTCCGTTAGTCCCAGCTTTCATTCGTGGGTCTTTGACAGTCGTTACTGGTCGTCAAAAGCCCGAAAGTCTGACAACCAGTCTTACCAAGGGGTATCGTATAACCCAGTAACTGGGTTGTGGAGGTCAGATAGGCAGTCGCTCCATTTAAAATACTGGTATTCAGCTGCATCCTGTTAGACTAGAAGCCGACCCCAACATAGGTGGGAAAAGGCTAGGCAGATGGAATCTCTTTGGACTTACCTTAATGTAGAACTCGCCTTATTAAGCTGGTGTCATCTGTAACAAAGATAACATATTTGTTAATATTAATTAATAGCTGTGCCCTGCGTATACACTGCTCGTGCATACGTCTCGATCCCGTGGGAATATCGGGATAAAAAACCGGCCGAGTGCGAGTCAGACTCGCGCACGAAAAAATCATGTTTGTTGTATGGCTCCCATACAATAAACATGATTTTTATGCCGTTTGCCCTTAAATATTTATTTTAATCTGTTGTTTAGTATTTGTTCTTATAGCGGCAACAGAAATACATCATCTGTGAAAATTTCAACTGTCTAACTGTCACAGTTCCTGAGGTAAAGCCTGGTGACAGATGGACGGACAGACAGACAGACAGACAGACAGACGGACGGACAGCGTAGTCTTAGTAAAACGGGACCGAATTCCCGTTTTACCCTTTGGGTACGGAACCATAAAAAGGATGCTATGTCTTAATCAAGCTCATTGTCCTACACAAGTGCCAAATTTTATCCTAATCCCTAAAGCCGAATTAGCGTTAAAGCGCCTGCTAGAATGCAGGGACATAATAGCAGAGCTTTTGAAACCTGTAAGCAATGGATTAACCGAATTAACTGAGACTCGCAAGAGTTATGTTAAAATAGAAACCGAACAGAGGCCCTAGTGTGAGTTGCATTTAACCATCTCGATCAAACACAGTGAGCGCGTTCGGCGCTCCGATTGGTTCTTCACCAATCCAGAGCCAATCTGAACGCCGAACGCGCTCACTGCGTTTGATCGAAATGGTTAAATGAAACTCACACTAGGGCCACAGAAGCATCTACTTACTTAACCTACCAAAGTATTATAGTTACTTTTTATTTTGGTAGTATGCTTTGTTTACTTCTTTACTTTACTTTTTTATTTTTTGTGCTTGACTTAAGTTTTATTTGTTGGTATATTGGCGTTGGCTGACAAATTATTTAAGTTCTGTGTCTCATAATGTTGATTACTTTGCCTACTTTTTCTTCCTAGCTAAAGCACTAGGAAGTGGTGAAGCGCGGGCGTTTTGGGGGACTGTCTTATGTAATTTTGACATTCGAAAAGTGCTGATTTACAGCCTAATTTGAATAAATTACTTTTGATTTTGTTTTATTTTTATTTTACAGTATACTTGTTCAAGTTCTGCTCTATAGGTACTACAAAACTTTACAATAACAATTTACAATTTTAAATCTTACAAGTGCGTGTACCACAAAACTCTAACCCTCACAACTGTAACGGGAAAAATTGACCAAATATGTAAATTGTGGTTACAATATTGTAATTCATTCATTTGTCATTCCTGTGTTACGCATTTTTTTCTCATATTTGTCGGTTTCGTTGTTTGTGTTTTTTGTATTTGTTTGTGTTGAGTTTGTTTGTTGTTTGTGTTTTGTGTATTTGTTTGTGTTGTGTTTGTTTGTTGTTTGTGTTTTGTGTTTGTGTATTTGTTGTGTTTTGTTTTTTTTTGTTTTATTTGTTTGTGTTTTTGTTTTTTTTTTCTCTATGCATTTTACCACGATACAGCGATCGCCAACCCGCCTGCCAAGCGTGGCGATTATGGCAATCCGCTCCCCGTTTGGAGGAGGCCTATTCCCAGCAGTGGACGTATTCGGCTGAAATGATAATGATGATGATTTGTCAATTTTGTAGAATTGTAGTTTTGTGGTAAATGTGCGCCTAATTGCGTAACACTATCAATCAGAATCTGAATAATTTTGAAGGTTATTGGTAATACATTGCTTCATTTAATAGAAAAAGAAAATGTCTGCTCCACAACGAATCTATGTAAATAAAAATGAATCCCCGAAATGTATGTACGCGCATAACTTCCGAACGACTGCACTAAATTGGATGAATATTTTTTATGTGTTCCTTATTGTCAGGACAAGGTTTGTACATAAGAAAATTTATAAAAAAAATTATAGATTTGATCAGAATATTTTTTTATAATCTAATACAAAAAGTGATTGACGGTATGTAACAGAAGACTGACAGATCTTTGACGAAACAATCGACCAACTGATTTGATTTTACTTCGTATCGCCATATTTTATTTCCTCAGTCGCGACTGGAGAAATAAAATATGGCGGTACGAAGTTCGCTGGGTCAGCTAGTAATCAATAAAATCAAATCAAATCAGAATATTTTATTTCACATAAACCTGCAAGGGCACTTATGAAACGTCAGAAGCTAGGTGCACGGTTCCAATTTGTCGATTCCTATGGAGAAGAGCCGGCAAGAAACTTCACGGTTACTCTTTTAATGCAAAGAGTATTGTTGAACTGTCAAAATGAAAGCCATTTCAATTGGTAGTGTGTTATGCAACTACCCTACTAGGCGTGGATTCTTAACTTTCTGAACCTAACCTGCCACAGGCCAATTGTTATATTTTACTACTACTACTGCTACTGCCGACAGGCGGAAGAACCCGGAAGCGGAGGTAAGTAAGTATGAAAGGCATTCACACGTACCGGGACAATTTCCCCGGTTACCGTGAGAAAAGGGGCTAACACCTCAAAGAAAACTCCCATAAAATGTAATGAGAAAATCGCTACATTGTTACATAAAGTGCAACAGTGTTGCTGCAACGTTTTACAGCTGTTAGCGAACGCTGTTAGAGGCACGTTGCTGCAACATGCTGCGAACGTGACCCGGATAAACGGTAAATAAAATATAGGAGAGAGCCAGCGAGTGCGAACAAAGTATGCAATAGAAATATTAGCGCCTTAGAAATACGGAATTTTCTGACCGGACTACCGGCGCTTTTTGCAATATACGTGACTTTCAGTCAAGTAAGTTGCAAGTACACAGACGCAATATGATTAGCACGTATGATGCAACTATTACGCGTGGATTATTTATACCCAACATATGACTTTCGAACTCAGCTTGTCTATACAACCCTAGTTTTATTATATGTGAAACCCGAAACACGTGTCTAGTATTTTTATTGTAAAGAATCTATTTACAAAATGTAAAGTTATAAGCTTGTTATATCACCTAGTTGTCTACACAAACATGGTCACCACGCGACGCCGCCCGCGCGTCCAGCGATACGATATTTTTAGGGTTATATTCGAATTATTCTATTATTTAATAATCATGTCTTTATTTGCCAGTGTCTGAGATACAGTAGTACACTACACGAACTTAAAGGCCTTTAGATGGAAAAGCGATCGATACACATTCTACCAACCACAATACAAGTCTTATTAATAGAGATCTCAGATCTCGATTAATAAGTATTGTTATAATATTTATAATAAAATCAAAGATTTAAATAACAAGTAACACCAAAGAGGAAGGATTTGGGCGAGGCCTTTGCTCAGGAGTGGGGACAGTGTAGGCTTATTTAATTTTTTTTTATAAAATCTTCAATGTAACATAGCACTATTCTTACTTATTCTAACATGATTTTTAGTCACTACGCCGGATTACATAAGTTAAGGGGTATATACCTAATCAAACAGATTACCAGAGAACGGTAAATAGTACTTATAATGGGGAAGAGCTATCTTCACCATCATCATCACTATTTCAGCCGAAAGACGTCCACTGCTGGACATAGGCCTCCCCCAAGCTCTCCACTTCACCCGGTTCAGTGCGTTCAGCATCCAGTGGATTCCTGCGGCATTCACAAGGTCATCGGTCTACCTTGTGAGAGGCCTTCCAACTCTGCGTCTTCTGGTACGTGGTCGCCACTCCAGACCCTTTCGGCCCTATTAGCCGTATGTTCTGCGAGCAATGTGCCCTGCCCACTGCCACTTAAGTTTGGCCATTCTTCGGGCTATGTCTGTTGATTTGATTCTCTTGCGGATCTATTCATTCCTGATTGGATTACGTAGGGAAACTCCAAGCTTAGCCCTCTCCATTGCCCTTTGGGTGATTTTTAGGCTTGTGAGAGAGACTTGTCAACACTGGCAACACGAACTGATCAGTCCTGAGACACTTTGGTATTTGGGACGAAAAGATATTGCGTAGCCTCTCGAACACTGCTCAGCTGAGTCAAATTCGACAATTGACCTCTTTCTCGAAGTTGGACCTACCTAACTGAACAGTTTGTCGTAGGTAAACGTACTCGTCCACAACTTAGAATGTAGCGTCTCCGACCTTGATGAGAGTGGGCGTTACATAGGCGTTTGAGATTACCTTTGTCTTATCCATGTTCATTTTAAGACCCACTCTTTCGGAAGCTCTACTAAGGTCGTCGAGCATTGTACTGAGACCCTCCATGACAACTGTGAGTGATGTACTCGCCATTGATGTGGATGCCAGCCCCTTTCCAGTCCAGAACCTTGAAGTCATCCTCCAATGCAGCGGTGAACAGTTTCGGAGAGATAACGTCTCCTTGTCTCACACCTCGCTGCAGAAGGATAGGTTTCGAGGTCTGGTCCTGGAGTCGGACTGAGTTGACATATTGGCGTTATCGAGATTTCAGCATCTTGATGTACCGATAGTCGGCACCGTTGAAGAGATTGTAGTACAGCCCTTGTTTCGATCGAATCGAAGGCTTTTTCGTAATCCGCAAACGCTAAGCAGAGAGGCAGCCCAACTCTTCGGTTTTCTGTATAACCTGCCGCTGATTATGTATGTGGTCTACGGTGCTCAAGCCTTTACGGAATCCGGTTTGTTGGGTAGGCTGGAAATCATCAAACCTGCGCGCGAGATGATTCGTGATGACTCTTGAAAACAGTTTGTAGACTTGGCTCAGAGGTGAGATGGGCCCATAATTCTTAAGAACGGTATTGTCACCCTTCTTAAAGAAAAATACCACCACACCTCTGTTCTAATCCTGTAGCGTTTTCTCTCGAGTATGACGAAATCGATCAGCTTCTGGAGGGCCTTAAGAATGGGTTTTCCGCTGGCCCTCGGGAGTTCGGCCGTAATTACGTCATCACCCGGCGCCTTGTTGTTTTTAAGTTTCTTCAGAGCCATCCTAATCTCATACAAGCTGACGTCCGCGATGTCTTCGGTATAGTATCAGGTCAATCTAGCTCTTGGGTTGTTTGCCAGATTCGTAACGCGGTTGCTTGTTGACGTGTATAACTGTCCATAGAACCTCTCCATCCCTCTTCAGCTCAAGTCCAGTCGTCATCCTGTCTATTCTGTGTTTCGTGCAGGCTCTTCCCACTGTTCTTCAAGATAATTTCGTTCCTTTTTGCATATATAGATCCAACACTCAAATTGGATATCATGTGCTACACATAGTTGATGGTACGAAGGTACTTGTCGACCACACAGACCACACATCACGTTTGCGCCGTCACTCACTATGCATAAACTTTAAAATTGTGTTTAGTGCACATCAGGGATCGCAGCCCGGTGTTATGGAAGTTGGTCGCATATTCGAATATCGCAATTTTTGCATTCGAATATTCGAAAAAAAAATATTATTCGAATAATTTGAATGCAAGCCCTAGTAGGAACCGTACCGCGATTGTATTGTTATTAGTGATGTTCCGGATATCCGTATCAGTATCCGTATCCGCGGGAGAAAAAAGATCCGTATCCGTATCCTTATCCGTTACTTTTTTGACGGATCTTTTACAAAGTACAAGTAAAAAAGTTATGATCCCTATCCGTAGATCTTGACGCCAATTATCCATATTTGGATCCGTATCTGCGGATCTAGATTTTTAACATGGTGTAAAAATGATTGGAATCGATTCAGTTACTTATTCTGAACAAACTACATATACACAATGTTGTATAAGCAATATATTTTCAGTAAATATTTATATCTATTTGCGAGTTAGCTAAAAAATAAGCCCTTCCAGAGATGGAATTATATTTTCGAGTTGGAGAGGAAAAAGCTCAGAAATATAATTCCATCTCAGGACGTATTAACACCGAGTGAAACAAAGCAGTGTGCCGCGGGCGTAGGCGCCTCGTAGCACCGCTACGTAGACGCTACGTCGCTACGACAGCTTTTCACATGAGCCGCTACGAAGCGCTACGTGAACGAATACATTCACTTTACCATTTTAAAATATCACTCAAGCTAATATAACTGCAAGACATAATAAATATCCCATCAAAATACTAACTTAAACTTTTATTTTATGTGCTGAAGATACAGACTGATTTTGATAAAACACTTTATTGTATACGCCACAGGCATAAAACTTTATGCTCTCTTCAGAGAAAATGTGACTAATAAAAAACATTCCCATAAAATAACACAAAAGAGTCTATCGAAAATAGGCTTTCTAGTTTAAGAGTAAACATTACCTAACTGATCTACATTTTGTGTCTCAAGTGACACATCGTTAAACAAATACTCATAAGGCTCCTGGGGTAAATTATAATCACGTTATCGACATAGTCAAAACGAATTTGTTAACCAAATTATGTCTGTGTAGAAACAAGAGCCAAAACACGATTATAATGGCGCCAACAATCCGGATCATCCAAACATTCATGATGAAGGTGAAAGATGAATGGTGCAATTACTTAATCGAAGGATCTAGAACGCATCCCTTGCTGGCAGTCAGGCATCAGCCTCACCAGACCACAGCTCCTCAATGGCCGGGGAGGGGCGCGGGGCGCGCGAGCGGAGGCATCGAGCCCGTCGTATATTCCAATAAAGAAGGACAAGACTCTAATAACGCGACCCGAGTAAGCTCCCAAAACGACACCTCAGACTTTCAGGCAAACTTCCCCTTTAAAAGCGACCTTATTTTAAAGTCATAAAGTCGAAATTACATCGAATGAAAGCCCACTCAGTAATAAATACGAAAACAGAACCGCACGTCCGGTGAAGTTTTTTAAGAGAAGACGACGTAGGTGGAATATTAGGTGAGTACAAGTAATGGAAATTTGATAACACGTGTCGGGGAGAATTACACGCCTACCAGTCGCCCAAGAGTACTGCGCCGTGAATATAAATAATATGATTAGTGCTTAGCACAGCCGATAGCTATTTTGGAGAAAAATACTATGTTTACTACCCCACCAAAAACTGCCTTACTTCGCGTTACGTTTGGCAAACTACGCATGATCAAATATTCTAAGTGAGTAGGTACATCTTATAAGGTATCGATTTCTGCATTAGAAGTATAAGAGTTTTGGCATTCGCTAACCTGGCACAATAATATCGGAAATTCTCAAGGTAAAATGGTAATCAGATGCCAATAGAAAAGCACAAAAGCCAATCATCCCTGTTCAGATCTAAATTCTAATTCGACAATGACTTCTGATAGTCAAAGAACAATAATATAAAGTCAGTGAAAATTTTTAACATCGGTTACGTGTGACCTACTTCTCACAGAAAACAAGATGACGCACCACGGAGACTTAAAAGTACCAGGAACTAATTAATTAAATAATCTCATAATCCCTCAGAAATCCGCTTAGCGTTAATATAACTAACTGCAATATTTTACATTAACGATGTTAGAGCGAGACATTATAATATCTCTGGGCAGAGTTTCAGCGGAGATTTTTTCCATCATAAATAATTTTGAGGGGTCGGGGCTAAATTAAAATGAACTTTGGATGACTTCAATAGGAACCTTTCGGGTAGCCTGGATTTCAGTTTAATGGAGCAATCCTTTATTAAGTCTGCAAAGACGTAGGAGTGTCTCTTTGTAATATTAAAATAACAGCTTTTTACTAAATGCATATGGATGTATACACGGTACATATACCAAAATAACATTTTTTACAATTTTTATCTGGCTGTCTGTCTATCTGTCTGTTCCGGCTAATCTCTGAAACGGCTGGACCATTTTTGACGGGACTTTCACTGGCAGATAGCTGATGTAATAAGGAGTAACTTAGGCTACTTTTATTTTATAAATGTGACTTATTTTTATTATTAATATATATAATATAATATTAATAAATAATAAAAAATAATTATTCCGAGCGGACGAAGTCGCGGGCACAGTTAGTTTTCGCTTAAGTAAACATGCTATAATGGCTTGAAAGTTGCGACCGAGGTGCAAAATTCGGCAATCCTTTAGGTAAAATGCGATAATAATTTACAAGGCAGTGATGAGTCTTACAACTTGCGGGTAACATTATCTATGTATAATAATAATTATTAATACGTGAAGCAAATACTTCATATCCCTTTTTACGAAAATTACGCGGACGGAGGAGTATGCAATTTGGCACAATTACAGTTTATATGGAGGAGTGCAGAAAACGAATATTTTTAACCGACTTCAAAAAAGGAAGAAGTTTTACGTTCCACTGTTTTTTTTTATGTATGTTCACCGACTTCTCCGTCGATTGTGGATGGATTTCGAAAAATCTTTTTTTAATGGATGGGGTAGGGTATGCTTCATATACCTCGCAGCGACACACGACGCCGACCACCGTGTATAGATATAGTTTTAATAAGTTACTTAATATGTATTCGTTTATTATTATTTTGTGTATTCTATCTATGGGCCTTAGTTGCCTGTTAATAAAACGATTATTATTATATAGGATTTATTAACTTTGCTTCGGTAATTTTTGCGTTAGACTCGATAATTCGTTTTTAATTGCCTGTATGCTGCTGTTGCTTCCTGTCACAGTTGTTTATACAGCAAGTAGTGGTATACGACGTGGGGTAGGGTAGATACTATAACTAAAAAGTAAAAAATAAAAACACTACAAAGTGAAAAATAACTTTAATTTCGGAAGTCGGTGTCTTTGGATATGTATTTTAGTTTTTTGTCACCGACTCCCGAAATTAGTTATTTTTCACTGCGTAGTGTTTTTTGGGAAGTCGGTTAATTTTTTTTTTTTTTTTTGGAAAAATCTTTTTACATAATAATGTATTTCTATTTAATCGAATTATGGTCGAATTTTGACTACTGGGCGACACCTATTTATAATAACGAAGTAACAATATGTTTCTATACAAGGTTCAGCTTGTTCAATTAAGCCTTAACGTCGCTCGGGTCGTAAAATTTGCATCAAATGTCGCCACCGACATCCATCGCCGCGGACTTGTCACGAGTGTCTAATGACCACGACAATGAAGAGAGCTTGTTTAATTACCACCTACTATATTTTAATTAAGATGTTTGAGGAAACGTTAGAGATTAGAACTAAAACCGGCAGCCTAATTTGGTAACACTGAATAATTTTGAAGAATATTGCTAATCCATTGCTTCTAGTGTTCGAAAAATGTGACTGCTATACGTAAATAACGCAATGAATGTTGTTGAACTGTCAAAATTAAAGCGATTGCTACTGTTAGTGTGTTACGCAATTACCGGGGATGGAAGTACATCCTAAAATTCCACTGATTTGGATTTAAAATTATCCAGAACGGGTTGGATGTGAATATCACAGAGAACGAAAATATAATGTTTATTTATAGAACGACAATCGTATTATTCCAGTGATTCCAAAAATGTAGCCCACGTAAATAACTTACGTTTTTTTTGCGAATTGAGGCTCTTTTACGTTGTATGTTAATTAAAATTCAATACGCGGTAATTATGATTAAGTAATTACAAAATTCCGTGTGGTGCCGGACGTAAAAGAATAGCACCATCCCATTTCTTCCCATGGGTGTAAGGGACTTACTAGAGAATGGGCAGCAGCGTTCTCTATGAATTTTATCACCATAGTGCGATCGCCAACCCGCCTGCCAAGCGTGGCGATTATGGCAACGCCCCCCCTTTTGGGGGAGGCCTATGTCCAGCAGTGGACGTCTTTCGGCTGAAATTATGAATTACAAAATTATAACTATTTTAAACACCAATATAGCTCTTGACATTATATTTCTTCAAATTGTCATATTGGTACTGAAATAATAACTGTTTAAATGCAAACATACAAACATTATTGATGCTAAGCTTTTCATACAGTGCTGTTTATTTATTTATTTACTTAAAGGTTCACCCACAGCACATACATATACATACAAATATTAAATCATACGGTAATATTCTAATATATATGACAAATACAGGTAAACACAACATTGACAACAGAAGACGCCAGATTACCGCTTAAGTGCTAACTTAAATCTAGCTGTACAATTGTTTATGAAGATGAGAAACAAAAGAAAGAACAGAGGTTATAAAATAAAATAAAAGCAGAGTAAGTAATTAGATTGGATTGGATCTGCACTATTAATCTGAAATTTGGACTACGTTTCATTGGTGTGTAGAGAAGCCAAGATTCTTGATTTAAACTTCACCTTAGGGTCATTATATATATCTGCTTCAGGTACGGACTTATTAAATGAATTTAGGTTGTCACACATCTTAATGAGTGATGAGGTGAGACCTATGTTTGTAGAGGTAGTAGGGCGCTGTAACATTGTGGTTATGGGAAAGCGTGGAATTCTAGGCGGAACTTTGAACGAAATGCGCGATAGTAGTTCACAACAATCGTTCAGTTTGCGAAGGAACATAAGGCTATGCATGCTATGCTGTTAGCAATATCGAAGTCCGAATCGTAATACACTTCGGACTTCGAAACAAACAACTTTGTGCGACACCTCAAATGCATGTAACAGTCTCATTGACAATTCAGATGTCCTATATCTAACTAGAGAGCGCTAAACTGCACAGCGGGTGACCTAGTCAGTGTTACTGACAACCTAACTAATGTTCCTATGTTTATAGCATTCGCGAATGACTTTTTCTCTGAATTTTGCTCACCTTACCTACGTATTAATTTGACGTCATGTGTTTTTGCTTCGAAGAGACAGTGAAGAGCAGTGCTGAGGTATACTTGTTTATTATTTCTGTCTTGTTATAACACGATATCAAACACACACATTTTTATAAACAATTTTTTCTTCAAAATAGATTAACTTGACAAAAGCAGCCTATAAGGTTTCCACTGCTGGAATACAGGCCTCCTCTCTGTGACAGGGAGTGCGCCCGAATCCACCACGCAGGCCCAGTACGGGTTGGTAGATCACGTCTTCGAATTTTTCGTACTAGGACATACCGGTTTCCTCATGATTCCTTTACCGTTTTGAGAGCAAAGGTGATAAAATAATTTACACAAAGTAAACCGCGTATCAGGGTTCGAACCTACGACCTACAACTCGTAAGTCGCCGCCGATTCCACTGAGCCACCACTGGTCTCACTGCAAAATAGATTGAATGATAAAAAACAATAGATCAACGTAATAACTACTTCACTTTGAATACCCAATAAAGAATCAGAAATAATTACTTTAGAAGCTAGCCCTAACCTACATGCCGAAATAAACAACGGCTAAAATACTACTAAATAAATCAGTACTAAATGATGAAACAAAGTTTTCTCACAGTTTGTACATTCAGGTTAACGTGGAAACCCTGGCTGAATATGATTACGTCAGATACCATTTCGAGAAGGGTTTTCTGTAATTCTTAGAGTACAAATACACCCCCCGGCGAACCTTTCGTTCTTAAGTAAAGAAACGTTCTACTGAATATAAGATAATACAAGCTCTCAAACAAATAAATTAAATCAAGCTCGAATAAAAACATTTCTTTTCTTCGACGAAGATTATGTTATTGTTTTATAAAATTCGGAAAACCGCGGAGCGAAACAAGAGGATTACGGCTGAAAACAAAGATGTCTGCCTTCAGATTGCATAACATTTTTTAATATTTAGTAATCCGATACTAGAACATTACCAAAGATTATGGATTACTTAGTCTTGGCAGTTTCGAGGAATGTTTAGGTAAGTCCAATTATAATTTTTATTTGCAACTTTAGAAGAGCAAAGCTAGAATGAATTGAAAAATTTCTCAAACGAAGCTATTTTTATATGGCAGACAGTCTGTATAATGCCTCACAATATTTTAAGTAGAAAGTGCACTTTAGTGAATTTGATGACAGCTTCCACTTTGACTTTCGACTTTATTATTTTTTATAAGTCTTAGTTTTAGTGCTCTCCCCTCGGCTGTTAGGCAGACTCAATGAGTCTGATAACAGTAGAAAAGTAATTATGTTAATTACTTGACACTTGAAGGTTTTTTGTTATTAAAAAGGAAAGGTAAGAAAAAACTAGAAAGAGACCAAAAGGACTAAACGAACGATTTTTTGCCTATACGGTCCGTAAAGTGTTGTGAAAGAACAAAAAAACACTACTCGAACTAAATTCATAAATAAACGAATTTTCAGTCAAAACCTATCCTGCAGCACCGTGCTTTTGAATGAAGCAGTGAGCCTCGAATTTCACGGAAAGCAATTTATCGAAACGAAATGCACTACGAATTTCGTACAAAGAACTCTCTGTCGAAACGAAAACGCATTTAAAAGTTCACCTAACAAATAGTCCGAAATATTTCAGTCTTTCAGTTTGTAGTTCAGAAATAATTCAAGCAGGATGGAGGAGCCGACGGGGGCTCATTTCAAAACCGAGTGCACTCTTTTAAAAGCCGTTTTACGAGGTGCACCACCCCACAAGGTGATCCCACCGACGGCGCACGTATGTTATGTTTTATTGCAACCCGCTTAACGGGATTCAATTAAAATTTTCTCAGTTGGCAACACCGGCAAAGGAAATGGATTTCCGTTTGAATAAAGAAAGGTTTTAATTACATGTTGAATGACGTCTTTGTTATTTAGTTGCTTTTATGATTATTTATATGGGAGCTACACGTGTAATAAATCAATCGGCTGTAGTCTTGTGACTTGCTACATTTATTTACCTTCAATTTTGGGTTCAGTATTGCGATGTAAGCTGTGATGATGATACAAACATTAAAGCCTGAAGAAAAGCCTATTCTATTCGAGAACAATGGAAGTTGCACGAAATACTGAATCGTAACAAGGTGGAGGAGTAGGTGGGTGTTTCCTAAAACCAATTATACTAGGAGAGAGCTACTATTTTGAGAATGGCTAATTGAAATTGGCTGCTATGTTGTGTGTATTTGTAGGTACAACTAGGCATAGATTAGTACATTTTTGTGTACCTTTTCTCTTTCTAACTTTAGCCTGAGGTCGGTTTTCCTCGGCTTCTCTTTTGTCTTCACCCGCAGAACTGTAATGTGCAAGTTTATTTGTATCGTTCCCTTTCCATCCCGTTCACTCTATTTTTTCACCTCGTCTTTGGACACTTCGGCGTTCTATAAGGCTTTTTACGACCACGTCTATAGGTACCTACGAGTACAAGTACGTGTAGCTAGTCCATATTTAATCACTGTGGGAAACCATCCAGTCTTTAAAGAGTATTTATTTTAACGTTATAAGTGCTTTGGTTGCTTCATTTTTATTACCTGTGGTAACTACAACTATTATATGAATCCCAGACATACACGCAAAAGATAATTCCATAAAACGAGTAGCATAACTCACTGGTGGGCGTATTTTACAAACAATACTGCACTCGTTTGCAAAATAAAACTCCGTTGCTCGTAGTAACTAGCAAGAAAGGTACAAGACCTAAATTATTCTTTATAAAAATAATGAAACTGATTTTTTACGTCTGGTCACATTTTAGTGGTCATTCTTGGTAAGTATAATTTATCTTTGTTGTAGGTACCTAAAGATTCAACGGCAAACAAACTCAGCTAACCTAAGGAATTTTTTCTTTGCGGTTTTAATTATATCGAATTATGAAGCGAAGACTGTTCTTCTTTGTTATTAACATGTTCTATAGGCGACCCGCGCGAAGTTAATTTACTTGTGGGCGAGTCGACAATTCTAGAAATACGTATTAGACAGTTTACACGATTTCAAAGTGAAGATTTGCCCGAATCGTGGTCGGGCGAGTAAACTCGTTCGAATCGACTAATAAGCTAATTATATCGATAAACCTAACCGCATAATAATGATGTTTGCACGACATTTATCGCGTTTGTTAGTTTGCTCGCCTAGTATCGCGCTTTGTTCGAAGCAGACCTTCTCTGCCTATCTACTTTGCGAAAGGCGCCGTGAAAATATTCCTCCCAACATTTGCGCTGTATTGTCACGCGATACGACTCCAACGTACTACATAATGGAATATGAGAGAAAACTCGTTTATTTTCCACTGAAGACCCGCGACAAAGCATCCTGCTCTACAAACGCGTTATTGTGAATTATATGATGGCGAAAATATATCACTGGCGTGGCAGCTAGTTTAGATTTTATGGCAAAGGTCCATTTAGGACAAATGGATAGTCCATAGGTATACAGGACTAATACCAAAAATATTAAATTAACAATTAATTTAATGTATTTTTATTTTAAACATATGGAGGGGCTTGTGGCTAAGTAATAATAGCCAGACGGATCAATCGATCAGGTTAAGCTACGCTTGCCGCGGTTGGTCCGTGGATGGGTGACCATCTTTACATACTAAGACCCTTCCGTGCCTCGGAAAGCACGTTAAGCCGTTGGTGCCGGCTCTCATTTGTAGATCTTTGACAGCAGTTACGGGTCGTCAGAAGCCCGAAAGTCTGACAACCAGTCTTACCAAGAGGTATCGTATTACCCAGTAACTGGGCTGTGGTGGTCAGATAGGCAGTCGCTCCATGTAAAATACTGGTATTCAACTGCACCCGGTTAGACTGGAAGCCGTCCCCAACATTGCTGGGAAAAGGCTAGGTATATGACGATTTTTATTATTACACGCTTTATATTAGCTTCACTTGTATGTTTGTTTGTTTGTTTGTTTGTATGTTTGTATGTAACCGACTCCTTTGGACGCTATTTTGACCCACTTTAAACGGTCAAATTTCATTTAAACTTTGTAGACTTATCGAGGACCTATGACAATTCAATAATTTAAAAAAAAATAGGAAAACACACTTTTGTAGTTAGCAAAACTAAAAAATAGAAAATAAATAATAGTTTAAAAAAAAAACAAAAAAACACGCTTTAAAAACCAAACTAAAAAGTAGAAAATAATTTAATTCTATTAAAAAGCGTGGGGTGCTTGATATTAATTGATTATAAAAATACCTCAAAAAGCACCCCACGCTTTTTAATAGAATTAAATTATTTTCTACTTTTTAGTTTGGTTTTTAAAGCGTGTTATTTGGTTTTTTTGAACTATTATTTTTTTAGTCATACAGTCCTTAAAATTGTTACAAAGTAAGTGTTAGAAGGGTTCTTAGTAGTACACACAAAAATAAAAAGGTGTTAGTCATTTGTTAGTAAACAAAACAACTTTTACAGAAGAGTCTATTTCTTTTTCCGATAAATAGATTAAAACCGTTGCTAACATATTTAAATTAGATTAATTGGGTACACTTGAAACAGACTTAACACCTTTTACTTAAGAGTGTATTTCTCATTCCTGTGCAGGTGTACCTACCACCTGCCCGAAACACAGTAAATACACCATAAATTATGCTCGCTAACGTTCTACGTTCTGAATGTTGGTGGTACCACGAACCTTACTCATCATCATCATTGATGCCGTCTTTTTTTTTGACGGCGATAAAATCACCGATGGAAGGATCCGCAGACATTGCGGGAGCACTGCAGTACCGGGGTAAGTAAGAAGACATGAAAGGTAATATGCAAGCCTACCTGCCTAATCTGTTGTTCTATCCTGGCTGACATATAACCAAAGAAACGATAGATGATAGTCCATCTATCGCTTCTTTGGTCATATGGCAGGCGAAAATGATATGGCTGGAAAAAGAAGAGATAAACTGCATGGACCCCAAACTGAGATAAAGGCAGGGCAGCAGAATCATGATAAAAAGGACATAATGGTACACAGCCCATAAATATTAAAAGGCAGTACATGCATTGCAAAGGTTATAAAAAATAACCTCGTTTTTTACAACTTGTATTCCCCAGGACCAACACTCGTCAAGTAAAACTTTAATCAACGGCTGTAACTTTTTAATTAACTTGTACGTTACATGAGTACATTTCGAATTTGGTTTTTTGTTAGTTAAATAGAGATTTGTTGCTGCTCCTGCCTGTAAATAGGTTGAAACCGTTGGCAATATACCTAAATTAGATTAATTATGTACACTTGAAACCGACTTAACAGCATTCATTAGCATGTGCTCGTACTTATGTGTCTAGTAACAAGTGCACAATATGGCGTCAGTACAAGTGCATCACCACTTGTTACTAGTCGTGACGTTGCGGAGTTAGAAAAAGAGACCATCCAAGTCAGGGTGAAAACCTGGCAATATGTTATCACAGGATGATTTAGAAACTAGACGCATAAGAGAAACATCCATGTCAGTAAAACTATTCATATTTTTAAAGATAAAAACATTTAAAAAAAAAAAAGAAGAACCGACTTCCAAAAAAACACTAAAAAGTGAAAAATAACTTTAATTTCGGACGTCGGTGACTTTGAAAATGTATTTGAATTTTTTATCACCGCCTTCCGAAATTAAAGTTATTTTTCACTTTTTAATGTTTTTTTGGGAGTCGGTTGCTTTTTTTTTTTAATGTTTTTATTTTTCACTTTTTAGTTGTTCACATGTGCTTACCCCTTCACAGCGTCCCGGCGTGATGTTATGTTATTCACTGGTGTAAACAAGTGTGCCCACAAAATTTGAAGAGTTCTCTCTATTTTTCCAGGATCCCATAATCAGATCCTGACTTGATGATAATGGGACCACCTGGGACGTATACCCTTTCCAACAAAAACAAAAATCCAAATCGATCCAGCCATCTTCGAGTAATCGAGAAACATACATAAAATTTTAAAAAGATTCCGACGAATTGAGAACCTCCTCCTTTTTGAAGTCGGTTAAAAAAGCTTAAATGGATTTGTACTATCTAAGCATATCATCGATGTAGTGTGGCATAAGCAGTCTTTTTTCGACAATGTCTCTGGTGGCTGATGATACAACTGAACCGTTTTATGTCTTGGAGTAGTTAGCGATATGATACGGCATAGAATGGAACTTTGACTATCATTCATCATGCGTTGCATTCAGAATGCGTGATATAACATGCTATAATTCTCTTTTTATTAAACCATTATTTTTTTTAAATTTAGACTTGACTAATGACAAATTATTAAATAATAAACTGGAATACCTACCCCTAAACATTATTATAAAACATTTCATCTCTTAAAACAAACTTTATTTAAGCATCTGCGTAGGACTAGGATGCCTACCTACGCATAATACACAAATTAAATTGTTGTAAGACAAAGTTTTGATTGCTATAAACCGCCTAAATGGTTAGAAGCCCGTTTTATCGGCTGTGAAGTTATCATCAAACACATAACGTACAAACTTTAGACATTTGTGTTCGTGATATTATGGAGAACTCGTCCAAGTATTGACATTGTAAAGAAAGAAGTAGAGCCTTTTATAAGATATGAAGACGTGTGATTACTCTTGCAACTAATCTTTCAAATTAAAACCACGATTCCGTCATAATAATGGCTACCTATGTCCTTTTCGGAGTTTATAATTTCACAAATGATTTTATTTACTTAAAAATCCAGGAGATGCTTGTTAGCGGCTAACTAGGTTGAGTGCTGAATAGCCTTTCCAGGATTTTCATTTATCGAGTCGATAAATGAAAATCCTAGAAAACGATTAGAAAACTAGGGATACCATTGGTCTTTTTTTGTATTCAATATATTGTTAGGTTTTAAATGTTCCTTTTTTATAGCCTGTATTTCCATTGCTCGAAAAAAAATTACGTTATTATTATTATATTCGACTCATTCACTTTTCAGTGCACGAATTGAAAACTATTGAACTAGGTACACACGGCTACACATCAAGCTATAGATTTCCAGTTTACGCTAATCTCGCACTGTACGGATGTAAAGCCGTGTATACCAAGGAATTCAGTTGTCAAAACACAGTACATATTCCTCCACATCCTTCGATATATTGCAAACTATCTATTACTTTGTTGCTTTTATGAATAATTATACTGAAATATACACAGGCAAAAGCACGCCCTCTATCGAGACAGCTGTGATTGAAATGTCAAACTCACCATGAGATAGATACAGTGTAGATAATAATTTCTGAAGAAAATTCTTAGTTCATTCACCGGCGGCCCTGTCTGTTAACCCTTTAGAAAATAATACCAGGCCCTTATGTCTGGTAGGATCATTGATCCAATGACATACGATACGAAACAGAAAAATGATATCACTGAGTCTCTTTTGTATTCAAAGACTTTTTGCTAAATCTTACGGTACTTTGCGTTTCATTGGGTACTTATACCTAACAAAGCAGTAAGGTTTTCATTATTTTTTTAAAAGTTAATTATTAATTACTTAATACAGTTGTTGGATTTGTGCTCGATAAATGGCAAGACTCGAATCCTATTAATTCCTTCCTTTAATCCTTTAATTTGCATTTAATAGGATATTAAATGCAAATTAAAGTATTAAACAAAACTGTCGATATGTGTGGGTGTAGGTTAGGCACAGACGCCAGCACATCAAGCCACCCCAATCTGTCAAATTTCTTTGATAGATTTTCAACTTTATTCCGTGACCATAATTGGGAACGCAGGAGACGCCCTGAGCATCGGGAATCCCAGGCTGATTCCCGGCCACCGTAGGCGCGAGCTTGCGGAGGGCAAGTAATGGGTAGCTCGCTGTCCGGTAAGGACCCAACCCGGGTCGACGGCGCGTTGTGTTCTGGGGAGTTTGTTGCGCCACTTCTTCTTCCCAGCTAAAGCACTAGGAAGTGGTGAAGGGCGGGCGTTTTGGGGGACTGTCTTATGTAATTTTGACGTTCAAAAAGTGCTGACTCTCAGCCTAGTATGAATAAATGACTTTTGATTTTGTTCCACGCGCGCCTCAAAGAGATGTCAGCAACCACTGATGGGGCCCGCAAAGGCCGATGCCTGCCAGGGGTGCGGGTTGTTCGAAAGAGATACCGCGGCCCCTGGCATACAGCCAACTGAGGGAACACGGGTGGGTTTTAGTCAGTAAAAGTCTGACACGCCCTCCTGCTCCACCCAGAGCGGGAAAAGTCATTTGATGATTTCCCACCCAAACAAAAAACATAATTGGGAAAACTTTTCCACAATTCAGATAGTGAGATAAAATCAAATTCAGAATCTAAAAGTAATTGTTCTATTCATTCTACTTTGTTACCGATGCTTTGGATATTTTGGAAAATTAATGTAAATGTATTCAGTTGACATGTGTTGTTTCCTTGTACTTTGTTTCGTTGATGCAATTCGAAGTTAGAGAATAAACTGAGAGCTTACACCTAGTTTTCCTTTTGTCTTTGATTGACCCTCTTGTTCAAGATCGGAGTTAACGTTTGTCATAAGGTTTACAGCAATTATATCTTCCATTTGCCGTTTTATATCGTCAAATAATAATATGGTGCGCATTCCATTGTTATTCAGTCTTCCTGTCAAATTGCTAAACACTCTACTGTCATAAGTAAGATATAGGTTAGAGTCCAATAGGTATGCATGTAAATGTGTCATTATATCTAGATACAGTAAGTTAGCAAAGTTTTCTACTCGCCAGTTATACAGATTTGAACTGCTATTAAACTTAAAGGTAGGTAGGCATAGGGTAATATTTGTATTTTCAATTTCTTTCAAAGTGTTTCTAATGTCATAGATTAAATCAAAGTAGTCCTTTGTTGTTTTGAAGACGTCTTCTCCAATTAATATTATGCAAAAATCTTCCTTAGTATAGTCTTCAGGCATGTTTTTTATTCCTTTGAGTAGTTGTTGGATTCCGCAGTTCGGTTTTAAGTAATGATAGGTATTATAACTTTCTATTTTTTTGCTCTGCATTCGATAATACTTTATTGGATTTGTTGGTACTGATGATGCAAATTTTATTTTGTTTGCTCTGATTGTGTTGCACTGTAGTTGTGGTGTTCATTTCTGGTCCATTTAAAGCTATTGATTTGCTATTTTCGTCTAAATCTTGGTTTACTGGTGTTTTTAATTTTGAGGAACTACATGTCAAGTCTTTAAAATGTTCATTTTTCTCAAGCAACTCCTGATTAACACGCTTAAGGTTAATATTTTTTAGAGATAATCATTCTATTTTATTGTTAGCGCTGTTTAGTTCTATTGCTAATCCTACAAGTTGTTTTTTTAATTGAATAGTTTGGTTGTCTTCGTCATCAGAAACCTCAGGTAAGCTTGTTGTGGTGCCATCTATAGGCGACTCAGTAGAAGTTTTACTTTCGTTCAAAATACTAGTAGTGCTTGAGTCGGACCTAGTACGGTTACGAAAAGTTTCCAAAAATATTTGCACTTGGTTAGGTTTGAACTCGGAGTCGCACGGTGTTGTAAGAAATTATAGCCTTACTGTAGCTAATTAGCCACTTGGTTATTACACGCTTGCGTTGAAATTGTCTACTGATTTCTTCTTCGTTCAAGATTTAAATCAAGAAAGAGAAATCGTTACTGTGACTCATTAAAAAAAAAACGTTTGCCACACTAAGGGCTGATTTTACCAAAGTCAGATATCTTTTATCCGTAGAATAAAATTTGCGTCTGACATTTCTACTATGGAAAATCTGTCAAAAATTCAAAATTTATTCTCAGGATAAGACTTATTCTAGGTATAAAAGCTTGGTGAAATTCGCCCTAAGACACTTCACTTTTGTCTTTGTATTGATTGTTTTTGTTAATTAAGGTCGTTTTATCACTGTTAGTGGTCAGTTTTATGTTCGTCATTTGTCTTTGTTTCTTGTTTTTACTTACAATTTTAGTTTTTGACAACTTATTAATGAAGTTCACGATGATAGTTTTCGGGGCGTTTTATTATGATTTAACGCGTCACGGTTGACTAATAATATCACGAGAACTTTAGATGTTTATGCACATTTTTAGATTACGTCGATTACAAACAGAACACAATAGATAATTTAAAAGTATTTTTAAACACGGACTCGAAGTGATCGTGGCACTCCACTAATTGCACACATCTGATTAACCCTATTACGAATACAAGCGTGATGTTAAGCCCATGTAATATTAATTAATTAACATAAACATTAACATATGTGTTATAAATGGAAGGAAATACATAAAGCAATATTTACTGAAGGAAGGAAAATAACATTTCCAAAACAATGCAAATCGGATTTGAATGTACTTAATATCCTAAAAGTTAAATATTATGACCAACAAATATTAATTGTACCTTTTATCTATAATGGTATTAATTTGATTTAAGGTAGGTACTTATCCTTATGAAAACATATGGACAATCGATTAAGCGAATACCAATAAAAAATTAAAGCCTATTTAATATTTATGGCTTTATTTTTTTTTATTTGTAACAAGATCAAAAGTCATTTATTCAAACTAGGCTGAGAGTCAGCTCTTTTTGAACGGCAAAATTACATAAGACAGTCCCGCAAAACGCCCGCCCTTGACCACTTCCTAGTGCTTTAGCTGGGAAGAAATGGCGCACCGAACTCCCCAGCAGCACAGCTGTTTTTTTAGGTTAGAAGAACCTGATTCTATATAGTAGTAGGTAATTAACATTACGAACACACAAAAAAAACATTAAATTTTCCATATGTCAGCTAGCACACGCCAATATACCAACAAAACATTGAAAACTATAGGTACTGAAGCAGCAATAAATAATAATAAAAACGTAAACAGAACTTACAATCCAAATAAAAGCCTCCAGGCATAAAAGGCGTGCCCGCTTACTTATGTAATTCTGCACTATGTAAATATAGCTATAACTTGAAGTAACAAAAGTTTAACTAGGACCTCTGGAATAAAATTAATAAAAAGTTAATACAATTAACAATAACAAAACCATGGTAAGCAAGACGACCAGTCACCACAAGCAGCACCCGGTCACGAGCATAACGCAAAGATCAGCCAGTTTCAGGGAAGGAGGCAATCCGACCGCCGACGCTAGCGCACGCAGTAACATCTAAGGGTGCATGACGAACTTGATGCCGGTTGCACTGGCAAGAATAATATGAATTGTCGAGGTCGCTAGCTAACTACATATTGCAATACAACTCATTAAAAAAAACATTGTAATGAGTAGATTAAGTCAACAATAAATCAAAATAAACTGAATTATACAGTCAAATTAAATAAACAATTACATGAACTAACATATTTATATAACCTGTCAGTAGGTAAGCTAATTCTGGTGAAAGAACATAAACATTGTCTTGAGTTAATCACAGCGACCAACAATTCATATCGTTTAAGTAGATAGAATAAGTATGCCTTTCAACAAAGGTTAGATTTTACTTTAGCTTTAAACGCATTAAAATGTATCTAGATACACATTTTAATGCGTTTAAAGCTAAAGTAAATAAATACGTAAATAAGTGATATGCTTATTTCTAAAGAAATCTCTTTCAGCATACCTGCCATAAGAGACTAGATACAAAGATATGTAGACCTCTTGTGTTTCTGACACACGATGTCTAAGGGATGGGAAAACAAATGACATAAAATCAAAAACCATAGGTACTCTAATTGCTTTTTTTTATTCAATTTAGATTTTTTATTGCTAGATAATAATGGTATCAAAATCAAAATCAAAATATTTTATTTCACATAAACCTGCAAGGGCACTTATGAAACGTCAGAAGCTAGGTGCACGGTTCCAATTAGAATGGGTTTTCCTGCCTATTCATTAATCAAACAGTTATCATAAAAATTCATACAAGCACAGAAATATTTTTTTTTATAAATATGCTAGCATAAAATGCCAGCACCCAACAAAGACCTACCAGGACTATCATAGAATAAAGTGTGCTGTCCCACAGTCCTACCCACACAGTTTTGAATTTATCAACGGACGATAGGAAGACTTTCAATTGTGCCATTTTACTGGCACAATTGAACTTTCAACCCCTTGCCTGAACCTAACTCCCTACATACATTTGCTATTCCTGTGTGTTTAAATGTGCATCCAACACACCCTGGGAAAAGAGAGATGAAAACCGAAAAATATTTTAATTTTTAATCGAAATTATTGACTACTAAGGTGATTCGAAAGTCCCGAACAGGCTTCGCACGAGTGCAATCTACTAATGTGGCGACATGTCAAAACGGCGAGTTTTCTATGCTACATTTTTGAAAATACAAGCCAGTGTGCCCCATGGGATTTTCCATCGGCACAAATGACGAATTTCCATACTCTATTTCACCCCTTTAGGGGATGGATTTTCATAAATCCGCCCTTAGTGGTAATTTTCGGTTGGTGTACCTGTACGAAACTCTTGTTTAAAAATTCATGCTTCTAGATCTAGCTGTTTGGGGTGGGCGTTGCCTGTCAGTGAAAAAAGTTACTGAATTCAAGATTTGTTTTACGTAGAATACCGTAGTACACATAAACCATCCGGAATAAATGCTCTAAATGATGGTGAAAACAGCATCAAAATCCATTGCGTAGATTAGAAGAGTTAAGCGATCACACAAACACGACACGAAAACCGACTTTGTGTTACACTAGATTATACTAGATATTAAACAAATCCTTGTCCTAATGCCTAGAAATACAAAGTACATAAGACAAAATGCCTTGAGGTTTAATTACAGACCCACGCCCCTCCCCGCACCCCGTCATGTTGGAGTGCATTCACCGTCGGTGGAATCGCGTGCGGCGCCGATCCCGATAAACCATCGCAGCGGTAGGCACCCCATAAACCACCCATAAGTTTTAAAGACAGTGCAGTAATATGCAAAAAATATTATTGGCTTATAAATTGTTGAATTACGTGTGCTGCTGCCGTAAAACTCGGTGTTAACTAACGGAAAAACTTCAATTACATTCAATGATGGTCTAAGGGCTGAACTATGGCAAGGATTCGCAATCTCCCGTAACTACTTATTTCCCTTTGTGTCACTCAAAAGCATCATTCAATACTCTACTACTCCCCCTCCCTCTCTAGCTCCGTACTCTCTATTAATTGCAAACAAAAATTTTATGTCTTGCTGTCCTCAAGGTTGACAGAGCCGGGTAGCGTCTGCGGTTTCCTGAACCAGGGTCGCCCCCTACCCTGCACCACCGTGGCAGAAATATTCCTATTAACCTAAAGCTGTATCATGCTCTTTCAAAATATGCTGGAACTTAAACATAACTGGTAAAATAGAAGTAGGCAAGAAGGCCGCCAGGCTCGAATGCCATAATGCTCAGCCGCAAGCAGAATGACCGCTGGCCACCGCCGAGGTCGGCCCAGAAAGCAGTGGCGAGATGACCATGACACGCACCGCGGGGCTGGTTCTAGGTGGAGCGGGAAAAGAGTTCCTCGAAGGACTTGGGGAAGGCCTTTGCCTAGCAATGGGATGGTATAACCTACACCAAAAAAAAACGGTACTCGTGATTGTACTATAGAGACACTTCTGTCTAGCCCTTTCGCTTTCGGGATTACAGACATGAGGTTATGTTATGTGTATGCTCTCTGCTTTAATTTCACATAGGTACAGCGAGCGATACTTGTAACCACAAAGCACTACGCCATGGTCACCCTATTCCAATGCACGACCTATCTCTATACATGACATATTTCTAGCAATAACCCTTTCCCTACCTGCCGCGTAATTAAATTCATGCATTGTGTAATTTCCATATTGAGGCAGGTCCTGTTTTGATATTTATGCAAGTACTTTAACGGTATTTCAGTATCTATTACGGTAACCACCCGTAAAATACACCGTAACATCCTGTACCTACATGTTTCTGCAGCCATGTTAGATTATTATTCAGTAAAGTGAGTTTTGTGAATATTTTAAGCAAACTTTGCCCACCCATCTTCAGGTTGTTTTGGGAGCTAGTCTGAAAAATAAATGTCTATTGGTAGAACAGAACCCTGTTTTACCTACTAAAAAAGATGTATGCTCTATTCAAGGAGAAAGGGCCATAAAAGCAAAATCTGGCGTGGCATGTGCCGAAAACCCTTGCGCAGGTTAACATAAGCTGAAAGTGCCTAACAATGAAAGTTTGATTCGTGTTTGAATAAGCCCGATTAACTAATCATCTCAAATAAATTAGAAATTATTGAAATATTGTTATATTTCAAAAATATGAACCAAAACAGGTAAGGCTCTTCCTGGACCCCAGCATAGTAATAGTGTTACTCCAGGGATGGGTAGAATTTAAGGATTAAAAACAAGCCATGTGCCCAATACAATTTTCCATCTGCGAAATTGATGACTTTCCATACAAAATTTCATCCCTGCTTAACGCCTTCCCCATCAACTCCGAACTCAGCAGTTTAGCCTGTGCCTTGTCTCTCAGTGAATGAATGAATGTATGTAGATAGCCCATGTATACATAAAAGGTAGGTATTCAACCGCCTTATTACAAAACGCGATCTAAATTTAGTTCTAGTCTAAAGCTCTGAGCCAGTCTACTTTATTTTGATTTTGGTTCTTAGTACAAAAACGACAACTTAGCACCAGACAAAATTTTTAGTTATGTAAAAAGAACTGCATTTCTTTACATATTCAGTTTTTAACTAAAAAACAGCCTTGGTGGTTTAAATCTGATTGAAATAAAAACTTTTGTGTTCTGTTCTTTTGTGAACTGTTTTGAATGTTGACTGTCTCTGGTCCAAGTTCAGGATTTGCCATGGACACAAAATATATGGAAGGTAAAGATAATATGTCTCCTTTGAATAATACACATAATCATTTAAATAGTACTACTACAAGAAGGTACTCTGGTCCAAGTTCAGGATTTGCCATGGAAGACAAAATACATGGAAGGTAAAGATAGTATTATTCAAAGGAGACATATGTCTCCTTTGAATAATACACATAGTCATTTAAGTACTACTACAAGAAGGTATTGGGATGTTCCTTTTACATTTACAGTACTTGGATTTCCACAGTTCATCAGCATGAATCATTTTGAACATCTGGTTTAGAATGTATCATTGGATATACTATAACCGGCTCTTAGTACTAGTTATGACTCACCTAAACTACTACAAGCCGATAATAGGATAAATTATTGAATGGTTACACATGTATGGTAAATCATTCAATACTTAGATATAATTATTTAATCATTAATTATAGTGTGCAATTTTTTACACACAAAATTTAATAAAATTCCTTTTTTTATATGAAAAGAACTACAAATTTTAATGCATGTTAGTTTGTGTGTATTCCATAGACCAGTTAACTGCAGTGTCATGTCTTGTTTCTTAAAACATTGCCCTGAGGCAAAGACTTATTTCCAAATAGGTATTTAAGCTTATGGTTACCTTCTTAGCAAAAGATATCAATTCTATTTTTAGAATTCTAAGGTGGCAGCTTTGAATTAGTCTTTAGAGTAATATGATTCAATCTCTATGTTTAATTTTAAAATAAATAATAGTGAAAGGTTTATAGAGCTTCACTATAATTAACATAAGTAATTAAAGATACTCTGTTATGGATAATTGAACAATAACATCAAGAAGTATTGAAGACAAATTGTTGGACATATCATAAAAGATAATATTTAAAAAATAAACCATGAAAGAGAGTTAGTCAAGGTATGTTAGATGTTGCAAATAAATGTAAAACCTAGATATGCATTGAGCATAACTGCTGGTTGATTTCAAAACACTGAAATGTCAACCTTCGAGACTTTTCGCAATAAAAACTAAATATCAAGCGAATACGTACCTTTCTCGTGGTTGCAGAACGCACGCACAGATAAACCATATATTAAAATTACTTTCTCTATGCTCTCTTTACTACAAGACGAACTAAGTAAGGAACGTCTACAGCCTGAAAAATCAATAACACTACCCCGAGCTTACTTGCCCGTTCTTTTTCATCAAAGTTATAGCTAATATAAACATGGTGCTGACTTACCTCTCCACAGGTTTGAAGAGAAGATCTTCGGGAACCCGGGATTGAAGTTAATAGCCCTTAATGTTTCAGAATACTATTTTTATTTATTTATTTTTCACCACAAGTTACAACAAAGCAGGCTGACAGTCATCTGATTTGACAGATGTGCGACTTTAGCGACCCGTTACACGAAATGAAAGTTCAATTGCCTCATCCACGTTCCGTTTCAAGTGCAGAATGTATACGAAAAAAAGATTGATCGATCACTCAGACCATTTTTTTAACCTAGATCATCAGCACGATATTTAACTAATACAGCAAATTAAAATGTGTCAAGTCCTGACTGACCTTCTCGTATGCCATATTGCGACAGCTATTCGCGTGGCTACTTATTAACAGCGGCAAGGGTCGATTGAAGGTTGCGGTCGGTTCGTGGATGGCAGATCATTCATTACATATATGACCCCTCAGGGCCTCATAAAACACGTCGAGTCGTTGGTCCCGGCTGTTATTCAAAGACCTTTAGCAGTTGTTACGAATAATCGCCCAAAAAGTCTGACAACCATTCTTACCAAGGATATAGGTAGTGTGAGTATTAAGGTGCATCCGGTTGGACTGGTCCCAATATAGTTGGCAAAAGGCAGCCCAGGTAGATTGATCAGTCTGTTTGCTTGTTGCCAAAGTAGGTATTGATAGAATCCACGTATCTGTTTCTTTTACCGTGTTTCTGCCATCCTGCCCTTCTTAGTCCTTTTTCTTCTTACTAATAAACACTGAATAAAGTTATTCCAAGTTTAAAACTCCAAAAATGTATGGGTATTCCTTTATTATTCCTGGTATATAACTTTATTCCCGTTTATTAGTAAGACTGCTAATGTTTTAGGGTCGACGACTCAACGCCCATACATCGCTATCAGTCTCCATCTCGGTATTCTTCCCCTTTCCAGTAATATCATCTTTCTCATTTAACGATTCGTTCAAGCGAATAAGCAGATATCGGATATACGGAAATCAACTTTAGGTAAATATTCACCTAAACTTGAAATCTTGGCTAATTTAATATGGAACGAAAAATCGAAAAAAATCTTAAATAAACTACATACACATACATCTGGGGTTAAACCATTAAAAAAATATTTTAAGAAGCCGCTTCCACACTTTCATAGCGAAAAAATAACTTTAGGTAAATAAGCATCCGAATATCCGATCTCTGGTTTTAAGACAGAAGATAAATAAAACACAATAGTTGGGGAAAAAAATATCTAAAACTTATTTCAGCATCACATGAATCTAATTCAGCACGTAACATGCCTGTGAGTAACGTAATTTAAAGCTTTTACATCTGGATGGTTCCAACCAAATAAAATTGAGATGTTGAAGTAGTCATTTTTAGTTTTACTTTGCAGATTCGTATCTCTTTGAGACGTCTCCCCAGTTAGCGATGTCGAATATTGCCTTTACGTAGTCTGCCCTCACGTTTTTGTATTGTAGGTAGTAGGCGTGTTCCCAGACGTCAATGCCGAATAGGGGCACAAGACCTGGAAGACAAAAAAAACAATTACGACAAATAGTACAGGTCCCGAGATTTTTGCCCAGGTTTTGGCCGTGAATGGTTGAAAAAAACTTTACTACGGATAGTTCAATCCACGATGACGCGCCCCTCTCTGCCCCTTTCCTTTGTTTTTGACCGCTCTCAGTACAAGTGTCAACGAGTGGGGCGCGTCTTCTTCTTCTTTTTCTTTTTTTTTTCGGGAATGGCATCTCGCAGTTGGCCTTGAGAGGCCGTGACTGCTTAACCGGACTTTCCTGTGGATCTAACTTTTAGTTTTTAGGCTAAAAGCCTCCAGCTAGGAGCTTACAAAACTATACTTAAATACTACAGTAACCGCTCGCTGAGGGCACCCCCTGCGGGGTTCGGGCCTCGGCTCAGGGCGTCACTTTCGGGAGGGCAGCAAATGGGGACAGGCTGGATCACAATATTTTCATTATTATTAGTCATAGGGGATTTTAACTCTACTTGCTCAGCTTCGGCGCGGGCTGGCACTTCTACGAGCAAGGGACGGTTGGGGGGGGATATCGTTAACTCGGGGTCTACGCGGGGCGCGAGGACCTCGGCGGGGAGGTCGGAAGAATGCGCGTCTTCATGGATTGAACTATCTATATAGTTCGACTTTTAATTGCATTTAGTAACTTCTTCAGTTCAAAGAAAAATAATGGTAACATACTAAAACTTAATGGGGTAGTGAATGATTTTGCGTAAAGAACGAATGATAAAAATGGTTTAATTTTTAATTAACGATTTTTACCACTTTATCACTGCGAACTCAACCCAATAGAACAAGTTTGGGCACAGGTAAAGGGGCATGCCGCAAAAAATAATAATTCTTATATGATGAAAGAAGGTAAAGAAACATTTGAAGAAGGGGTAAGTGTATGACCCTGACCTCTTCGTCATGGAGAGCTTGCGTATCTCACGGATTAAAAGTAGAAGATGATATGTGTCGTATGGACCATGTTATTTATAACATCACTGATGCCTTTACAATAAAAGTAACAAGCAACAGTATAACGTCTGATTCAGATGAATAAAAAATACATCTCAAAGTTGTTTTATTTTAAACTAGCTTTTGCCAGTGGCTTCGCCCGCGTGGAGGTCAGTGTATTATACATATAAACCTTCCTCTTGAATCACTCTATCTATTAAAAAAACCCGCATCAAAATCCGTTGCGTAGTTTTAAAGATTTAAGCATACATAGGGATATCAGACTGACAAAAAAAAGATAGTGAGGGGGTGTAAGAATGAACGAAATTGAATGAACTTGAAATAATGTACTTACATGATTTTTTTTTATTAAAAAAAATTACTTTTCTTAAAAACATGTTAAGCATTAAATTGTAGAATTTGTTTCTCAGTAGTAACGTCATCACTACATAGTATAAAACAAAGTCGCTTTCTCTGTCCCTATCAACTGTCAAGATACTGAATACAGTTAATTAAAAGTCGAACTATAAATTAGAACCTTTTCGTTTTATTTTAGTCACTTAAAACAGAACGACGTTTCCCAAGTCTTAGTGACTTGGGCACATCCACCAACCAGCACTGGAACGCGCGGTGGATTACGGCCCACCCACACAGTGCTCCTCTCTGTGACCGACCACAGAGGAGGCTCGTACCCAGCAGTGAGAACATTATAAGCTAATGATACTATTTATTTGTCCCACATCTGTCGTACACACAGGTTGCTTAAGTAACCTGAATAACAGCAATATTTACCAGTGGTTGCTTGCAGAGGATCCTGGTTTTGGCAGGTAGCAATTTGCAGCTTCTTCGTCTGTTTGTTGTAGCCCAACCAACCCCAGCCGGAGCCCTGTACGGCTACGGATGCCGCTGCAAGTTGGTTCTTCATGTTGTCCCATGATCCAAAGTCACTAAAATTAGATAAAGGTTTTTAGACAAAATATCTTTACTGTTTTTTAGTGCATTTAGCTGACAAGCGTATGAAGATTTTGCCAATCAAAAACCACCTATTTGTGAAAGCTTTGCGTGCCCTTCGCCAGTGTCAGTAATATTTAAATGTGGTAAACAATTACCATTTGGCAGTCATTAAGAATGCCTGTTATATGGCAATAGTTTCTTCGTCCAAATTCTTAGGTGAATTTTTCCAATACTGCCAATTAGTATGCCTTTAATAATACTGAATTTGACCTTTGCAGGCACAGAAAAATGAGTATTTTATTATTTTGACGACATTTTATGTAAGAGAAGGTGTTGATTAAGATATCACACTGACATACCACCAAAGTTCACATTGCATGATGAGATAAATGTATTAAGTACTTGCTTGTCGTCTATCACTGGTTAATACATTTATCTCATCGTGCAATGTGGACTTTAGTTGTATGACAGTGTTACATCCGTCTGAATTTGTCCGGCTTAATAAGACCCTGTCCAGACTCTGTCCCGCCTTGATATTTGTCCCGACTTGTTGACTACAAGGGATTTTTATAGAAAATAGAAAAAAGTTAGTGCTGACAAAAGAAAGCTTAAACAGTAAAATGTCTGCACAAGTTTTTAAAATTTTAGGACTCTTCAAAATTTTAAATGGTAACCCTACATGCATAGCACTTTTCAGTTAAATTAGAAACACCCAGCCACATTAATGATTGATTACAGCTAAATATATCAGGTACCTCTTATCACACCCCTATCTCAATAAGAGGTTAACTTGCCAAACTACTATGCAGGTTATCTCAGCCATTGACGTAAAGCGGTAATTTCCACAAATTAAAAAGCAAAACAATACATAATTAATATAAACAAAGCCAAGTCAAACTGATAAACATAAGAGTAATTACTGTTACATATTTAAAGCTTTAGGAACACAGCTGTTTTAAAAATAAAGACAGTGTTAGTACTGATAAAGTAATGATAGCAACAACATGCTTATTGATCTGCCAAACAGCGAAATATTACACAATAAATTTAATTACAGGCGAAAACCAACTTAGGGCTGATTTTACCAATGTCTTATCGCTTATCCCCAGAACCAAATTGATATCCGATTTACAAAATGATTCCTCAGATATCTGATGTTGGTGAAATCAGTCCTAAATATTTTATAATACAATTGAATTAAAAAAAGCCAAAAACCACCCAAAAGCCAATCATGCAAAAAGTATGTTTAAAGGATGATTTTTCAATCTTTATATAACTATTATCTGAAGACTAAAAATTGCAGGTTGACAACTTTTGTTTAGAAAATATTTATTACTTCAGATAAAAATTATACTATGTATATTGATGGAAAAATCAGCCCTAATTTCAATTACTTCTCAACAGCTTGTGTGAGCGGACCAGAAGGCTTCCCACCATTGGGAGAGAGGTTCTGCCAGAAAATGGTGTGGTTGATGTGACCACCACCATTGAACTTTAGCCCGGGAGCTAGGCTGATGACTGTGCTGATGTCACCTGAAGATAACAATTTAGAATTTTATATCAAAAGATTTCACAGTTGTGTTAATTGAATTTAGTTGCAAAGGTAGCTTGCATATTTTCCTGTTTTTTTTGCAATTTCCTGGTCAGTATCAGGTTGTAAGTTTTTCTTCTCTCGATGGCAATCTAAATACAGTCAGCCCAGAATTTGGCTACAAGGTGGGAATTTCAGGAGTGACCATCAACTCCTGCAGTGTGCAAACTCAAACTCAAAGCATTTATTTCAATGAAACCATTTACAAGCACTTTTGAACTTCAGTAGGAAAGTTGAAGCCCATTCCAAAACATAGATCTCTATGGAGAAGAACGGGCAAGAAACTCCACGGATACTCTTTTAAATCAACATGGATATTACGAAATCTTGGGAACATTATTCTTGTTGTTTCTTTATGTGAGAACAATTAATAAACCATTCTAAATATAAGATTAACAATAAGCCCTGGACGTTAGGAGATGACCAGTCTCAACCGACACTGCCCGTTCACGAACTTGATGTGTGGATCAGCACTGGATGGTGCTCAACCATTTTGTAGGAAACCAAACGATCCAACACAAGCGCCACAATCAGCGAGACATTTATGTGAGCATGACATACTCTCGACTTCCATACTTTTTCAAGACAACACACTAAACGGATGCATGGTACTAGTGCAGATAGCAGGGCACGCTGGACAAGATATTAAATGCCCCATGGTTTGTGGGACAGCACCACATTTACACTTGAGATTATCCATAGCTGGCCACACATCCCTGGACTAACGCTTATCGCCGAGATCTGTCACCCGAAGCACGGTAAGCAGTGTTTGCTGCTCCCGGCGTAAGCATACTATCCACCAAATGCCCAAATGAGAATGGCATAGAAATTATCACCATAGGTTGTATGTTGATTACAATATGAATCGCGACCATAACAAATATGGCTTTACAGAAGTAAAATCATTAATATAACGAATTAAGTACATTTAAACCCATTCATAAATGATTTTATTTCTGTAAGTAGGTTTGTATTGTACAAACACTTATACACGTTAATCATATTTAAAAACTGGAGGAGGTCGGCGTTTTCTATATGACTACTCTGAGAAAAAAGGCCGAAACAAACTCATTGAATGACTATTTCATGAGAAAGTCCTTCAACATTCCGCCTGACACTGACTTGCAAATTGCAAAAAACATAAGAAAACTGAGTGGGCTACGCACCTAGCGTAGCCCACTCAGTTTTCTTTTCTTCACCATAAGTCCTTATGTTGGCTGTTGTGAGAAAATTAACATTGACATATTCGGTGGCAAAGGATTTGAAAACAGACTAAATTGAGAAACCACGGGTTAGTCTACTTAACATAAAGAACTAAAAGAAACTGTTCCTACAAAATACGTATAAAATAGTACCATGAAATATATAAAAGCCAGATTAATGTCATCAATTTACATACCTACAAGACTGAAATGAAAAATGTTTTGCAAAATTATTTTACACTATACTAAAAATATCATTACGAAATAAAAATAAAATCTTTTTACTTGTCAACAGCCTGCTTTAAACCTTCAGAAGGGCAACTTTCACATGGAGTAAGGCTCGGCCATAGAATAGAGTGGTTCACATGACCCCCTCCATTAAACTTTACCACACCAAGAAGCCCTATAACCGTGTTCGTGTCTGCTGCTGCCGAAGTATTATTTTATAATGTGGAGATGAGTATTAATGTACTACTGCTGGCTATGTTTTATTTCAGACGTTTTATAAGGAATATAATTTAAAGGAATATTAGTCACATCTCTGTTAGACTTTTACTAGTTACCTTTGGACTGTGCCTGCGCCAGTTTTTCTTCAGCAGCATTCAAGTTGTTAATGTATGTGGCATGATGCTTGGTGTGGTGCAAGCTCATGATCTCTCTGCTGATCACAGGCTCCAAGGCACTATACTCATAGGGCAGCTCTGGGAGAGTGTGCTTCATGCGTGCTGCACCCACAGACCCGCTGTGAACAGTACGACAGGTCAAATCAATAATACGCAATGACAAATTACTGCAGCGCAGCCGGCCGGGCGGCCTGGGCAATGTTCGTTTTACATAATTAGGACATTCAGATAATTAAAATACATTAAATTAATAGTGCATACAAGCATTTAAGTACACAAATAACAAGTGAAGCAGAAAAAAGAACTTGTGACCAATATCATCGTTCAAAATCACGTGAAAATTTAAGATTTTTTGTAGGTAGTCTGCATTCTTTTAAGATACTTACACCATAAGCCGGCGAGTAGCAAACATTATGAAAGGCAATGAACGAAATGCAAGAGTTACTTTAAATAAATGCACCGGCGAACGATTACCCGATAACAATACAATTTATTATCAAAATGCAGAATTATGCAACAGCTGCGCAGTGCAACTCTTTTCTGTCAAAGTCAAACTCAAACATGACAATCAGTATTGCTACCAGTGTGGCCAACTGCGTGTTAGGTTTTGGGGCTAAATCGAGTTTCAAAAGGACTAGAGTAGCACATTTTTTTTAAATGGGGCTCAATGACTAAATAAAGATTCTTTAGTAAAATGGATTTCATGAATGTGTAATGTGTAAATTATTAATATAATACATAATTCTGGATTATAAAATATTGTTGAATCATAAAATTACGATCTAAATAGCAGTCTTCATCTATTTCCTCTCGAAGGGTTTCACTTTGCGCTGACGACGTTGATGGTTGGGTTTGGGCCTCATTCCGCGCAGCCTTGTTGGGTATAAATTTAAATTGGATACATTTTTGTTTAGGAGATCATCATACGGAATTACCTATGTGTAATACTAGTAAGGCCAGTTCATATTTATGGTATAGAATTTAGGGACTTAAAGTTCACTCTGTTTCGTAATTTATATTTATATGGTTTTGACACACGATAATATTTGGGGCTAGATTATGGGCTAGGGGCTAAATCATCATATTCGGGACTTAATAAGAAGAAAATGGTCTAGATCTAGCCCCGAAGGGGCTAAATTACATCACTGATAGTCACCTCCAAAAGTTCAAATAATCGAGTTCCCACGTTGAAATTATCGTATGGTGGGCCAAATTATCGTAAAAAAGAAAAAAATCACGAAAAAACAACCTAAGAAAATCATCATAATTATGTTGATAACAAACGACAATGACTAGTCAAAGCAGGAGAATATGCCATGTTTCACCACTAGTAGCGCTAGCAGCACAAACCGCCAAACTTGACGTATAACCACAGAGTGTGTCTCACGGGTTTACTGCTTGATTTTGAATATCATACGCCCGATGGCGAAGTCATCAGATTGAACGTTCGAATTGTCGAAATTCCATATCATTGAAATACCATAATTTCGAATAGCCATAACATTGAGCGTCCATTTCACCGAAAAGCCATTGCAACGGTACTCCTATCCATCGAATGTCTATTGGCTCGACATGCCAGAAGTCGAAAGCTATCCTACATAAAATATTCAAGGAGAATAAAAAAGGAATGCAAAATGGGATATAACAGCCTATAATGTGCCCACTGCTGGGACACAGGCCTCCTCTATGTGAGAGGGAGTGGGCCGTAATCCACCAAGCGGGCCCACTACTGCTTATTAGTGACCTATTCTGACATTTTTATTATGTGAAATATTAGTAATGTTGATCACTGTGTTGTTGATGTAGATAAAAAACAAACCAAACCAAATTGCTGGTTGGTTTTTTATCCCATTTTACATTCCTTTTTTATTCTTCTTAAATATTTTATGTTGAATAGCTTTCGACTACTGCACGTCGAGCCAATAGACATTCGATGTATAGGACTACCGTTGCAATGGCTTTTCGGCGAAACGGTAGCTCGATCTTATGGCTATTCGAAATTGTGGCACATCGATTCGACATAGACATCGAATTTCGGCAATTCGGACGTTCGATCGCATGATCTCGGGGAATTAGCCATCGGGCATACGACATTTGAAATCAAGCAATAAACCTGTATCACAAGTCTTTATTTGCTTTTTACGATCTGTGTCCACGCGTACCCACACAAATAGCTAGATAGAAGTAAATGTAAAGTTATCTGAGAAAACCACAAGAATACAAAATAAAACGCGTTCATACAAGTTTCTTTTTTTTCAAAGCTCAAAACTATCGTACAGACGCTAGCACATCAAGCTCCCCAAACTGTCAAATTTTCTCAACTGAACTTGAACCCTACGTGTAGGTAATAAAGTTGAAAATCTGTCAATGTTTGTCAGATTGGGGTAGCTTGATGTACTGACGTCTGTACATTGGGCAATCCCTATGGTACATCGTACCACGGGCCAAATTATCGTGCGCTCCCATAATTAGCGTACAGATTGCTGTACTTTGCAGCACTGGACAATCTCAAAAAATTGACATGGACAATGCCATATGTTGGATCATTATGTCCAGTACCGTTACTTTTGGCATCAAACATTCAGTCTATCTCTTCAACACCCAAATTTTTCCACGAATTATTTCTTCATCCTACTCAAATGTATGCCTTACAGCCTTAGGTTGCCCCATTGTGATTCTATGGGTTGCCCAAATTAGCCTTAATGGAACGTTTCTGATAGAAACCGTAAAGGTTATTTTTTCCTTTACCGAAATTCTGATATTCTCGTTAACCAATTGATAACTTTTGGAATTCTATTGAAAACTCTAAAACCACTTGATTTCAATCTCATTAATTGCTACCATTTTACTTAGATTATTTGATTGTTTTAAACCTGTTCAGCAGAGCGGGAAAGGCTTTTACCGCTTTAACCACCAGCTAATACCGACTGAGTAGCACGTGCTTTGCTGAATGCCGAGGTAAGCCGAGGTTGCTGTAGGTTGTAGCATGCTTCGAGGTGGCCCGCAGAGGCGGGCCGACACTAGCTCGGGATCGCGGAAATCGCATTGGTCCCGTGATCCCCTGTGTAAATGTGAGATGGAACACCGGGGTGATTTTAGTCAGTAAGAGTCTGACAGCCCACTCCAGGGCGGATGACATCCATGAGGAATTCCGCCCGTAATAAAAAAAATAGGCTGTATGGCTGTAGCATGCTGTAGGTTGGTGCCGCCGATAGACGAGACGTCACGTAGTCGTCGGAATTTCATTAGTGTGCGTGTGCGTTCATGAGCCGTGCCCGTGTTCATGAGGCCACAGTGTGTTTGTGTGCATCACATTATTCACAGAGTACTTATAATAGTGTGCATAATGTTACGAGACGACGAACGTACGACAGTGCTGTGTGCTGTGCTGTGAAGTTTTTGCCGATATTGTATTGTGATCACATGAATAGCTAATATACTATTTTCATTCGAAATTAAAACTTGTCATAGTTAAAGTGTTCAGTTAAATAACTAGACGTAGCCCAAGTGTTTCCAGCGTAGTGTGGACATTGCTATAATAAGCGGTGCATTTGTTTATTTATAGACAGTCGCAATTTGCAGTCATGTAATTATTCCTGTGGCGCTAAAATGTCTCAGAAGGATACTGCGATACATTTGTTAGCCGGAGGGTGAGTATTGGGCCGCGGGAGGTCCATGATATGATAAACATAATTTTTTGTAATGCGTTATCATGACATAAATCTCAATCATAATCACGATGGCTATAGAACTCTGAAGTATTGGCGCATGTGGCGAGACGATGTTTACGCCAGCGTTTTCGCTGTACCTACGCGTGGCGTACGTGTATAGTCTACACAAACATCTATATTTTTAAATTTTTTAATAATAAAACTCATGAACTTTGAATAAGCAAGCCAAGTTTCATATTGACATTTGAATTATCACCACACACATTGTTACATTCGTTTTCAGTTATTTAATGTCTATTTTATTACATAAATGTAGACGACAAATCACCTTGAGACTGTGGATAACGACACAGTACACCATATTATAATAGTACTATGTTGCTCTTGATGCAAATACTTACAAATGGTTACTATTAGGTACCTACCTAATCATTTTAAAATATTTTGCTGTCAGATTATCATACAAATAGGTATTTGTAAATGTGACCGAAAAAGAAAATAATGATAACTTTGTTGCTATCCTACAATCTAGAATGTTATTTCATAATTCTAATTGACAGTTACATTATCAATATCAAAATAACTTTTGCACTATCTTTCATCACAGTTTTTGTTTACTATGCAAAGGAACTAAATTTATAATTCCTAGTGAGATAAAGACGGTATTGTGGCATTGTATTAACCTAAAAAATGCTTTTGTACCACAAAAATGAGTAAAATTGGACCATCCACACTTAGTACCTAAATACATACATGTCAATGTAAACAATTGTGAAACTAACCCATAGTGTGCATACACACAGCATACATTTGTAGCCATCTAGGCGCTGATAAAAAATCTAGTTCAAAATAACAAACCAGCTTTTATGTTAATTCAACATAATTTAGAAAGAAAGATAATTATTTTCATTTTATTCAACCAAACTTAATTTCATAATACCATGTGATAACCACATTCGCTAACAAAATTTTACATATCTCATCTCTATTTAAAAACTGGAAGGCAAATTCTCCAAATGAATAAACATTCATAATTTTGTTGCCATTTCCCAACTATTGGGGTTGGCTTTCAGTCTGACCGGAAGCAGCTGAATAGGTACCGGTATTTTACATGGACTGACTGCCTATCTGACTGCTACAACCTTGTTACTGGGTAGTATGATACTCTTTGGTATGACTGTTTGTCAGACTTTCGGGCTTCTGACTACACGTAAAAACTGAAAGATCTACAAATGACAGCGGGATCGAATGGCTAAGCATGTTTTCTTAGGCACAGAGGAGTCTAGTTATGTTAATAATGGTTACTCATCCACGAACCGACCGCAGCAAGCACATCTTAACCTTCAATCGACCCGTGCAGCTGTTATTATTTTTTCATAGTTGGAAAAAGGCTATACAGATGGATGATCATGAGACTGAGATCAATACAATCGTTTTTTAAATTACGAGAATGGTGCCCACTGCCCTCCGATCATGTCTCTGATTAATTGGTCTACTGGTAAATAATTGTTTTCAATGGTTAACAATTTAACTACAACAACCAATTCCCTACCTTGACATGCAATTTAGAAACAAAATCAATTTAATAATGCTCCATGATGTTAATAAGCAGACAAAGGCCAGTATTCAGATGCCATAATTTATAACAATCCTCGTTTCAGAGTTGCTGGTACAGCCGGAGCTGTGGTAACATGTCCTTTAGAAGTAGTTAAGACTCGTCTGCAGTCCTCAATGGGAGTTGGAATATCACCACCATCTCAGCCTCCACCTTCTGATAGCACTAACAATGCCAGGAAAATCTGCTCAAAGATCCCCAGACATCAGGTATGAATGAATGAATATGTAATCGTTGGCAGTTCATACTGCCTATGATTAATTTTATGATAAGTATTTTTAACCGACTTCCAAAAGGAGGAGGTTCTCAATTCGTCGGAACCTTTTTTTTTTTTTTTTTTTTTTATTTTTTTTTATGTATGTTCCCCGATTACTCGAAGATGGCTGGACCGATTTGGATAATTTTTTTTTGTTTGAAAGGGTATACTTCCCAGGTGGTCCCATGATCATCAAGTCAGGATCTGATGATGGGATCCTGGAGAAATAGAGAGAACTCTTCAAATTTTATAGGCACACTTGAAGCAATTTGTGTAGTTTTTGGAAGAGTACTTTCTCGGAGTGGTTCCATTTCAATTTGGTGAAGACCTGATGAAGAACTTCGGAGATAGGCAACGGAACTCCTCAATAAATAATAGCAAATGGACAGGGATTGCTGAAATCTCATGTGTGTCAATTGTTTACGCCAGTTAATAACATAACATCACGCCGGTACGCTGTGAAGGGGTAAGCACATGTGAACCACTAAAAAGTGAAAAATAAAAAACTTTTTTCAAAAAAGTAAACAACCGACTTCCAAAAAAACACTAAAAAGTGAAAAATAACTTTAATTTCGGAAGGCGGTGACAAAAAATTAAAATACATATCCAAAGTCACCGACTTCCGAAATTAAAGTTATTTTTCACTTTTTAGTGTTTTTTTGGAAGTCGGTTGTTTACTTTTTTGAAAAAAGTTTTTTTTAATTAATTGTTTTCATGCAAATGGATAAGTAGTACAGGTACCCACTGGATTACAAACAGAGATTTTTAGAGAACCAAATGAGTGGCTTTGAAACTTGCTCCTACTAATATTAAAAGTGTGAAAATTTGAATATTTGTTAGTCAATATCTCTATCTATAATCTATCTCAATATTAACATTAACACATTAGATACTTTTATCCCAGTAGTATGTATCCGTGGGATTACTTTGGATATTTTTTTCCGAGCTAAGCCACTGGCAAAAGCTACTAAAGAATAAAAATAATAATAAACATAGCCGATTATCAGTGACTTGTAATCAATTGAAATGTGATTTATCAAGACTGACAAGTTGGTGATTATTATTTAGAGATTAATTTTGCAATCTAACCTGATTATTATTTTTATTTGATTTAAAAGTAGAAGAGGTTTTGGAAGGAAATTATTCGAAAAAACTAGGGTCTCCTAATACAGACTAGCAAGACTAAAAAATGTAAACAAAAAAACTACCCACATTTCTGCAATAAGATAATTAATACTGATGGGGGTAATTTTTTTAGATAATAACAAAAAACCTGTTCAGAATGTTGCCATATCACAAAAAAAAAAAACAATTGCGTTCTCGTGTTCGACACATGGTTGGAATACAATTTTAATACACCGCCTACCGGATCCCTACACCAATAACAGTTGCCATATAAAGTGGACGAACATAGCAAAGACTATGATGTCGATCGATGGCCTTCAGCATCATTTAGTTAAGTTTACCAAAGTCAACTGCAGTTGGATCGATATAAGTTAAACTCGTTAAACTGTTTGTTTTGACTCGTAAATTACGTCTATCGTGCACCGACGTACCTTCGATCAAACTTAGGGTTTATTTATAGTAACAGAACATCGATTTTATTTCTTGAACGCTATATTAAGATTGATATTATCATGGTAGTTTTCCTCATCATACCAAGTGGTATTTTTCCTTATTTATTGTTTTACTACGCCTTTTATAACTTATCTATCATACCTTCTATTATTTATTAGTTTGTTGTCGAAATGATACTCACCAAAATCAGAGTAAACACAATCCAGACGGATATCGCGTAACACACTAACGGTACGAATGGCTTTCATTTTGACAGTTCTACAACATTCATTGCGTTATTTATATTGTTGAGTGAGTTGACAAATTTTTCGAACATATAGCAATAGATTTGCAATATCCTTTAAAACGATTCAGATTCCACGGGTCAACATGTTCAAAGTATGCTGCGTATTGGTTAGTAACCCGTTAAAAACGTAGATGTCTAACGGTCGAAAATACACAAAATGTATCGGCCCTGATAAGTTAACATTTTTCGGCCCAACTCCTAAGCAAAGACATGCTTGTATCTCTTAGCTCCTATTTAAGACATTTTATTAATGCCAGTAATCTTTTAAACTCCTTCAATGCAAAGCGCAACTCAAAAATATCTGTCCTTATTAAAGAACTCAAATATTAACCATGCGTTGATTTGGCTTTACGAGTCACCATTTCGTTTGCCCATTACGACAAGAAGCAGATAAATTATTGAATGGGCGCTATTACTATGTCTTCTGTCTGGCAAGATATTTTTCCCATCGATCGTGTGTTCAAGAAAATGTTGGATTGTTAGTTTGCGTTTCACTTTATTGTGGAAGAACATTTAATCTATCATATTCACCATTGTTTATGTTCATGCCATATTTGAGAAAGATGAAAGGACTTGATCTAAAAATATTCTTATATTTTATTCTCCTAGTAACCTTATCATGGCATCGTTAAATTCTGCTAGTCAGTTACTCAATCATGACATCGTTAAATTCTGTTTTATACGCAGAAAGATTGATTATTTCTTTTGTAGTCTACCAACCGTTGTTTGCAAAAGTATATAAACAAGATAAGATCCCATCAATGCAAATTACTTGTCTGGCTCTGTATCTCATACCTTATAAAGTTATAATACGGGTTAATATATACAACTTGAAAGTTTCAGCATATTCTAGTTATGTAATCTACTAGATCTAGCAATATGCTATGATTTAGGAAAATAGGCTTTCAAGTACCTAACAACTCTAGCAAGCACCCTTGCGTCATAACAATGGACCTTTTTTTTTGTTTGGATGGGAAATCATCAAACCTTTCGTTTAATTTCGTCAATCAATTTCAATTCAATCAATTCGTTTATTTAATCTCTCGTCACAATATTGGTTTCCTTGAAAGTTAACAATGTTTTTGGTGGTGGTGTTACTGGTGCCTGAAATAGATTTTTAGATAACCAGTGTTACAGGTGACCAGGGCCCCCCATCAAAGGACTTCTCCCGCTCTGGGCGGAGCGGGAGGGCGTGTCAGACTTTTACTTACTAAAATCCACCCGTGTTTCTTCAGTTGCCTGTGCCAGGGCCACGGTAACTCTTTCGAACAAATCTGCGACCCTGGCAGGCATCAGCCCTAAAAGACCCCTTCAGTTATTGCTGACATCTCGTTGAGGCACGCGTGGAACACAAAGCGTCGACCCGGGCCCGGTCCTTACCGGACAGCGAGCTACACTTTGCTTGCCGTCCGCAAGCCGGCGCCTACGGTGGCCGGGAGACCGCTATGGATTCTCGACGCCCAGGTTGTCTCCTGCGGCGGCTAGGAGCACGAGGGCGCAATCCTTGCCTCTCCCTCACACTCTCCACCTTCTCCTTCAAGAGCATTACTGCTTCGCAGGAGGTGACGTCTTCCCATGCACATAACAATGCACCTCTAATCCATCTTTGCAGAAAAACACCCATCGCCCAGCGTGCATATTATTTTTTCAATAAGTACCTACTTCAGTTATTGTTTTAACTTATCAATACTAGTATAACAATATTATCAGCCTTATCATCGAGGCTATCTACAAATTATGTAATAAAAATATCTATAATCAATCGTATACAGTACAAAACAATGTCAGAATTTAATGGTTTCGTGTTGGATGTTAATTGTCACTTTTCATCTATCTTCTTTATTTGCGGATTTGAAATTACTTTTTGCATTTGATAGCCTAAATTATGAGGAAGGCTATTTAACACAAGGCTAGGACCTATCTTTACTTCGAAAACCTCTTCCAAGACCCTGTCTCACAGTTATTTAGAGAGAGAGCCAATGTGTACTATCGAGGAAACTTACATCTAACCAATTTGAAAACAAAATCCCGTGCACACAATTACCACATCTGTTAGCAAGCGTTACTATAGCGGCTGAGCGCTGCAAGCAATAATAGTCCTTACGGTGCATAGATGTTAGTTTCCTCGATAGTACCATTGCTTGTTTTTTCATCCAGCTCGAACATATTGAACATGAACAGACTGTACAAAATGATCTAAACAACTATGAAAATTAAATATTAACTCAATGACACAAGGAATGTATCAGAATGAAGACGGTACACGAGAACTGTCATTCTGATAAGAACTTTATATCCAATTGAGATAAAGTTTTATATTCTTAGTTGTTGAGATAATTTTCAACAGTCTGTTCGTCTCGATATTTTTGATGCTGGCTGTACCTGCACTGTAATTGCGTAACACACTATTAATCACAATCTGAATAATTTTAAAAGATATTTGCTAATCCATTGCTTCAATGTTCGAAAAAATTGTCTGCTCAACAACATAAATAACGCAATGGATGTTGTAGAACTGTCAAAATAAAAACAATTTGTGCTGTTAGTGTTTACGCAATAACCCGGCTGGTTTAGAACATTTTAATTCACCACTTTCATGGGTCCTCCTATCTAGGCTACAGTCTCATATTGTAGAATGTCCGTATAATGCCCCTTCTATTTTTAATCTGGATCTTAGCAAGCTACCAGCACCATATCGTCTTCGTTGGGTCGGTAATTAAGATAATTATAGAATAAAATACGCGTTTTAAATTAAATCAGTCACTACAATTAAATGATAAGATATTAAACATGTGTTGCTAGGAATGGTCACGTGAATGAATGATTGAATGGAATGCACCGATCCCAGCGTGGCTTGACCAGACTCGATTAATCGAATGAACCCCAAGATTTGCACTAGCTCCCTTTCCTTTGACAATCCAACTGCTTTGCTGACCGCACCATTTGATGCATGTTCTTTCATTCAAGCTTGCCTTGATTATCCTGTTGGTCATCGATTTGTTGGTTCGTTCCAATAATATATCTCTTAATGCCTTGAAATCCACGTTGTCAAAGGCTTTTTCTATGTCGAGGGCGAGTACGTAAATTCGTTTACCTGCGCGCCATTCCTCGTCTAGAACCCTTTTGAGCGTAAAAATGTGGTCATCTGTTGATCTATTGTTTAAGAATGCTGCTTGGTAATTTCCCAGCTTTGTTATTGTATCGTCTAGTTTCTTTTTTAAGTATGAGGTGTAAATTCTGTAGCCGGTGTTTCAAATCGTTATGCGGCGATAATCATTTGCGTCTTTAGGATTTTTTTTTGGGATTGGGACCTGTACGGTCTCGGGTCACGTGTCGGGTACAGTGTTCTATGTCCAGGCTTATTCTTGTGTTTAGTTACGGCTTCCTGTAGTAATCGGGGCATCGCTTTGTACAGCTTGATTACCACTTGGTCAATTCCGGGGGCTGTCCCGTTTGAATTTTATTGATGATTCCCGTTATTTCGCCCACTGTCGGTTCTACGCAGTGTGCTTCGAATGCTTCGATTATCCGTTTTGTTACATGGACCGTTAGCTATGCTGCTGTGCTGCCGCTGGCCATGAAAAACTCCAAGGGCTTTCATATACACCGTGACATTTTAGTCGTCTTACAAAGGTGGTCCACTCAATGTATCCGAAATAAATACCTACAGGTGCGATTAAAAAATTGCTACCATTGATTAAGATAATAGGTACCAAGAAAAATAAACAATGCTTTAGACTTATGAAACACCCTCCTATTAAAAATGTTTACGTATCAAACGGTAGTAGATTTCTACCTACCTACCATAATACCATTACATTTCATCATTCCTTCCATCTCCATAACAGGGTGTTCAAAACTACATCATGCGTCTTAATGAATTATATATTTTTTTTATTATTCAAATGTACAAAAATATTTTTTTTTAAATAAATGTTTAGTAGTCATTGGATACATGAAGTGGGCTGCCATTGTAAGACGACTAAAATGTCACGGTGTCTATAAAATGTACGCGGTTCGTGTTCGGCGTTTTGTTTGCTGTTTGCTTTTCCTGTAGAATGAATAGAGCATTTGCATTCGTTAAGCAGTGTGAATTTTCCCTAGTCCGGTGAAGCAGGCTCTGCATGTTTTTTTTTTTTTCTTCCAGATGTTTAATTTCCCTTTGGAGTGTTGGGCACGCCACGATTGCTGTGGTAAGTCCTCTCTTTGAGGAGTGGCTTGAGAGGCGGCACGGCGTCCTCACCTTCCGCCTGACGCAGGTCCTCACCGGACACGGTTGTTTCGGGAGCTTTCTGTTTCGGATAAGGCGGGAGGAAACGCCCGGGTGTTTCCACTGCGTAGATCGCCCTGGCCCTAAAATGGATTAATAACATGTTAAAATACCGTGCTATTCAATTTACCGTGAACACCAACTTACGAGGTATCGTGAGTAGAGGCTGCCCACAGGGTGGGGTGCAGTCGCCACTACTGTGGAACTTAGTCGTCAATGAGCTCATCGCAGAGCTCAACGCCAGGCCACAACGTACTCGGTGGGATACGCGGACGACATAGCAATTCTAGTATCGGAGAAATTTTAGGGCATCTTGTGCGATCTCATGAGAAGGGCCTTCAAAATAATCGAGAGTTGGTGCACGAAACACGAACTATCGGTAAACCCCTCGAAAACAGAACTAATAATGTTCACCAACAAAAGAACCCTGGGACCCCATAGGCTTCCAAAACTGTTCAACACAGAATTAACACTTAAAGACGAAGTCAAGTACTTGGGGTGATTCTTGATAGCAAAATACTCTGGAACAAGCATCTTGACTACAAACTGAATAAAAGCACAATTGGCCTATACCAGTGTAAAAGAATGTTAGGGAAAACATGGGGGCTCTCTCCGAAGATTACTCTGTGGCTATATAAGGCGGTGATCAGGCCAATGTTGGCTTATGGCGCATTGGTTTGGTGGACGAGGATCGAACTCTCAACCACCATTACTAGACTACAGCGCTTCCAACGACTGGCCTGTTCAGCTACCACTAGCTGCATGAGAACCACCCCAACAGCAGCCATGGAGATTGCCCTTCAATTAACTCCCCTTGACCTGTACATACAGTAGGAGGTGGCACTAGCTGCCATCAGGCTAATGCAACTGGGCATATGGGGCAAGAATTTAACCAGTCCACACGCTATCATCCTGGACCGGGCGATTGAGTACCAGCCGCTCATCGCTGCCCCGTGTGATAGAACACCAAACCAACCTATGATCAACAAAAACTATATCATACAAACAGTAGAGCAAGAAAGGGATCAGTCAGGAGCCAATGAAGTGCGCATCTACACAGATGGCTCAAAAACACAAAACGGTTCAAGTGCTGGCGCACACTCCCTTGACCTCAACATTAACTTTCACATACCGCTAGGCAGATTGAACTGTGTGCAATCTTTCAATGTGAATGTGTTGCCTTAACACAAGCCGCAACAGCAGTAAAGCGCTTAGGCATCCGGAACATCATTAAATTCGTATCCGACAGCCTATCTGTGCTCAAAGCTTTAGCAAACAAACAAACGAACAACAAACGGAGCTCTGGAGAGTTTATCGACGTCCAATCGTATTACCCTCCAGTGGATCAAGGAGAGTGGATCTTTAGGTAATGATGCCGCAGGTGAACTTGCGAAGAGAGGTTCAGATATGAAAATGCTAGGCCCTTACCCACTTCTCCCCCTGCCTTTCTCATAACTTCGTGCGTGGATTCGCCAAAGATCAACCGAACTTCATAACAGATGGTCACGGGCAACAGACTATATACAGTCAAAATTGGCTTTACCAATTGTACACCCTCGATTAACCAAAAAACTTCTTAGCCTGAATAGAAATAACCTTAGAATAATCATAGGAACAATTACGGGCCATAACCCTCTTAACAAACATCTTTATAATATAGGCGCCACAGACAGCCCGCTTTGCAGGGGCTGCCTTGACGCCGAGGAATCAGCCGCCCATGTCATCCTGGAATGCGAGGCCGTGGCTTCTCAACGTGAAGAAATCCTCGGAAAAGTGAGGTCGCTCCGCGAAGCCTGTGAAACTCCCAGGAAGCTTCTGTGCTCTTGGGTGGAGCTAGGCTGGCTTTGTTAGCCAAAATCCCCACGCACAACGGACCGAATGGGAATCTACTTGCGGAAAAGAGATTCCCATCATCATTATTATCATCACCCTATGCGTTGGAAGTTTTGTGTATCTTGTCGACCAATATAAGTGCTGTCTAATCAACTTCAATATACCTGTGAAGGATCTGATGGCTTTCGAGGTACAAGTGTTGATGTGTGGGTTGATTATATACGGAGCAGTTGGTTTGTCTTTTCCCATGCCAAACCTCAAGAGTAGCTGACATCGCGTCGGTATCCTTTTTACTGTTGACTAGTTCAATTTGGGCATCCTTCTTAGTAAAATTGCAAGACCCCGATGTGTGTTGCCCGCAGTTCCTGAAAGGTGCCATTTGTAGTGTGTGGAGCTGTATGTTCTTGAATTCATCCCTGTTTCCTGTAGGCGGGCTATGTGAATGCCTCTACGTGAAAGTTCAGCATCTATTTGATATTTTTTGCCTGGTTTTGAGGCGTCGCGGACATTCCAAGCTGGAATGCACAAGTCTGGGCAAGTGTACTTAATTGCGATAGAGGTCGGGTTTATGAGTATTGTGTATCCAGTGTCGTCCGCAGTTACGTCTGATAACGGTGTAAATAGTGTTGCCTGTCGTTGTTCGCACGGCGTTAATGAGTTAACCGGTTGGGGGCTGTTCGTTTGAGGCTGGATTTTCGTGGGTTTTTCATGTTCTTTTCGTGTGTTGCACCGGTTACCTAATGGTTTGGTATGATGTGGTGTTTTAACGCTGGTTGAAATTAGCATTAGTTTTATCTGGTTGTTGCTGTATTGTTTGCGATTGGTCCGGACCCAGCTATCATAGTGGTGATTCTGGTAGAGGATGTGTATATTGCCGGGTATTGGATCGCCCGTAGGTGAATACACCTGTGTATTTCCGTTGTTTATATGCACGGCGAGGCAGAATTCAGACGCGGCGATAATGATATCTTCAATACTCCAGAATGTTTCGTTAAATTGCGCGGTTATGTAATTTGTCATCCTTTTTTCCTGGGAGAGAATGCTGTTGGGGAGAAATTCCTGTATATTATTTCGAAGTGCTAGGTAAATTCTAGCTTCATGTTGATGTTCCAAAAAATATTCGGCGAAATCTTCGGACATTCCTGTGACCAAATGTTAAGTCCATTAGAATGTTTATTTGGTGGGCTATTGCAATAAACAAACAATTTCCGTCTTTTGAAATGGGCACAATTATATATATCCATTATAAGCGCTTTTGTTTGTAGGACAAGTCGAGGCTGAAACTCGCTAAGATTGAAGTGTGTAGATTTATGAGCTGACCCTTTTTATTTAGTTTTAATTCTTTGTTTATCTGTAAAGTAAAAACGTGCGAAGCGTGCCTTAAGAGTTCGGGGTACCTTTTTTGGCCCACGTGTTTCCGATTAAAATTTTGGTGGTCGTGGCCACTTGCAATCCAATTTGAGGAATTCGTTACAGTGTTACAATAGTAAGATCCTTAAGAACGTCGTCATGGGTACCGTATTTCGTGCTATAATAATGGCGTGACTTAGTTCGTCCCGCCCTATTATAGTGGGTGTAAACACGCTGGTCCATCAAGACTGCTTGAGATTATTTTCAGATACCAAACGAATCCCTGTAATATTAGGAACGATCTCTCCGGGTCAGCCTCAGAGGTCCGTCGTCGTTCATCAGCCCGTCTCCACTGCTGGCTGATACAAAGTGTAACTAAAGCGAATATACGCAAGTCCTCTGATTGAGCCAAAGAGAATTGGATCTTATTTCATGGGAATGCGACTCAATTTTAAATGCATAAATTAGTGCGAGATTTTTTTATTGTATTATGCTTTTAGCTCAATACTCTAATTGGTGTGTTTGAGGCCTTGCGTTAATTATGTTACACGTTGTATAGTTGCCCAATTTCACAAGAAGCTTCACAGAGGCACACACAAAAACACGGTTCGATTTCGAAGCCAGACGGGTAAGAGACTACTCACACTTATTCAGCTCTGTTCAGCTTCTGTCCATAGAAAACAACGATTTTGTTTAGAGTCCGTTCAGCTTTCCGCGACTGAACGGATGCGTACGCATTTCATACAAAATCGTTGTTTTCCATGGACAAAAGTTGAACAGAGCTGAATAAGTGTGAGTAGTCCCATAGTCAGCCCAGCTCTAGTTCAAATGTTCGAAAAATTTGTCGGCTCAACAACGTAAATAACGCAATAAATGTCATTGAACTTTCAAAATGTAAGCCATTCCTAATGTTAGTGTGTTACGTAATTACCCCACTGATCATTGAACTATTATTTTAGTTTCGAAAAGCGAAAGCTAGCCAGAGATAACATTCCATAAACACAGCATTACCTATAATCAGTCCATATGACGGATAAACGCTGACATTTCCAGATACAAATCTGGTATCGTTTTAAGAGATAATGCGATCATAATTACAAATTACTGCGTATTATTTATATTTCGTTGACTTACATAATAAATTATGCACGTACAAATGTTCAGCTAATGAAGTATTTACATTTACTATTAATACACTAAAAATAGAATATAATCAGAAGAAAATATTGTTGCACACAGTGTTAAAATGATTACAGCGGCAGAGATAATGCGCTATCGGGGCATAATTGCAGGAAATTACGAATACAAACACGCTAATTTCTGCCAACGAATGTAAACAAAACTTAATATCAAACAATATTAATCAAATTCATACCTAGTCATCTAATGGTAAACGTGTTTGATACACACCTACAACGAACAGTGTTTTGTTTACCAACGCTTTTATAATAAATAGTCAGCTATTGTTAGGTTAGCAATATACGTATAGAAAAAAAAACGTATCTCGATTCTTGATTGTTTGAACCAATTATCGTAAACATGCAAACAGAGCCTACGAAAGATGTCGAAATTCGCGAACCGGTAAATTATGTAAATTTTGGTACTTTAATCAATTTGAGAATTTAACGTATTTATATAAGTACAAAAATGTTTTCCATTACTAGTTTATATTTTCCTGAATGACGCTTCGTAACTTAAGTAGCGTTTAGTCGTAAGAAATTATACGTGCCACACAGTTTTGCATATTTTGTTGCTAATGTACACAAACTGCGCACTTTACTATCAGTGTGTCGAATTTTTTGCACGTAAAACTATTGTATAAACCGGTTCACGATACCTATTCGTGTTCATTAATCGGTTTTGATATTCACATCACCAGCTGACATGAGATAACGCCTTAGGAAAACATCTTAGATACCTACTCATTGCCAAATAATAAATTAATCAAATTACACGCTTTCTGCGAATTTTTGTTCTTCGTCAAATATAAAGAACTTTTTGAAATATGACGCCCGCAGCTGCGAATACACCAAAATTAAGAACGTCACCTCATCTCTCGTCGAGGACTTAATTGACTTGGTAACAACAAAAACGCTTCCTTTATCAATATCAGCATAAATCAAAAAGAAATTATGGAGCTAGTGAGTGACTCAACATTGGCATTAGTCCAACCAACTATATAATATATTATGTATTCCCCGACATGCCAGATTCGGCGGTAGGAAAGTAGTCTTCATTTACAGACCCCACCCTAAGTTGCGTGCCTATCACATAGGTCACCGAAACGTAAAGTTATCTCTATTGATCATGAACAGTTTTACGTAGCTCGATTTCATTCTGCGTCTAAATCGATCCTGATAGCACGCCTTCACAAATGTTTAAATCAGCTTGCCACGCTGCGCCAGATCAATTTATTTACGCAAAATACACCAAGGATGTTTATAAATATATGTCCAAGTGCAGTGATTGGTATTCGCAATCGCGTCTCATGATAGATTGCTGAAAACAATACCGATGTTAGAACGCTAAGGTCGTAGAAAATGTTTCTCTCGTTTCCAATAGCTTCGCAGATTCTAGAAGTATTCGAAAATAACCACCGAAAACTAGGCCAGACATTTGTTTCTTCCCGAGTTGTTTACCAGCCAATGCCATTAGAACAGTTTACAAGATGGGCATGCGTTTTAATCGTTTTTAATTGGCTGTAGTGCTCAAACTTCAGTTAAAAAACAAAATTAATTTAGCGTGATATTGTTTTGTTCGCATTTTACGGCGTAGTTCTATGTAAGATTAATAATGACCTTGTACAATGTCATTATACATACTGAAACTATCGGCGCTCAAGGCTATTCTAAAAGTAGAATTATGCATGGCAAGTTGGAATTGCAATAAACATTCATTGGCTTCGCCGTGCATACCTGCCGATGCACTTTCGCTAACAATAATTATATATTACTCGAAATTACATTACTTGGGACATATCCTAATTTCTTGATTTATCAGACAGGTCTGACCTGAACGATAAATCCAACTCTTGTTTTAAATCAAACGAAAAACATTGTCAGAATCGGGATACATTCGTAACTGATAATAAAATCACTAAAACGATACCGTATCATCTCATCTGGCCTGGACTTAATCAACATCCAAGGCTTCCGAGATGATTACTCTGTTGTTTTCCATAGTTTGATCGATGTATGTATGTAGATATTATATTACTTTGCACTGAGATATTTTTAGCACTCACTTTAATCATTTATCGTACATAGTTCGGCTTCGTCTTGCCAGAATTTAACACTTATCGGGCTTCTTTTGGCGATAATATGCTACCTACTAATATAGCCTTGATGAAAAATCTAACTCATCTAGCCATTCTGAAACACATATTTTATTGGTTCTCTGCTCTTTCTCAAATGTTTATCCTAAAAATTATGATGTCGTCGATGTATGCTTAACATTTGCACGAACACCTAGAATGTTTAAAATTTATGGCGGAAGTTTCCTGTTATTTTTAATATTTTCAGTTTAATAATAATTATACCACAGATATGGTAGGCATATTGTTTTAGGAAAATGGATTGAATCGGAATAAAAGTAGCGTACATTACAGCTTGGCTTTGTAGTGTATGTAGGTATAAATGAGAGTTGATTCATTGTTAGGTGCCTATTTCCTTCAGTTAATTTACCTGCCGGTGAGGATAATAGTGTTGTTCTTAGAGATAAAAACGTTTCATCTATGTATGAAACGTAAATATTTTAACTCTGGAGCTGGCAGTATGGAAACATTTGGCCCTAACATTTGCGTAGGTCCCATTGTTTCCATCACTTGTGTGAAGCGCACCTAGTTATTTGCTTTTCACTTTATGTTTTTAGAATAGAGAACAATGTTTTAACAACATTTTGTGTTTTTTATTTAATAAGAACGACAATATTTATCATAATCGAAGGTCATACACATCAATGTCAGCTTTTAATTGCAATAATAGTCCTGTCCACAAATTTGATCTAGATGTATAACTAAATCAATGTGTTTAACAAAATGTTTATTATTCATTTGCTTTACTTCTGAGACTGCTAACAAAATCTAGTTATCCCTGACCGCATGCGTGCTCGACACAAGCGATGGTTATAATAAAATTGGCCATATAATGCAGGAGGCCAAATGGGGCTACAGACGTACGATGGGCGCGATGTTCGCATACAGCAAGCAAGCAGATCGTATGCTGATGTCGTACAATTGTCAGGTTCAACAGTGTGCGAGGGCGGGGTACGCCAGGACACCGTCCAGGATGAGCCTTATACAGTGCATCAGGTAAGACCTTATTTTATACTGCGTTTATTTGTCCTGTCAACGTGAGCGACCCACGTATAGCGTCGCATTTATTAATAACACTTTATGAGCTCCATTATCGGGATTTATTATTATCTGTCCATCAAACGCCGCGCAATTTTCTTCCCACATATTCTTGGACTTATAAATTTGATTTCCGACACAAGTACCTACGAGTTGTGTGTAAAGTGTTTGCTCCTATCCGTGTTATTTTGTGTGGATTGTCGTTTTGGCTTGCAGCCACTCGGTGACTGTGATGGGGCTTCTGCGCTGCTAAGTGTACGCCAGACATATAACTGTCTTGTTGACCTTTAATTTAGCTATTTACTTATTCGAACTGATGTCACGAACGCTTCTAGTCCGTGAAATTTAAGTGGAAAAACACAATTCCTCACTTATCGAAATGAAAATACAAAAATTCATTTGCTGTGTATTTTAATAATCAAGCACCGGCAAACAGAATAAGTTTAAACCGCTTCCAACTAGTCCTGTTATCAAGTATATGTTAATAGATAACAACTGTGATGCCCAAGTGTCACGAGAGCTGAACGTGGGCCGGATTCGCGATCGCGACCCCATTGGTGCGCTCTGTTTGTAGATTAGCCGGCTGCTGCCTATACCAACTGATTGCTTATCATTTTGCATTTTTCATTAGACCATTATCTCAGATGTAAGTACGACTACCTCCACCTCCTGCCTCCTGTGCAGAAAACGTACATCAATTTAAACTTCAGCTTTCTCGAGGTTGTGACTCGACCTCAACCGAACTCAGTATTTATAGCAGCTTGTATGTTGACATTACAATTTTATCTCAATGGACGAGATATCCATTTACGTCACAAACTAACTTAATAATTTATCACCGACGTAGGTGCAAAGGTGATTTACTGACAAGAGTTTTTGTTTCCAGACACATAGTTCAGACTGAAGGCCCTAGAGCATTGTTTAAAGGTCTAGGACCCAACATCGTTGGGGTAGCACCGTCCAGGGCCATATACTTCTGCACATACTCTCAAGCTAAGGCGATATTGAATCAAAACATATCACCGGATACTCCGATCGTGCACCTATCCGCAGCAAGTGCTGCAGGTAAAACGTTTTACAGTGTTCGTGAAATATTTATATTATTTACTCAAGTTTCTATCATCAAACGCTGCTCTTTTATATTATGACTGAGACATGGAATGGAAATGCAAATTATAATAAACATTGTATTATCGCAATGTCTTTCTCTCGTTCCCCTGCTAATTTATTCACGTTGGCTTCAGTAAACGCGCTATGTTTATCACGCTTTGGTTTCAAAAACAGTCTGTTTCAGGTTTTGTGTCTTGTACAATGACCAATCCTATTTGGTTTGTTAAGACGCGGTTGCAGTTAGATGGACAAAATGTGACAGCAGTGCAGTGTATTAAGAGGATATACGCCAAAACGGTACCTGAACCAATTTTTTCCACGTCCGTCTGCCTGGTTTAAAAAAAAGTAGCTTATCTGTGTTTTGATTCATCAAACTCAACAAGAGTCATTGATTTCAGGGCATCAGGGGTTTCTACAAAGGCATAACGGCTTCGTACATGGGTATCAGTGAGACTGTGGTCCACTTCGTGCTGTACGAGGGTGTTAAGGCGAGACTGATGGCAGCAAGGAGTGTTGATGGTGTGCCCAGCGACCATCGCTCTCCTAGAGACTTCCTCGAGTTCATGGGAGCTGGTGCCTTCTCGAAGACAGTCGCTTCTTGCATTGCATATCCACATGGTAAGCAATAAAATCTACTAGACGGTAAGATAATAAATCCATGTTGATACCATTTCAATGCGACAATGAATTTGCCTGCAATGTTGATGTGCAGCAAACAATTTACACACTGATAATAATGATCATCAAATAAACATGCACTTAATTATCATCAGTCGCTAACGTCCCTAATTAGTAATGCCTATAAAGAAGTATTCAGGAATCATTGGCTTCTTACCATGGATGAAGAAATTAGCAAGTGATTAGAAACAACAGGTCATTAACATTTGCATGTATAAGTAAACCGGATGTGTCACCTTATCTGGAAGATTTTCCGTCTGCCTGATAGCAAGATTTAATTGCATCTTTATGGACTGTGTTGCTTAGTGGGCTTTTGAAAAGTGACGCGCTGTTTTTATGTTGCACCAAATGTGTAAACCACTTAAAGTCGGTTATTTTCCGGTAATTAAGAATAGGAAGCAAATAATATTATTACAGAATATGACACTTTATGACCGACTATATAATTTATTGGTGGTATAGTTCTTATTCCATTTCCAGAGGTAGCAAGAACACGGCTCAGAGAGGAAGGTGACAAATACCGTAAGTTCTGGCAAACTCTGCACACAGTACTGAAGGAGGAGGGATACCGAGGAGTCTATAGGTAAGCAATTCAGCATTCTTATCAAAAGTCAGCATATTCGCTAACTGTGCCAACTTTTATTAATAACTTCTTTGTCGTTTCAGGGGCTTAGGCACACAACTAGTACGTCAGATACCAAACACGGCAATCATGATGTCAACATACGAAGCCGTCGTGTATCTTTTAACTACACATTTTAATAGTTCCTTTTATGAGAACACCTAGCTGAGGTAAGGAGTCATTAGTCGTGTCCGAGCCGCGTTGAGCGCCAAAACAGTAGCGTAGCCAACAATAGATGACAACGTTCTCGAATGTCCATGTAGAGAGACATCGTGCATGCTTGTGGCTGTCGAATTACGAACCTGTCGAAACCCACCAGTTTCCGTATGGTAGGAAGTCAACGTAACACCATGTTCTCAAAAATGATAACGATTTCAAGGTCAGTTATACTTGGCAAGGGTAAAATTGGCTGTATGGAAAATGTTGAAAATTCTAGTTCCAAAATTCACTCGAAAAATGTAGGGCTCCTAACGAGCAGATATTTTTAAAATTGAGCTACCTATAAAGCCATTGATTGGTCAGTTTTTGAATATAAAAAATATATTAATCATTGTAAAAGTGTGTAAACGATTTGAAATGTACTTACAAAGGTGATACTACTTATGCAGATAAGATACGATTACTTCCGCTTTTTTAACCTTTGGAACTAATAACTGCAAGTTCTCCTTTTTGAAGTACTTTTATATCTTTACTTAGTTTTTATAAAATTACTATATAAATTGATTTTAAATGCAAAGTGTGTGTCAACACAACAACCTAATCATACTATCAAGTGCTCTAAGTAATGGGTGCAATTTTCCTGTTTTTGTCATTATTTAGTATTTTAGTGTTGGTATGACTGAAAATATTCTCATTGTTGAGCTAGTATAAGATAAAAAAGTAGTTTTGCCAGTTTATTATTCAAGTAATTGCGCTTCTAAGATAAATATTGCGATCAATAATGTTATATTTTCATGAAAGATATTTTGAAATCAGAATTATTTTAGAAGTCATTCATTTATTCATTCAATGATTATTTTGTTGAGAATTAACTCTACAACAATAATCCGCCTACCAGCAATCTGAATTAATTTAGTCATTAGTTTCTAGTCTCATTATGTGCTTGAACCGTGTAAATGCCTTAATCATTTCATTACAATCAGTCATCAGATGATTACATTAAATAGTATGATAAGATTTGCTGATTTAAATGCACATAAAATGAAGTAACTCGTGCCAATATAAGAAATATATTATTTGGGAACTTTGGGTTAGAATTATTGCTTTATTGATGTTTTTATGTTGTATCTGTGTATGTCTTTACTGTGTCAAAGCAGGCTTTTTACAATAGTAATGTAGTTTTTATGAATCCCACTGTTAAATATGGACTAGTCAGTTATTGTCCAATATAAGTTCCCTAAAGATTTCGTCCTTAGTATGTTGAGTTGAAAATTATTTCGCGAAAACTAAGTACTATGCACATGCGTTATTTTTTATTAATAAATCCTTATATTCCAGTCTCAGCACACAAAATAGTAAAACGTAAGCTGTGATATAGAGCTTGTAAATATTAGTTACGGAAAATAAAATATAACTATCGCACATAGTTCCATTTTGCATACTATCGAATTGTATACATAGTGGTCTATTTATGCTTATTTTCATGAACATATGTTGTGGCCTCTATGAAAGCCGCGCCAAGTGACCTCGGGGTGAATGTCAACTGTAAGTTTAGCTTTTATTTTGATTTATGTTAAAATATTAATCTACGTTTTATGCACCGTGATGATTCACAATGAACTTGAAACTGGTAACAGACAATGACTAAGTGTAAATGGACCATTTGTAATTGTGTTAATTTTTATATAGATTTTATTTTGTCTGGAAACACTTAATTGTGTGGGATGATGTCAGTCATACCTGCTATGATTGATGTGATTGTTATATATTCTAATTATATCGAAGTTAAGAGTGATTTATAAATACAGCATAATAAGGTTTCCAGACACAGGCAGGTAGATCTTTGATGGTTATGTTAATTTAGAGGACACATTTGGACATTTGTCGGACTGAGTATAAAGTACTATTATTTGTTTAATAAATAAAATATTTAAATAGATAAAATATTGTTTGATTTCATTTTCCTTTTCTAAAGATACAACAAATAAGTATTATGGTTCAGTGGCCCTAGTGTGAGTTTCATTTAACCATCGCGATCAAACGCATCGAGCATGTTCGGCACTCTGATTGGTCCGACACCAATCCAGGGCCAATCAGAGCGCCAAACAGGCTCGAAGCATTTGATCGAGAGGGTTAAATGAAAGTCACACTAAGGCCTCGGAGTACTAGAAATATTATACCATAAAGATCATAAATGATAAAATAAGAAATGCAGATAGACATACAATTTAAAAATAATTTATTCCAACATCAACAAATAAAATGCATCATAAATAAATAATGAGATTAAGATAAAATAGGTTTTAAAAGGGTTCTGACAGCAACATTTGATATGCCAACCCATACATGAGAAGAGATAGCATTTGGCATGTCACTCGGGAATCTCAATATCCCAGTCAAAGGAAACAGGTCCCCTTTTAGAGCAACAATGGGTTCCCGCCTGAACCAAATAACAGACAGTACAGTCATTACACTTAATCCAATCTGAAGACCCATTCTTACAGTACTTTTAACAGCCACATTCTTGCCAATACGTGTTTGTGAATCGTCTTTCAGTTGATTTTCAAGGCTGTTTATTTTCCGCTGCAGCTTGGAATACGCGGCGAAGTCGTCTTTCATTGATAATGCCTTTTGTTCCGCTTTGAGTGTCACGATTTGAGACCACACTGACTGTTCTTCATTTGATGGTCTAACAAAACATGCAGCTATCTACAAGCAAATAAGTGTTGTTTTAAATGATTTTCAACTTGTAAAGAAATAAGCATGAACAGACCTTTAGGTACTTACCGGTTTCACTAACTGAGGGACTAAAGCACTGAGCGTACATAATATCAGAAAATAAACTAAAAGAAATCCATTTATAACCTCCAACATTGTGTTTACTGTGATACTAACTGAAGTACAAAAAGGTGGAAATTTGCAATCGTTTTTAAAGAGTAGCCCTAAACAGTATTGAGCTTTTTAATTAATGCCGAATTTTATGAATAAATAAATAAAGCTTTTCGCTTGCAAATTGTAATTTTCAATTGTCACTGTCAATTGTCATTGTCACAGTTTTTTTTTTTTTTTTTTTTATTTTGGCTTCACACGGTTTGTGCATTTAGCCAGTGTCAAGTAATTTTTCTTTTAGATCAAGTAAATGGCCCGATATCGGGCACGAAGTTACAAAACAGTCATAGTCGTCTTTAGTCACTCAAGTCAAATCAAAGTTATTGTAAAGCGGTAGTAACTTTACAACAACCTAATAGGAGTTTTTGGGGGGAACACGAAAAGTCCACGTTAGTCACTTATTTTCACCTTCACTACACTTGTGCACTCACACGTAACTAAATTGAATAATTCACTATCAAAATTATACAATTTAATTCGCTATTTCACTAAATTCCATGAAAATGAAAATTCGTGCGACATGTTCCAACGCGATCCCGCCAAAAACTCCATTGTCACAGTTAGTCAGTGCTTTTTTTTGGGTTTTAGCTTCACACGGTTTGATAAATTATTGTACTCTGTGGTTTTGCATTTAGCCAATGTCAAGTTTGGGTCAGTCAGTGATGCCAACTCCAAAAGTTCAAATTATCGAGTTCCCACTAGCGAGGGGCGTTCAATGAACGAACTACTTAAATCAACCGTCGACGTACTGTGAACAAATCGACGGTCCACCAATAATCGGTGGACTAGTCGAATCCGAAGACGCCTCTGACGGCTTAACTCGGGATGCGACGACCGACGCGAGAATGTAGTCGATTCGACTTTGAGGTCGAGAGAGAGTCGACCGGTGAAATAAATTAATCGTGCAAACAAATTTGAACTTCAAAACTAGCAGATTGGAATTGATATTTGTTCGGGTCGATTACAATGATTATGTTATGTGAAGAAAAGGATGCCGTTATGGTAGAATCGCGTGTGCAAAAAAGGAAGGCGATGGACTGGTCGGACGATGCGAAACAAACCGGTTTCTACTTGTTTGTTACGATTTTATCTTGTTTTGATTTTTTGACGTTCAGTCGGCGGGAGAAAAGTATTCCGCCTATGTCACCACTGCGCCTCAACGCTGCCCTATACCGTCAAAGTTAATGCGTAAACCAGTCGACGAATTCGACTAGTTTATCCACTAGTCGATAAATTAAATTGGACGGTCTGGTTTCGTTGACGCCAAATACGTTGACAACCCATCTCTAGTTTCCACGTCGAAATTCTCGTATTTTGGGCAAAATCATTGTACAAAATAAAAATCAAGAAAAAAACCATATACAATGATCAAACATTGGTACCAAATGACAATGACTAGTCAAAGGGAAGCATATGCCAAATTTCACCACTAGTAGTGCTAGAAGCACAAAAACGGCCAAATTTTACACACTTTATCTGAGAAAACCAGAGGAATCATATTTTAATAAATGAGAAATTTTGTATGTTTGGATGTTTGTTACTCCACTCACGCATAGTACGGTAGTTTATAACCTGCATTTAACACATCGGATACTTTTTATCCCGGTATTACGTTCCCGCTGGGTGATTTTCGACCTCCAGGCGGGCGAAGCTGCTTGCAAAAGCTAGTACAGTATAAAATGCAAAGTCGCGGTCTAATTATTTTCATGTGAAAGAAATTTGAGGGAAAGAGAAACATAGAATTTACATGTTGATGTTGAGTTACTAGACAGTTAAGGCTCGTACAGACTAGCGCGACGCGACGGTCGCGTCGCGACACTCGTAGAACAATTTCTATGAAAACTTAATGGAAATTGTTCTACAAGTGTCGCGTCGCGCTGTCGCGTCGCGGCTGTTTGAAGAAGCCTTTAACGTTGAGTTTGTGTTGATTTTTTCTGTGTTTAATTTTACTGAATAAATGTTTTGTTAATGGATTTTATTTTTCTTCAAAGCTCAAAATGATCGTACAGACGCCAGCACATCAAGCTACCCCAAACTGTCAAATTTTCCCAATTGTACATGAACCTTATGTTTACGTAATAAAGTTGTAAATCTATCAAAGAAATTTGTCAGATTGGGGTAGCTTGATGTGCTGGCGTGACGTTTAGAGATTTACTATCGTACATCGTGCCATTAGCCAAAATCAAAAGTAATTTATTCAAACTAGGCTGAGAGTCAGCACTTTTTGAATGTCAAAATTACATAGGACAGTCCCCCAAAACGCCTGCCCTTCACCAGTTCCTAGTGCTTTATCTGGGAAGAAGAAGTGGCGTAATAAAGTCCTCAGCAGCACAGCTGTCTGGAAGAACTTGATTCTATACAATAATAAGTAAGTAATGAACACTTAATAATAAATGAAAATATCATTACTTATTTTTTTTATGGTTTATACAGTCAAATCAAATAAACAATGATAGATGAAGTAACTCATATGACCTGTCAGGCTGTCAGTAGGTAAGCTAATTCTGGTGAAAGAACACAAACGATATTTTGAGTTAATCACAGCGACGATCAACAAATTATCGCACGGGTAGTAAATGACATTCGCTATTGCGAAGAGCTGCGAGTGCTGCGACCAACACCTCAGGAGGCTCTCATCACAACCAACCAGAAGTATCAGAACATGGTGATGTTCTGGTACTCCTGGTTGGTAAACCTATAGTTTGGCGTTGCTGCCCGAAGCCCGACGTGTAATAAAATCAAAATATTTTATTTCACATAAACCTGCAAGGACGAAGATGAAGCTAGTTAGAGAGGAATGTCACTTGTCATAGTTTCAAAATTGGAGAATGTACGTATAGAAAAGGTTTCATCATCATTTGGTTTATAAACTAATAATTTGTCAGAAAAGTGTGGACTTTAATAATTTAACGCTGGCAACATCTACCCATTTTTGTCAGTCTGTCAGTGTCAGTGCGGCGGTTCAGTCTACCTTGTATAAAACCATACAAAACGGTCAGTCAGGCTTTTTAGATTAATGTACTCTGTGCTTTTTAGTTACTCTATGCAGTTTGGTACTGAGATATAATCTGTCACTGAGAAACAGGTTGACACATTAGCAATAACTAACGATTGACCCACCTATGTATATAGCTAGCTCAATGAAAATTGAGTTGTGTGAAGACCTCCCATTATTATTATTAAACGACTAAGACGACTCTGACCTCAAAAATAATTAATCAATCATGGTGGGCATAAGTTTCAAAAAGAAGTTACTCAACATTGTACATTTGGAGAGCTATACAAGCTACAAGGAGTACAAAGACACCCATAAAATAAAAGTGCCTCTAGATTCGTTTATTTGTTACTGCATTCATAAATTTTGTACCAGCAAATTCGTTGCTATAAGATTTATCCCAATAAGTACAACTCCTGAGAATGAGAAGGCGGCTGTTACTTTAGTAGAGGAAGAAGGTGAACCTTTCATCTTTCTGATAAATGAATATGAAATTCCGTGGACAGTGGCTTTGTGTGTATATCCAGTAATTATGGCTGAGGATGTAATAATAACTGGTCTCTGTGCGGTGACCAGACAGATTTGTTTGTATAAGAATTGCTACATACTGAGGCAGGAACACGACGACGGTCTTCTCGGCTTTCGTCACACTTGCCTCCAAGCACCAAATGAGGTTTCAGTATGGACAAAATTCTGTGAAATAGAAATTATAAGAACTGTTCAAGAATTATTAACAAGTGATGATATTAAAGAAGTACCTAACGCTTTAGTACGATTTGAAGATCATATGAGGCAGCCTGTCAGGATTCATAATGTGTATAAAGTTGCACAGAATATAAAAAAAGAAAGTCTCAATGCTGAGAAACAAGCAAAGACTGAAGCCCAAGCAAATGCTGAGGACCATACGAAAGCTAGCCAAGAAAAAATTGCTCCGATACAAACAACTGTTAAACAACAAGAAAATTCTAAGCAACAAACAAATATTGATCAAAAGGCAAATGCTGAGCAAGCTCAATCAGCATCATCTATGTATCAAACAAATGTTGAACAACAGGCAAATGCTAAACTAAAACAAAAGACTATGTCTGAAACAAATGCTGAGCAAGAAGCAAATTCTGAGCAACAAACAAATGTGGATCAAAAATCAAATTCTGAGCAAACTGAGCAACAAGAAAAGTCTAAGTTTCAAACAAATGCTGAGCAACAAGCTATTGCTAATAAACAGGATACAGAAGAAAGTGGAGAAGGTTCATCTGGAACAAAAAGGGCTTCAAAAACAAGAAAATGGAAATCTCATAAAAAGAAAGAGATTGCAATTGACTGTTCCACAAAATTGGAGGATCTTCAAGTAAATCATGAATTTGCTGAGGGACCATACTTAACATTAGCAGATCTAGTGCTGCTGCCATCCTATCATATTATAATACAGTCTATTGGGGAGACACGGTTTGAATCTCTACTGCCATTTACTTACAAATGGTATAAGAATTTGATATCCATTCCAAGAATAAAGGATACTTTTATGTCTCTCATGAGCCAATTTAATTTAACACAGTTATCTTTTGATAATATGACTATGACCATACCTGATGACGTAAGCTTGTACAAGTGTGACCCAAAGAGGCATAATCCTAAAAAGAGGATTTATACCAAGGACGGAGATATTGAAAAGGCTCTAAGTTCCATAACGGATGGAATGGAACTTACCATATCTGATAATGAGTTTCAACCTTCTTTTAAATGGCATGATATACCGGAGCATGCAAATCCATATTCTGGCTATCTGCCTGACACAAGGGTCCAAAGAAAATCTGAGCAATTAGAAAATTTAGCATTAGCTGTGCTAAGCATGGCTACAGAGGGAGATGTGATTGTAGACTTTTGCTGTGGAACTGGACATTTGGGAATCCTCCTTGCTTATCTATTGCCAAGATGCACTGTAATATTATTGGAGAACAAAGTGCAGTCTCTCTTCAGAGGTAAAGAGAGGGTTAAGAAGCTGAGGTTGACAAATGTGTTTTACTACCAGTGTAACCTGGACTTTTTCATTGGTGAGTTTGATATAGGGATTGGATTGCATGCTTGTGGGATTGCCACTGATTTGATTTTGGACAAATGTTTAAAGCAAAATGCTAGGTTTGTCCTAAGCCCATGCTGCTATGGAGCTATCCATGATACCTGTAGAATGGAATATCCCAGAAGCAAAAAGTTTTCCAGTATACCCATTGAGGAATACTTGTGTATTGCACATGCTGCAGACCAGACACACAAGGAGCATCCTTTGGCTATCAGAGGAGCGAGGTGCATGACAGTCATTGATTCAGACAGGGCTCGCTTGGCTGAAGAGTTTGGATACAAAGTCACACTCATGAGACTGAAGCCTGTCACATGTACACCTAAAAACAATTTATTAATAGGAATACCTACACAAAAATAAATAAAAAAATCTAAATTTTTAACAGATCATTTATTGATTAACAGATTTTAAAAATGTAGAACTCGTACCTACTTTAACAATAGCTTATTCTTAGCCTTCCCAAATCAAAATGTTCCAAAAATAAGCATTTACATAACACACTGTTCTTACAAACACATAGTTCCACTGATTTTAAAGCATAATCATTGGCATCAAATTGTAATACTTTTATAAAGTAAAAGTACCAAATTTTCCACTTTTTATGTAAATCTAATTCACTTTAGCATAGACAATGGCAGTACGGCACGGGATATATATCTGGAAAAAATAAAATACAATAGGTTAACTAAAAGTCTAGTCATATTAAACCTTCAGGAGACACATTCCTTACTGTTTTATTGAAAAAACATTGTATTAGATGTTTCTTTTTTACAAGTTTCAAGTGTATGTCTATTCAATTACAAACTATATGTGAATGTCTATTAGATAATATCAATTAGTAATTCTGGATGTATCAATTAATTGAAATGATGGATATTGATGATTAGAAAATCGCATAGATGTTGTTTATCATAAGTTTCAGTGTCTTTTCAATCATACACTTTAATAATAAGTTGATTTCTACTGCATAATAGCAATAACTAATTCAGGATAGTACTAAAATGATTACTGTTCTAAATAAGTTATCTGAATAAATGTTATTCAATATTAAAAGTTAAGTGTCTATTTAATTACAAACGTCAATAATAAGTTGATGTCTATACCATAATATTAATTAGTTATCCTGGATGTATCAATAGTTGAAATTGTTTACAGTTAAATTGAATTGGTGTTGTTTGTCATAACAAGTTAAGACACTTAAGTCTATTCAATTATAAAATTCAATAATAAGTTTCAGTCTAGTCTTTTGCATAGTATCAATTAGTAATTCTGGATGTATCAATTAATTGAAATGATTGTTTGCTGTTTCAATCTAAAACATCAAATAGATGTTTAATGTTAAAATAATTATGTGTATATTCAATTATAAACATAAACAATAAGTTGTCTATTGCATAATATCAATTAGTAATTCTGGATGCAAGTACGTACCAATAATTGAAATAAATTAGATTTACTATTTCATCTCTTTATCATATACATATCGAGGGGTGAAAGGCTATTTGTTTGAAGCGACATTTTGGACGATATTGAGTTATATACCCAATAACTAACTCAATACTGTATATAATTCAATATCGTCCATAATGTCGCTTCAAACAAATGGCCTTTCACCCCTCGATATAATGTTGTTAACAAGTTTTTATGTGTCTAATATCCAATTATAAACCTTAATATAGACCTCTACTGAATTATTTCAACTAAATGATAATGTAGTGGCGTGCACTTGAAGAGGCCTATGTCCGGCAGTGGGCTTCTTTAGGCTGATGATAGAGGTAGTTGATGGAAATCAGGCAAAACACAGGGTAAAGAGGAAAAATACTTTTTGTATGTTGAGGGACAGTGGTTGAAAAAAAAAAGATGTAGATATAAGATCTGAATGAGCCAAAATTTGTTGTTTTTAAAATATGTTATAAGAAATAAATTATTAAAAATAAATTATTTATTTATTATTATTACCTGTATAGAATCACGTCGGTTGCCCCATGGTTGGTCCTGAGTGACGTGGAACTCTCCGTCCGGTTCTACGCGACCGAAGCCGCCGTATTTCTTGCTATCTGAACACAGGACCGCCTGGAAGAATACATAGATTACAAATCTGATTTTCTTTGATCTTCTGATGGTATCGGCAACAATAAGATATCTTTTCTGTTTTCATTGATAACATACATTCACATGAAATTCCTTCGCAAGATTTTACCCTTATGCTACTGTTTGCAACACTAATTCTGGGTACAATACATGGAATGAAAGAAACAAAAAGAAATTAAAATATACAGGATGGTACCTGCTTATCAATTTGATTTGCTAAGGCTCTACATATAGGGTAAAAGTCGAGCCTAATTGGACAGCCTTTATTCTGTGTTTATTATTAAGAGGGTAAAACTTTTCTTTGATATTAAGTTAATGGTTCTTTTGACAACTTTGCTGTATTTAATCTAATAAAACATTCTGAAGTCACAACATCCATTCTGTGAAATCAAATATTTATTAGGATTTTAAGGTACATCGTTTTACACGCGAATAACACAAAATCACGCTTTGTTTCCCAAAAGGGTTAGACAGCAGTGTATACACCGCTGTCTTAGCCGTGTATACATACACGGCTACCACATCAAGCTATAAGTTTCCAGTATAAGTTGATCTCGCATTGTATTGGATTTCCGTACAGTGCGAGGTCAGCGTAAACTGGAATGTTTAGCTTGATGTGTAGCCTGTAGTACATCCACATTTTGCTAGTTATGTTTAAAACTCATGTAATGAGCAGCGAGCCTATTGCCATCAATCGGATATAAATCCAGATTCCGGGCTGCGACTGAGAAATCCCAGACCCCAGATCACTTTGCCCGGCCTGGGAATCGGACCAAAGGCCGCATGTAGTAGCGTTTGCAACCAACGAGGTACTAGGTATATGACGAGAATATTTGATCAGTATTAAATGATTTACCTTATAACTGCCGGGCACATCGACACCGACCCTGTAGTCTGTGAAGCTCTGGTACGGATGGAAGTTGAACACGAACAGTAAGCCGGCCCGCTCGAACGAGACCAGCTTGTCGCCCTCGTGCTTACACGACACGTACGCCTGGAGACAGGACGATGATGTCAGAATGTGATTATTTACCTATCCATCTTATTCCGGATACGGCTGGTCCATAAATTCTTTTTGAATGATAGAATCCGGCAGAGAAACAAAGTTGTCGACATAGCTCACAGAATTAGCAAGCTGAAGTAGCAATGGGCCGGCCACATTAGCAAGCTGAAGTAGCAATGGGCCAAGCATGGCCAAGCATAGCCATGGGCAAGCTGAAGTAACTCATAATATTAATACTAGAAATAAGGACAAACTACGTGCTCCCTTTCACCGGCTTCATAGGGTTCATAACTCATTTGCTGGGCTTGGTATAACCTTCTATAACAAGCTTCCTTCTTCTTTGCTAGATTTACATTTTAATGCGTTTAAAGCGAAAGTAAAATCAAATCTTTGTTCGATGGCATACTATTGTATCAACGACTACTTAAACGATAAGAATTGTTGGTCGCTGTGATTAACTCAAGACAACGTTTATGTTCTTTCACCAGAATTAGCTTAACTACTGACAGGTCATATGAATTACTTCGTATCATTGTTTATTTAACTTGACTGCATAAACCGTTTTTTATTTTTATTTTTTATTAATAAATTTTCATTAATCGTTGAATGATGGTTATATGCTATTATTGTATAGAATCAAGTTCTTCCAACATAACAGACAGCTGTGCTGCTGGGGAGTTTGTTGCGCCACTTCTTCTTCCCAGCTAAAGCACTAGGAAGTGGTGAAGGGCGGGCTTTTTGGGGGGACTGTCTTATGTAATTTTGACGTTCAAAAAGTGCTGACTCTCAGCCTAGTTTGAATAAATGACTTTTGATTTTGATTTTGGCCGGCCACATTAGCAAGCTGAAGTAGCAATGGGCCGGCCACATTAGCCTAGAATCGGAAGACCGTTGAGGTAGACATGTTCTTGAGCATAGACCGCGAATCCGCAAACGTAAGGGACGCCTTGACGCTAGTTTTTTTTTTTTTTTTTTTTTGGGTGGGAAATCATCAAATAACTTCTCCCGCTCTGGGCGGAGCGGGAGGGCGTGTCAGACTTTTACTGACTAAAACCCACCCGTGTTCCCTCGGTTGCCTGTGTGCCAGGGGCCGCGGTATCTCTTTCGAACAACCCGCACCCCGCTAGGTTGAGTGGTGAATAGGCTTATGTTCAGTTGTGGACTGCTGTTGGCTGATGATGAAGACGCCTTTTGATCATCATTACAGGTTTATGATAACAAGACGGAGAAAAAAACATTGACTGTGATCGCTAGACCTGTTTTTGGGCTTTTAGACCGCCAGTCAATTCTGACCTAACGCCTCATTGCTACAAATTACATTATTTGTAGGTTCACAAGATATTTTGTTTTCTTTCTGCGCTCGTACCTCGTACCAAAACAGTTCGTTGTGTGTCTCTTCCACAGTTAACACTGGAGCTAGCAGAGCATTTATTCGGGGCGTTAGAGGACAGTAGCGGTAAAATTTCACATAAGTACTCCGACCCGCTTCCCTAAAATTACCGTATGGTACAAAAGTCTAACAGGCGGATTCTTATCGTTGAGGTAAAGGTCTTTTGCCATCATCATTGGCCTAACAATCCTCCAATTGAGACACGGACAGCACGGACGTAAAAAGTTGTTGCACTGGATTTTTTCACTCACGGTATTGAACCGACCATTGAGGATCCATCAGAGCACGTCGAAAAAACAAGCTGTTAGATTTTCAACTGTCGGCGCTAAGCAATGAGTTGCCCACTGCCAATTATGTCGGTTAACTTGGCTCTCCCACGGATCTCTTCAATTCTGGGGGCCTACATTCTAACTCCGTCAGCAAAAATACGGCCCGTCCGAAAGTAGTTTGAAGCTATTTACCATCCTACAGCCAATTAACTAACTTTTTTGGACGGGCATAAACATATCGGGAGTAAGGACAGCTATCAAATCGTGTTGTCATTCATTCTTAGTTCGGGCACCAAATTAATCTTCTGTCAGTAAGTGATACGGAGTTGGAAACGCCCGTTACTTCGACCGAAACGATGGACTTCGTGCTTAGGGAGTAGGCACCCAGATTCGATCGCGTAGGGAAACTCTCCGTGTCCATTGCCCTTTGGGTGACTCTCAGTGTTCTTATGAAGCCCATTGTGAGCGAAGCCTACCAAAAAACGGCAATCTAGGCTCAATAAAAAATTTAGGAATACGAACCGGCGCCGAACTCAGCCATCCATACTTGTCCTCCAGCGCATTCATGTCCCTGTCGAACTGGTTGAGGAACTTGTACTTGAGCAACGGGTCGTCCACTAGGTGCCACTGGCGCCGCGCGTAGTGGTAGGACGAGTTGTTGCCGGCGCGCGGGAAGTCCAGCCACTCGGGGTGGCCGAACTCGTTGCCTGCGGGGGCAAGACATTTTATAAGAGTGGGCAGGAATATTTCCAGGTGCACATGCTACACTGTATAAAAACAAAAACAAAAAATCTACAAAAAAAAACGTTAACAAATAGTTTAGGTACGTTTGTTTTGTTGAGTTTCAGATTAGTAAAGTTCAGAAGTTACAAGCGTCGATTTGAAGATAAACCTTTATAAACCACCGACAAAAGGCTCCCACAGACAGGCGTAACGCGACAAGGCGACGCGACTCTAATAGAGTCACGTCATAGAAATTGTTCTACTAGAGTTACGTCGCAACAGTGCGACATAACTCTAGTAGAACAATTTGACCAAACAAACCTACCCAGCCTGACCACCATTTTTTTACCATCCATACAGATAATATTGAAGTTACTTGGTAGACATCAAGTCTCAAAAATGTGTTACTGAGTCGATTTTTGAATAAAAGCATCAAAATAAGAGAATTGAGGATGCAAGAGCGAGCGAAGCGAGCTCAAAAATTTTAGCACCCCGGCTTGGACAGGTTAGTTTTTATTTTACCATTCATACAGATGAACTTGAAGTGACTTTTGGATTTATGTAAAGAAGCTTCTGAACATCTATGAAATGTTAGGCTGCACGAACGACCGAACCTGGCTCGAACATTTAAGCTACGGGGCGGCTGGCTAGTACAGTGTGTAAATAAGTGCTTGTATCAAAAAAAAAAAAGCGGCAGAGTAAGTAGAAAATAAGTAGTGCTCGTATCAAGAAAATCAGTCTGCCGCGCTGGGCCATGGTCTTCTAGGCCATATGGTAAATACGTCAATGGACATACCTATAAAGTTGAGATACGCCTCCCCTGCCAGCGCGTGCGTGATGAGTCGTATCATGCAGTGCAGCGCCAGGCCGCGCTCCACCACCGCACTGGGCTCGCTTATTGTGGACATGTGAGTGTACATGGCCGCGTCCATCAGCCAGAATGCTATTGTTTTATCACCTACGAGAGCCTGGAAGGGAGACATTTTGGTTACTGATTTATTTTTATTTTATAAAACGTTTCCGCACGCTAGGATTTTGTCATGTACAGTGGAGTGGCGGCTAAAAGCCGAGTGACAACAAAAATAGTAACTCAGATCTTCTTCTTTTGTTCGTATCGACGGTATATCTTTACTATATTATTTGGGCCCAATAGAAAGCCACGTTTATCGCTGTGTCAGAGGCATTATTCATCTGAAAAATGCCTGGACAAAGCGTCATAAAGGGTGCAAGTAGATGTGCAGCAGTAACTCATATGTCCGATATTAGGGTGAAAGCCTTAGGAAGCCTAGAATCTATTGCATAATAAAATGGGGTGACGCAGCTAAATCAACTCCTTACTGTTCGCCAGCTATTTATATTGCAGACCACCCTGAAACAACACACACTTATTTCTTACAGTCTCACACCTATGCTCGGAAAGAGGCGCTCCACGACCCCGTCGAGCGGTCACGTGGTAGGTTTACAACCTGTTTCTCCAGGCGATTCTTCTGTTTGCTAGGGGTTTCATCTATAATAAAGTAAATAAAGTCCACAACATCTTCCCACTCGCAAAACACCTGTGTAAGAAAAGACTCAACGAATGGCTTAAGACTATGGACTATGACACACCTGAAAATTTACTTTCCATCCCAAAATAGTTCAAATGGTCACCGCATGCCGTCTGTGTTTTGGCGTTATTGCAGGCACTTACTATTATCGCACTCAACAAATAGTTTAATACGCACCAACTTCTCTCACCCTCATTCACACACTCACACACTCACACTCGCACACACTGACACAACCACTCACCACGCGATCACTCCTTTATGTCAAATGTAAATGTATTATTGTCTAGTTTTAGTTTACGGGAAACCATCATTGTGTACTTGGGGCGGAGACCTGACGGCCTGAAATACAGGCTTCGGCTTAGCTTAGGCACCAGTCTCCCACAATATTATTCTATGAGCCCATAACTGAACAGTATTGTTCTATGTAACTCTTTTATAAGGATATTGTGGTGAGAAATAAATAAATAAAAAAAATTAACGACTCGTTTTTTTTATAGTAACTTCAAAGATGTGGTTCCGACGCACCGCAGCAACTTATCAAAATAGGGAGACCGGGCAGAAGAACCTCCCAGGGCAAACCTTGTAGAGACATCACAGGCTTATAATAAAAAAATTAAAAAAGATTATGAACCTGGTCATGACTCTCAGCATAAGCCACGGTGCCTTCCATCCACCGCCTGTTGGTGAGGGTGTGGACGATGTGGCCGATCTTCCAGTTCTCGTCTTTCTCTTCCTTGAGCAGTTTGATCCACATGTCGGGGATGGCCATGCCCAAGCGGTAGTCGAAGCCGGTGCCGCCTTCGTTGACTGGGCGACAAGAGGCTGGCATTCCTGATACATCCTGGAAAGAGTATTAAAGTGTAAAATCCCTACTAATTATAAATGAGAAAGTAACTCTGTCTGACTGTTACGGTTTCACGCCTAAACCGCTGAACCGATCGAAATGAAATTTGGTAGAGATATAGCCTGGGATATGGAGAAAAACATAGGTTACGCGATAACCGACATCCACGCGGGCGGAGAAACGGGCAAAAGCTAGTAATTATACAACGTGTAACGGAAAGGGTATATACATATCAAAGGCACGGTTTCTTTGGATGGTATCAAACGATATTGGAAGGATTTTTAAACCTATCTCTACATGATTGGAAGTTATGAGCATTTTTAATACATTGATATCAGAACAAATTGGAACAAAAACATCACTTTTAGGAGCTTTATCGTGATATTGGCAAGTAACGTGGAAAATTGACCTACGTAGTGCGGTGACACGTTTGCTATGATTTGAATTTGGTAATGGAAAATTTGGTATCAATTCTTAGAGTATTTTATTTTAAGCTGAAACTATGTATAGTGATTCTATACCAGCTGTTGTTAGTGTTATCTTCATTGCTTAAGGATAGCAATAGGGTTTCTGTTACACCCTGTATAACGAAGTTAAAGAAAAGTAGGAATTACCAAATCGATAAGAAAAACTAAATAAGATGCTCTTTAATCATCATCTGTCTAAGCTATTCCCATGTTGATGACTTCGGGTCGGCTTCAGGTCTAACCGTCATCGAAATAAGTGCCTTTGTGAATACATAAAACCTGTTATTTTGACATAGATGGTTTTTTACTCAAAATGTATAACAGTTTTAACATTATTAATCTCAAATGTACCTCGGCAATAGTGATAGTCCTGGCATCGAGCTTGTGCACCATCTCATTAGCCAACATGAGGTACACCAGCGCCTCCGTGTCCACGCCCAGCCCGTAGTACTCGTCGTAGTGGCCCGAGAAGCCCTCGCCGATGCCACGGGAGTGGTACAACATTGACGTCACGCCGTCGAATCTGTGGTGGGACGGGGGTCAGTTGTAAAGGAGCATGGTTGTAACAAAAGAGCAAGAAAGGGAGAACCACTTTCTATGCGCAAAAAAATTCAATTTTTCATAGCAAAAGTTATACATTATTTCCCTTGATTTTTTTTAATTGATTGTACATTTATTCATAAAATGAATAATAGGTAGGTACTTTGTAGCATAAATGAACAGCGAAGTTTGCAGCAGCAAGTTTAATTTTATACACACACACATAAACTCACTCCTCCCAAGTTGTATTTACACACACATAAGTTGAATATAGTAAATTTAATAATGTATTTACCTGAATCCATCAAATTGATATTCCTCTTGGTACCACCTTAGATTTGATAGTAAAAACCTTAGTACTTCGGTTCTGAAAAATAATAACATTTTATTAGGATATTTTTGTGTCCACTGTTGATAAGTTGGATATTCGCGAACTAATAACTAAAAAAGAACTAAAACTAAAGTTTTTGGAGTCTCCAGTCTCCAAAAACCGTCCTCCATTTCTATGAATAACTTCAGAACCATGAGAGAAGCAATAGTTGGTTTCATCGAACTCGTTAATGCCGTCTGGAGTCTATTTCTACTATATGATCTATTACCACAACTCAAGGACCGATCAATATGGTGTCGCTTAGCTCAAGAATCTTACGAAGACCATCATCTTCATAAGAAGATGACCACAACTTACTCAGACTCTCTGATCTACATGAACAGCCTACTGTCCCACAGCAGGTAAGTTCCCCTCAGAGTATTATATCATATGGCCTACTACAACAACTTCTCATTTTAGCTCAGGACCGATCATTGTGGTGACGCTTGGCTTAAGAATCTTTTGGCTGACATAATGATGATTACAACTTACTCAGAATAGTTAAACAGCCTACTGTCCCACAGCTGGTGGGTTCCCCTCACTCCGTCGTGGAAGAAGCAGGAGTTGGTGCCATCGAACTCGTTGAGTCCGTCCAGCGTGTTCTTGGAGGCGTGCGAGTGTACCACGTCGAGCAGGACGTACAGGCCCAACTCGTGCGCGCGGTCGATCAGCTGCTTGAGCTCGCAGGGGGTGCCGTAACGACTGGGGAGGAAAAGTAATGGCATTTTCAACATGCAATTCTTGTAGAAGTTTACATGGAAGTTTAACTTACTTCTACATTGTAAACCAGGTCAAAATTATCATAGTTGGAGACGACTACTTTTTGACACCAAATTCAAAACCGTGAGGATTGTGGCCAGAATCGCTCACCACGTAATCCTCACCAAGACACCTACTTTAATAACTATTTTCGAGATTTGGCATACCGTTACGACTATTTCTGACTATTTTTTGGAATAGAAACCAAGTCGATACTCCCAGCCGTTTGCTTGCACTGAGGTGAGGATTGTGTGGAGACATACACCCCACAATCCTCACCAACACATAGCTATAACTCCGGAATCATAATGCGACTATTTTTTTAACCGTGGTGACTATTTATAACTATTTCTTGACTATTTTATATTATTTTCATGAAGTTTTCAAAGGTGAGGATTGTGTGGTGAAGGACAATGTGTTTTTGGGATTTAGAGGTGTCTTATCGGATATGATAAAATATTGTGATAACAACAACAGTTACCTGCTTGCTGCAAAAAAGCTTGTAACTTGATAACCGAAGGACGCATAGTATGCATGCTCCATGATGGCCATAAGTTGTATTGAGTTGTAACCTGAAATTAAATAACTATTATTAGCATCATAAAATAAAATTTAAGTAGGTATCCCCTTTTCGACGGCGCCTATATTTTGAAAATTGGTCACCTAAGTAAGTACTTTTAAGTAAAAATTAATGTGTGTCTTCCAGTGGCGAACGCACCATATAACACGATTCCAACCGGCTTCCCTCCGGGGATTCGCATCTTCAACTCTATCGCTATTAAAGAACGGCACGTTACACTACGGGTATTTAATTCACCATAACATTCAAACCACAAAAACGGTTCTTGTATTACAACAAAAAAATAAAAATGTTCTAAATTAACCCGGCGCCAAAATGTCATAAACGGGAACTAAAAATTCATACAACAGCGATACCGTAATGATATCACTTTAGGTCACGTGGCACCGCTTGATATGGGCGAGAGTAAGCCTCTATACATCGGGTTATGACAGAGACACATATAGAAAAATACGTCAGTGAGAACGAGATGGAGGAATAATGCACATTTTATTTGGTTTTCAGCTGCTCAATTTTATTGTATTTAATTCTTTACATTTCTTTATTGATAAGTCAGTAAGTTACAGCCGATTTCGCTTCGGCTTCTCTCTTAGAAAATTTGACACCTCGCCGCTGGTGTCTTCATAAACGTAAATAGTGATAGATGGAGGAGGGAAGGAAGACCCAAGAGAAGATGGAATTATGTGAGGAATAATATTAATGAAAAAGTGATTTCAAAAACTAAAACCCGACTACTTACTTGTTTTTTAATTATTTTGGGGTTAGCTCACAATAAAATAAAAATGTGCTAATTAAGCCCTTTTATTTGATATTCACTCATTTGTCTGATTATGACAAATAGTTTAGAAGTTATGAGGGAAAAGATCAACATGCACATGTACCCAGATACATACATACCGCCCAAAATCTTAACAGTCCTTTTTGTTTCGCCGTAGTCGGGTAATAAGAGAGTGAATCGTACCGTTACCGGTGAGAGGGAAGGAAGAGAATGTTTTTTTATGTTGAGCCGACCTCAATTGACGTGGGATAAGTGCAGTCAGAAGAATATAATGTTCTCATTGTGCTTACCTTGATTCTTAATCCTAGGAAGAACATTATCTCTAAATTCATTGTATGTGCCTACTTTGCCCTCCGCTGTAGCTATACCGACGTGGCACTCGTATATACGGGGCGACTTCGGTCTCGCTACTTTGGGGTGCTTAAATTGATATGGCTGAAAAACAAAAATTACAGGACAAAAATTAATCAATTTTGTTCAAAGCAGTGTTGAAAATTCTGTTCTTGGATGGCGTAGAAGCTAGTAGGTATTCGGTAATACATTGACTGCATTCTGAAGTAAAGTAATTAAAGTGTTTTATCTTAAAAATTTGATGTAATGAGAAAACACAATCGGTTTGATAAAGACTACGTTTGCGAAGTTATTTTCTAACATTAACGAGGATTGTGGATAGCAGAATAAATATGTTTAGGACAGATTACGACCATACATTTTCTCCAAATCGAATGTAGGTAGCTATTCAAGGTAAGTTACCTACTTGGGGTATTTCGTTTTTTTTATGAGATAAATACTTGATGCCTGAAAGGATTTGGGGGAGCCTTTGCTCGGCAGAGGGAAAGTGTAGGCTAATAAAAAAATACTTACGTTTTCTGGCCTGTATATAAACTGTTGGTATGTGAACCCTTCAAAAGGTTTGACATAACTGGCCCATGGGGACAGCCTGTACAAATTGTCATTGACTATAAGTTGCACTCGCCCGCCGTGTTTCAGTGGAGACGACCCATCCGGGTTAGCAGCTATCGTTACCTCCCATTTACCAAATTCTTGTTTCCTGAATGGATGACTCTTTGAGTTCCAGCCATCTGTAATGTGATGAAAACAGGAATCAGCAAGAATTCATACGTTTTTATCACTACATATTATAAAACAAAATTCCCCGCCGCGTCTGTCTGTCTGTCTGTTCGCGATAAACTCAAAAACGACTGAACGGATTTTCATGTGATTCTCAAGAATAGACAGAGTGATTCATGGGAATGTTTAGGTGTATAATTTGTTAAGGTTTTGTGTAAATTGGTTAACGCGTGCGAAGCCGCTTGTAAAAGCTAGTTGTTAATAAAGATCAAAATGAGTACCTACCTAATACACCCGCTTGGGGCATGATGCGGCCATCAATAATCATTTATTGACCCCTATTTATTCAAATAATACTTATTATTGGCATTATGAACTCTATGGCGAATGGATCAGAGTTTGAACTAACGTGATACAGTCCTTGATTCATCGGAATTTATACGGGACTAGTTAAGATCGAGAGTAATGCCCTTAGTCTATTCTGGGATAGCATGCACATTTTAGTTGAATATGTTTTATTTTAATGTAACAAAACCGTGTATAAATTAAATGTGAGACAACGGCATTGTTTTGGAAAGCAGACTCTTTATACCTCTTCTGGCTCTCTGATCGTGAACAAAATTGTATTACCTTGCCTTGGACAAGATTTTATGCCGAAAGGAATGTTAAAATCTAGCTTGATAGCACATTTTGTCTATTTGGGTTGTTGGATCCGTGTACCAAAATGTACAATAATAGCTATTACTAGGCATTTTAGCCTACGAATCGAGCCGACAAGTATTATAGAACATTTTGTTTTTTGCTGGCGTCTGATTGTGCGATGGGGTTTGTTATTTTATCTTATGGCCGACTAGTAACACGCTAGCTTTGGAGTCGCACAGATTTAAGGACTTGATAAAGCATCGAGATTTCTTTATTACATGTACACACGGCTACACATTAAGCTATACATTTACAGTTTACGCTGATTTCCCACTGTACGGAAATCTTATACAATGCGAGATCGGCTTATAGTGGAAATGTATAGCTTGATGTGTAGTCGTGTGTATCTTCCATATAGGTACCACCCGCAATAAATTGGTGAAAACCGCATCAAAATCCGTTGCGTTTAAAAGAACAACGCGGTCACACAGATAGACATGAAAACCGATATTAAGCCTAGCCTATGCTCTCCCATTGATAGGCAAAGGTCTCCCCCAACTTCCAGGAAGTCTTTTTCTGGGCCACTTCGAACCAGCCCTCGCAGTGCGCGTCCAGGTCATCTCGCCACCGGTTTCTGGCAGCTTTTTTAGAAAGGAGTATTAAAGTGTAAAATCCCTACCGTAAACCGGGGGTACTTTAATCAATATTGAACTTTGAAAGTTCATATCTCTTAAATTCGTGGATAAAAAGAAATACAAAAAATGTCCAATAATCGGATTTTTAATAACTCGCGTTTCCTGTACTAATACGTGAAAAAATTTTGCTTTATTTTTAGAAAATAAATAAAAACTGACCGATCAAAGTTATACGTAGGATTAAGGGTTACTTTGATGCCGCCCTATTTTATTTCGTAATTACAAAGTAACCCCACCCCAATTATAATGCCGATACAATTAAAAACTAAATAAAATCTGCCAACAGGAAAAATAAATACATTTTTAAAATGGAAGTTGTTAGTGAATTCCCAGCTCCCATTAATATTATTATACTCTTTGATTCCCAGCGTGTCCTCCTAAATAAAAAAGTACTCTGTGGTGTCCTCAGGAAAGGATTTGACAGTTCTTCAGTGTTGCTAACCTATAAAAAACTACCATGTTGCGTTTCGTTTTACGCAATTAGCGATTTTATATGAAATGGAAGTTTTGATCAAAATCATCCCGCGAATCAAAACCCGGTTTACCGTACTATTATAAATGCGAAAGTAACTCTGTCTGTGTGTTACGTTTTCATGCCTAAACCGCTGAACCGATCGTCATGAAATTTGGCAGAGATATAGTCTGTGATATGGAGAAGGACATATGCTACTTTTTTACGCGATAACCGACATCCACGAGGGCGGGGCCGCGGGCAAAAGCTAGTTATTAATAGTCATGTAAAGATAACGTACTGAATTCTCCTTGTAAATGTAAGCTGTGTGCCCCTGGGGCCCATTCCCGCCACGTCACAGACCCATCGGAGTTGTACTGAGGACCGAAGTATTTGTACCCTTTTGTGAACCCGTCGAAACCACCTTCCCAGGACTCGATCCTGTCCCAAAGATCTTTGTAGCATCCATATCTGAAATTGAGATAGAACACTTTTTTGAATGAGGCTGTATTGTGCTTGACTGTTGACAAAGTAGACCGAACTTCGTCAACAGTCAACCCACGCGAGGTTTCAAAAATATTGGCACCAGCATTAGTAAGGCGCTTTCATTGGTACCTACCTATACCGTTTGTATGTCTAGTTTCTACTGAGGAAAGTCCTTTTCGCCACATCTTTAGAACTCCAGACCATGCTCCAAGAGTAGCACGGCTAGCTCTGGAGCTAGCTAGGGTCTTGCGATAAAAAACCCAACTAATGACGAATGAGAGGACACAGTTTATTAGAACAATCTTACCCATTTGATCTATAAACTTAAAAATTGGCCTGGATACTTCTTTCTTTAACTAAAATAAAATGATAGAGATCGTTAACAACTTCACATTAATTTTCGGAAACTAGATATCTATCCACCCCATTAGAGAGGTAGTTTTCGAAAATTAATGTTAGAGGATGTATTTTTGGGGAAATAACGATATCTACGTGGACGACAGTCGCGAGCATAGAGCTATCTGAGATGAAGTAAATGAGGGTAAATTTCTCAATTTTAGTCTAGCATAGCACGGATCTTTTGTTAGCTTTGGGCGCAGTCGTTGATTAGATACCTTTAAGCTTTATATTCTATGCTCTCGATTACCTAAAGTTGGCTAGGTACTTATTTGCATCTTGATTGTTTTGTTACGTTCGCTTAAGAAGATAAGAGTTTATGTACTTATCTACTTAGCTACAACTATGACTGATTAACGAATTAGCACAATCGTGGTTAGCCAGCTAAGTTTGTCACTGAGGTCTATGACTATTATTTACTTATTTATCTACAGAAAATCAGCGTAATGAATATCGAAGTTCCAAAGTGTGTCTGAAGTTCTGCATTTCTGAATTAATTGACCTTAGATTTGACATTGGGAACGTCACAACGCACATCGAGCGATTACAGCGCTGAATCAGCTGGCGCGATATTTTTCATGGGAAATAAATTACAATACTGAAATATGTATATGCTACAAAGGCGGAAAATAGTCGCGCAGTGATTCATTATTCACTGCTTTCCAGATAAATGTCTAAAAATATTTAAAACCACATTCTCCAACGCCTCTGTACGCCTAAAAATATACAGCACTACAGCGCTTTGTTGTCAACAATTCGTAAACACTAGGTTAACCTTAAATTGAGGCAAATTATCACTTAAAACACGGTTTTCTTCCACAATTTCACTCAAACTTCATTATAAATTGCGGAAGGAACACTAAAGGCTTACCTGCGTCGGATTTCCCGTTCGTATGGCTTCAAATAACCATCGCGATCGAATAATTTCTGTATATCGGGCACTGGTACTTCCATCGGGTCCATAGCTGAATAGTTACCTCCCATTATGTCTAAAGCCGCTTATTTGTCAAACCGGTACGAACTGCGCAGGCGCTCCACAACCGCGCGAAATGGTATCGCTCGTTTGAATGATAAAGCGTTGTTCGATATTATTATAAACTGTAGACACGTTTATTACAATTTAGATAAAGTTCGGGTCATCCGTGCCACGAGAGACTATGTTTGAAGTCAGTATTTGATGTTTTATGGCCACGGGATAGTCATTTGTATGAAAAAATACAATATCAATCCCCGTTATAAAACATTATTTGATCTCGTGATATGTTATCATCAGTTTCCTCGCTATTTTTATTCGCAGTAAATTGTATGAGATTATGATTAACTCGTTTACAAGAAACTATTCAGGTTTTGCCGAATATTCAATTGGAGCGATGACTGTACATGTGTGTTATGTTTAACTAATATCTACCTACTGTATGTACCAAGGTAAAGGATAAATATTGCCTCTACCTCCTATTGGCTGTGGATAATCACCATAGGTATTGACTGAATTGTAAATTACTTTAAGCAGTATATTAATAGTCTACCTACCTACACATTATTTAAGTCAGTAGGTATATTATGTGAAGTATCGGCGCCGGGCGCACTATTTTGAATAATAGACAGGATAAGCAGCGACATGGAGCTGTCAATAATACTAAGAAAGTACATAAGTATGCCTATCCTATCTTTGTATCAAACATGTGTAAGACAATCATGTAGTCGTGTTATCGTGAATTGCTAAGTTGTAGGTCCGGTACGTGAAGAGTGAAGATTCCATGGTAATAATCGCTAGCTAAGATTAGTAAACAGAATGTTGGTTTACAATTTGCTATCACGTATATGATCGTACATACATCAGAACTAAGAAAGTACCTATACAAAAATTAAAAGTCCCACTTTGGTAAAGAAAGGGCCAGGGCCAGGATGCATTAGATAAGGTGAAGGCCAAGAAGTTGACCTCAGGGCACCACTTTTTTAAAACCTTTCAGTTCCAGTCGATTGGTTTCTCTGCCACGCTCAAGATAGCGCGTATGGTTCACTAAATCTATTATGTAAGTGCGGAATGTTTCCGGGAATGTTTTCTTGCGGTGGCTGGCATAGAACTATGGTAGTTTGTAGGACGAGGTTGGTGTATTCGGTCAAATGCCTTTCTCAAGTCAGAGCAAACACAAAAATCCAGTCATTTATTCGAACTCGGTTTAGAGTCAGCTCTTTTTGAACGTCAAAATGACATAAGACAGTGCCCCATCACCCATTGGCAGTGTGTTCCTGGACAAAATACAGCGCAAAACGGAGCGAAATACGAATTAGACGATTATTAATGTGAATCTAGTCCACATTTTTCCCATACAAACTTCGGGAGTGTATTACTCCACTGTTCGACAATGTAACATCAAAAATTAAACATGGTATGGTTTTGTCTCGTTATTAATATTGTCTGTACGGAAACAGAATACGAAAATAAAAAGCCATTAAAAAGTTAGGAGCCAACAAAGATTCGTTTTTCTTGCTAATTTAACATAACTTTGGGCGTGTTTAATTAATAAAAGAAGTGTAATCTGAAAAACGAAGTCGGTACCGACAAAGCTCAAATATCGAAAAGTACAATAAACTTTATTGTTCATTGATTTATACAGTGGTTTTTTCATAAAACCCGATCTTCCGAAGGACTTTTCTTAATTTTTTACGCGCCTGTTGTACTTTAAATGATCCTGCATTTCACACAATAATGTTGTGCGTGTAGACTAGCGTCTAACTGCTCATCACTGATACTACCTCTGTCGGACACGATGCCTGGTGAGACAGCGTGTTTTTTAGCCAGGCCTATCAGTGAGTTCGAGCTCGCGCCTAGGTTCCCCTTAACGACAATCATGTTAGATATAATATTTTTTAAGTTTGAATGTGGAATAAAAGCAACATGTATGGAAGAAAGTTGGCCACGACAATCCCAAAAAAATGGTATGAAGGCAGGATGATAAACACTCCGATCTGGAACTATGGCTACTTATTTGTTTAGTAACTTCTCCTAGTTGCATAAACGAGTGGAACAAACTGATATTACGAAGTCTAGCGTTCGTAGTCAAATTGGGTGTTTGGGCTGGTAAAATTGCTCCGTGGCCAGAGTACCTAATCTGTGGAGTCTGGAAATGGGACTCTATGAATTTTGCGAAAATCTAATTTTTTTACGTTGGTTGATGTGAAAATATGACTAATTCATGAAAAAGTCATTCAATGAGATTTTAAGAACTAAGCGGGTTTTATTGGTCATTACAATTATTATAATTTTGTGAATACATACGTGTTACGGTCGCGAATCACATTTTGTTCGATATACAGTACAGCCTGACCCTCAAAATGAAAAAACTTAGCAAATATTTAATTTCGCGTGCTACCTTGGCCCTTCTCCAATAAGACAACAGCAGGATGTTCCGCCTGGAAGTAATCTCGCCATGGAGTAGATAAATCCCGCGTATTTTAGAACGTAACGTTATTTTCTAAGTTGCGATGGGACATTGAAGACAAAAGCCAGCAGAGAAAATAGTGACAGCCATGTGGTGGCTTCCGCTTCGACACGACGAATCAAGTACCAAGAAGGATGCCTACTTACACCTTAATAAAGTGTCACCCTCGGAATTACTGAGCGATGGAAAGTAGCTGGAAGCTGGTGTAGCTTTAATAGTAGAATTTATTTTTACAGACCGTATACACTTTATTTATTAGAGCCTAATAAATAAAGTCATTTGAAAATAGTTCTTTAGACCGAATTTCGGCCATAGTAGCCAATCTCAGCTAAGACTAGCTATCTTCCCTTACTCTCATAATCTGATGGGACGGCAATCCCACACGACTGAAGAAAGATCAGGCTCAGGACCAACGGCTTGACATTAAACCTTGGTCACACCGCCAACTTCTAAACTCCAGGCTGTTGCAAACTTCTAATGGAAAAACCTAATAACACTTTGCCAGACCTGGGATCGGAGCCAGGACCCCATGCTCAGCAGAAGTGTTTGCCACCACGAGACCAAAGAGGCAGATGAAATTCAAAAAGGTCCTAGCACTTCAAAAATCAAGGAAAGTGCTCAGATTAATTGAATCATAGTCAACCAAGATCTCAATGTGAGTTGCTGGGAACTTTTTTTTTAGTTCGCTTTTGGGCTTTACAGCCAGTTAAATGGAAAAAAGAAAGGCACATTCTATGGAAGATACCACGGCTGCCAATATTTTAATTCATATGGAGGCACACAAAGTAATTGGTGCTGAGGAACGGAAGTTGCTGAACCTATAGCGGTTGGAGGCAACCAGGGCTATAAATTTTAAGACCTACATCCACAGAGTTCCCGTGATGCACAAGGCTGTCTTCCTTACCTCAGATTTCTGGCCGGCAGGAGTAGTGTACAGACATTACAGGGAAGCACGAGTGAAACCAAGCTCCCAAGTGTAGTGCTATGTTTTGTGGTTTTTATGTATGTTAGTCTATAAGGTATTTATGTTATGGGTCTTATTTGCCTGAATTAAATGAATAAATAAAAGTATAAAGCAATGTTGTTGATAAAACCAGAGATATAAGTTTGATGAAATCGAATTTTTAATACTGCATTTTAAATTGTTTTTATTTTTAATAATTTATTTGCTTTAGCTCCAGCTTTTTGTCACAAGTTTTTTAAATAAGAACTGTTTTTAGAAATGAGTATAAGATCAGCCTCCACAATACATTTATACTATGCATGATGATGAGCTAGCTAAATACATTTATACACTACATTGAAAGCTTACTTACGTAATTCTACTAAGAAATAATACAAGAGAATATTTGACAACAAATTAATAGTATTTATTCAATAATCTTATCTATTTATAGCTAAACTACACAAGTACCAACGAAATCAAAATATATCTGAGCCTGTTCTCTTTGCCCTGCGTACTGCTTCATCAGGTTGTAGTTTCTCCTCCTCTGAAGGGTCCTTAGGGAATCCTTCTTCATCTAACTTGCCTTCCTTGTAGTCAGTTACTATCTTCTTGGAGTACACAGCGTCAAACAGTTGCTCTGGCGTGAATTCACTCTGAATAACATTGGCAGCTTTGTATGATACATAAGGCTTTAAATCGAAGTCTTTTAGGTCGGGAACAATAAGTTCGGGTATCATTTCAGGCACAGCCACGAAACGACCGTCCATTAACTGCCCTATATCACGAACTCCTCGCTTGTCGACTTCTAACACTCTTTTATCAGTCGTCTGCTGTTGACGATGAATACGGGAGCCTCTCTTGTTTGCGATCACAAACTTTCTGAAATTTCTCTTGCCTTCCCTCGGAGCTGATAAGGAAATGCATCTTTTCGATATGAAGTTGATTAAATTAGTTATTTTAGACATTTTTTTTCAGCAAATATCGCTTTCCAGTTTTTTATAGGTTACACAAATGTCATGGTTTTGTTTTGACAGTGACATATTTTTATTTGACAATGACGTTCGCAAGTTGATGTGTAGGGAAAACAAAACCGCTAATCTTCGCAAAAAAAACCTCTATCTCTATGATATTAAAAGAATTCATGAAAGCCCGAGAAACTGTTTTTTTTGTAATCCAACGGTTATTCTATTGATTTCTATTTACGAACAGAAATCTCATATATGCAAACAGCCAGAACCTGAACATACTATAATCTGTTTAGAAATTTTTAGTCCATACAAAGTTCCGTGTGGGAATCTAACCCGCAGCGCGCAGCACTGCATGCCTCAGTCCGCACCAAGTTGAAACTCGTCATTCTTTGTTTCCCCCAAAGAGTAAAGTAATATAAAGGTGTCGGGGTACTTAGGCTCATCTTAACGTCAGGGTATTTTGTGGGCAAGTGAAACAAAATATAAATTCGCATTCATATTATAATTTATAGTAAAACTATATACATAATTATCCTTCTATTATACTCATGGAACACCAATACAAGTACATAACATCAAGGAAACAAAAAGAAAGATGTTTGTATTATTGCAATGCGAACAAAATAGCCATTGCCAAATAAATGACATAATTAGATGCTTAATAATAATTCAGGAATAGATTTTTATAAATACAAAGTAGGAAGGTATAACTTGTCGGATGATATAAAAATTACAGATCGAATTTCGAAGCAATTTGTAACTGCAAGGACAAGTGAATAGTCACAGAGATATTTGCGTAAGATATTTTATTTGACAATGACAATTTTTATTCTGGTAGCAAACCGGCAATATTAATATTACAAACAGCCAAGGAACTTCATTACTGTGATGTCACATTAAAATTAAAATAATATATCTTGATTTATTTTGTACACTTTACTAATAAATCCCTATATTATTTATAACGGCTGAAAGTAAAAAAAATCTATGAATTATCTACATTTTGTGCTCGCAATTGAACACTAGCGGTACATCCCTATAGACGGAGATACTCAACCTTTTCTTCGAATAAAATATCAAAGAAATGTCAATCCATTTTCTAAAGAATATTATTTTCATTTTTTTTTCGCATATTCCGCTTAGATGTACAAACAAAGTATACGATGTGAAGGTGACGCAAAAGAAAGAGTATCCCTGAATAAGGGTGACTAGCAATTTTAGTCATCTCTTCTATTTCTAACTAACAGAATTCTTCGATTGCTGTGTCACCCTACATTTTACATTGGCACTGTTATTTCAGTTAGCACCTTCAAAGTTGTTCACATAACTCAAGTTATGTTTATGAGATTGGTTTATATTCGCAAAAAAAAAAATCGGTCCCACTTTTAAGTGATTTCTATTCAATATTGAGCAGTCCATTCTAAAAAAAATGAAATGAAAACTTAGATTTTAATAATATTGGACACGTAAAATATAGAAAAACCGAACATACCCGAGAAAGACATAACACATTTATTTTTATTGTCCAAGGGAATGTCAAAAACAACGATAATTGAAATCAGTATCACATTATTAGCCGAAAAGTTATAAACAACTCAATCACATCGAAAAATCGTAATTCACACACGTTAATGGAAACTTGTTGCATAAAAAATATTCGTTGTTCACTAATATAGTTAACTTTTAACATATTAATAGAACAAGAGAATATAGCTTTTTGTCATTAAACATGATTTAATTTAAAAAAATTCGACTGCACTCCATTTTTTTTTTCATTGAGATAAATTAGAGTCCTAGGTGGTTTCGACACCTACCAACTCTATTTTAAACACCACTTTTCGAGCGTCATTTTCATACACATAGAAATACATTGGCATTTCGCTTATAGACAAAGAAATAAAAAGTTCTTTACACGTCCTTCCTTTCCTATACAAGAACACTTTAGGTCACTGAACCTTCACTGATCATGTATCAGCTGGTCTTTCATCGTGATGGTTGTGGTCCAACTCTTCAAGGTTATCGCTGGACGAGTGCGTCATGTCGCTGAGTTCGTCGATCTGTTTTTGTTTTTTCCGAACGTTCCAGTGCAGGCATTCGGCTAAGGAGTCGAACCAGTCAGAGATTTGATCCTGTGCGCAAATCGAGGGCACAGGGTACACTGACGTCGTCACGTAGAGGCTGTGGACGAGAGTTTGATGTTTTAATTTATGTTTCTGAATTTATTAACAATCAATAATGAGACTATAGTACAGACGTCAGCACATCAAGCTACCCCAATCTATCAAATTGCTTTGATAGATTTTCAACTTTATTAGATAAGTTTAAGGTTCATGTTCAATCGGGAAAATTTGACAGTTTGGGGTAGCTTGATGTGCTGGCGTATGTACATGCGTGTTTTTTTTTTGAAGTAGGAAGAAAACTCCGACTAACTACTAACAGGGGCTTAAATGATTTCCATTCTTTTTTCGAGTTTATACATGGATAAAAAATATTATTGTAACGAATGTTTTAGTTTTATTTACACAATCAAAACATACATGTAACGACTTTTGTACAAAATAGCCCAAAATGTTTGCCCAGCCATGGAGTAGGCAACAAATGGAATGCTTATACGTATTGTTGACACGCAGATTTGACAGTTAAGCTAGTGGCCGATAGACGTATTATTTTATCAAATATCAGCAAATGTACAAAAACAGTTTGTTATTGGAACACAACACATTAACATGACATGCATGACGATATGATACTAAAAACTAAATGAGGTTAGTGTTAATCAATGGTTCGGTACGTTTACATGCAAAGCAGAAGCAATAAGCCAATTAAACTTAAATTCATATTTTTCTACATTTACTATGCAAATAATACTTTCATAAAACCTAGTTTTTTTTTTTAAATTAAGAAATTTATTTAATATTATAGCCCTTCACCAGATAAAAAGCAAATAAAATCTAATCAACTATCCCCGCACACTGAATTCAATGTTTATGAATAAGAGAAGTAGTCTATGACCGGTGGACCTCACTTTATGTTTTCGAATTAAGGCATGTAAACAGGAGACGGCATTCAAAACATCTGTTTAGACCATATTGAGTTAAGACTAACATCACGCCTATACCTACGGATATAGTCGTATGAAATATTGTTTCAGACCCACTTCTGTTGGCAAGTTCCTTTTTGTCTCAGACTGAGTATTGAACAAAACCAAACCCAATGTTCTGTGTTGTAATTGAAATACAAAACGTGTTCAAAGTATGTACAATGCTCAATGTCGACTTAAAACAACTTCATTTTTTTTTAACGACTGACATTTATTTTTCGCCCACAGATAATAAACCAAGAAGTGAACCCTCCATTGACTATCTACTCCTTGTCATGCCGTCTCCAATGTGTAGTGTAGTGATGTGAAGCATGTCCTGTTACCTATCGCCTGGCCTGAGGGTGACTTGAGAGCGCCCGTCGAACGACACACTGGCCGCACTACGCGCCTCTAGCGTGGGCATTATCTGAAACAAGCCCCGAGACCTCAGCTCAATGCTACAAGTTACTTATATGCCTATCGGGAACGTAACTGGGACCTTTAAGATGACCCTATTAACACGATATTTCTTGCTTGGACATACAATAAAATTGAAGCAACAAATGACTTTCTACTTGTATTGTTGCTTCAACTAGTATGGCACAGATAATTTAAATCGCACTGCGTAAATATGGGTTTATAGTTTTGATACAGGATTGAATTTTGGATGACTTTTGACTTTTATTATACTTGTTGTTGTTACGTTACATAAATGGGATTTAAGTATGCGTTCAGACCATAAAATATCTCTGGTTTCGCTACCATAGAAAAAGTGGACAAGTTGACAGACCTAGTGTATCGGAAATTACCTACGCTTTTCAAAATGACACCTTGTATATATAATTAGAAATAATTTCTAAATGTTATAGAAATTATTTCTAATTATATATACAAGGTGTAATTTTAATTACCGTTTACCTCATAAGGGGTCATTGTACTCACCATTATGAACAACTTTTACTATAGGCCCAAACCACAAATCGCGAAATTAAAATCAGCTGTTCCTTACATTTTGACGATTTATGCGAACATAAATTTAGGGAACAGCTGATTTTATTTTCGCGATTTCAGGTTTGGGCCCATAGTAAAAGTTGTTCATAATGATGAGTACAATGACCCCTTATGAGGTTAACGGTGATTAAAATTACACCCTGTATATTTTTTAAATTAATAAATTTAATTACCCTGTTAAAAGTTAACTAACAATAATATGATACTCTAACATTAAAATACATACAGCTTGATCACACCTACTCTAAATACAGTTTGTTACTTCTATACAACATTATATTACCTAAACAAAGTTATTACAAATCAGTCTACAGCTTTCCTAAGAAAAGTATACGCTACTGTAATGTTCGTGTTTCCGAATTAGCACAAACCGTAGTAGTACCGCGCTTCCTCCTTACGTTGCGCACGTATCCTTGTGCGTTTGTATGAAGTGTTCTCTCTGTCGGGTTACCTACTCCGGGTCTCAGATCGTATCACTCAAGATTTGAAAAGTGTTGTGGAATTGCATAGAATTTTTGTACACATAGTAATACAAATTAGGCAAGTACTTCCATGGTTGTAACAGCTCTATATTAGATCTCATCGTCGCGTGTTCGTATTTCCGAAAGAACCCGATGATTCCCAAAGCGAATACCTTTCTTTGGAAAGCTGTATTTATGTACAACATGCGGAAATATAGGTAATTATGTTCACAAAGCGTATAGCGGCGTGCATAGCGTACGGGGTAGGCAGAGAGCCCTGTACCTATCTCCGTGCTGCAACGCTTGTCGGTTGCGGCCGTCGAATGAGACCCACATGGCGTTTCTCGCTTCCGGGGACAGTGCGATCTAGAATATAGCTTTTAATTAACTGTGGGATATACTTACTGCCTATGGTGGAAAATATTATTCTAAATTAATACAAAACCTGTGAAGAAATAGCGATTAAAACTATAATGGAAAACATCACTGTTAAAATTAAAAATTGTGCAGTTTTTTTTACAATTACAACCGTTTCAAGATTTTTTTTGGCCAAAGTTGTATTGTTACCTTTCTACTTAATAAACTACCAACCAAATATCGGTTGTACTCACAAGTATAATTCGGGCTTATCCCAATCCTTTCTTACAGCTCACAATCTTGCCTATGTATTCCGTTAACCCATATTCATTAAGGGTTTTGCCCGAAGGTCGAGCGATCTCGAAACATACGTAAACCGAAATGTGTCTTATTAAGTTTGAATTAAAACCATATTTACCTTGAGCTCCACTCCAGCGGGGACCACAATGGGCCTGAAGGACAGTGAATGAGGGCAGATGGGGGTCACCATGATAGCCGGGACTGACGGGTGGATCATGCTCGCGCCGGCTGCTACTGCGTATGCTGTGCTGCCCGTCGGAGTCGAGACTATTAGGCCTGGAGATGTAATAAATATGGGTTAAGAGAAGATACTGGGAATTGAAGGTAGTTGGTAACAGACGTTGATATTGGCAAGTCTTGGAAGTCGTAGAAAACAGGATTTGGAACGATGGCTTCATTCAAAATCCTGCTCTCTGCAACTATGCACTCAGCTGTTAAGGCATTTGTTCTAAACAGCTACAATGGCTACATTTCCTTTTTGTCACTAGTCACATTTAAGTTCTTTTTAGACACATAATTATTGACAAATGGGTTGTAAAAAATACTGTGCTGGCTAAGCTAAGAATTTGTCGAAAGTATAGATTGATTTTTGCCTTAACAACATTTTAGAGCCACTAGTTTTATTATGTGCTATCACCTATTTCTGGGAATTCTGGTTAACCTGTAATTGGCAACTGTGTACGACCGAGGTTGTCGTTGGACTTAAGACCATATACAGAAGCTGTTAGCCCCACGTCTGTTAGGAAGACTTATTTAGTCTGATAACAACAGAAAAGTAATTGTGTTAATTACTGTTGTGTTATATACTTGACACTTGACGGTTGAGTGTCATGTGCCATATGTTAAAACTACAGAAACTTCACAGTCTTAAAGTCTAAAACGATTTCCATTACCACCAGTTTTTATTTAACAGTAGAATAATTTTACCATCTCCTTGCACGGAGGTGATATGCTTCCCGTCCAGGAACAGGTCAATATTGGACAGATACGGCGATGGTCCCCGGTCCACCACCACCTCGTTGAGCACCAGGATAGTGGTGGGTTTCTTCTTCTCCTTGCCATCTTTGTCGTCGCGACTCTTGCGCAGTACCACGCATTGGAGACGCGACCGTAACGTTAGGGCTGCGTGGCCTGAAAAATATATATGAATTATAAAATTAAGGATGACTGAGACTTACAAAATACCTACGGGGAACCTAAACCAGAGCATGGGTAAAAATAGCTCGAAGAATGGTAGAATTTTTTAGTTCTTATTCGACACAGGATGAATGCGCAGCCTTTTACGACTGGTTTGTATATGATACTGAATTTTTGTAATAACCGATGCAATATTTCAACGCAGGGGTTGAAATATTGCATAGGTTATTTAAAAAAAATGCTTTCAATACATTTTGACCACGTAGATGTTACACTCTATGAAATAGCGCATTTTTGCTTGATAACAGACGAAAAATGTCTTTGTGCAAATAAGCTAGTGAGCTTATAGTTTAAAATATTATATTTTTGACCGATCCAATGAATTTACACAAATAAATACCACTTATTATCAATAAAGATAGTTCCCTAGAGATAGTGAAGGCTTACCTTCTAAAACGTTCATAACTTGATCCTGGAAGTTGTTGAACTCAAAAGGTGTAAGGAACCCGAGCGAGCCCAAGTGGAATGCCATCACAGGAGGAACGGATTGCTGGAAATAGTTAAAATACCAATTATTGCCAGCCATTAACTGCGCACATCGGTTCCATTTTCTACGACGTCTGAAAGCTAAAAGAGCAATAATTAACTATATTTTTCCGGGGAACTAAACTTGATTTACTTGTATAACTCCGGTAAACGAGGAGCTAGTGGCAAAGTTGTAATAGCAGCGGATCTCCCTTGGATGGATTGCCATCTTTACATACCAAGACCCCTTCGTGCCTAGGCAAGCATGTTAAGCTGTTGGCCCCGGCTGTCATTAGTGGAACTTTGACAGTCATTACGGGTTGTCAGAAGCCAAGAGTCACAACCAGTCTTACCAAGGCGTATCTTATTATCCTTAATTCAATAGTAACTGGGCTCTGAAGGTCAGACAGGCAGTCAGTCCATGTACAAAACTGGTATTCAGCTGTATCCGGTTAGACTGGAAGACGTACTCAACCTAGTTGGAAAAGGAGATGGAGAAAGGGATATGATGATGCGACTCTGGTAAACAAAAGGAGTAGTTGTGTTGTCGATATGTACCACATTAGCTCAAGCGATGGTAAAAACATAAACGAGTCGGTAAGACTGTCAATAGGGCAATTTTTTTTTTTTACGTTACGCCGTTTAGGAATTTCTTCCTGTATCGTGAGTGCGTTTACAAACATAGAAACTCACAAACACCCAGACCCGGAACAATTACTTGCAGATCATACAAATATTTGTTACGTGCGGGGATCGAACCCGCGACACGCTGCGCAGCAGTCGATCGCTCAGCCATTACGCCAACCGTGTCGTCAAAACATGCCCGGGGTCATGCGCGGTCCGAGGGGGGTGGTAACCAAAGCCGTAAACGTAAAGCTTAAACAGTAATATTTCGAAAATATACAATTTTTTTTATTAATATGTAGGTAGTCTTTGTTTGTGACCCCTCCCCCAAAGTCTTTGGCTGCGAACGCACCTGCCCGGGGTGTGTCAAACGTACAGAATATGTATCATTAATCGATTTTTTTAATGCACTCATAGACTTCCCGTACACTGGCCCTAGTGTGAGTTTCTTTTAACCATATCAACTTACCACATCGACCGCGTACGGCGCTCCTATTGGCCATTCAGCAATCCAGGGCCAAGCGAAGCGTCGAACGCGGTCGATACGAAGCCGAGATGGCACGCTAGGGTCACTGATCAAAGACGAGCGAAAAGGAAGAGGTTTTTCTTGCTTTGGAAGAAATGGCATTGAAATCTCACCTGGAACAGCGAGCTAGCATGCAACAGAGTCCCATCTCCGCCCAAGCAGATAATGAAGTCGATCTTGTCAGTCAGGTCGTCAGTGCCAGCCCTGAAGGTCATCAGCCTCTCCTTGATGGAGGAGAAGTCTCCGTACTCGGCCAGTAGCCTGTCATCCAACACCGCTGCTTCCACGAACACGACCATACTTTTGTCCTGGAATTATTATTTATTAAAATGTTGTTGGACATGTAATTACTTCGCTGGTCTAATCTTCAGTGTGAGAATGCTGAGTGGGTAATAAAAATTCCGGGAATGGCAAAGACCGCAAAGGACCCCCTATGGGGTATTTGCGATTCCGGGTCGGGCAGTATTATTGGGTTTTTTCATACCATCTTATTACAAAACGCGATCTAAATCATTGAGGTAATATGTAGTACATATCACCTCAATGATCTAACTTTAGTTCTAACCTAACCCTCTTACTAATAAACACAGAATATAGTTATTCCAAGTTTAAACTTATGAACATGTATGGTTATTCCTTTGTTATTCCTGGTATAACTTTATTCCGAACTTTAACTTTATTAAATGAATGAATGAATAAATTCAAGATTTTTATTAAGTAGAGATGTGGGTGGAATAAAGTGCAGAAGGTTCTGTAAAATGCAGGGTGGCAGGGACATCAACGCACAAACTGTTCCCATGAACTCAGCAAAAGATTAGCTGCTGCTGCTAACTAGACCTTTTTAGAAAAAAAAAAAAAATGCTGATTCATAGAGAAGTGCAATACCTGTAGGTATTGCACTTTGCTCATTTATTTTTTAAGAACCGGCGAAGGGGTTTTCAGAATCATGTTAAGTACTGAAATCATGATATTAGGTTGCGCGTCGATGTCCCTGTATAATTATGCCAGTCAATTCAAAATTGTGTAATTTCACCTTCCAATTGAAATTCTAACGATAAAAAAAATCTACACGTGGAAGTAACGCATAATGCTTTTATTTACACAAATAAAAAAAACAATAAATTATAGAAATTTTTAAACATGTTTATTTGTACAACATTAGCATTTTCCTAATGTATCCGTGTTGCTTATATGAATAATATTGATGAACCTACGTCGTACCGGTATATAAGTTGTCATGTATATTGGCAGGAGACCAAATTCTGCTAGATCCCTCAAATACATAATTCATTAGGACATATCCACGTGTCCTATAGACGTAGAACATTTCAGATTATTCGAACGTAGTGTAAACATGTTGTTTTAAAACATAACTACACACATATTAACATATTTTTACTAGCTCAAGTCTTTTTTCCCATAGGGTAAGCAGAAACCGCAGTACGACCACGCTTCTTAGGCAGACCATGCCTAACCCTTAAATGCATAGAGTATCGAAAACGATACAATGCGTTCAGAACCGTATCCTGTGTTTTTTTTTTAATTGTACAGCCCGGCTGAATGATCAATGGTACCGTTACTTATTTTTGTACCGAAAAAGTGAGGGTTGACACATGACAGTTCTGACATTGTGGATTTTTGACACTTTCACTATCTATTGTCGCAAGAGTGTGCCAGTGCTGTAAATTTGAATTTTAGATCCGTTTGAATGCCGGGAAAACACGGATAATTTGTTTTGAAAAAAAATACAAGATGCCAGGTAAGTCTAAAAACTTGTCGCAAACGTTTGTATTTTTGGTTTTTATTACATAAGTTGCTTCAAAACTAAACTTTTCTCCATGTATCAATTTCGATACATCATGCACTAACGTCCCTTTTGCTATCATGCTACTGCCTTTTTATCTGCTTAGTTTTGGGCTGGTTTGACAATGTTTTGAGCTTGGTGAAGGTATAGTTTACATGCTGTGTGGTGCTTTATAGATGGGCATATAGAAGATCTGCTTCGCCGCTTGGAAAATGGAGAGCTTTCTGATGACGGCATGGATTCTGATGGGGATGAATTACCATACTACACATCTCGTGAAGATTTAGTGAGAGAGCTTGAAAATCAGCATGAAGAGGACTTTAATGATGAAATCCCAACTGCGGACGACGGAGAGGATCCTCCACTGATACAGGATGCTGCAGAATCCAACATACAACCACCATTACCAGATACAAATTCACAACTTCCGGCTTTTAGCATGAACACAAGGAATTTAGTCGATATTACCACCGTCAGCTGGAAGGACAACAAGCAAGTTGTGCTTGCGTCAACATATGTCGGTGCACAGCCTGTAGAAAATATTGACAGGTTCGATAAAAAAGAGAAAAGGCGGATATCCATTTTATGTCCCAAATTGGTCAAAGAGTACAATGCTCACATGGGTGGTGTTGATTTGATGGACTCCTTTTTAGGAAGATATAAAATTCGAATGAAGAGCAGAAAATGGTATATGCGAATTTTCTATCATCTGCTTGATTTATCTGTAATCAATTCCTGGATACTATACAAAAAAGTTTCAGCTAAAAATGGTGTTCCACCGAAAAACATTCTGAACCTTGCCGATTTTAGGTCTGAACTGGCTGATACACTCTGCAAGTATGCTCCAGCTGCTACCAGAGGCCGCCCAAGTACTAGCAGCCCGTCCTGCACATCAGAAGGACCACCATCTAAAATTCGGAAGGGTAAACCATGCCAAACATTGCCTCCATTTGAGGTCAGACTGGACAAAACAGATCACGGCCAAATAAGGACAGAATCTCGGGGCAGATGTATGATGCCTTCTTGCAAATTACTGAGCATTATAAAATGTGCTAAATGTAATGTATATCTGTGCTCAAAAAAATCCAAAGACTGCTTCACAGTATTCCACAACACAGTCAATATTTAGTAATAAATTAAACGTAGGTATATTGTATAATTTGTATCACTAATGCATATTGTATCGAAAACGATACTTGTAGTTTTTTTTGTTGAAAATATAACATTTCTGAAGTCTTTATTTTTTTTACCAATTTTCCCATTAATTATACCATTTTTCCTAGCACATATATTTTTCCCGAGAGAAACAAATTCTTCATGCATTTAAGGGCTAAGAAGGCATGGTCATCATCATCATTTCAGCCGGAAGACGTCCACTGCTGAACATAGGCCTCCCCCAATTTGGGGGGCTTGCCATAATCGCCACGCTTGACAGGCGGGTTGGCGACCGCAATATGGTGGTCAAATGCATAGAGAACGCTGCTGCCCATTCTCTAGTAAGTCCCTTAGTCGCCTTCTACGACACCCACGGGAAGAAATGGGATGGGGCTATTCTTTACGTCCGGCACCACACGGAACGTAGGCATCATACTGTTTTACTTTATCGGTGCCTATGAATTCTAGTTTTTAACTTTGTCTAAGTCACAAACTGTTCCAGTCTTCAGAAACGATAACTTTAAATCTATAGTTACTATTAATAAAGGTGAAGTTTCTTTTGTTTGTTTATTTGAACGCGCGAATCTCTGTACCCAACAGTCGGATTAGAAAAAATCTTTTTACATTTTATAGCCCAATTCTTGAGGAGGATTATAATATAATTGAATTATTAATTCTTTAGCAGCAGCTAGGACTCTTAGGAGCCGAGCAAAACGAAAAAAAAAGTAAGAAAGAATGCTAAGCGAAAACAGAATTTGCATCGTCAGGGGAACAAGAAATTTCATGACGAAAACGCGGCAAGAAGCTAGTAATTAAATAAAAGAGCCTAAAGGCTCTTTTTCTTGTATTTAGTGAATGACAAAAAAAAAAAACTAGATTACAAAGTATTATAAACATTCCAATTCACATAATATTTAAATTTATTAATCAATCTATTAGAACTTTTACCCCCTTATTTATAAAAGATGCATAAAGTTATGTAATGATTAGCTTCTGTTTAACCAAACATTTTTGACGTTTAAACATCATTTAACTTTAAACATCGTTTACAATAAAGGGGTTAATGATGCAATGGAAGTTCCTAGATTCTAGAACATACAAATCTTACGTTAGCATTTTGAGTCGTATCTTGTAATGTAGAAGGTATCTTCCATTTCAAGACTGGTGCAGACTAGTATAGATAATTTACTCCAGACTCCACCATTTACTTTACTAAATATCTGACTGCACGTCACGTCAGCATTTAAGTTACCGCTATCCCATACCATCATCTGTCTAGCCAGTCTTCCAGTCTAACCGGAGGCACCTGAGTACCAGTATTTTACATTGAGCGGCTGCCTGTCTGACCTCCACAACGCGTTTCTAGGAAATACCGTACCCCTTGATAAGACTGGATGTCAACCTTTCGAGCTTCTGGCGACCCCTAACAACTATTAAAGATCCAAAAATGAAAGCCGGGACCAACGGCTTATCGTGCTTCCCGAGGTATGGAGAGGTCAGAACCTCTCCATACCTCGAGATATGTAAAGACGGTCACCCATCTACGGAGTCGGACCAACCGCGGAAAGCATAGCTTAACCTGATCGATCGAACCATGCGTCTGTTATTCTTTAACCACAAGCCCCTCTGTCCCTTAACTGACATTCAAACAATTATTTCAATGAAACTTCGTGACCGTTCAACTGACATGACATTGACAACAATGGTCGATACTAATTACCATTGTATGAAGTTCGATCAATAATTCGCGGCAGGTGGCGGACTCTATCATTTATGAATCAATTTTGACAATTATGTCCACCGTGAACTGGTAATTTACGTCTGAATATTTGATGTACAGTTTCAAGTTCATATCAATAAAAATCGATATTTGCCTACTAGAATGATTGAGCAAGTTTTGTTCGAAATAGTCTACCAGGGAAACTGTACCTAGTTTTATTTTATAGTATACCTACTTCAGATTGAAAAAAGGATTATTAGTAGCCGAAGGTTTAAGCTACGGCCACACCGATGTGAATCCTGAGCACAACCATAATTGCATAATACACTGTTAACTAAAACCTGAATCATTTTGAAAGATATTGCTAATCCATTGCTTCATTATGTCCGAAAAAATGTCTGCTTAACGACGTTAATAACGCAATGAATGTTAAAATGAAAGCCATTCATACTGTTAGTGTGTTACCTACGTAATTACCCCGCAGGTTGCGGGACGTGAATGCCTGCGTCATGTTATGTTCTTAATATCTGGATGACCGGCAGCTTTGCTCGGTTTTTTTTTGTTTGACGTTTTCTAAAAATGAAACTTAGCCAGATCGATTTATCGCCCCTGAAACCCCATGCATACTAAATTTCATGAAAATCGTTGGAGCCGTTTCCGAGATTCAGATTATATTTATACATATATAATATATACACCGTGACATTTTAGTCGTCGACATCGTCTAACAAAGGTGGTCCACTCAATGTATCCGTCATAAAATACCTCTAGGCGCGATTAAAACATTGTTACCATTAATTAAGACACAAAGAAAAATAAATAATGCTTTAGAATTATTAAACACCCAAGTTAATAATGTTTACGTATCAAACGGTAGAAGATATCTACCTACCTACCATAACATTCCATAATTAATTCCATTTCCTTATCATGGTGTTTCAAACTACGTCATATGTCTTAGTGAATGGTATCAAAAGATTTTTTTATTTTAATAAACGATTAGTAGTCATTGGATACATGAAGTGTGCCGCTGTAAGACGACTAAAATGTCACGGTGTATACAAGAATTGTTCGTTTAAAGGTAATAGATTTAGCCTCGAACTTTTTTGTTTTTGAGGGTGGGTAATCATCAAATGACTTCTCCCACTCTGGGTTGAGCGGGAGGGCGTGTCAGTCTTTTACTGACTAAAACCCACCCGTGTTCCTTCAGTTGCCTGTGTGCCATGGGCCACGGTATCTCTTTCGAACAACCCGCACCACGAGCCTCGAGCCTTTCAGCATGCACCTGTATTAAGATAAGTTGTAAGTTCTGTTTACGTTTATTTTTTATTCAATATTATTTATTTTTACTTGAGTATCTATAGTTTTCAATGTTTTGTTGGTATATTGGCGTGTGCTAGCTGACATATGACAAATTTAATTTGTTTTTTGTGTTCCGTAATGTTAATTACCTACTATTGTATAGAATCAAGTTCTTACCTTACTTAACAGATAGCTGTGCTGCTGGGGAGTTTGTTGCGCCACTTCTTCCCAGCTAAAGCTCTAGGAAGTGGTGAAGGGCGGGCGTTTTGCGGAGACTGTCTTATGTAATTTTGACGTTCAAAAAGAGCTAACTCTCAGCCTAGTTTGAATAAATGACTTTTGATTTTAATTAACAGTGTATAACTGCGATAATTTAATTTTTAATACTTTTATTCAGTCAATGCCCAGGAAAAGTATTAACAATTAAATTCTATGTAAGAGAACAAGGGCCTAAGTTAATAATGAAGATAAGATGAAGAAATGCAACAATTGAATCTATATCGTATCGATACTGATTGCAGTTCCGCTCTTTAAGTTAGAGAAAATGGCGTGACGGAAAATACAAAGCAATGTAAGTAATAATAAAGGAGAAAGTTTTAATAATGTCTTAGAACATACGATAGATAGATGATAGTATTTTTGTTGTTTTGAGAATGACATCTCGCAGGTCAACCTAGGAGGTTATTGGCTGTTTAACCGGACTTGCCTGTGGCCTCAATAAATTAAGGCCTCCAGCCAGGGCATACAAACTTAAAACTAAGTGATTATACTCTAAGGGCACTCCCTGTGGGTTACGGACCTCGGCTTAGGGCGTCGCTGGAAGAGGGCAGAGCAAGGGACGGGCTGGGTCGGAATAAATAGATAGATAAATAATTTGTGTTAGAAGAGCATGTTATGGATATGGAATATATTTTTAAACATAATAACTTATGATAACGTTTTGTAAAACGATGTCCAGGCTGTGTAGATAAGATGTCTAAGTCGTGCTATTAGTTAACAGGTTCGGGGCGGATGATACGCCTAGTTTCACTTCTATAGAAAGAAGAAGAAAGCAGAAGTTAGTTTTTTTAATTATGGTTTTGAAAACAAAAATAAATAAAAAGCGGACTCTATCATCGCATAATATCCACTACAAATTAAAAACCAAGGTATTCCAGCTCATTTTTCCTGCTTGTTATTAATATAGTCTTTATATCAATCCATTGTTTAACATAAACAAAACAAATTAGCTAGAATAGCTACGTAATCAGTTGGATCGATCTGCGCATGCACATTGCCAATCTGAGTCAACGTACCGCGAACAACATTTGGCGCGTATGAACTATAATTAGGGCAGAGGTGAATCACCTTTCATTGAATATTATTTTGTCTGGATGAAGCACAAGTTAGTGTGTTAAATTCATGGTAATGTTGTCAAAATCAAAATCAAAATCAAAATATTTTATTTCACATAAACCTGCAAGGGCACTTATGAAACGTCAGAAGCTAGGTGCACGGTTCCAATTTGTCGCTTCCTATGGAGAAGAGCCGGCAAGAAACTCCACGGTTACTCTTTTAAAAATAATTGGGTTTTACAATGTTTTCAAATTACAGTAAAAATTATAGGTATGGGAGGACAGTGCAGGCCTGTCAATAAGTACCAAGTACTTAGAGGAATGAAAATAAAGAATAGAAAATCGTCTATAAATCTAATCTGTAAGGCCTACAATGTTTTCCCATTCACAATATGTAAAAGAATCTACGTTAGTAAGATCAACCTATTTAAACAAAGTGACATGATTTCCATGAGAATCACTATTCTATAGGTGCTATTTGAAGCGATGTATAATGTCAAAAATGACGAGAATATGTCAGAAAGTGTAAAAAATAAAAATATTAAAAATTAACATTGTAATTTGGAAGCAGTTAATAGACTCTCACAAAGTTATGCTGTTAATGAGGTACCAGGGAAGCCACATGTGCAGAAGGAATTAATGCCAAACTTCCCTGTCTTCAACGTAGTCTTTTATCTTATAATATGCTTTTTTGATAAGGACACGTTTGATGTGAGTTTTAAACTTTCCATCGCTAAGTTCTGTAACCGACTTTGGCAACTTGTTATAAAAGCGGATATTGTTTATTAGAAATGACTTGCTAGTTTTAGTTAATCTAAATTTTGGAATCACGATTTCGTGACGTGAGTTTGTGACGTAGTGCATTCCTTGACAGGTGAAATTTTAAACAAAAATTGTCCCAGCTGTCATTTTTGACTTTTTTATGGGTCGTTAGAAGCCCGAAAGTCTGACAACCAGTCTTATCAAGCGGTATCGTGTAACCTCGTGACTGGGTTGTGGAGGTAAGATAGGCAGTCGCTTTATGTTAAATACTGGTATTCAGCAGGATCTGGTTTGACTGGAAGCCGACCTCAAAATAGTTGGGAAAAGGTTAGACGAACTCTCCCGAACTATTTGTTCTTAGGTATAACTTGACTTCACACATTGTCAGTCGAACTTTCCCGAGATGCAGTGTACTTTGTAACTTACGCACGATACAAATTCATCAATTAACTAGTGTAGTCACTTATCTCTTAAGTTAGTTATCAAGTTCAATTAATAATAACTCAAACGTTAGATAATGTTTGTTTCATCACGACAGATTCATGCGGAGTTCAACGATTAACAGAGACGAAGTAATCTTAAGAAATCTTATGATTAGCTAATGGACTTTACATTTCTTATCTCCTTCATTTCGTTAATCACATTTATGTTGCATTTTAAAATATTAAAATATACCTATCATTACAAAAACATTTAAAAATACATATATAATATCCCACCGGTATCGGGAACAGGGTCCAAGCTAGCGGTCAGGGCTCCAGAGAAAAGAACCTCCTAACAATGCGAGCCGTGTCCAGAAGAACCGCTTTCTGAATCAAGCCCTTGATCCAGCTGCCTAACGAGAGCCTCCTCAGGGGTTGGTCAAGGCTCTTGGCTATTAGCCACTGGATGTTACGACTATCGGCACAATGATCGCCGAGTTTACATTATTACTATCGTCACTATCGTGGTTTAGTGGTTTGAGCACCACCAGCGTTCAAAGTCTCGCGTGTGGCGGTAATGTTAAAGTCGCATTTAATAGAGGTATTCAAATCCAGATTCCGGACTGAGACATTCTAGATAGAAAAACCCAATGACACTGCCCGACCTGGGAATCGAATCGGCTAAAAATCCATTTTCGGTCGGACGCTATTAAAAATGCGTGCCCCTATTCAAAGTTTCCAAGAGAAAGGCTCAACTCACATGAACCAGCCAGTGCACAAGCTGCACGAACGGCGTCAGGATGGTGGCGTCGTGCACCTTCTTGATGACCAGCACCGTCAGCGGCGGCTTGTACCACGTCAGCCGCTGCGACGCCGGGTCCTGGATCTGCCTGGAATTTTAGTAGGAAATCTTTAGTATTAAAGTAAGGCAGTTTTAATATGGGCACAATCATCTGCCGTCTCCCAACATGTTGGGGGCGACTTCTAGTCAAACCAGATGCCGCTGAGTACGAGTATTTTAGCTAAGGATCGACTGCCTATCGTTCCGTGTGGTGCCGGACGTTAAAGAATAGCACCATCCCATTTCTTCCCGTGGGTGTCGTAGAAGGCGACTAAGGGACTTACTAGATTATTATAAAGACAAGGAAGGAAACTATTTACTTCCTAGTCCTCAATCAATAAGTAATGATTTTACGAACATAATAATAAAATACCGTAACACACATTTGATAATCGCAATTTAAACATCTACGCAGAAAAAAATACCAACAATTCGTTTATATCTGGACGAATCAACCAGTGACGTATCTCATTTTAATAAATCATCAGCCTTGAATTATAACGGGAACCGTAATGAATGAATAAAATAACAAATAATAGTTTAATTTATCGTGAAGGTAACTTTAAAAATAAAGCCGATATTATCGCTGTCAGTCAAATAAACGATTGTATTGACAGAAATTAACAACAAAAACCAACGTTATTGACAAAAAGCCGACGCTCTTGAGTGACGATATTTTTATATTGATGTGTATTGTATAAATTCAATTCAAAGTAGTTAAGCATAAAACAAAATTCAAAGAATCATTCAGAGACTTGAATATCTTTGATTTTTTAAATGAAGGCTTTCTGAATGCATTGTGGTTTGTAAGATTTGCTACATACTGGGTTATGGATGTAAATAGATCCATCACATAACATTGCAGCTTTGACCTTGAATATCTCCGTAAACGGAAGGTTCCCAGGTACAGTCCAGTAAATAAATCTCACAAGGGCAAGAAGTACAAGTTGCTCTGGGGTTTGTTAATCACACACGTTTTAATAAAGTAACTATGTTTAAAATACTGGTAAAATTACTCACATAACCATTGCGGAGTTTTTCATTATCCTTCCGCATGGTCCAAACTGCTGTATCGGCGACGGTGCGTTCAGGGACCTAGTCCTTCTGCAAAATAATACGACATGCCGTTAATGCGTATACGATATATTTATAGATTAAATACTGTTTATACACTTCAGTGTTTAAGTTTATAATACAATTTACATATGATTGGAAGACTCTGGGTTTGGATAAAGAAATAGTGTTATAATTTCTTGATCATTGAATTAATCTAAACTAATATTATAAGGAGTTTTTTTAGTTTTTTTTTTTAGGCTCTGACGCTAAAGCAGCTGAACGATTTCAATGAAATTTGGCACACGGGTAGACCATGAGCTGATTTAGGATATGTGATACTTTTTATCCCGATATTCCCATGGGATCGAGCCCTGTACGGGTGAAACCGCGGGGCGCATTTAGATGTCCAAAAAACTTATTAGTAGATAGATATGCATAAAAAATCATGATACAGGATTGAGACAGACAAAAGCACTGCAAATTTATCAAATTACGTAAAATATATTATTGATTCCAATTATTAAAACTCATTACTTTATTTATGTATTAAACATTAATAAGTTTATTAAATTTTATTTTAAAATACATCATCAATGGAGTTAATTTACTATAAATACATATTATTAAAAAAAAAAGTCGGGAGACCTGTAAAGGAACCGTCCCCTGACTGCAATGAAAATATTGATTCACTTGTTTAAATGTTTAATTTACTTTTTGACAAGGCAGGCGTGTTTTTTATTTTTTTAATGATTTGTTTTTTATTTCATACCTTTTAGTGATATAACGATATTTTTGCAAACGCACAAATGCCACCACGTAAGGTAACTAACTTTTAATTTATCAATTTATTTAAAATTATTTTATTTTTAGTATTATTATATACTTTTCACTACGTATACTATCATCGTCTAGAGCTAGCTTAGTCTCTAGACGATGATTGTATACGTAGTCAATTTCAAAAGAAAAAAAATTTTTTCCTGATTTTCGCCACCAGACCTCCCTCGAACGAAACTAACATTACGAAAATTTGTACATTATTTACAACTCTTTTCACTCCCAAAACTCCCAATAAATTATACCCTACTTTAGGATGAATACTACTTATATGTACCTATGTGTCCATAATAGGGTATTACACCCATTTTTGAAAAGTGTCTTCATTACATTCTAAAATGCTAATTAACCACTAAAAAAACAAAGTTTTTATTGAATCGATTAGTGCCATAAAAATGCATTAAAATTTTACATTTGTATATTTCGCGCGTAATTTGACGAAAACGCTGGACCCAGTGGACGCCATATACTGCTCTATGGGTATGACGTCAGTTTTCTGTGTAAACAAATGCGATGATATTTTCTATGATAATTGTTTATAATTTAAAAAAATTAGTTATTATTCTACTTATCGTTGGTTTGCTGTTCCTAAATGTAAAATATTATTTCAATAAAAAATACTTTGGTTACGAAAATAATAAAAGTACGAAGTTGTTCAGTTGATTAGTTAAAACAGCGGTATGACGTAATAGCATGGCGGCTATTATTTCATGGTGTTCAAAAACAGATTTAAAAAAACTGAAATCTTTTAATTGAATTAAAAAATGTATTTTGTTCAAATCAAATCAAAAAGTCATTTATTCAAACTAGGCTGAGAGTCAGCTCTTTTTGAACGTCAAAATTACATAAGACAGTCCCCCAAAACGCCCGCCCTTCACCACTTCCTAGTGCTTTAGTTGGGAAGAAGAAGTGGCGCAACAAACTACCCAGCAGCACAGCTGTCTGTTAAGTTAGAAGAACTTGATTCTATACAATAGTGGGTAATTAACAATACGAAACACAAAAACATTAAATTTGCCATATCTCAGATAGCACAGGCTTATATACCAACAAAACATTGAACACATAGTACAGGCAAATAAAATAAACGAACACATGAACTAATATAATTATATAACCTGTCAGTAGTCAAGCTAATACTGGTGAAAGAACATGAACATTGTCTTGAGTTAATCACAGCGACCAACAATTATTATCGTTTAAGTAGTCGTTGACAGAATAGTAAGCCTTTGAACAGAGGGTGGATTTAACTTTAACTTTAAACGCATTAAAATTCAAATCTAGCAAAGAAGAGGGGAGCTTGTTATAAAAAGTTATACCAAGACCAACAAAAAAGTTATGAACCTTATGAAGCCGGTGAAAGGGAACACGTAGTTTGTCCTTATTTTTGTAGTTATTTCATGAACCAACATTTTCCGACTGGTTTTTGCTTAAGCTATTTCTAGATTTTTTCTCATTTATAGTAAAATACCCTATTGGGGTATGGGCAGGAGAATGAAGATGTTGATATCGATGTAAAATTTTCATCGTCATAACCATCTGCCAAGCCTTTTCTCGACCTTGTTGGGGACTTGGGGTCGGCTCACAGTCGATGCAGCTGAACACCAGTATTTACTGATGTAAAACTTACTTATAATAAAGAAAACTCGATGTTTTGTGAAGTCGTAAAAACAGTGCGTAGCACGGGCGGCGCGTTAATAAAGAATACATTAATTACAACTAATACGTAATAACTTATGTTGTACTTGTGACGTATGGCAAAACCACACGTGAAATACTCGTGACAAAATGTTGGGATCAAAACAAAATTTCAAGTAAATACGACCTCCGATGTCAAGTCAACGTTGCTGACATTGTAACAATGCTGAATATTCATCGTTTGAAGTTTCTGGTGGCGATTGTTTGTAACATTTACAGATGTTTACATAAATGTTTGATAAATAGAAACAATGTAATTTTTGATACGGAAATATCTACCAGGAAAAAACGATAATCTATAATTGTATTATATTATAAATAGCTGAAACATTTGTGAGTTAGTATGATCAGCATAGCTATTCACAACCATTCAATGCGCTTCCGTATCGAATGAAATATCAATACATGTTATTGTAAGAGTCCTTGTGTCTAAGTAATAACAGCCGCACGGGCCGATCCATCAGGTTAAGCTACGCTTGCCGGGTTGGTCTGTGGATGGCTGACTTCATATGTATATACGGAAGAGTCTTCCGTGCCTCGGAAAGCAAGTTAAGCTGTTGGTCCCGGCTGTCATTCGTGGATCTATGAGTCGTTACGGGTCGAAGTTAAGCCCGAAAACCTTACAACCAGTCTTACCAAGGGGTTTTGTGTCACCCAGTAACTGGGTTGTGGAGGTAACATAGGCAGTCGCGCCATGTAAAATACTGGTATTCAGCTGCATCCGGTTAGACTAGAAGCCGACCCTAACATAGTTGGGAAAAGGGTAGGCAGATTGATGGATAATATTATCGTAGGAGTCCTATAAACGCTGTTCACAAATCCAAAGCCAATTTTTTTTGTCAGTTTAAATCAAATAGACGACCGCTATTCTTCCAACAGCTGTGTGCTGTCGAGGGCAAGGCAAATCAGCTTATCGAAATTTTCGATACTATAGCCTGTCGAATGGTTGTGAATAGGTATGCTGAACCGATTGTGAAAATTCTTTCATTAATTGGAAGCTACCTACATGAAAATTGGTAACACTCTTTCAGATATTTCATATGGTAGAAAAGTAATAAATTTATCGTCATTCGTATATTACTGTTAGTCCTTTTAATTATTAACGTTATGGTTAACCCAGGTTTTTTATTGCGTTGAAATCGTAACGAGTTTATTTATTTAACTATCTATGTACACACATATATAAACACAGAAGAAGAAGAGAACAGAAAAATAGGTACAGAAGTAGTACTTATTTGTAAAGAAATTTCTTCCAGCATACCAGCGATAGGTGAGAAGATAAAGAGATCTAGACAGCATGTGTACGGGTAAAAGAGAAAATAAAATATATTTATAATCAAAAAAATAATATTCACTTAATAAAATTAAACAAATAATATGGGAATATACTTACATACCTACATACTTCTAAAATAAATATCACTAAAATAATGCTAAAATAAAAATAAAAAAGTTAATGTTAAATATCGCCTGCTGAATTGAGCTAATAATGCACGTAAAATAAAACTGCATACTATTTAAGTAAATGATATTCTCATCCGCGAAGTTACATTCCGACCTTAAGGTAGCAGTGGCTTTTGCACATCGGAGGAATCTGACCGGTTATTTTGTTTCATCATTGGTTTCATAAATGTTTTTATTAAGTATACATACTCAATTGAATATTTAACTATTTAAAAGGGCATGTATTTAATCGAACCTCACAAAATGCCCATTTTGCGCTAAAAGTATTGTTTAACACTCTAATTTATATTAGAGTGTTAAATTCACAAAAAAGGCGCAATCGTTATCGTTGGCGCATCCTTTCGTGAACCTAAGATAACCATTAACATCAGAAGGTCACTAAGTTTTTAGAGGATTAAATAATTGCCATTTAAAAGTATAAGAAGGTAGGTACAGTTTTTGCGCGTAAATGTTCAAGAAAAATTAATCATTGAACATTGAACATTTTAGCGAAATTGTTTGTTAGTTTTACCTACACTTTTTCTATTACAGTTTTTAGAATTAACTTAAGTTAGTTATGAATTCCATAGATGAAAATTTTTGCCAAAATAAATATGATTAAAATGCAAGTTTGCGTTTCATCATTGCAGCTCAGATTCTCAGTTTCTTTTTTGTGTAAGATACGAAAAATATTTTTAACAAGGGGAAAATACCCAAGTAAATAAATAAAAAGTACAAATACCTGAACGTGTACTATAAAGCTTCCATTGAAGAGCAGGACGTTTGTCACAACAGACTCAAAATAACGAACTAAATACACTGACACGAACCGCCACAGAGCTACACTTATGTTAATTTATTTTATTCACATACAGGCAGGTCTCATTTGCTTTGCTTTTAATGTAGTTTTCAAAGTTAAACCTGTTTATTTTTTCATATTTTTTGTTAAGTTTGATTTGAAAGTGTTAATTATAATAAATCTCATGCATTTTTTTATAAACAACAAGTAAAATTGTTTGTTTGGAAGAGGTAATTTCGGAAAGTATTGATCTGATAACAAACATTATTTTACTGAAAGAAAGCTACCCTATTGTTAACGGTCATAGGTTGTGTCTTCCACGTGGGAGAAGAAGCTTCTTGAAAATAATAAAAATATTTTTTACACTATGTAGTGCTTTTTTGGAAGTTGGCTGTTTTTTATTTGTATTAATATATACTTATACAATATACCACTACTTGCTATGTAAACAACAGTGACAGCTACTTCCCGTCAAAGTACATCATCAAGAAACGCACACTGGAATTAATACGTATTATCGAAGTAAACGCAAAAACTACTCAAGCAAAGTTCATAAAATTTATTAACCCCTGACGCATACCCATTTGCTACAAAATAATTTTTAAAAACGATCCAAATATCGCGGAACAAACATATAAAAAAATACCGTAAAATTGAGAACCTTCTCCTTTTTGAAGTCGGTTAAAATACCCACATACCTAGGATGCTAATTTTAGTTAATTTAAAAATAAAAATGTAAAAAGCCGTAGTCGCCTTATATTGTAGAAAGAGAGACACCAAACAAGTTTTGTATAAAAACATCGTTATTAGGTAGGTATTACTATGTCGATAGATTTGCTTTATATAATTAACATGTTGATAATAATATTTGTAACCTTATGTTTTTGTAGTTCTTTTAAAATAATATGGCATGATTTTATTTTGTGATTCAAATACCGTGACCGAAGGCCCGTATGTATATTAAAATAGCACACTTGAACATATCTAATAGTCTTCAAGTACATTGTAATAAACTTAACAAGTATTAATATTGTTATCCTTGATGTATATTTCCGCATACAAAGATAATATCAAGAAAATGAGGGTTTTGCTAATTTTGATAAAAAGTTTTTTTTTTTTGATAAAAAGAGATTAGTTTGGATTTTCGGTGTTCACAAAACATTGGTCTTTATTTATTTAAAGTTCTAGCACACAACAAGGTCCAAAGGCGGACTTAATGCCTTAGGCATTCTCTACCAGTCAACCAAGGGTGGTGAAGAGATTAGGTGGCAGGTGCTTAGGTTGAGATGAACAATTTTTTTTTTTTTAACTATAAAAATTATATCATAATGAATAATAAATAAGATTGGTACATAAATAGGTTATAAACTTATAATACACATACAAGCATACATATCTACTATAATATATACTTAAATATATATATATATATATAAATTATCAAGGAAAAGAGGAGTTTAGATGACTCTACGCTATTCGTTGAAAATACCTCTGCAATTTCCGCGTAAATGCATACCGACTGGTGCCTTTTTATACATAGGAGCAGTGGTAGCGCAGAGGTATGTGCCTCGACTTACGACATTCGCACCCAGGCAGGCATTTTTTACTTTGTGTATTTAATTTCTTCACCACTGCTGCCAAAACGGCGAAAGAAAGCATCGTGAGGAGACCGGCCATTTCCCAGAACCAAAAAAAATCAAAGATATGTGAGATCCACCAACTTCTGACAGAGAGGAGGCCTGTGCCCCAGCAGTGGAAACATTAAAGGCTGATTATGCTATGCAACATATTACTCCGGATGTTCATTTTAATTACCTCGTAACTTTTTACAACACACTGTACTTAATTTTAATGGCTATGATTACAAAACATTATGCACAAGAACTAAAGTATTAACCTTATTGACATTATTAATGAGCAAAACATGACAGTCAGCACGAAAACTGCTTCAACGAACGTCAACGAAGGAAAAAAATACAAGAGCTATAAAAAGTGGGTATTACACTTAGTTGCTATTTATAGCGTATCTTCACAGCATTATAATTTAATTAAGAAAATAATGAAATAATTAAACATTCGACCTAACCGAGAAAATCGCAAGTTCACGATCGTTTCTTCTAAAGAAATATCCTGAATAACGAAGCGATAATCATCACGATTTCTATTAGAGCACGGAGGATCCTTTTAAACCTTCTTTGAGGGTGGAGGAACAAGTTGAAACATCCCTCCGTTGAAAGGAGAGGATCAGACAGCCAGACAGGAGATATTGTCCGGAGGGCCACTGACATAGAGACCACAGCATTTCTCTTGAAAGAAGAATTTTATTGATTTTTGTGAGATTGGTTCTTTTTGCAGGGCCAAAGAAATGAGGAAAGCCAAGGCAACTGTTTCTGTGGCAGTACCTTACAGATATTTTACGCTACCCATAGTTTTTATCCTGGGTGTCATTTTAAAATGGGGTGCTGGAGGCGAATACTCCGAATACCATGGGTAGCCAAACGCATAAATGTGTACGTCCTTTCTTCCGATTGTCTACAGTTTGCCTACAGCGTATTTTGATATTTTTCGGGCACATAATGCGAAGGGAAGATAGCAGTCTTAAAAATCTGGTCATTGTTGGCAATACGGAAGGAAAGAGAGCACGACGCCGGTCGCCAACATAATGGTCTGACCATAGAAATATAAATATCTATGGGTAAAAGATGCTACGTCCTCTTGCAAATTTCAGCAGGTGGTGATGGCAACTTTAGGCCAGAGTCACTGGAGGCAGATTGTTCGCAGTGACTACGATACTCAGTAAAGAGGGACCGATTGAAGAAGAAGAACTCGTTTTATGGGTACAGTTCAGGCAATTAAATACAGGAATTTATATCAATATTATGATGCCATCATTGATATAGTAATATATAAATCAATGCATGCTATGATGATAACCAAACGACTTGAGAAGTATTGTAGCTATGACTTTATTACCTTAACATCATGTTTAGTAGTGGTTGTTTCCGAGTTTTTATTATACATTTATATATGTATGCAATAATAAAACAAAACAAACCGATAGTTACACGTGTTTCTATCACTCGTCATGAATACCTAATAAACTATTTTAACGGGAATTAACAGTTGTCGCGTATCTGGTGAGGTTACTTCATGGCATTGAGCATAACCCAGGAGTACTGCAGCACCGGAATTTATGTGTACCAGACCGCTACGTGTGGAGGCGGCGCCTGGCCGTACCGGTTGCCAGGACCAACCTTCTCGCCAAAACACCACTGACCCGCGCAATTCGGGTTATTAACGAACTTCACTTCAATATCGATGTATTTACATGCCTTTTGAGGGAATTCGCAAAAATACTGTTGTTTTTTTATGTTATAGTGTAGATTAGACTTTATGTTGTTGTTTTTTCTTATTTAATATTATGTTTGTTGTATTTCAAAGTTTTAAATTGTAAGTAAGTTAACTTTAAGACCGCGCTATGGCATTAGGTATACACCTGTAATTATAGTTGTAAAATAAATAAATTACAGTGTAAATTATTATAACTTGTCCGTTAGTTGTGAATGTAAGCTGAAAACCCATCCACGCTTAAGCCAAATGTGACTGTATTCTGTTTGTTTTAAGATTTAAAAGATACGCACACATTTTTAGTATGCCCCGCTCCTATACAAAAAGATAATCAACGCAGTAGGTTTATAGTAAAACACACTGTAAGGCGTGCTTCGAATTTTGAAGCAAGTCAAAAAAAATTGTCTTTTGTGCATAAGGCACCAATTTTCTGATGTACACAATTGGTATTTAAGTCTTTTTATGTACGAAAGCCACAAAAGAATTCGATAGTCGTAATATTCTTAGACGTTGTCCGTGTTTGTTTACCTTCAAATTCATGATTTATCGCAATCACTACAAGTTCGGGTGTTTAGAAGGACATTGTGTAGTTTTGGTAATTTACGAATTAAAGCTGAAATGATTAGATCAAATATGTTTCTTTCGGTCTTTAAATTACCAATAAGGGCTTCTTCAAACAGGCGCGACGCGACAGCGCGACGCGACACTTGTAGAACAATTTCCATTAAGTTTTCATAGAAATTGTTCTACGAGTGTCGCGACGCGACCGTCGCGTCGCGCTAGTCTGAACGAGCCTTAATGGTGCTGCAATGAGGCATCATCATCTGTCTGGCTTTTTCAAGCTATGTTGGGGTATGGGGGTATGCCGCCGAATCCAAAATTAGATATATAGGGGAAACAGTTATGATTATAATATTAAAAGACCCTTCGTATTACAGAAACGCGCAATACGGACAATAGTCCGTATCCCCCAAACGGAAAGTTGCCGTCAACATTTCATAAAATTAGGCATACTTACAGTTCCTAGCATTTATGTCCTTGTACTTTTGAATAATATGGCTAAACAGATTAATCAATTTGAAACTATAGAGGATCGCGAGGTAAGAGAAGGTACCCGTAGAAACGACCTAAAAGGTGTGATCAATCCGATGTTCAATGTTGTGAAACACGTCCCCGATACCAATCAGTCAAATTATTTAACAGGTTGCTTTTAGATCTGAACAGCACGGTCCACACTAGTTCCTTTAAAACAAAACTAAAACAATTCCTATTGAACAAATGTATATATACCATTGAAGATTTGTAGTTTCTATCTGATTATTGTATTATTTAGAATTATTATATGACATACGTACCTAATTAGAATTAATTTTGTAATATCAAGGTTGCTTGGCTCTGTATTGTGTGTAATTTAATTTAAATGTAATGTTAAAATGTAGATTCAGATACAAATTATTGTTAATGAATAAATGACTATGACTATGACTACCAGTATTTTACATGAAGCGACTGTCAACCTGACCTTAACAACCCAGTTACTGGGAAATACGGTACCATAAAACACGATAACAAATGCTAAGTTATTTCCTTTCGTACTTTGGTCCATCGAATGAGTCCTAAGCATCAGAATTTATTCGAAGGTCGAACGAACGGTTTGGATTTTTGGACCGTACCTAGGTGAGATTAAACAAAGATTATGCTACTGATGATATTTTTCAATAAATAATTAAGTATTTATTTTAATAATATATTTAGTTCAGTTAGGTTATTTTATTTGTTATTTCAATAGTTTGTTAGTTATGATAGCTGAATAAAGGCCACAGAGAGGCGCGACGCCGATTCTGGTAGAACAATTTTCCATGAAAATTCATAAAAAATGTCCACTAAAGCCGCATCGTGCCTTTCTCCGGGAGCCTTAAGTTGGTGTAAAAGATAAAGTTCGTTTGTGCTTTAGGAACATTACAATTCTAAAGATTTTCACATAACAAACAAGCACACTAGATCAAGTCGGAAAGAGGTAGGTTAGAACTTAAGAGTGCAAACTAAAAATACATTGTGTATAGGAAACACTGACTACTCAAAAATACTCGGATGAGAAAATACTCTTATCGATAAGATAGGACATTTAATCAAGATACCCACAAACACTTGAAAACACCCACTGATAATAAACTGTGACACCGACTGAACTCCTAACATGTAGGCAACATTGTTTTGTATATTTAAGTCCTAATTTCCGTCTATAACATAGTTTTTTACGTTATTAATAATAAAATTAACAGTAGTTACCAATCGTTAATTGCGGCGAATTACGATACTAAAATTGTGCGGTTGCTTGCATACTTCTAATAAGTCAGAATTAAAGTTTAATACCAATTAAATTAAATTGCATTGTTACGTGCAATTATTTTGGAACATACCTCCGATCAAAATATTCCTCTCTTGCCCTAACCAGTTCTGTTTTTCCGGACTCATGTGAGAACTGGCGTCGTAACATTTTGACACAAAACACTTCACTATTTAATATAAATATCTCACATAGTCAATATTAACGAAAACATGTCTATATCACATGGCAATACCAGAAGATTCGAATTTTAAAACAAATATTTGTACCACTATGTTAAGATTAAGACATTGTTGCAGTAACTTGGAATGTTGAATTCCGATTGGTCCGCGTTGGTGGGGCGCGAAGAGGCGCGTGCGCGGCTGGCGACTGACGATGCGCAGGAGTCCACGCGAGCTGCTCGTCCCAAGTGACAGTTCTGACCTTGGCGTGTTCGCGCGATTATCGTTAGCTCCACCGTTTCTCGTATAAACCTGATCTTATCATTCGGAAGCGACCGCCGTCTGTCCGAGTTCATTCGCGTTACAAGCGTTAAACATAATATTGGTTACTAATGCTGGATAGCTACTGTGCTGCCATTGTTTCAGATATCTAATCAATTTATCAAATGCATGATGGCGCGGATTTGGATGTTATTATTAGTTATCTGCTTCAATGACGGCTTGTTCCATATTCGTCAAGAAATTTATGATAGAGAATCTGATGATGACCAATCAAACATGTTTAGAAGTGAGATGACTTGCAAGTCTTTAATCAAACAATATCGACTAAAAGCCTACAGTCTCCAAGGTTAGCTATATGCGCAATTTACTTACACTATGTACCTATTAGATAATAGTACTGAGTTCGATCTAAAGCATGCATGTCAAACTCAAAGTAATTGGTGGGCCAAATGCATAAAAAACTTAGAAGCAGTGAACTGCTGACGAGGCTGTTCTTAAAATTGGATTAAGCCGCAGGCAAATGCGTGGAGGGCTGCATGTTTGACATGCCTGATCTAAAGAGACGGCCGAATTAGATGGCCGGTGGAACAGACGAGTTCTGGAGTGGAGACCGCGTATCGGCAAGCTTAGCGTGGACCAACCACATTAAGAAAGTAGCTGGGACAGACTGGATGCGAAAGGTGGAGGACAGGGTGTTGTGGCGCAGCCTGGGAGAGGCCCACGTCCAGTAGTGGACTGCGATAGGCTGAGTTTGGTTTGAGATCTAAAGGAGGATGTCCGTAATGTAAACAGACTCGATGCTCTTCTCATGTCTATATCGGAAATAGGTCATAGAAGTCAGTAATATGTTGAAGGCTAAAGAAAAGAAGGATCGACAGTGTGAAAGATGATTTGGCTAGAAAGGGGTGAACATTGACATCATCATCTGTCTAGCCTTTTAACAATGTTGGGGTCGATTTCCAGTCTAACCTGATGCAGCTGAATACCAATACTTTACATGGAGTGGAGTGACTGTCTATCTGACCTAGTTACTGGGGTAGGTAATACGATGCCCCTTGGTAAGACTGGTTGTCAAGTCTGGCTGACGACCCGTAACAACTGCCACAAATCCACGAATGACAGCCGGGACCAACGGCTTAGCGTGCTTTCGGACGCACGGAGGACTCTTGGTATATAAAGATGCTCATCCATCCACGGACCAACCGCGGGAAGCGTAGCTTAACCTGATCGATCATACCGTGTGTCTGTTTTAGGTACTTAGCCACAAGCCCCTCGTGAGCACTGATATGATTGCTGATAAAGGCGTATTGATTGAAGAAGACATGGTGCTTCGCTTAGCCCAAGAACAATGAGGTCAGAGGGATGGTGAACTGCACCTAAATTAAAAATATTAAAATGCGTAACACAATAAATCAGAATCTGAATATTTTACAAGGATATTGCTAATCCATTGCTTCATACGGAAAATTGTCTGCTCAACAAACGTTAAAATAATGCAATGAATGTTGTAGAAATGTTGTAGAAAGTAAGCCATTCCATTACCCCTCTGATGATATAAAAAAAATACTTCAAAAAAATAAAATCGAATTCGAATCGAGAAATTGTTCACATTTTATATAAATTGGTTCTTATTAGCATATTGTTCGTTGAGAGACCGAATGAATCAGCCTTGTTAATCTGTGTTGGGTCGACATTGACCGATATACCTGCACGGTTGACCATTGGCTGACCGCGTTTGTGAGTTGACCCGTGCCGGGCCGCAGTAAAAAAAAACCGTTTTCAACTATTAATTAGGTCCTATCTCCTATGCTGTATTTGTCCATGATTCCAAAGAAAATATTCTGATTCGTCGAATTGCTGTAAAAAAATCAAAATAAAGAATGTATTAAGTAATAAATTAGAAACCGACTTACTTAAGTTGAACTTCACCCATAAGACCCACAATACAAGCAAAAAATATGATACAAAAACGTAAAACGTAACGTAAGGTACCCAAACGTTACAAACAAATAAAATGAATATACAAATATGTACAATAAGTTTTACGTGTAATACATGCTTAGAGAACAAATTATCGTACGAATAGAAAAAAGCAAATTGTGGAAGATAGAGAGAGAAGCAAAAATCAACATTTCTTGTTTGCATAGAACACAATCGCATGTGTTCCGTGCATGGTATTTAGAAACCGAGTGACGTCATAGGCTATCCTCTCCATACTAGAAACAGCCATATAAAACGTAAAAACAAAAGAACTGGGAATGGAATTCTGACGTCAATGCAGTCAGTCCTTCGAACTTAGCTCTTATAAACATGGAGGCCCATGTAATGTTGTGGAAATAATTTTCCTGGCCAATAAAGCTACGGCCAAGGCTGTTATGAGCCGGTAGACTCAGTTAGGTGTCAACATGGCAACATTGACCGACATAGAACATCGCGCGACGTTACGACTAGTTTCATCATCGAAATGCCTCACCTTAGTGATTTAGCGAGAGAGGGGTGCCCCCAAAGTTACGTGATTACGTCATAAGAGAAAACAGGGCTAGTAACAGTATTTTCGAAATTTTACAAGCACGGATTTACAAAAAAATCAAACTTTTTGACGACGCCTGAGATAATGTTCATGAAACATTTTCGGAATTATACCTATTTTATCAATGGCGAATGTTACAAATTACAATAGAGATGAAGAATGTGAAGTCAAAAGGATCAATATTTTGGAATATCTAAAGTATTATTTTAAACCAGTCAATTTCAAAACAAATCTTTAACACAATTAAGAATTAATGAGCTGATAAGCGTGCATCCAACCAAACACAACTAGGAATAATAACTGTAAAGCCTTGACTAGAATACTTTAAACATTAGGATTTAGTACATGGTCTTCAACTTTCTCAACTCTAAACCAGAGACAAAGAAATATTATTCTCATTAAATTAGAATTACCTAAGGAAGAGGACATCAACAGGATAACAGATGGCTTTAAAACATCCTGTCCTCAGAGTATTTAGCCGAGTTTTGTATATTTACGTAAATCAACTGACCACAAAGGCTAGTTATCTGGCGTGCAGCTAAGAAAACAAATCAAAGAAGTTGCGTGAGTATCTAGTCCGTCAGTATATAGACAAAATATTATGTAGTCTTGTTCCTTGACTGAATTAGTCTAGAATAGGTCGTGGTGCGCGACCCACGTGCCCTTATCTTCCGCTTTGATGACTTGAGCACGAGGTCATCATATGGGTGCTATGACGATAACAGCTCTAATCTCTATGCTTTGTTTAGATTTACAGTGTTGTACATGAGTTTAACTTGGATGATTCTAACACTGCCCCGTTTGTCTAGTTGGCCTAGTCGTCGTAAGCGGTACTTCTAAGCACGACGGCCTGAGTTTGAGTCCCAGGTCAGGCAAAATGTTACAGGGTGTTTCTATTAGGAATTTCATCGGCATCTGGATTTTTGCCCGTTAGATGGCCATAGGCTCGCACCCTATTAAATGAGACTTAAACATAGCTGGCAAAATGCGGGAGTACTATAGGAACACCTTCATTTTCGAACACAAAATTGAATGCTTGTCAAAGTAGAATATGAAGCATGACTTTCAAGTTGAAAAATTATTAAGTCACATCTGGGATTGTGATAAAATCGAAAGTGCTATCTTATCACTATAGAAGTGCTTACTTGTATTGTACTAACACTATTTGCAGTGATATCAATAGTGTATTGTGCGATAAGGTACTCATTACCAAGCTTAAAATGCTAGTACAATTTCGCGAAAAATCAGTTTTTCTGCCAAACTGTTCTCAGCAATATCAAATTTATTCACTAAGAAAGGACACCAATATTTTCCAGTCTAAATTAATTTCGTTCTGGATACAAATCTTTCAATACGAAATCAATGTATCAGCATGATAGTGTAAATTGACACTTCATATACAAGTTTTAAAATACCGGAATTTGGTCCTATGATACGGTACTGGGCGCAGTACCGACTTTCACTTTCCATTTGCGGTGACATGACAACGTCATCGGATTGGCATGTCTTATAAAACGATTGATTTAGCAGGAAGTAATTACAAAGAGGAATTATGAATATGTATGGACTACTACTACTACGACTAGTGCGTTGGTGTTTTCCCAGGGGGCTAAAAGAACGTGGTCGAATGCCGACAAATGCGCGCCCTGACTGGACAGGTCTACTCAATCTGTGAGGTTCTCTCCTCAAAATACTATTTCAGACACCGATCTGCATGGCCTTCACATGATCTGACCAAGATTATGTCTGGACTTTATAAGAGACTGACGTCTGAGTTTGTTTCGGCCTTTCTTCTCAGAGTAATTAGATAGGAAACGCCAACATCATCTAGCTTCCTTACCTTGTGTTTTATTTGATTCGGTGTATTTATTTTTTTGGTTAGCTTTTATAACTTGGCGCTTACGGCCAGTATTGGTCCACACTACCTCAAGACAAAGAAGAATGGAAAGAAGAGGCTTTTGCCCTGCATGGGAAAACATAGGCTAAAAATAAAATAAAATACCTATTAAAATAATGAATCCATGAAAAAAAAAACGAATAAATAAACAGACTAAAAATAAAACACAACATAAGGATGGTCTCTAGTCTCATTATCAACGATGTTTTTTGTTTCAACAATACCATCACACACAAATAATATGATACGATAACAACTTGTTTTATCATGTTGTTTATAAAACAAAAACGCTATATTAGCATTGTTCAAGAGTATAAAACAACATTATTACCGATATACGGCATTTGTTATATAACATTGTAGCGTTTAATTGACCTTTGCAAAAGAGTGTTTTACTTTTACATGCATGGTTTGAGAACTACAAAACAAGTGATAGCCCCCCAAACGAAAGATGAACTGATTATCAGTCCATCTTCCGCGCCTCAGTATAAAAAAGTGGCGAAGAGTCAAAGACAGAGAGAGGAAAAAGAAGCTTCATAGGATATCCATCAGGATGTCTACTCCCTAAGCACGACATCTGTAGTTTCGGCTGAAGTCACGGACGACTCCTACTCCGTATCACGATGTGACAGTAATTGTCCCTACTCCCGACGTATTTTTTCCCTTCCCAAAAAGTTAATTAATCGGATGTAGAGCTCACTCCGAAGCTTCGAAATTCTTTCGAACGGACCCGTATGTTCGTCGATGGATTTAGAGAGTAGGCCCCCCTGAATTGGAATGAAAGAAATACCAATGCTAAGTTTCTGAAAATGACCAAAACAAAAACCCTTACAGGTACAGCTAATATAAATAAAACAAAATAATGTTTTATGTCAAAAGTTTGATAAGAAAAAAAAACCACCAAGGTCAGTAACTTTACCATAGTAACCGAAGTGTAAACAACCGAGGTGGACGAAAACGATAAAAGAGTCATACATACGAAATTATGTTGGTCATTTTCTTTGTCCAATTAACTAATATTGATTTTGTCAGACCAACTGAATCACGCTACTACCAAAACTATCCGATTCAATTCGTTCATCGATGATACAGATAAAGAACACAAAATCAGCTGAATTTTTGGCAAAATATAGAATAAATTGAAGCTAGCCTTCGATAATTTTAACATTTTTACGCACAATGCAGAACAGGTTTGAGGAGCAATACCATTTAAAAATACCACATGGGAATGCATGTATTCGCATTGATTTGTATGACTATAATTTAATAAGCAAAAGAAGGTTAGGAGCTGCTGAACTGCTGACCGATCAAGAATCAATCATGAGATTTATGGGCAAATGAACACGTATACAATGGACTGAACTTTTTTCGTGCCAATGGCACAACGTTCACCTTAAGACAAAACTATATAGTTTTATCGAACTCTGTGCACGATGGCAGCCACCGGTCACTAAAATAGTAGCTCAGCTGTATCAACCACCGATTCTCGAGTATATGACCACTGGTTCGAGTGACTTTCTATGATCAAAAATCAAATACGGGTCTAAGCCGAAGTCTAATAAGAGAAACTCAAAAAGAAGTGATTTAGGTTAAGCATTCGACACACACAATCATGGTACTTGAAAGGTTTTCAAGCTGTACAACGCCATTTATTAAATTCATATTAGATTTCAATCATTGATGCCAAATGGTGCATCGGGAAAACCATGTTCACGATTACAGCATACTTGGCACGACTCCCACAGGTGTCCTTTTGTGACAACAATAAAATGATCCACATGCGTTCATACAGGACAGTAAATTGATACCTTCCATAAATGGGGCGGACGTGAATAAATTGCAGAGCACAATACCTTCTGCACATGAGGAAGAGTGCTATATGTACATAGAAATATGAAGCTTCTCTGTATCGCTAAATGGTTTCCGTGTTAGGGATTTAAAATATGAATATGAGTTAGAGTTGCTACTATACTAAGTTTAAGTTTATTGGTCCTTTCGGACGGTTTAAAATGTAGAGAACCAGAACAGTCTAGATTTTTGATAATACGTGTACTTTGTGGAGGTGTGTTTCCAAATAATGTAATACATACATACACAGCGTACGTAATACATACACAGCTATTATGAACTCTTAACATAGTAGCAGTGGAGATAGCCATTTTTGCATTGGGATTTGTGTTGTACCCGTAGTGATAGTTGTAAGTGATTAATAAATAAATAAATAAAAAATTGTTAGCTTCTATCCGGGACTTTTCATACCAATTCATCAATCATTTTGAAACCAGATAACAAAGTTAATTACAATTGTAAAAACTAAGGTGTTTGAAAGCAGGATATCTAGCGAGTAGCGGTAATTGCTAAGATAACAATGCAAGTGAATGTATGAGAAAGGCTAGTCTTAGAAAAAATATGCAAGTTAATTGTATTTTTTGTGAAAGTAAAAACTTGTAGACTGAAACAAAGAGTTTGCTAACATATACAAATAGCTATTTAGGTGGTCATGGTCTGTAGAACGTGGACTAGACAGGTATAATAGATTATAGAATGGCTATTGGTTAAAATCTCAATTTTGTTTTGGAAACAAATGTTTTAGATTGTTTACTTTGATTTTGCTGAACAAAAGACAGACAAATTATATACAGGGTAAGTTTTTATCCAGTGCGCAAACTGTAACCACAGCATATCATTCTAGACCCCCAGCTCATAAATTTTTCGTCCGTTATATAAAAAAAATCAGCTGTTTCATTGAAAAGTGCAATACCTACGCGGTCAAAATGTATGGAACAGCTGATTTTTTTTTGTATAACCGACGATAACTTTTTTCGCTGGGGATCTAGTATGATATGCTGAATTCATGGTTATAATTTGCGCACTGGATAAAAACTTATCTTGTATAAGTATGTACCTATCCTAGGTATATGTATTTTTATGGAAATATTATATGGGAGCTCCATTTAATATCTCAAAAAAAAATATCACACATCAAAAAAAATATCATCGAATTTGATAAATAACTGTTCTAAAATAAAGAATTGATATGTCATATCTTTTACGAAATTCGAAATCAACCGTGTTAAAGAACCCCCCCAGTGGGGTTCCCGCATTGTCGTTGCGGGGGGGGCTCAGTAACCGTGGTCACCCTCCCACGGTGAAGCGAAGAGGAACCCCAAGGTGGGGCCGCTCGTCAGGGCTTGTGCCTCCAAGCCGACGACGTAGCGGCCAAAAAGTAGGTTGCGGTGAGGTGCATCGCAACTGAGGCGGGCCGCGATGTCGAATGGGAGGCATCGCGGCTGAGGGTTACAGGCTGCGGTGGAGGAGGAGTGCCGGTACTTCTGAGTAGCGCTCTTCCCTTCCGTAGCCTGGACGGGGCCGCCACCGTTTGATGGCGGACGCGGTGGGGCCGCAGGGGAAGAGGAGTGTCGGTATAGCGTTGGCCGCTCTCCCTATCCCCTGCGGCCGAAAAGTGGTTGGCAGCGGGGCCACTGTACTGACCCGTCGCAGGAGGACGTCAGCAGCAGCTGGTGGGGCCCGCAAGGGCCGATGCCTGCTAGGGGTGCGGGTTGTTCGAAAGAGATACCGCGGCCCCTGGCAGACGGGCAGCTGAAGGAACATGGGTGGGTTTTAGTCAGTAAAAGTCTGACACGCCCTCCTGCTCCAACCAGAGCGGGAGAAGTCATTTGATGATTTCCCACCCACAAAAAAAAAAAAAAAAACCGTGTTAAAGAAGTCCTCGCGCTCACTTGGGAGTGGCGCAAGGAGGCCAAACGCCGGGGCGTAACTCCGCTGCCGCGGGAAGTCGCGGCACGGCGGACAGAGCTCCGGCAGGATCTCATGGCGACGTGGAAAGTGCGATTGTCGCAACCAAGTGCTGGGCACGCCGCGATTGCGGCGGTAAGTCCCCTCTTTGAGGAGTGGCTTGAGAGGCGGCATGGCGTCCTCACCTTCCGCCTGACACAGGTCCTCACCGGACATGGCTGTTTCGGGAGGTTCCTGTTTCGGATAGGGCGGGAGGAAACGCCCGGGTGTTTCCATTGCGAAGATCGCCCAGAGGACACGGTGGAGCATACGGTGGAGGTCTGCCCAGCTTGGGCGGAGCAACGCCGTGTCCTCGTGGAGGTGATCGGCGGCGGCGATCTCTCGCATCCGACCCTGGTCCAAGCCATGGTACGGAGCGAGAGGGCATGGCTGGCAGTCGCCTCCTTCAGCGAAACAGTTATGCTCGCAAAGAGGGAGGCGGCGCACGTGAGGGAGATGCAGTACATGCGCCCTCACAGCCGTGGCCTTCGCAGGAGACGCCCTGGGCGTCGGGAATCCCAGGATGATTCCCGGCCACCGTAGGCACGGGCTTGCGGACGGCGAGTAATGGGTACCTCGCTGTCCGGTAAGGACCAAGCCCGGGTCGATGGCGCGTTGTGTTCCACGCGCGCCTCAAAGAGATGTCAGCAGCAACAGACGGGCCCGCAAGGGCCGATGCCTGCCGGGGGTGCGGGTTGTTCGAAAGAGATACCGCCGCCCCTGGCACACAGGCAACTGAGGGAACACGGGTGGGTTTTAGTCAGTAAAAGTCTGACACGCCCTCCCGCTCCACCCAGAGCGGGAGTAGTTATTTGATGATTCCACACCCAGAAAAAAAAAAGAAAAAAAAAAAAAAAAACGTGTTAAAGAAACTACTGGATATTTGCCTTAATGGCAATCAGTTTACCTATCATCGGCATCGAAATTGGAACGGTACGACAAGAAAATTGAATAATCAATATCGATTGGATGGCCTTAACTGCACCGATTAGGTGCGAGATGACGGAATTAGAACATTGATGGTTTAACAGACTTAGCGGCGAAATTCGGATTCAAGCTGAACACTAATGGAAACTAAGGCATTCTCTGTACTCATCATAAGCTTAACTTTAAGGACGTTCTTGGTCTTCTAAATCGACTATTTTGGGAGTACCGACAGATATTACCACACGTGTAAAGTACTAGTAGATATATAACGAGAATTTGTGACCAATTAATATTACTGAGATAATTAATGCTGCAGGGGAGTATTGTAGGCCCTTGAACGGGACCGAAAATAGTGTCTTGAGGAATTCTTACTTTATTATGACGTAGTTGAGGACAGTTTTCATAAAAGTATTTTTATATTACTGTAGGTAATAATCGTCAATATTGCTAAAACTTGATAATTGCTAATTGCACAATAAGCCAATCTTCTTATTTGCTGTATTAATCGGCGTACTAGTGAAACGTTGTATAAAAGCAACATGATACGTTGTTTTTTTTTAAACAAGCACGATGCGATTTAAAAGCATTTCTACTCTCCCAAGCGACTAGTACTTCAGTGAAGACTTTAAAAGTAGCGAAACTAAATAATATTTGAAGTAGGGGAAACTGAAAGCCGAATAGCGCAGTGCAGATTTTTCTCACAAAACACAACGTATATATGACATAACACTGTGGATCTAACCTATTCCAAAATACCACTTGGCTCTGAACTGTCCGGAAATTATACAAATTGCACAATTTACTCGTGCTAGGTGTAATTAAAGCTACACTGATTTAGATCCTTATCACCCAATAAACCAAGCATATTTGCATCTCCTGAAGTACTTGCGGTACTTCAGGAGATGCAAATATGCTTGTTTTATTAGGTAGGTACTTTAAATGATGCGTGTTATTATATACTGTTGTATGATACGTCGCTAATATAGGCTGCTGCGGTGTTCGGCTTCATATCCGTAGGCCTACCACTTCATCCTCTTAGGACTGCTCTTGTAGACTGTAGATTTAATCGACTTTTTGACAATTCAAAAGTGCTTGTAAATGTTTTAATTGAAATAAATGCTTTGAGTTTGAGTTTAGACTATTTTCTATTTTATTAAGTATCTGGTGCTTGTTGACAGGTCTACACTGTCCTTCCGTACCTACTGTAATTTGTTGGAACTGTGCACCAAGCTTTTGACATTATGAAACGTCGCAATGACCATGTAGGTTTATGTCATATAAACTATTTTGATTCAAACCTGTTTCAATTTTCAACTATGGGAGATTAGCCGAACATTTGGTCTTTGGAGACGTGGATAAGGCTATTTTTTTTTTGTGGCAGATAGAAAGTTTAAAACATTTAAAAATGCTATCGTGCTAAATAACCCATGATGAAAAAATATTAGGCAGTCAAGCATGTCAGTCGAGTCTGACTGTTGAGGTGGATACGGTAAGATAGCCCGGGAAATTCAAATTTTCTTCACGGACTTGCTACTCTGGCGTTTCCATCTTAAGTTTGCGCCGTACTTCTGGCCCAAACTTAAGATGACACTCTTGATAACAGTTTATAGGTGTCATTTTACGTTATTATCAGTACCTAGGCTACTAGATAACTGCAGGAGTACCTATATTATGTCTCTAAACGGTCGCCTGGCATATACAGTCTCGCCTGCTTGTAATTCAACACACCCTAATGGCACCTAAGCAGGTTGCGTAACGAATGGGCACATTACGAAATCGTTATATACCTACTCTGCATACAAGGCATTAAGTACTAAAGATATAAGCAACGGACTCATGTAATGTACATTAATATCTCATGGAAGCAATTGCGGCTAAACTAACATAGAATAATTTATACGTCAGACGTACAATTTCAAAGATAACATTTATGTTGCGGATAGGACATAACTTTTTTTTCGTAGGCGAAATCCTCATGATACCTACCCTCCGTCTGGAAAGAACGAACGGAGGGTCGTGTCGGATTCCTACCGACTAAAAACCCACTGTGCCTTCTAGTACCACGTCCCGGGGGCCCGGGAGATATTTGTACATTCGCTGCACCCCCGCCATGCCTAGTGAGCCCCATCACCCAGTGCGGCCGATCCCATGACCGCACAACCTCTCATTTAAAGTACGCATACTGCGTGCCTCCTCTTTGAGCCTGACTGCTCGAGCGACGACACAGCCCCAAATTCGCTGCAAATTCGGATAGGATATAGCTACTTCCTTTCTTACATTTTACATTACCCGTTCAAGGAATTAATAATGTAACGAGGACTGACGAAATGCCAATTAGCAATAAAAAGTATACCTACTGTTATTTTTACAATAGTTAGCGATTTTGTAAGAAGTTAATTTAGTAGAGTAGTTATTGGGTGGTCAACGGGCACGTAAGCTTGGAATGAGCTACGATAACGCTCGTTATGTCTCGTCTATATTGAAATTACTAGGTGGAATATATATTTGTAATGATTACGAGTTGGATGTAAATTATGTGCATCTTAGATCATAGGGAAAAGATATATATGATCAGTTTTATGGTGAAGTTGATATAATTATGGATATTATGACATAAGAGCAGAATCATATTATTCTGCCACATTCAGAATGTTCCTTCGTTAGTCCTTAGGAATCTTATTAAGGAAGTGTCGAGATGGATTGGCACGACTTGTCTTTTTCTTCGTTGATTTAAGTTTTAAATGATACTCGAGTCTAAGCAAGTAAGATAGCAAAGCCACGGACGGAGAATTACGATAAGCAACATCTTGACAACAGTTAATGCATTTGATTAGTTTCAGTTGCTGTCTGTATACGTTTGGTTTATAATAATTAATGCGTCAGGGAGTATATCGTCATGGCGCGGAATCTGTAAATAATATGAACTTTGTCCTTTAACGAGAAAGTGAAGTATGTTTATGGGAACTCACTTTTGAACCTCAGTTTTGTATTAACGATAAAAGTAGAACATGTTTATAATATAGTATCGATTTTATTTTGCCCATTGATTACTTGACGCCATTGTGTTAATCATCATCGATGAAGGCCACCTAATAAAACATTTAAATAACACGCTTTCTACATTCATTCTTTTACCATGATCTAATTGATTATTTAATAATAAAACACTATGCAATTACAATAAAATATAAACATTCCACAAACAATATCTTGCGTAAAGTAAAACATTAAGAGAACGGAGTGGATTTAGTGCGATTACGCGGTTATTGCATAGCCGCGGATATGAAGCGTTGCATACTGCATGAAAGCAAATATTGCTAACTAACGGACGCCATTCTGACTTGTGAACGTGTAGGTTTCCCTACTGATATTATACTTACACACACATCACAATGGGCCATATAAGAAGGCTGAAAAGCACCCAAAGGGCAATGGAAAGGGCTATGCTTGCGATGCAGAAATGAAGAGATCCGTAGGATAACCAAGGTAACCGACATAGCCTGAAGAATTAACAAACAGATGGCCGGTGGGGCCGAAGAGGTTCTGGAGAGTACAAGAAGATGTAGCGTTGAAAGGCGTCCCACAAGATGGAGCGATGACCTAGTGGAGGCCGCAGGAATCCGCTGGATGCGAAAAACACAATACCGGTCGAAGTGATGGTGCTTGGGTTGTCACCCAAGCACCATCACTTCGACCGGTATTATATATATACCAGCAGACCAGCAGTGGACGTCTTCCAGCTGAAATTATGATGATGATGATGTTGACACACATCACAATTAATAAGACTCTGTGAGGTTTTAGAAATATTTAGACATGCTTTGCTAGTAAACGATACAAGAGAAGAATTACAACTTTGAACGAGGACTGCAGAATTTTTATTAATGTTACGTGTCAATTAATAACAGTTTTCAATTTTCTCTAAAATATGCAGCGAAAGTGCTAACATCAATTGGATTCAAAGAATACACAAATGTAACGGAGCGAACAGTGTATCTTAATTATGTAAATGAGCACGTGATTTAAATCGAGACCACGAACTTAATTTGCGAAATCATTAACATTCTTTGATTGATTAATGACATAACAGTTTCAAACATCATAGAGAAGGCATTGGTCGTTGCTAACGCTAACGTGCTTCTTAATGAAGTTGTGTTTCCATAATTCCATGGGCATATCTGAGCGGGAAAGCCTGCTTGAAACAGGATCGACTTTCTACAAACGATAACCTCGACCGGAGTGAACTGAATGGTGCTGCTTACAATTAGCATCTATTCGTATCCTTCGTGGTGCATTATGACGTCAGAATGCACGAATGCAGTGTGGGTCATCATTTAAAAAATGAAGATGAGCATCGGGTATGTGGCACCTCCTTTCTTTGGTGCTGCGATTACTCACGACTATTGTTTGCAGCCTCCCCTTTTCCTGTTTGAGTGGCAAATGTACAAGCCACTTGGCCAACTGTTTGGTTTTTCTGAGCCGCATGTTAAGTATTTTAGTACGTTTAATGTTCAGAATAGGATTGTTTTCAGATTGAAAAATATACGAGTATATTTTTCAAAACAATATTTCAATAAAGAAAACTAGGTCACAGTGACACAAAGCATCAAAACATCACAACAAATTTAATTGCTGTTGCAACCGTTTACCATAACATTTGCAAATGATAGTTCCGAACACAACTTGGAATATATTGACCAAGATAGCGAAGGTTGAAACCGCAACGCATCAGCTGCTATCTGGGTCGGAACGGATGTAAAGACATAAGGTACCGAGTGAAACCATAGAACTACTATCCACAGAGCCGTTTGTTGGTCTACGGAAACTTGCATTGACTTGATATTATTTTCATAAAAGAGAAAGGTCGATAAATCAAAGCAAATATTGGTCAATTTGAGTGGAATATTATTTTGTGTGACATATACTTGCACATGATATTTGAAAGACATGTGAAACAGGTATATCTGGAACGTTGCTCCAATTGCGTTGGCCCAGAGTCTAGAATGTAGGTAACGGTATTCGGTGTGAACTATAATAATTGCCTGGAAATTATTAGAAAAACTTAAGGCCGTGCCGACTGTTTAGGTCGTGCGTGCATCACGATCGGTTTCTGCGTTTTCCAAAAGCTGCAATTTTACAACCATACATTTCATTCATTTTATCCGCTCCACATATTTTTAGTTGGGGCGGTGGCAACTAAGCGCGAACAGAACCTTCATAAAGAAGACTAAAGCGGATGGTGACTTTTCTTAAAAATGCGACGATACAGAAATAAAACGCTATATTATACAACGTGAATTTTGGTCAACGTTGTAATGTAACCGGCAAAAATATGATAACATTAAAATAGTCGTGTGTAATGTTGAGACATACAATATATGTGGCATTGCAGTTTCAATCACAGTCTAATACGTCGGACACGACACCTGAGCTAATTAGGTCATTTACTCGCTGCATGTTTCTGCAGTCGTTCGGAATTCTCGGCGAGAATGACATAATAATGATAAAAATGCTATTAGGCTAATTGTTTATGTCTTTATCGATGTTTCTGGTGGTTTTTAGTACGCCGATAGTTAGAACGTTGATAAATTACATACTGGAAGAGCTGATAAGGACCGAGCGGCCAAACTAATCATGTAACAAATAGCACGTGGAGTATGCCAGTGTTTGGTATACACTTACGGCCAAGTACCAGACCTTCGTCGCCGGTGTGTCCTGGGCTGCTGCTCCGGCGTGTGCAGCAGGGCTTGCGGGATCAGGCTCTTGGACGGCTTACGTCTCGTCAGCCGGTACTCCGGTCTGTCAGCCGAACTTTTGCACAATCTCAACGTCGACAGTTCACTCTCCGAACCACACCACGAGGAATCCATGGACAACATTGTTTCACGCTAGTTTTAACACATCACTAAACATAAAATACTGTTCAAAAGTTTTCTCACGAGCAACCTTGGAATCTGCACTGTTGCAACAGCAATTTGGGACGACCGATCCAACAAACTCTACGAGTTACTGGAGGGCCTTTGAAGTTCTTAGAGGCCTCTTCAATTCTTGCAACTTTTAGGAGAATATGTCCAAAAACTCGTGTAAAATGTTGCAATTGACAATGTTTTGGTGCGGCAACCTTCTTCAGAGGAATCGGCGCGCGAAATTGCGTTGCAAAATTGATACACGTGAGGCTTGTCCAATATATGGATGGCTGAATATTGCAAAGCTTTGTGCGAGTCGTGAATTATGAATTACTGTAGCAAGTATATGGAAATGGTTTGCGGTAAGTATCGCGCAAAGCGGATCGGAGGACCGCGAGCCGCGACCGAGTACGTGAGAGTGCGGGAGCCGTGGCGGCGAGATGCGGCCGACTGACGGCCCGAGTGCCGCGAGCAGCGAACCTCGTGCCACCACCACGGTGCCGCCGAATGCTCAAAAATTGCAAACAAAAGGTGTCTGGACGCCGTTATCGCCAAGATTGTGGCCACAAGGAGGGCATCGTGCTGGATCACGCCGACTTTGTTGTGACTTAAAGAAATTATGTTAATCTACTTGCCTGTAGCGCACATGCTCTTGTTTTTATCGCGGCAAGTAAGGCGTGTCGAAATTTCAACACTACATGGCCTGTGAGGATGGTTACCGATATTCCTTGAATGAAAAGGCGGATGTAGTTCCACTACTGCAAGGACCAGAAATTAAGGTTTTGAAACTTCTAGGCAGCAACATAACGTTGAAATAATTTACCCTCAAACAACGCTAGTCAGACAAAACTATCAATTAAGGTCAGTACTAATTGATAAATATTAGGAGAGCGTACTACAAATATTGGGACTAGTGGTGGAGAGGTAAAGGTAGAATTAGGCCACCGAAAGCTTTTCTTATGTTACATACTTTTCCTATGTCTTTTGCGACGAAGAATATTCTTGTTTTTAATTCCCAGAGGGAGTAAATTAGGATAAATAGGAATAGGAGTCACGAAGAAAAAACACCAGCAAAAACAGTGATAATCACCTATAATGAACATGACGAGCATTTTTGGTGATATGAAATTCACATTCAAGCTTACTTTAATAGTAATATGTACTGCCCTCTTTCAACTGCGGAAATGTCGTCCATTTGTCCGTCACAGTGGCTGGGTCTATGGTGTGCACATCACGTGTTTTTGATCATGGCACGGATAGGTTTAGAAGGACCACTGCGATATCATGCCAAACGGCGCAGGGATGCCGTAAGTGCCCTGCATCCTGGTTCTAGATTGCAATCACAGCAATTGTTCGGCTTCTTTCAGATCCATTTCTAGCTAATAACTATCAAGCAGTATTTTGTGACTAAAGGGCTCTTCCGCACTGCCCTCAGGTTGTGTGACTTGCTTTTTGCATCTGGGGTCCTATGTTCACTACGCTTTCCTTGTAGTTGTTGAGGTTGAAGACTTTCCCTGCCTGGTCCTTAATCACCACAAATCTTTCTGCACTCTTTGTCCTATTAATTCTTCATGACCGATTACATTAATTCTGGTTTCTGGACTATTTTTGGTGGTCTTTTTTACACTTGTTCATCGTTGTGAGTAGGTCTTCTGGTACTTCTCCCCTTGTGTCGAGTACACATCGCATGCTACCCAAACATGTTTTTATTGCTAGTTGCTAACCCGATTGGCACCTTATTTAAAATTCGATTACGAGATATGTACATTATGCAAAATATTTCTTTGTCATATTTTTCTGTTCATTTCAAATAATACAGTTAATTATGACGAGTGCAGTCGGATGTTTGGAATTAATTAATTAGTGGTTCGTGTACAATCTCCATTTTTGTTGCAGAATATACAATCATAAAAGAAGACTAGACCGTTTCTAGCGATCCGCTAAATAATGAAAGTGTTTGATAATTAACAACTGCTAGACACGCAGCAGACCGAAATGATAAATGATCAACATCATCATTGTACAAAGAGGAAAAGTTCGTACTTTTCTAACGAGGATGCAATTTGTTAGACGCGTCATCATGTGTATGTGTGTATTTGCACAAAACTTGTGTTTAGTTATCAACTTGCTTCCCTTAACAAAATGACGAATATGATATTTATCATAATATATTGATGTTGTCGTAGGCATATGGTAATCTTTGCTCAATACCATAAGAGTGAAGGTGAGCAAATAATTAATGTGAATGTCAAAAAATAGTGATATTGTGTCGCCATGCTCATGTATCCTCATTTATTATGCAATGACAGATTCTGTCATTCAGATTTTACTACGAAGGAAGCAAGGAACATAAACTCACCTAGGGAGTACGGCGAGGATCGAAGCATTCTTGAAAAGGCCAGTAAAAGGACCGAATTATTTCTGAGAGTAAAACGGTTACACAATAAGGTACTTTTCCTGAATTGTATAAGTTATTAGGGGGAGGATTGAATTGGTACACAGCCAAGAAGCAGTGCTTTTCTCCATTCATATTCAGTATTTACCCGAACAGCTGCATGGGAGGAATGGAATGGCTACTCCATATCTAAAGTAAATATAGGAAATGCTGCGGTAAATGTAAATCTTTATTATCTCTGTTAATTGGATTATTAGGTAAAATATTGAGTTACCGTTATCTTGTGTTGGCAAAAAGATATGGCGAGCAATGTAAAAATAACATCGTGATAGCTTACGTGGCAGTGCCAAAGTAAACTATAGCTATGAAAGTAAAATGTAAATGCTGAAAATACGAACATGGGTGGGTTACAAAACAACTGACGTGGACATCATTGGGTGCAATAGCGGAATGTTTTGTCGATTAATACGATAAGGAGTTTTCGCCCCGAAAAACAGGTTGCCACTCAAGGCTACAACGTGACGAATTCACGGGTAAAAGTGGTATTTTAATTCAGGAGTAGACGCAGGCTGGGGTTTGGCTGAAATAATGTTGGTGTTGAATTCTGTCAAACTTGTTGAAATCGCATGTCAATTGTACATAATCGTGATTGATATTTGGACTGGTTTATGCCACAGAGGAGTGAGGGTATATTATTTAATTATGTTATATTACTCAGGCAATTCATCTTTTTAGTTTCTATGTATTTCCTTTGCAAATTAAGATTCTATTGGAATCTGAATGTCAAGTTCTTTAAAAATACATTTCTACAGCGTTTCTCGCAAACGCGCAATAATTTTCTCGGAACAAGAACAATAACGGCGTGTAGTTTTGGCTTGAATTACAAGCTACACGCAAACAGAACTCAACGATATCACAGCTAATACCGACGGAATTCTCGTAAACTCATTAAAACGGAGTCGCATGGGGTATTAACACTATAAATCCACATATTCCTGCCACGCCGTGCACTGCAAGAATCTAATTCCAGTGTAGGTCAAGAGTCATTGTCCTAAAAGTGTAACATTCCTGGCGGGTCAACCGTCAGTGAGTCAGACTACTTAAGTTGAAACACTAGTAGCCATCAGTCGGTTAGTTTGCCGAAACCGTGTCATAGGTCTCGCGCGGGCTTTACGGGGGGCATTGGAATTCAATTATACAAATCTCTGTTTCTGTTTTTAAGTCTGCGATCTATGCTTTAGAAGGAACTTTGATAGGTGAGTTTTTTATAAAGAGGTTTAAACTGTCTTGCACGCTGCCTGCGTAGTGTGGTGGTTTTGGGCTTTTAACTTCCACCAGGACTCTTCGATAATAATGAAGTTTTATTTATTAAAGAGCCGCAAATTTATTTTTATTCTTTCTTTTAATACTTCTATAAATTTCGTGCTTTTATGTTAAAATCATTGCAGGAGTTTCGGGAATCTCCGGCAACAGTAGTGGACAAGCTCATAAGTACTACACATTTGAAATCGGACCGATAATGATCGGGTGTCGGCTGTCTACGGTCTATTCTCTATGCACGAGTTCCGTAGTTTCGGCTGCAGTTACGGGCGTTATCTACTCCGTATCACCTTCCGACATAAGATTAGTTCGGGGCCCGAACTAAGAATGAATGACAGCACGATTTGACAGTTGTCCCGATGTGTTTTTGCTTATCCGATAAAGTAATTAATCAGGAGTAGAGTAGCTGCAGCTCAGAAGCATTGAATTGCTTTCAGGCGGGCCCGTCTCTTCGTTGACAGAATTTGATAGTAAGCCCCCTGATCCGAGTAAGGAAGACTCACCCGTACCAACTATTGCCAACCAAGGACTTGAAGTCTGGACAAAGAATAGAATAGGTGCTCTTTATTACGCAACTACACCATATAAATTACAGATACATACGTTGACACTTGACAGTGTAGAATACGCGAACTGGGAGAAGATAGCGATAATTAAAATTTCGGCAAATTTTGCGATTCATGGCACTGCCCTGTTGGGAAAATCGATTTGTGTTGTACAAGGATTTGTTGTGCGCCCTGAATATTAGCCTGTAGCGAAATGCAGAACTAAATTGAAATGAACCAATTTTGATGTATGGTTATATTTGCATTTACAAAAGCAGCGTCTACTGCGCCAACGACGCCACAATATATCAAAATGTTCTTAGAACCCTAAACTAAAGATACATTTTGTATTTTTTTTTAATACGCGGCCTATGCGTCGTTTTACAATGTTATTTAAGTCTAGGTTTACTTTAGTGTATGTAATCTATATAAAATTGGCGTGTCTGTTTGTAATATTAAAATAACCGCTAATTGCTACATGCGTATGAATATATATACTAATAAATAAAATTTCTAAAATAAAAGTAGCCTAAGTTACTCCTTATTACATCAGCTATCTGCCAGTGAAAGTCCCGTCAAAATCGGTCCAGCCGTTTCAGACATTACCCGGAACAAACAGACATACAGACAGACAAAAATTAAAAAACAAAAATATTTTGGTATATGTACCGTGACATATATACATCCATCCAAACAGATACTCCAATTTAATTTATCTTTATAGATTACCAGCTGTTCAGAATACAGTTTACGTAGATTTGAACGCAGCATAAATAGAGATGTGAAAACAACAGAAAATAAAAACCGATAACTTTCGATTAATGACGGTTTGGAAATAATTGGAAAACGATTACATTTCTTTTGTAAACAATGTACCTATGAAAAAAATAAATGCTTAAAATGATGAGACTCAATGTCTGTTTCGAAAGATAACTATAAAAGATGTTATAAATAAAGAGGAAGTTTGGAAGGTAATGGAATACTGTCGTCCGGTGCAAAGATATGATTTATGAATCAATCATCCACTACGGTACTACAATAAATTGCTAACTAAAATTCATGAAACGAGGAAGAATCTTACGTACGAGACTACGGACCTGTCATCTTCGTCAGCGGCTTCTATGCTGGTGGTTGGACAATTCTTCGCCTGTTTAACCAAGAGTTTAGTGCTATCCATCTTCAAAACACACTGTTTGCAGTATTTTCCACAAAAATGTCATAATATTACTCATTTCATATAGTATTCGATAGCGATATCGCCATTGTGTTTACAACGTGTCATTATAAAAACAAACAATTTAAAAACTTATTTGTATTAAATTAAAACGTAATTTTAGGTTATATTACGTCCGTGAAAATTATGTTACGTTGACATTTGTTTTGACATAATTGACAGCTCACACAATCTGCCAATCCAAAACAACAAAAAAAACTGCCCCGGAAACGTGTCTTTTGGTAGTTATGTCGAACTTGTTCATTTAATTTTGTCATTCACATTTTTTAATGAGTATATAACAAAGAAAACAAGTTGTTGCAATAAACAAGTTCTTCTCACTTTCATACATGTAGCTAGCGCCATCTAGAAATGCAAGTTAGTACTATATGGGGTAAGTTTAGTTTTGGCCTAGTTTGGCGGGACGGTTAAATGCAGACTTGCTCAGCAGCTAAATGGCTTAGGCAAGGGTAAATGCATAAAGCCCGTTTGATCTATGTTACAATTAGAAACGTTTTGATTAAAAGTGCTTTTAGTTCATGTACATTGCACCTCGGTTACATACGAAAACGCGCGTTGCGTTTTCGTCCATCACGCAAAACCTAGAGTTCTAGAAAATAGGACTAGAAAACTCTAAGGGCTAGACGTTTAACGCTTTTATGCATATTACTACGTAATGTACAGCGGCCTACTTTTAGCAGTACAGCCTAGTGATTAATAGAAACAAGAATCGTACCTATCAGATTCCGTTGAAACCAATTCCAGAAATATTCATAAAATAAAGAAAATAGTACGCATTCAGGTATATTACTGGTTACATACAAGTATATTACTATCATTGTAGGGCAAATGCCTCTTCTGATGCAGAGAAGGCTTAAGTATTGATTACCACGATTGCACAAGGCGGGTTAAATTGGTGTTTTTTATTATTTTAAAGTCCATGTTGAGCTACTCCTTTTTGAAGTCGGTTAAAAAGTACGAATGAATGAATTGAAAATGTCACATTGGTAGACATGAACTAATTCAAAAATACATGCTTGTTCGAAATGTTAGTGGATCTGAACTCACAACCTAGAACCACGCGCGGTCGCAGCCAAAGACTTTGGGGGCCACAGAAAAATACTACATATTAATAAGAAAATTTAGACTTTATTGCACAAAAAATAGATTTACGTTTACGGTTTGGGGGTGATGACCCCTAGGACCCGCCACCCCTCGGAACTCGTCTGCCTAGAACATGAAAGGCGAGGCCTTAATCACTCGGCCAACAAGTAATTTAAATCAAGAAATGTTCATACCTAAATGTATTAAGTTTATCAGCTAGGTTGGTGAGCAGAGTCTTCCTCAAGGGTCCAGGGGACCCGCCTGGCGAGCTCTCCTTGGACTCAGCCGCCAATGCGCGCGCCACCATCAGGTCTTGCTCGTTCATTCTGAAAACAAAATGCAAACTTTATTAGTTTACATTTTTGAAAACATCATGCCTCTTTATTAATTTTTTAATGTTAAATGATATTTTTTTGTTGGAAATTGGGTCAAAAAACACTTTTTACAGAGGCCAGCACATCAAGTTATCCTAATCCGTCAAATTTCTTTGATAGATTTTAAACTTTACAATAAAAAAATAAGGTTCATGTTCAATTGGGAAAATTTTACAGTTTGGGATAGCATAATGAGCTAGCGTTTGTACGTCAAAAAAGTTTTCGCAGTTCAGTGTTTCCTATTCGACCACTCTGAAAAGAAATACTGAGTTTCCCATATTTTTTTAAACTCGTAAGTGACTACATAAAAAAAACCTCTACTACTTAAAATGGGTAAAGAAATCAGTGATGTTTACAATTTTAACAATAGGTATGGTTAAAGTATACCTATGAGTATGGATCTCATCATAATAATTGTTACAGCCAAAGAACGTACGTGTGAATTGAAAAAGGCAAATCTTATTTATCTAAGTAGGTAAATTATTAAAAGCGGATTAAATCTTAATGAACAAAATTTGCATTAACTTAGACAGAGACACGGAAGTAACCGCTTCATGCTTTTGAACAATTTGCGTCACCCAACAGTCCACACAAATAGATAGGTATTTATTTACTTATGTAAAAATACAAGTAGTATGTATCCTCGCATTGACTTGCACGTGTTTATCCGAATGGATTGGATGGTACTTAGTTACCTAACTACTTATTAGAATTTTTGATACCTCATAAAAATCATAAATATGTTGGTATTTTACAAGCTATAAAAAAATCATAGTAATATAATGTCGTACACACGGCTACACAACAAGCAATACATTTTCAGTATAAGCTGATCTCGCATTGTATTGGATTTCCGTATAGTGCGAGATCAGCGTAAACTGGAAATGTATAGCTTGATGTGTAGCCGTGTGTACAATGATGTCAAGCTAGTCGCTCATCGCTGTTCGGTACCTAGTGGTAGTAGGGAACATGTGCATCAGTGGATCACGGGGAACAGTGAATCATTTGTTAAAACTCTGTATCTATTGAGCCGGGTACAGACTTACGAAATCTAACATGCAATGTAACACGCAATGAAAGAATTTGCCGTCCACATTGTCGCAATGTATCATGCAATGTAACAGAATTCCCATAGTGTGGACGCTTTGCGTGCACAAACCGTGCACACTACGCGCACGAACAGAGCATTTCAACTCGTGCGCGCCGCGATCCGTCATTTGTCGATTTTTTTGCCGTATACAAAGGGGCGCGTAATGTGCACATAGCGCCAGTGTGGACGGGTTGTGTGTGTTTGTACTGTACGCCACCAACGTCGTAGTCTTCGGCGTTTTTTTACCACATTATTCACTATTAATAATGAAGCACCGACAACATCCATCCATTCTCTTTTCGTGTTCTCGACAGACTGATTACTCTCCTCTATGACAGACTGAGCTATGTTCGCCGCACGCATGCCGGAAACAGATGCGAGTAGGTACATGCTCGGTTCGTGCGCGCGCTGCGTCCACACTTACGAAATGCTCCTTTCATGTTACATTGCATGTTACGTTACAGCAGTCTGTACCCGCCTTTGTACTCACACATACACGCGTTGGCTTCGCTAAAGCTATCCCCTACCCCGCGCCACCCGACTAGTCGCCGTCACTGAATTACAATGGGAGGACGCGCGACAGCGCATCGGTCAGTAGGTAAGTACGAAAAATAATTTACGTAATGTTTGAAATTGCTTTAGTTTAAAGTTATTTCGATATTTTAAAGTCTTTGAATATTGTCCTTCAGTATGTGTGTCTAATTGTATAAAACTGTAATAAGTTGTGTGATATAAACGATTTATATTTTGTTAAAAATATTATTTCTGTTATTAGTAAATGGGTTACAGTGAATCATGTGGTAATGGGGTTCGTTGGATCGTGATCCACTGTTCCCCAAAAAGTTTCGAGTTTCAAAGTATAACTACTTGTTTACAGGTAAACATGCCACGTGATAGACAAAGGAAGACACAGATTGGTCTTCATACAGAAGAACAAATGCGCAACGCTTTAAACATGATAGTAGAGGGTCAAACCATAAGAGCCGTTTCAAAATTAACCAAGATCCCGTTCACCACTCTGCAAAGGTATTACAAAAAAGTATCAAACTCTTTAGCCTAGGATCCTACTAGCTCAATTACACTAACACCGAACTAGGTATGCTGTACGCAAAATATTAACTTCCACTCAAGAGCAAGCAATTGTTGACTATGTTATTAAATGTAGTCAGAAGTTCTATGGTCTGACTACAATTGATAGTCGTAAACTTTGCATACGTGGCTATACGGTCTTAGAACAAGACACAGCAATCTGAGTCTGAGAACACCGGAAGGTTGCAGTTTAAGCCGTGCAACATCCTTCAACCGCCACAGCGTTAAATTATTTTTTGATAATTTAGAAAATGTTATGTCAAGAGAAATTGTTTTACGTTAAGATTTTGATAAGTAAGTACCTCATTTACTATGCTCAAAACATTGATAGGTCGTAAGACAGTTTGATTTTGTATAATTTATTTTTTCGTTTTTAGTTTTTGCAAGATTTAAGTGCATTTTTTGTTATTTTCATATGTTTTATTGTTTATGTTGTTACTCAAGATTTTTTAGGAGATTTACTCATGTTCAAGAAGGTGTATTTTATGTTGTAAAACTAAACAATAGTAGTAGAAGTTGCCGATTTTGTTTTCTCTTATAATTTTCTGTACTATTAATTTTATCAAGTAGGTATATTGTGATTTTACAACTAAGACTGATTAAAGCAATGACTGAAAATTATATTTTATGTGTAAAAAATAAAGAGTCTAATTAATATAATAAGTTTTATTGAAATATAAACGCTTATGTTTCATAGTACCCCATTCGATCCACTGTAACTCAAACCCTGATTCAATGTGACCCATTCATGGGTCACAGTGGATCAATTCGCTGTATGAAAAAAAAAAAACAATCTTGTAAAGTAAACCAAACTGTAAAAGAGGCATTTGAATAAATTATGTTAAAGATTAGATATGCTTTTATACATATATTGACCGATAGCCGAAGCTAATGCTTTAGAAAAATTGTTCCCCTACTTAATTAATTTGTTAACTGCCAAACGTGAATGACTAACGTGCAATTGAGAGAGAAAGCAGTCGTAGGGATCCTTACGGAACTGGCGGGCGACCACTTTTCAACCTTATTGCTTAAGACATAAGGGTGAAAAGGGATCCACCAGTAGTGTCCGCGGTTGTACCCGCGGCCGCAGCTGCCCGTATATCTACTATCCTGTCAGTTCCTATGCCACAGATGCTAAAGCCGTGGATCTGGATAGTACGGATTTATGGTACCTCCCGCCTTGCCGACGACCTGCAGGCTTAGCATGATGCTTTATATTTCTACTCTTCAGTTGAACTGAAATCGCTTGTCTACATTAATTGGTACAAAATTGTCAACTGTCTACTGACTTTTCCGACGACAAAACGCTTGTCTACGGTTCTCGTGCTAAGCCTGCTGATCGAGAGAGCCAAGCCAATGCAACAAACTTACCAGCTTTGATACCCCCAATTTTGACGACAGTGACCACAGGTTTCCAAGCTACGGGGAACTGAGCACAGCAACCCTTTCACACACTTTTAGCTATATATACTTGAACGTTGTACGTATTTACTAGTTACTATGCAGGTAGCAATAAATCGTGTCCGAATTTTCTTCGCGCGATTTTGTACCGGCCTGTGTTGACCTCATACACAGATGAACTAATTTCATGAGCCTTATCTATGACATCAGCTTTCTCTGTTTGGTTTGGTGGTACGTCATTCTCTTGAACAATGCTATTGAGTTGGGAGTATACTCGTAAAATACATATAAATAGACGCAGTATTCGTTAGGATGACGAGAGTATTCCTAGCATAATATTATTAGATTGGAGGCGTCAAGGCGAGGATTCGTTCTCGGGACTGTTTTTGTTTTGTTAGTAATTTTGTGCGCATTTTTTTTTATTTTTTATTACTGCCTTGAAACATATTAAATCATTAATCATCTGCATCACCTTTGGAAGTCCAATGGTAAGGCGGATACTTTATGAAATTGCAAGGCAATCGTATTCGTATTTGCGTGTATGTAGCTACGTCAAGGTACTCTAATTTCCGCCAGGGGTGCGGGCTGTTCGAAAGAGATACCGTGGGCTCTGGCACACAGGCAACTGAGGGAACACGGGTGGGTTTTAGTCAGTAAAACTCTGACACGCCCTCCCGCTCCACCCACCAAAAACCACCCAAAAAAAAGGTATTTATTTTCTAGCATAAATTGTCTAGCAAAGATAAACGGGAATCAAAATTATATCCAATGCAATTGCACTAATACATATTATGAATATAACAGCTAACGTGGGAGTTAAAAATTTGAACTCCATTCTATGACACCGATCAAGGTTTGGTTCGCTAAAGCAGACTTTACTTCAATAGGTACCTATATATCCAATATTCATTCATTCATTTATTGCATTCTTTGATGCTCCAGTGTTCTACCATTGCCTTGAGCATGCAAACCTTCGACGTATCCTATCGGCCAAATCTCAAGCCAAATTCGCGTACGAAAACTAGCAACAAGCGAATATATTGGGATCCTGTTCTTTGGCCAAGGCGAACGTGTCGTGCTCGTGTCATTGTAATTACGAATTACGAGCTTGTGACCGTGTGAGCTGGCCATATCATAGCTGTTCTTGTAATTATCGAATACGTGTCGGTAATCTATAATGGTTTTGATAATTGGCGATTAGGAGTTTGCAACAGAGGTGTTATTAAAGGTGTGTTTCAATGTTGTGTCTGCGGTCAGTGTTGCAGAAATTTCGATCGATGGTTCACTTTGGGTTGAGAAATATCCTTCCATTTAAAATTTTGAAATGTTCTTCTTTGTCCTTTTATTTCTAATTTTAGGTAACCATTAATTTTGTGAACTTTTCGAGTTTGGAAATAAATGGATCGACATATGAAGGCAGGTTCAGGCAATAAATTATATTAGTCATAGCAGAAGTAGTCTGCGTCTGCGTGGGGCCACAGTGTAACCCGCGATTTTCTTTTTACGTTTTTTGTAATTTCCAGGTCTAGGTAGATCACAGGTATCAGAATCATTAAAATTACAACCCTGGCACTGGCACTTGCTCCTTAACTTGTAAATGGCCTTCAATTTTATGTTCTTTGTAACTGTAGCTACATATGTTTCTCAAAAATAATATAATAAAATAAAAAGTAAAGTTGTGAATATGGGTTTTCGCAAGTTGGTAAAAACAGGGATTTGTCTGCGTCAGAGACTGTCCGAAATGTGTTTTTGTCGATAAGTGCTGAACTAAAAAAAAAACGATGTTTATATTTAAAGATTTTTAGCCTGTTTTGTCAAACTAATGACTATTGGAGGCTCTTTTGTTAAAAGGTTACAAATTGTCGCGAGCACGTGTTCCCAACACAACACATTACTCATACAAATCTCATAAACAAAGTTGTCGCTATATAAAACCAGCTATATTGCTCCCATACAATCATCATACATTACGTGATTATGAGCGGTTGTATAGGTCGAAGTTATTGACAGTGTCAATCGATCAGTTTGTTTAACTTGGTCATATTTGGTTTACTATTCGTTTGTTTGTGAACAAGTAATTAAGTATTTGTCCTTTGTATGCATGAGATAGTCTCTTATAACGTATTAGCCGCTCCTACACAGCGTCTACGCTGTGCAGACCTACTTCTGCTACACAGTGCACGCCTACGCGGCTGCTACGCGGCTTCTACGTCGGCGACGGCTATGATGTGCAGGCCAACACGGCTGCTACGCAGCTGCGTTAATGTAATGTAGAAGCTTCTACATTACATAAACGTCGCGAAACAGAGACACAATGTTCTTCATAGTACGATTTAAAGGAAACCGGATCTAAAAAGATTATCATTTATTAAAACTATCAGCACAAGTAATAAATTACAGTACAAAGGTGGACTTAATGCCTTGCCTTCTGCCTACGATAAGCTATAAAATTGTTATATTGCCTCCTCACTTTATTGGCAAGGACAAGGTTTATTATCTGATGGTGGGTGTGAATTTGTACTTAAAAGGGTTCTTGCTTCCTTGAACGACTCACAAATAATATCGTGGTAAAGCCCCCAATTTTTTTTAAAATCATATTTATTAGATGGATCACATACCTACATAGTAACAAAGAAAAATGGCAGATGTAATTACCTGACACTTAGGTTATGAATCAATACTTGAGTACGACAAATATGTCGGTTGTACAAGGTTACATACTTAAATAATATCACAAGTTATGAAACCAAGGAAACTGGTATTGTAGATATGGATCGATTAGCATCATAAAGAAGCTGCTAATGTCAACACTAAAATGGACCTTCTTAGAACTGTTTTAGTACAAACTTAGAGATATACAACATGTAACAAAAATCCTGTCCGATCCATGAGGGTGTTTTTGTATCGTGCTAAGAGTCCATTATCTGGTTCCAGTGGTTACAAAAGGGCGCGGGCGGCCGGTGTTTGCTAATGTTTATGAAATTGGGGTAATTTTGGTACTAAGTACAACAATACAAACGTTCTTTATATTTACAAAATTTAAAATAATCAAAGGGGGATCAAAAAATACGTTTGCATTGCCGTCTACGATGAATGAATTTTAAATAGCAAGAACTTTTTTTATTTTCAATAATATTATGATTTGTGTTATTTTTTTATAATGTTATTGTAGTCCTACCCTACGTGCCCCTTTCGAATCGGACAGGGGTTTTGTTACATATTGTATATTACTATTGGTCCTTGATTCTGAGCAAAAAAAAAATTATCTTATGGCTTTGAAAAACGTACTTATCTTGCTTGTCGTTGATTCTGACAAAAATTAAAAAAAATATCTTATGGCTTTGAAAAACGTATCTTTCTTTCTAAGAGTTACCAACTATGTGTAGGTATAGCTAGACACAAATGACCTTAAATTATAATTAAATATTCATTAATAATCGAGCTGGATAGCTAGGTCTACCTATGATAAATAATAGCCCATTTTATTTTATCTATTCAATCTTATACGCAAATTATATTCTATTACACTATCATAATATTAATTCAAACCTATGATCTGAAAGAAAAGCGTTTTAAGCAGATTTTTATAGCAGTCCATTTCTCAGTCTATTATCTATATTAGGCCAGTCTTATCACCCACATAATCTATACGAAATCAATAATGTTCTACCTACCTAACATATAAAATTAACTCACATCAACAATTTAGTAAACATCAACACTGTACTTACTTTTTACTATTTTTATTATAACACTGAATATAATCACACACAACAGTTCATTTCAAAATTCTATACACGAAATTTTAAAATATATATAGGTACGGCGGTGTTTCGCGTGCGTGTGCGCGTTCAAAACATTTGTATGACAATGCGGCGCATATATTTTTCGCTGTGGGGTCGTTGCCGTCGGTCGTAGGCTGCGATCTGTGAGCACCATCTGTCAAAGAAGTAAGCCACGGTCGTATTGTCGAGCCTCTCACTTGTTTCCGAGTGCATTGATCAATGGGAACGATATGCATTATCGGTTCGAACGATGAATGGAAGGAAAACTATCAATCATATTTGATACCGGTAATCTGTATGCATTTATCATTTTTTTTTTGGTACGGGTATTAATTGTGTGGTGGAATTGCAAATGTGAATGTAGATTTATATGACAGACATTTTATATGCACACATGGTTTTCCAATTCACTTTCGACATTGGCAGAATAGTCGACATCGGCTTTGCTTGCCATAATTAAAAATAGAATAGAATAGAATAGACATTTTATAGATTAAATCTAATTCTGAAATAAGATATAGCTTAGTCAGTTTTGAGGGTATTTCCGTTCATAGGTAATCCTGATTAATCCTTTGTCTTGTCGCTCCAGTCTATAATAATAATATATTTATAAAAACAATGTTTTTTTTTACCATAAAAGCTGTCTCTAACTGTTAGCAATCTTCATTTTGATCTTTACGGTGTTCCCCAAATTAGGCGGCACCTGTATGTATCATGGGACCAGCGCGGCAGCGGAGTTAATTATCTCTAATTATTAGTAATAATCAGTCACAATCTGGATTACTTTGAAAGATATTGCTACTCCATTAATGTACCTACAGGGTAAATTTTTAACCAGTGCGCAAACTGTAACCATGAATTCAGCATATCATTCTAGACCAGTGTAGAAATTTTTCCTCGGTTATAAAAAAACAATCCGCTGTTTCATAAAAAAGTGCAATACCTACGAGGTCAAAATGTATGGAACAGCTGATTTTTTGGTTAAAATTTTATCCTGTTTAGCATGGAAAATTTTGTCTACTCAACAAAATAGGTAAACAACGCAATGCAATGAATGTTGTGTGAAGTGAAACTGACAGATTAATGCCTTGTTACTGATAGCGTGTTACGAAAAAACCCCCTGATGTCGTCCTTATGTCATTTTGCACTCTGAGAATTAATATCATGGCCTGTTGTCAAGCTGCTGTATTCACTGTACGTCTGCCGTGTCACGCTTTAAATTATTATCCAATCTGATTGTGATTCTTTTATAAGAATACAATTTGAATTTGTAGGACGTCTGTAAAGGTAAAGGAAACATCATCATCATATCAGCCGAAAGACATCCACTGCTGGACATAAGCCTCCCCCAAAAGGGGGATTTGCCATAATCGCCACGCTTAGCAGGCGGGTTGGCGATCGCAGTATGGTGGTCAAATGCATAGAGAACGCTGCTGCCCATTCTCTAGTTAGTCCCTTAGTTTCCTTCTATGACACCCACGGGAAGAAATGGGATGGTGCTATTCTTTTACGTCCGGCACCACACGGAACCTAAAGGAAACATGTCATGTGATAAATAAATAAATAAAATATAATTTATTACATTTTGTTTCTACAAAATATTTTTTTGTCATTCTGAACCAAGTCGGTATGACAGTCGTTAATGTATTAAACTCGGTGATATCATAACTTTGTTACAAAAACTGTAAAATTACACGTTTTAACAAAAAAACAAAGATTTGGTCATTTAGCCATTTTCTCAAGGTTCATTCTAAAATTATTGTTTTGTGTTTCTTTTTTCTACGCCATTATTGTGGACTTTTTTGCATAGTGTGCGTCTCAAATTAATATTTTCTAGAAATCTGGGAATCCCCACAGAGTTTATAACGTTTTTTTATAACTTTGAAACTACTTACTTATAAAACCTAATTATAAAAATATCAATCCACTGCCAAAAGAGGACCTATGTATGATTATTCTTATTACTTGACTTACCCAAATACTGATTTAGGTATATTATTTAAATCTCAGTCCCAGGAGTCCCAGGACGTCTGTACTTCAGGGAGTTAGATCTAGAGGGCGAGTGATGGGATGTAAGTAACAAACAAATAATAAGATATGTAAATCTGCCAGCCAGACGATGTTGCATAAGCAACATCCGGCCAGGCGCGGTCGCAGCCAAAGACTTGGGGGGGGGGGGGTCATAGACAAAGACTACCTACGTATTAATGAGAAAATTTATGATATTTTCGAAAAATTACTATTTTATGCTTAACGTTTACGGCTTTGGCGGGGGGTCATGACCCCTAGGACCCCTCCCCTTGGACCGCGCCTGCATCCGGCAAGGTTCACATCATCCAGGCACATCAAGGCACAGGATCCATCCGTACGTTTGGAGATTCCAAAGTCCTCATATTCCAAATGTTATGAGCAGGGCCCGACTAGCTATTTAACCGCTCCGGGCAAAAATAATATTCGCCGCCTTTTATACTAACACCATGTAAGTCATGAGCTCGCTATTCCAAAGATGGGATGTTAGTTTACGTGATATTGTTTTAATTGTATAATATTCACACACGTTAGTCTACTACGGCTTCTGAACACATACAGAAATTTCATGAGAGTGTGTTTGAATGTTTTATGTACGCACGGCTACATATCAAGCTATACATTTCCAGTATAAGCTGATCTTGCAATGTATAAGATTTCCGTACAAAGCGAGATCAGCGTAAACTGGAAATGTATAGCTTGATGTGTAGCCGTGTGTGCATAAAGGGCGATACTACCCGTGAAATCGGATCACCCATACAAAATCGATCAGCTGACTATTGAATTTGCGTGGGAGGTCAATTTTTTTTTCACATTTCGACCGACCTACAGATAATTTTTAGGAGTTCGTGCTACTGGCACGGCACAGCGCGGCACCCTGAATTTCGCCGCCCCTCATTTTTGCCGCTCCGGGCATTTGCCCGGCTTGCCCCCCTTAAGCTTAGATCGGGCCCTGGATATGAGTGTCTCTAACAATTGCCTTCAAGGTACCTAAACCTAACCTTATGAAAAAAGAACAGAGGAGTAACTGTGTAACACACTAACAGTAGGAATGGTTTTCATTTGGACAGTTCAACAACATTCATTGCGTTATGTAGGTACGTTGTTGAGCTGACATATTTTTTAACCCCCGACGCAAAAAGAGGGGTGTTATAAGTTTGACCGCTATGTGTGTCTGTCTGTCTGTAGCACCTTAGCTCTTAAACGGGTCAACCAATTTGGATGCCTTTTTTATTTTAAAGTAGGTTTTCTAGCGGTGGTTCTTAGACATGTTTCATCAAAATAGGTTCATCCGTTTGAAGATTATCAGTTCTTTTCTGGTTGTTGAAGGGATTTGAGCATTTTCCACGGTTCTGATCGAGTCGAAATTTGGTATTCTATTACTTCAATTTTATTAGAAGAATAAAGTAACCTTGAACTGATGCTGGAGCATTCCCTGGAATTTCCAAGATACCCAAGTTACTCACCAACAAACAGCAGAAGCATCGTGTTTGGGCATCATTGAAAAGGTCCAGAAATTTGGATAAATTAGTGACAAACTTCACTATGGGAAACATACGTAAAGCTGCGCAGATTTAAGCGTGACAAATGTGTCGATAGTAGCGTGTTTACTATTACTGTATTAAGTTTAAAAAGCAGGAGTTATACGTTAAATTAAACGTTTAAAAAATCCCCGACCCAAACAAAAACCTCTAAAAGTAAAAAAAAATATTTATTGGCCTTTTATGTTGTAGGTAATATTTTGATCAAAGCATTGTCGAACATATGAAACAATGGATTGTGATTGATAGTAGTTCAATTACGGTGCAGCTCATGGAAAACTGTAACGGTAGGTAATCTGCGGTAAATTATAACACTTAAGGTGGATCAAGTCCACATTTTTCCCATACAAACTTCGGGAGTGTATTACTCCACTGTTCGACAATGTACATCAAAAATTAAACATGATATGGTTTTGTCTCATTATTAATATTGTCTGTACGGAAACAGAATATACTAAAATAAAAAGCCATTAAAAGTTAGGAGCCAACAAACATTCGTTTTTCTTGCTAATTTAACCTAACTTTGGGCGTGTTTAAGTATATAGATGTGTAAAATTTGAAAAACCAAGTCGGTACCGACAAAGCTCTAATATCGAAAAGTTCAATAAACTTTATTGGTCATTGATTTATGCAATGGTTTTTTCATAAAACCCGATTTTCCGAAGGACTTTTCTTAACTTTTTACGCGCCTGTTGTACTATAAATGATCCTGCATCTCACACAATAATGTTGTGCGTGTAGCGATTAACTGCTCATCACTGATACTGCCTCTGTCGGACACGATGCCTGGTGAGACAGCGTGCTTTTTAGCCAGGCCCATCAGTGAGTTCGAGCCCTCGACTAGGTTCCCCTTAATTATCATTTAAACGCTTACAATATCAGACTAATCGCTATAAACCAGCCTTAAAGACACACAGGTTAAGCAGTAATGGTAACATTAGATTGCCCAATAGATATTGATCTACATACACGACCGCAACCTTCAGGCAAGCTGCAGTAATGACCCAGTCCAGACTGGTTCACATTTCATCACGCCACTTTCGAATGGAAGTTTTGCGAATTAATATTGAACGTGTTATTTAGAGCAGTGAAATTCGACATAAAAAAAACTTTCGTTACGTTATTTTACTAAAGAAAGTAATAGTACCTTATAATATTTATTAACACCAAAAATATGAATATTCACCATCTGCCTAGCTTCCCATCCAACCGGATGCAGCTGTAGATCTCTATTTTACATGCAGCGACTGCCTATCTGACCTCCACAACCCAGTTATTGGGTAATACGATACCCCTTTTTAAGACTGGTTGTCATGTCAAACTTTCAGGCTTCTGACGACCAGTATTGACCAGTAACTAGTTAATAAACTATTATAAAAAGATACTGCAGTGCTATTCTGTAAAAATCTCACCGTGATAACTTGGGTGAAGTGAGCTTAAAGTGAGCTGTCATGAGTAACAATCCCTAGTACCAGATGAAATGACAGATCACTTCTATGTTCTCACGGTGAGATTTTAACAGAATATATCGGCTGTAGTATTTGTGTTTTCTTTTATTTCGTTGCTTAATACATACAAATTATATTTTTAAATTTTTAAATATAGTAAAAATTTATAAAAATATAAAAAAATAGTAGCCCACCGGTATCGGGAACAGGGTCCAAGCTACCGGTGGTCTGGGCTGCTGAGAGACGAACCTCCTTACTATACGCGCCGTGTCCAGTAATACTGCTTTCTGGATCTAGCCCTTGATCCAGGTGCCTAACGAGAGCCTCCTGAGGTTTTGGTCGAAGCTCTTGGCTATAATCCCATTGGCCGTCACGACTATCTGCACAATGACTTCTGTATCCACATCCCACATGTCGACAACCTCGATTGACAAGTCAAGATACTTGATCTGCTTATCTTTTTCAGCTTTCACGAGGTTCTCGTCATGTGGGACTGCTATATCAATAATCATTGTGCGACGCTCTAATCGATCTATCACCACTATGTCCGGCTTGTTGGCAACGCTAGTCCGGTCAGTGATGATAGATCGATCCCAATACAATGTGATAGTGCCATTTTCGAGAACAGGGTCGGGCACATACCACGGTCGTACGGTACTTCCGAGTCCACAAGACTGTATTTCAGAGCAAGTTGCTTGTTGGATAATCCTGGCTACAAGGTTGTGGCTATGCAAGTAGTCTCCGTTAACCAGACTAGAACAGCCAGAAATAATGTGTTGGATTGATTCCCCCGGACGGTGGCATGCCCGACAGATGTCAACCGTTCCATCCTTCACAATATATTTCCGGTAGTTGTTCGTCAACATAACTTCGTCCAGAATTGCAATGACAAAACCTTTGGTTTCTCCAAAAGATCACCGAATCGTAACCAGGATACGGACGCTAAAAGGTCTACATCAGGTCCATGTAGGACCCGGTAAAAGCGCCCGTGAAGCTCTTTGCTCTGCCATACCTCCCTGCGGTCATTGAACGAACTTGGCAGATCATTTCCCAGAAGAGCAAAATATAATGTGAGTTCTATTCGCATGCGCATGAGTTCTGGAGTTCCCTATACTTAAAAAAATAGTTCAGGAGTTTTTGCCTGAAAAAAGGTCGAATGAAAATATGTTATATGTTAAAGGTTCATTAGAAAACCAGCGTCAGACAAAATCTGTCTGGAATTAATGCTGCTCCTTTTTGGCGCGTCCGTGAGTCACACACTGTTGTACCTAGTTAATTATATTCACTTTTTGTTATTTATTTTGTGTTTCACGAACTGTGTCCAAATAAACGGTATTGCACTATCCCGAGCAATTGCCCGAGCACTATCCCGAGCAATTGCCCGAGCACTATCCCGAGCACTGGCCCGAGCACTTGCCCGAGCACTGGCCCGAGCACTTGCCCGAGCACTGGCCCGAGCACTTGCCCGAGCACTTGCCCGAGTACTATCCCGAGCACTTGCCCGAGCACTGGCCCGAGCACTTGCCCGAGCACTATCCCGAGCACTTGCCCGAGCACTGGCCCGAGCACTTGCCCGAGCACTGGCCCGAGCACTTGCCCGAGCACTATCCCGAGCACTATCCCGAGCACTATCCCGAGCACTTGCCCGAGCACTTACCCGAGCACTTGCCCGAGCACTTGCCCGAGCACTTGCCCGAGCACTTGCCCGAGCACTTGCCCGAGCACTGGCCCGAGCACTTGCCCGAGCACTTGCCCGAGCACTGGCCCGAGCACTATCCCGAGCACTTGCCCGAGCACTGGCCCGAGCACTTGCCCGAGCACTATCCCGAGCACTATCCCGAGCACTTGCCCGAGCACTATCCCGAGCAATTGCCCAAGCACTATCCCGAGCACTTGCCCGAGCACTATCCCGAGCACTTGCCCTAGCACTTGCCCGAGCACTTGCCCGAGCACTTGCCAAGCACTATCCCGAGCACTTGCCCTAGCACTTGCCCGAGCACTTGCCCGAGCACTTACCCGAGCACTGGCCCGAGCACTTGCCTGAGCACTTGCTCGAGCACTGTTCCGAGCACTTGCCCGAGCACTTGCCCGAGCACTGGCCCGAGCACTATCCCGAGCACTTGCCCGAGCACTGGCCCGAGCACTTGCCCGAGCACTATCCCGAGCACTATCCCGAGCACTTGCCCGAGCACTATCCCGAGCAATTGCCCAAGCACTATCCCGAGCACTATCCCGAGCACTTGCCCTAGCACTTGCCCGAGCACTTGCCCGAGCACTTGCCAAGCACTATCCCGAGCACTTGCCCTAGCACTTGCCCGAGCACTTGCCCGAGCACTTACCCGAGCACTGGCCCGAGCACTTGCCTGAGCACTTGCTCGAGCACTGTTCCGAGCACTATCCCGAGCACTATCCCGAGCACTTGCCCGAGCACTATCCCGAGCAATTGCCCAAGCACTATCCCGAGCACTTGCCCGAGCACTATCCCGAGCACTTGCCCTAGCACTTGCCCGAGCACTTGCCCGAGCACTTGCCAAGCACTATCCCGAGCACTTGCCCTAGCACTTGCCCGAGCACTTGCCCGAGCACTTACCCGAGCACTGGCCCGAGCACTTGCCTGAGCACTTGCTCGAGCACTGTTCCGAGCACTTGCCCGAGCACTATCCCAAGCACTTGCCCGAGCACTATCCCGAGCACTTGCCCGAGCACTATCCCGAGCACTTGCCCGAGCACTATCCCGAGCACTTGCCCGAGCACTATCCCGAGCACTTGCCCGAGCACTTGCCTGAGCACTTGCTCGAGCACTATCCCGAGCACTTGCCCGAGCACTTGCCCGAGCACTTGCACGAGCACTATCCCGAGCACTTGCCCGAGCACTGGCCCGAGCACTTGCCCGAGCACTTGCCCGAGCACTTGCCCGAGCACTGGCCTGAGCACTTGCCCGAGCACTATCCCGCATCCCGAGCACTTGCCCGAGCACTTGCCCGAGCACTTGCCCGAGCACTATCCCGAGCACTTGCCCGAGCACTTACCCGAGCACTATCCCGAGCACTTGCCCGAGCACTTGCCCGCGCACTATCCCGAGCACTTGCCCGAGCACTTGCCGGAGCACTATCCCGAGCACTTGCCCTAGCACTTGCCCGAGCACTGGCCCGAGCACTATCCCGAGCACTTGCCCGAGCACTATCCCGAGCACTTGCCCGAGCACTTGCCCGAGCACCATCCCGAGCACTTGCCCGAGCACTTGCACGAGCACTATCCCGAGCACTTGCCCGAGCACTGGCCCGAGCACTTGCCCGAGCACTTGCCCGAGCACTTGCCCGAGCACTTGCCCGAGCACTTGCCCGAGCACCATCCCGAGCACTTGCCCGAGCACTTGCACGAGCACTATCCCGAGCACTTGCCCGAGCACTGGCCCGAGCACTTGCCCGAGCACTTGCCCGAGCACTTGCCCGAGCACTGGCCCGAGCACTTGCCCGAGCACTTGCCCGAGCACTATCCCGAGCACTTGTCCGAGCACTATCCCGAGCACTTGCCCGAGCACTTACCCGAGCACTGGCCCGAGCACTTGCCCGAGCACTATCCCGAGCACTTGCCGGAGCACTGGCCCGAGCACTTGCCCGAGCACTATCCCGAGCACTTGCCCGAGCACTATCCCGAGCACTATCCCGAGCACTTGCCCGAGCACTATCCCGAGCACTTGTCCGAGCACTTGCCGGAGCACTATCCCGAGCACTTGCCCGAGCACTATCCCGAGCACTTGCCCTAGCACTTGCCCGAGCACTATCCCGAGCACTTGCCCGAGCACTTGCCCGAGCACCATCCCGAGCACTTGCCCGAGCACTATCCCGAGCACTATCCCGAGCACTTGCCCGAGCACTGGCCCGAGCACTTGCCCGAGCACTTGCCCGAGCACTTGCCCGAGCACTATCCCGAGCACTATCCCAAGCACTTGCCCGAGCACTATCCCGAGCACTGGCCCGAGCACTTGCCCGAGTACTATCCCGAGCACTATCCCGAGCACTTGCCCGAGCACTATCCCGAGCACTATCCCGAGCACTTGCCCGAGCACTGGCCCGAGCACTTGCCCGAGCACTATCCCGAGCACTTGCCCGAGCACTTGCCCGCGCACTATCCCGAGCACTTGCCCGAGCACTTGCCGGAGCACTATCCCGAGCACTGGCCCGAGCACTTGCCCGAGCACTGGCCCGAGCACTTACCCGAGCACTGGCCCGAGCACTTGCCTGAGCACTTGCTCGAGCACTGTTCCGAGCACTTGCCCGAGCACTTGCCCGAGCACTGGCCCGAGCACTATCCCGAGCACTTGCCCGAGCACTGGCCCGAGCACTTGCCCGAGCACTATCCCGAGCACTATCCCGAGCACTTGCCCGAGCACTATCCCGAGCAATTGCCCAAGCACTATCCCGAGCACTTGCCCGAGCACTATCCCGAGCACTTGCCCTAGCACTTGCCCGAGCACTTGCCCGAGCACTTGCCAAGCACTATCCCGAGCACTTGCCCTAGCACTTGCCCGAGCACTTGCCCGAGCACTTACCCGAGCACTGGCCCGAGCACTTGCCTGAGCACTTGCTCGAGCACTGTTCCGAGCACTATCCCGAGCACTATCCCGAGCACTTGCCCGAGCACTATCCCGAGCAATTGCCCAAGCACTATCCCGAGCACTTGCCCGAGCACTATCCCGAGCACTTGCCCTAGCACTTGCCCGAGCACTTGCCCGAGCACTTGCCAAGCACTATCCCGAGCACTTGCCCTAGCACTTGCCCGAGCACTTGCCCGAGCACTTACCCGAGCACTGGCCCGAGCACTTGCCTGAGCACTTGCTCGAGCACTGTTCCGAGCACTTGCCCGAGCACTATCCCAAGCACTTGCCCGAGCACTATCCCGAGCACTTGCCCGAGCACTATCCCGAGCACTTGCCCGAGCACTATCCCGAGCACTTGCCCGAGCACTATCCCGAGCACTTGCCCGAGCACCATCCCGAGCACTTGCCCGAGCACTTGCCCGAGCACTATCCCGAGCACTTGCCCGAGCACTTGCCTGAGCACTTGCTCGAGCACTATCCCGAGCACTTGCCCGAGCACTATCCTGAGCACTATCCCGAGCACTTGCCCGAGCACTATCCCGAGCACTTGCCCGAGCACTTGCCCGAGCACTTGCCCGAGCACCATCCCGAGCACTTGCCCGAGCACTTGCACGAGCACTATCCCGAGCACTTGCCCGAGCACTGGCCCGAGCACTTGCCCGAGCACTTGCCCGAGCACTTGCCCGAGCACTATCCCGAGCACTTGCCCGAGCACTGGCCCGAGCACTTGCCCGAGCACTATCCCGCATCCCGAGCACTTGCCCGAGCACTTGCCCGAGCACTTGCCCGAGCACCATCCCGAGCACTTGCCCGAGCACTTGCCCGAGCACTATCCCGAGCACTTGCCCGAGCACTTGCCTGAGCACTTGCTCGAGCACTATCCCGAGCACTTGCCCGAGCACTTGCCCGAGCACTTGCACGAGCACTATCCCGAGCACTTGCCCGAGCACTGGCCCGAGCACTTGCCCGAGCACTTGCCCGAGCACTTGCCCGAGCACTGGCCTGAGCACTTGCCCGAGCACTATCCCGCATCCCGAGCACTTGCCCGAGCACTTGCCCGAGCACTTGCCCGAGCACTATCCCGAGCACTTGCCCGAGCACTTGCCCGAGCACTATCCCGAGCACTTGCCCGAGCACTTGCCCGCGCACTATCCCGAGCACTTGCCCGAGCACTTGCCCGCGCACTATCCCGAGCACTTGCCCGAGCACTTGCCGGAGCACTATCCCGAGCACTTGCCCTAGCACTTGCCCGAGCACTGGCCCGAGCACTATCCCGAGCACTTGCCCGAGCACTATCCCGAGCACTTGCCCGAGCACTTGCCCGAGCACCATCCCGAGCACTTGCCCGAGCACTTGCACGAGCACTATCCCGAGCACTTGCCCGAGCACTGGCCCGAGCACTTGCCCGAGCACTTGCCCGAGCACTTGCCCGAGCACTTGCCCGAGCACCATCCCGAGCACTTGCCCGAGCACTTGCACGAGCACTATCCCGAGCACTTGCCCGAGCACTGGCCCGAGCACTTGCCCGAGCACTTGCCCGAGCACTTGCCCGAGCACTGGCCCGAGCACTTGCCCGAGCACTTGCCCGAGCACTATCCCGAGCACTTGTCCGAGCACTATCCCGAGCACTTGCCCGAGCACTTACCCGAGCACTGGCCCGAGCACTTGCCCGAGCACTATCCCGAGCACTTGCCGGAGCACTGGCCCGAGCACTTGCCCGAGCACTATCCCGAGCACTTGCCCGAGCACTATCCCGAGCACTATCCCGAGCACTTGCCCGAGCACTATCCCGAGCACTTGTCCGAGCACTTGCCGGAGCACTATCCCGAGCACTTGCCCGAGCACTATCCCGAGCACTTGCCGGAGCACTGGCCCGAGCACTTGCCCGAGCACTATCCCGAGCACTTGCCCGAGCACTTGCCCGAGCACCATCCCGAGCACTTGCCCGAGCACTATCCCGAGCACTATCCCGAGCACTTGCCCGAGCACTGGCCCGAGCACTTGCCCGAGCACTTGCCCGAGCACTTGCCCGAGCACTATCCCGAGCACTATCCCGAGCACTTGCCCGAGCACTATCCCGAGCACTATCCCGAGCACTTGCCCGAGCACTGGCCCGAGCACTTGCCCGAGCACTATCCCGAGCACTTGCCCGAGCACTTGCCCGCGCACTATCCCGAGCACTTGCCCGAGCACTTGCCGGAGCACTATCCCGAGCACTGGCCCGAGCACTTGCCCGTGCACTGGCCCGAGCACTATCCCGAGCACTATCCCGAGCACTTGCCCGAGCACTATCCCGAGCACTTGCCCGAGCACTTGCCGGAGCACTATCCCGAGCACTTGCCCTAGCACTTGCCCGAGCACTGGCCCGAGCACTTGCCTGAGCACTTGCTCGAGCACTATCCCGATCACTTGCCCGAGCACTATCCTGAGCACTATCCCGAGCACTTGCCCGAGCACTATCTCGAGCACTTGCCCGAGCACTTGCACGAGCACTATCCCGAGCACTTGCCCGAGCACTGGCCCGAGCACTTGCCCGAGCACTTGCCCGAGCACTTGCCCGAGCACTGGCCCGAGCACTTGCCCGAGCACTTGCCCGAGCACTATCCCGAGCACTTGTCCGAGCACTATCCCGAGCACTTGCCCGAGCACTTACCCGAGCACTGGCCCGAGCACTTGCCCGAGCACTATCCCGAGCACTTGCCGGAGCACTGGCCCGAGCACTTGCCCGAGCACTATCCCGAGCACTTGCCCGAGCACTATCCCGAGCACTATCCCGAGCACTTGCCCGAGCACTATCCCGAGCACTTGTCCGAGCACTTGCCGGAGCACTATCCCGAGCACTTGCCCGAGCACTATCCCGAGCACTTGCCGGAGCACTGGCCCGAGCACTTGCCCGAGCACTATCCCGAGCACTTGCCCGAGCACTTGCCCGAGCACCATCCCGAGCACTTGCCCGAGCACTATCCCGAGCACTATCCCGAGCACTTGCCCGAGCACTGGCCCGAGCACTTGCCCGAGCACTTGCCCGAGCACTTGCCCGAGCACTATCCCGAGCACTATCCCGAGCACTTGCCCGAGCACTATCCCGAGCACTATCCCGAGCACTTGCCCGAGCACTGGCCCGAGCACTTGCCCGAGCACTATCCCGAGCACTTGCCCGAGCACTTGCCCGCGCACTATCCCGAGCACTTGCCCGAGCACTTGCCGGAGCACTATCCCGAGCACTGGCCCGAGCACTTGCCCGAGCACTGGCCCGAGCACTATCCCGAGCACTATCCCGAGCACTTGCCCGAGCACTATCCCGAGCACTTGCCCGAGCACTTGCCGGAGCACTATCCCGAGCACTTGCCCTAGCACTTGCCCGAGCACTGGCCCGAGCACTTGCCTGAGCACTTGCTCGAGCACTATCCCGATCACTTGCCCGAGCACTATCCTGAGCACTATCCCGAGCACTTGCCCGAGCACTATCCCGAGCACTTGCCCGAGCACTTGCCCGAGCACTGGCCCGAGCACTTGCCCTTAAATGGGGTTTTTAGTCTTTGAAGAAGCAGAGAAGGTGATTGGTGCAGACAACATCGTCTCCAAAACGTATGGGCCATCAATTAATTTATTTCTCTCTCATCACCATTGCTAGAGCACTAAATCCTAAATGCAGTGGCGTAGCGAGGGGGGGAGGCGGAGGGGCGGGACGCCCCGGGCGCCAAATGTAGAAGGGCGGCAAAATTGGAAAAAATATATTTTGTGCGGTCACTGGCGGTTTTTGGACTTTGGCTTCAATGCTAAAGCTCAAGACAACACCAAGAAAGGATCGCTCGAGCTTTTAGAATTTATTCAGCAATGCAACTATGGTATCTGCGTACCTAATATCGTAACAATGCTTCGATTTTTTATATAGCTATCAGTGTTGCTTCATGTGAACTTAGCTTCTCAAAGCTGAAATTAATAAAAAATTACTACAACCATGAGCTCCATAAGATTGAGTAATTTGGCTATTTTGTCGATAGAACATAGTGTGACAGACGATATTAACTTTGGCGAAGTTATAAATGATTTCGCTGCGTGTAAGTCCCGAAAAGTAGAATTTTAGACTGTTTAGAACTTTGTCAAACGTTATTTTTATAGTGTAATTGTAAACGTTTTTAACACAGTCATGTTACTTACACATGTAGTACATGGTTTTGAAATAAATACTTTTCGCTTAATTCTTTAATTTCGTTACGTTTTTTCTCCCCAACACCAACATTATTATTTTTACGACGTCAAAAGGGCGGCAAATTATGACTCCGCCCCGGGCGACAGTGACTCACGCTACGCCACTGCCTAAATGGCGATACAGTAATAAGACCCACTTATTACGTCTACTCTCTAAACACGAAATCCGTAGTTTCGGCTTTGGTTACGGGTGTTTGCTACTACGCATCACCTTCGGAGAAACGATTAGTTCGGAGCCCGAACTAAGAAAGTAAGAATTAATGACAACACGATTTGATAGTTGTCCTTACTCCAGATGTGTTTTTGCCCGTCCGAAAAGTTTATTTTGACAATGGGGACTCCACCAAAGCGAAGGCGAGACGAAAAGAGAGGAGCCGTGTTGGAATGGATTTCGTTTTACATATCTCGTCTCCGCTTAGCTTCAGTGGATACGGTTGAGCGGAAAAAAGAGAACATTTAACTATCAGGTGGATCACATACCTACTTAGCTTTCCATTTTAGCTGAAAAAAATAAATTTTAGGTATCAATCGTGTTAATTTTCACGAAACCAACATTTACGATGTCTACTAGTTGCACAATCGCTTTCTTTTGTTTGTGAATTCCAGGGGTTTGCTCAGTGGCGGTACCTTCGTAGAAGCCGAAAAGCCCAGCTTCCCCTAATAAAATGGTAATTATTATATTTAGTTATCTTCGTATTTATAGGTTTTCTAGCCAAAATTATCATAATGGTGTTAGTAATACTAACAAACATGAGAACATGAGCCAATCCCTTAGCTGTTTTTTAATAGTAAAAAATCTGTCGGCTTGCCTTGATTTTTACCCCTAGGCACGCCACTGGGTTTGCTACCATTTCCTTCCTCGATGCTTAGGTAAATAAAACAGTCTCATAGTTTATCATTATGTATGCTTATTTAATTACAAAAATACATGCAAATACAGTTGAAATTACTACCTTTCCCGTGTCACAATTTTACTAAGAGACTGATACAATTATTCGTACGGTCAGTCTATCCTAATTGACACACTATAATACTAAGTATATTCTAAAGATATGCCCGGCGGGCTTACGTAGCATTACAATACAAGTAAATTTCAACAAAAATCTATCCCTCTAAGTACTTCCGAGTCTAAAGATTAAAACTAAAAGTAGGTACTGATTACTTTCACCATTTAAAGTAGGACTTAAGTAAGCAAGATAGCAAAACCTTCATAAAACGTAAGATTGCGAAATTAATCCCGGCTTACTAGTAGCTTAAGTGAAATTAACACAATCATAAGTGAAATTATAATAGAGAACTAAATTATGTGGATGTTATTTTATTTAAAACTTATTCTTAATCGTAGTTAGAGCTAGAGAAAGGAATATACAGTTAACTAAATGTTCGTAATGATTATGAAACTATTCGACTAAAGTAAACAAAATCCAAAATAACTTGGATACCTTTACGTTTTACTTATTTGAACTTTAACCCCTTTTTTCATAAGCAGTGTAACTTAACGCTCTGTAACTATTGTCCTCTCATTCTGATTATAAGGAAATGAGTGAGAGGTGAGATATGTATCAAGCATCTATGAGTATAAAGTCCTTATGAATAAAGGAGTAACATTAAAAAAATAATAGGGAGCTATTTCATACCTACTTTAAAAAAGAACACAAAATTATTATGTACCTAAAGATGAAATTGATTTTGAAGAATTCCACTCGTTCAGTCTTATTAAGTATATAATGTTGGAAGATTCACACAGCGTGCTTCATCAAATCATCACTTTTTAAATAATTGAGCTTAACAGATCGATAATCGTGTTTGGCAACACTGGCTTAAAAAATAAAAAGAGATACTTAAAAAATATTCTAAACTTAAAATTATAATTGGCTATGTACGGCGTGCATACGTTAAAAATTCAAATCATTCGGTGAAGGGTCACTCACACCAGTCTTTCTTATAGAGATCGCTAGATGACTCCCGAAACATCTTGGCGTGGCGTATTTCCCTAGTCCATGGTTTTTCAAGTCCGTGGACTGTAGACCTTGGGGTCCGGGGGCTTATTGCCCAGGTAATGCTGCTACGGTATGATGGGCGGCGGAACTCGCAAGCCCAGACGTGGCGCCTAAAGCTGCGCCTCGGTGGGGCTCTGCCACAAGTTTGATGGAAGAGTGTCGTAGTGGGACGGGACTGTGACCAGCGCATCAGCCGTCGTCCTGCTTATTGAGCAGTTCTGAAACAATAAAAATACAAATTATAGCAACTTTGTGTTTGTTTATGCTGCTTCAACAAGGAGTTCTTAGTTGCCTTAGCCGGGCTAAGTTAGCCGGCGGCTAAGTTAGCCCACGTTCCACAGACCACAGACGTAATAAAATTGCGGCGAGATTAATTCGCACACTGGATTTTTTCGCTCTCGGTGTTGAATCGAGCATTGAGAATCCCACAAAGTGCAGCGCGAGTGAGAATCAGCGCGTCGAAAGAAAACCAGGGCGTTGAAAATCCAGTGCGCGAAAACATCCCAGGCTTACATTGAGAAAGAGAGTAGAAAGGCCTTTGCCCTGTGATACAACACCGGCTCTTAATAACAACAATTGCCATGATAACTTGATATCATATTGCTTACACAAGATATCATGTTTGTAATTAAATAACTGATTACAATTTTCTGAGAAAAAGCTTGATAAAAATTCTATCAACAACTTCGATCGGATCATTCACACTTTGAAGATGACCTTCCCAGATACACCTATTCATCATTATTAAACTAACGAACTTGATTATGACTACATTTTTTTTATGCGCACTAATAATGTTTCAAGTGATTTGAGAAACGTAAGTATTACAAAAAGATAATTTTTGGACTTTATACGAAGTTCAAGAACGTTTTTTTGTCATCGTGCGTGACTGCCATATACCTAACAACCTGTTGTATTATCTTACCTATGTATGTGGGTAAATATTTTAAATTACACAGATACACGCTAAACTGGGTTATGGAGGTCAGATAGGCAGTCGCTCCATGTGAAATACTGGTATTCAGCTGCATCCGGTTGGACTGGAAGCCGACCCCAACATAGTTGGGACAATGCTAGGCAGATGATGACATATGTAGATATACGCTCTCACGCGAGTATTGCACAAACGTGCTCTCAAATCTTGCCAACAACTATTTTCGTGACTTTTTTTGCACTAAAATATCGCTATAGATACAATTTAAAACGTGATGGAAATTTGTGGAACATGCAAGTCTTTTTACGACCAAAAGAAACTTGATTACGACAGCTAATACTTAAAACGTAAATTAAGTGGAGGCGCCTTATATCTACAGACTTCTGAGATGACCGTTAATAGAGAAGTATAAAAGAAAAACGCATGTTGGGCTGACCCCTAATTAATTGCTATACATATCACAATCTCAGATAATGATGATGAAAATATATAAGTACAAGCTGTTGGTTTATTTTACCCGTCGTACCTACGACGTCGTACCTCGTGGTGCCGGACGTAAAAGAATAGCACCATCCCATTTCTTCCCGTGGGTGTCGTAGAACGCGACTAAGGGACTTACTAGAGAATGGGCAACAGCGTTCTGTATGTATTTGACCACCATACTGCGATTGCCAACCCGCCTGCCAAGCGTGGCGATTATGGCAAATCCCCCCTTTTGGAGGAGGCTTATGTCCAGCAGTGGACGTCTTTTGGCTGATATGATGACCTACGACGCTAAGCTATTTCGACTTCTGGTGTTAAAAAAAAGGAACAACTTAGTATTCGAACGAATAAAATTTAATTTTGTAACATCGCGTCGACGCAAATCTTATAATTTCCTGAATAATCACTATTCCATTGCTATTAACATAATAGGTAGATATGAAGAGATATTTAGGCCTTGATAAGTGCTATAATAACACACTCAACATGAAAAAGCTTTCCCACAATCAAATAAACCACTCAGTGACATAGCAAATTGTTACGCATATATGTAAATATATTTTATCTTTGCTCTTCACGTCTATCTAACAAAAATAAATGAGTTAGATAAACATATTCCTTATTAAAGCACTTCAAGTATCATTACATAACATACGAGTACATTTAACGCGCCTCCTATACCTATAAAATCTACTTAGTTATATTTTTATTGACATGAAACAATACAATACTAGCTAACATAACATGCTACAATTTTTGGCAAAGCAACTAGAATATCTGTCGATCTGTTTGAACAATGTGCTCAAAGAAGTAAAATAACGTCAAAATACTAGTAGTCGTATATTTCCGGGTATTTCCTCGCTGTTGGCAAGTTGCAGTTCGATATCTCACCAGAAAATATGAACGTTTAAAATGGAGCCAAGTTCCCGTCCCGTAACTGTCATGTTTCATTCATTTAAATATTGAACGTATTTTTTTTTTTTGTATTTGTATTCTCGAATGATGCTAATTCTTGACATGAAATTTATTTACGACTGAAGTTGAGTCAACGGTCTCATAAAAAAAATTTGCAGTTTTCAATATTGAACACTATGCTATTGTACTTGATGTACCTACAACGCATACAGCATACATTTAGCCTTTAATGCTCATACTGCCGGGACATAGGTCTCGATGTGAGGGAATGGGCTATAATCCACCACGCGGGCACGTGCGTGTTGGTAGATGTCACATGTCTATGATTTTTTTGGTTCTAGGACAAGCCGTTGTCCTCACGATGTTTTCCTTTACCGTACCTATCTTGTGAGCAGTGATGATTAAATATTTTCACAAAGTAAAGCGCCTGTCTGGAGTACGAACCTACGACCTTCAATCCGTAAGTCACGGTCGTTACCACTACTCTCATTAAGTACAATCCTACCAGCAAATAATCGTCCAAAAATATCGTGTGCCTACCTTGGGCTGCACACGTTGTGTGTCAACGCATTCTACAGGCAGCTTGATCATCTCCACCTTGTACTTGTAGCCGTATGACGTCAGCTTCACGATCGTGTGGAGAGGAACGTTCATGTATGGCAGCTCATCTGGAAGTAGACAGATAGAAGTTTAGGATATATGGAAAAAAAAATGATGTACACTTGAGTATGTATGAAAACCTTCGAAGCTGTCATATCACGATAGTGTCACAGAGTTCAGCCTGAAAGTCATCATCATCTGCCTAGCCCTTTCGAAACTAAGTATGTTGAGGTTGGCTTCAAGTCTAACCGGATACAGATGAATACCAGTGTTTTACATGGAGCAACTGCCGCTGGCAGTCTCTCCATGTAAAAAACGACCATGCTAAATTAGGACTTTAGCACTGACGACACAAATAATTATCTTTGGAATTACTATTATCAGCGCACAAATTGATCTAAATTAAATCATCGACTTAGGATAAGAAAGAGCACTTAAGTTGCTCCGAGTAGTTTCAATGAAAGGCTGCTTGATCATGATGGCTAAATTCTGACTCATCAGCAGTGAATAAGACAAAGAAAAGGTTCTTACCAAGCTTAGCGTCCAAGAAGTAACCAAGCATGCATCTAAGCACGGCTTGATGGCCGACCACCACAACATTGTGCTCATCCTCAAGAGCCGACAATGCTGGTCGCAGACGAGTCATGATGTCAATGTAGGACTCGCCCCAAGGGTACCGGTAGCGGAGCTTGTCCTGGTCACGCCATGCGAACTCTTGGGGGAAGCGCTCCTGCATCTCCTCGTATGTCAGACCCTCGCAGATGCCCTGGAGAAGACAAATAAAAGATGATTAATAATATAAAATTTGAAGTTCATGGATGCAGATCTCTACTTCTCTTCTTGTATCTGGTGGAACTATACTCGCTGTGAGAGGATCAGCAAGGTGGCAATGTGCCCAAAGTATGCTGTTATTCTATATATTACTTTATGTGAGAATTTCGAATTTAGGGTAATTACAACGGAGTAATCTCATAGCACACTAACAGTGGGAATGGCTTCCATTTTGACAGTTCATCAGCATTCATTGCGTTATTTACGTTGCTGAGCAGACAATTTTTTTAACATACGAGGCAATGGATTATCCATTTCCTTGAAAATGATTCGGATTGTGATATGCGATTAGGGTGCATGTTTGGTTTTGTAAAACTTGTAGTAGTTACATAGTTACAGTGCAGTCTTTAATACTATATGCATTATGTTATACATGTATGACTGGGATTATCAGTAGCGTCACCTACAAAACGTGTTGCATTTGAAATGTCGTATGATGTTTAGGTTCAGAGAGTTTAATTTATCATCCCGTTGAGATACACGTGCGAAGCTACTTAATTATATGTTCAGTAATTTATCACTGCGACTATTATTTTGGCACCAGATGTGGCCTGATTGAATCTCTATTTGTACATTTGCATTTTGAAGTCTTTGGTATAAAGCATGCTACCTATCTGCAACCTATCAGCGGCGAGGTGTAAATTTTTCTAAGAGCGAAGCCGAAGCGAAGCCAGTTTTAAAGAATCGACTATGGACGACACTATTGACGTGCCATTTTTCAAAAGCGGTAAAGATGCGAATCACCGAAGGGAAGCCGGTAGGAATCGTGTTATATGATGCCTTCGCCACTGGAACCTATAGAAGTGGATGAATTCGTTATTTAAATTAGGGCACCTAAAAATCGTGGGCTGTATTATGTCTTCTGTGTAGAGCCAGATATTTATAGATGTTTAAAGTGAAACATCTACAAACATCAACGACAAGAGTCGTCTTATCTATTACATCTCGTTACGAGCTATTCACAAAACGTTTCAGCCTATTTATAACCAGTTCAATGTCAAAGTTGCAATTCTATTCACTGTGACTCACAACGGTGACAATAAATAGAATCCACGGTTTCAGAATATCGATAGACAACGACAGTACTTTTACTATGTTAATGAAGTACCTACGACTATCTAAATACGTCATTTGATATAGGTCGAATAAACGGACGTATGCCGTAAATCAGGGGCAACAGCTGTAGCCAAGAATACGAGTTCAATCATCTGTTTTATGGATTCAGTAATTGCCTGTAATTTATGTGTTGTCAACTGTTTCAATGTAACCATTATGTAACATGAAAAGGATATTTTTTTATCAAGAAGAATGAATTTAGATCCATATCAAATATTTAATCGATTTGATATGGATCTAAATTGCTGCTGAAAATTCTAAGTTGCGAAGGTTACGTTACGTGATGACTAGTTGAATGTTGTGTGTTTGTATATTTTCCGTTGTCACTTGGAAAATTCAATGATTTGATTGGCGATTTTTTTTTATATTCTTTCAATAAGAAACCGATAGGTTCTAGGTTTGAGTTTCTAGTATCTAACCTAACGCTTAATGAAATATTGTTAGTAACTAATTACGTAATTACGGAACTAGCCAAGTGTGATGATATTTATTATATTTTAATCACATAGTTTATCTTGAATGTTCTTTGTAAACATTAGACGATAAACACATTTTTCTATAAATATTAATATATTTATTTAAATATGACGACGGCCACTCCGGAACCCAATCAATGGTTAAGTATCGGCTATGATAACATCGTATTTATTTGATGTACTGATATGTTACATATAATAAGTGATGTCAGGTACAAATCTGAACGATAACAGTACAAAATATTTACCTTATAAATATCATATTTAGTGTAATATTTGAGCTTCTTCCCCAATATAGCCAAAAAAAGATGATTGTGAGAATTGTGTGGAATCTCAATTAGACGATATAATTAAACAAATGACAAACGTTATTTATCATCGTCATCAACAGGGACTTTGCCTAAATATGTTTACGATAAACTCGCTCAATCGGATGGGGTTCTGCAAGGCAATATACATTGCCTAGTGATAGCTGTGATGATATCGGTGCTACTCGGTGTGCGCAGCAGAGATATGCAAATGATTAATCTAGCTCAATAGGATGGGGTACTGCAAGGCAATCTACTTTGCCCAGCTATGATGATCTCGTTACTGCTCGGTGTGTCTAGCCTATTTCCATAAATATCAGCCGAAGGCATTTCTAGTGAATCATTTAAATACTAGTACGCACTACCGTGGAATATTCCTGAAACTACATTATTGGATTTCCCAGACGCAAATTGCTTATGTTTATTTTTCAGTTCTTGTTTATACATTTAGTTCTTTGTGACGTTGACATAATCGAAAGCTCTTCAACAACAAATCTAGATAGTGATCACAACCACCTGCTTATTCATAACAATAATTGTTTTTCCTTATTATCTTTAAATGTTAATCGATCATGTTTTTCACAAATTATTGATTGTCAATGATAAACGTAAAAACACTTAGCTTTTAAGTCGGTACCTGTGAATGATAACATTTTTTTATCCTGTCATAGCTCAGGTTACTACGGTACTTTACTGACATTATCTGTGATGTGTCAGCATAGCTTGCTTAGGGTCAGATTAACTGTAGGTATTAAATACGCAAATTAATTACGTAGTTAGATATAATTTCGTGATAATTATACGTCACCGCTTTTGTTTTGTTTTGACAAAAATCAAACTTAGAATAATGAACCGACAAAAGCTTCTAAAATCAAAATAAGAACAAAAAAAAACAGTTGAAGATTACTCTATTAACACAATGATCACAACATCTGAGGGGCAATTTTCGTAGTTTGAAGAACGTTCACAGACTGATCTCAATCTCAATCTGTCAAATATACCTCGAGGTTCCATACATTGTTAACAAGTTTTTGACATTTGATTGTCGAAAAATTGTGTGATTGACCGAGATGAGACTGCGACTACATTTTGAACGAACGAATTGGCCTTCAAGAGATACGCCTAAAGGATAAAAATAAATTATAATAACATTAAGGTACTTACAGCATCTAACTCATTCAGCGCCCTAACGACTCTCTTCGGAGCCCTAATATCGGCGGCTGTTTGCTTGGTGCGCCACCTCTCGGAGGTCCACACGGTCATATGGTCACGGCAGGCCAAGGCGTTCATATGGTCGGCCAGGGCGCTCGCGTAGAGAAGACCTCGGGGTGACAGAGATGCGTCTCCGCCGATACGGCCTAAGACGTTGTACTCGCTTTCACCATGCTGTTGGGAGAAACGTTGAGAAATTAGTGTTGTGTTAAAAAGATGTTTAGCTACATATAATCATCATCATTTCAGCCGAAAGACGTCCGCTGCTGGACATAGGCCTCCCTCAAAAGGGGGGGTTTGGCATAATCGCCACGTTTGGCAGGCGGGTTGGCGATCGCAGTATGGTGGTAAAATGCATAGAGAACGCTGCTGACTATTCTCTAGTAAGTCCCAAGTCGCCTTCTACGACACCCACGTCAAGAAATGGGATGGTGCTATTCTTTTACGTCCGGCAACACACGGAATATATACGTCAGCAATAATTCATTCAGAGGATATTATGCAGGAAAACTTAGGCTCTGCCGTACTTGATAACTTTACTTTGTCAGGAACTTATCGATATCATATCATTATTATACTGAATTCGCCGTGCTTCCAGATTTTATGTTTGTGCGTTTCGTGACGGACCTTTTTTTTACTATTTAAGAATGAGTAACTGCAACCTTCAAGGTTTTGCATGCAATGTTAGGAAATGCGTGTTTCTAGTTATAATTTAATGGGCCAGAAGACGTAGTTGGCACCCTATTGCGATTCGTTGCGACATTGGAAATGACTGAGCTTGTGCTCTGTGATGTGCGCACGCGGCGTTATAATACCTTGAATGGTATCCAGAAGCTATGACAGTCTTTCACGACTAGTTCATTCTTTGAATTATGATTAGGAAGATATACTAGTTTATGAGTTGAATAATAAATGCCAACACCAGATTCGAAAGACGGTAGCTAAGTTTATGAAACATATTGAATTGGTTTGAGTGATCAGGATCACTGATCCACCACTGATTAAACTGAAATTGGATATTTTAACTCCTCTCAAAAAATCTATTTTTCATTTAGCAGTGAGTATTTTACTCCAGGGGCTATTGCAAATCTTGGGGTTCATTCGATTTATCGAGTCTGGTCAAGCCACGCTGGGATTGGTGCATTTCATTTAATTTCATTTCATTTCATAGCAGTGAGTATTTTAAGGAAATATCAATTTGAAGATTTCGGTCGAAAGACCTAACCAAATTTTACGATATTTATACAGCAAATGTATCCGCCATCGCTATATGTTTATTGTAAACAAAGTGTCAAAAACAAATCACAAAGTTGTTTATTTATTGAAACAACTTGGCGGAAAATGGCGACTTCAAGTCATTCCCGCTCAAAATAAACATGCAGTTGGAAAAACATGCTAGTCTTTAACGGAAGCTAAATTGGATGATCTAGCACTTATTCAACGAACGTTAGATGACAAAGTGATAATAAAGATGAGCTATTTACTGAGGCTTGAGAGCTAAGTTACTGAGTTGTTAAATTAGTTACGTGAACAAATGACATGGCTAGTCAGTCTCGAAATTAAGATTCATTCATTCCTTAAATATTTGAACGTACACACGGCTACACATCAAGCTATACATTTCCAGCTTACGCTGATCTCGTCATGTTGATGTTTTCTGTGTTTTGCTTGTAGTTACGAAAGCTGTTTATGTAAAGAAAATGTTTGTAAATACACTTACCCTAGTGAAGTACAGGGTCTGCGGCAGGCCCCTCATCCCTGACAAGTATCCCAGGATACCAGACTCCTTCTGACCAGCAACTCTGTGCGCAGTCACAGTCTCCCCTTCATTCTCAATACGAACAAAGCTGATCGTCTCTAGCTCCGCATCAATAGGCTCGTACTGCCTCATGTAGTGCTCCATCTTCTTTCGCAGATCATCGACCGCGTCTTCCTCACTCATGGACTTGTAGTCCGCGGAGTAGTGGAGGATCTCAATGATGTTTCTCTCGAGAAGTTCCTGGTCCTCGCAGACGCATTCTATGAAGAGGATCCTGAAGCCCATGTCGGAAAGACAGTACTCGCTCAGCTCGCGACGTTGCTCCCGTGTGATGTTTGTGCCATCAAATATCTGGAAGGAAGTAAATAGGGGTTAAGATCAGAAGGAACGTTATTTAAGGCAAGCCGCTTTCTTATTAAGGAATTGGAAGATATTGTATACTATGATAATAAATCGATGAAATTGTTTAAGCCACTTAGGCGTGTCATTATATCAAGAATCCTACCCGAGCTTAATAATATCACCATACCATATCAGCCGAAAGACGTCCACTGCTGGACATAAGCCTCCCCCAAAATGGGGGCATTTGCTATAATCGCCACGCTTGGCAGGCGGGTTGGCGATCGCAGTATGGTGGTCAAATGCATAGAGAACGCTGCTGCCCATTCTCTAGTAAGTCCCTTAGTCGCCTTCTATGACACCCACGGGAAGTAATGGGATGGTGCTATTCTTTTACGTCCGGCACCATACGGAACTTAATAATACAATACATATGAATATAATAATATATTATGTACAGGTGTCAATAATTAAATTCTGATTAAAATTTCTTGTACACAAAGAGCAGGAAAAATGTGTGCAAAAAATGTTTCTTGTTCTTTCATGAAATTACGTGTTTTACGTAAGCTTCAAAAGTCATTGTCTGTATCTAATCAGTTTATTTTGAACTGAACTGATAAAAAAAAAAATAGCTGATTTCCTGAAAATAACAATGAGTAATACCCATAATCCTATCTGAATCATTATTAATCCGTGAGATGGAGATTGAAGAGTACATTCATTGTTTATTTATAGCTTCTGTTATTTTATACAAAATGAAGGTATTTATAATTGAGGTAGTTATTTAGATATGTTTTATTGCAGTGACAAATAAAGCTGAGAACGTGACGTAGACTTGATCGTGTCTATTCAATGCCTCTACACACTCTACACGTGTAATTTCTATGTTCTCGCCCTCCTACAGGATGCTTTTAGTGAAAGGTAGTAAGTTTCTTATCCACATTTAACATCCCTAAGAACACGCCAAATTCATACAACACAATACATTTCAGGGCCTATTATTTTGAAAGAAGAGAAGAAAATAAATTTATTAAACCCTGGTTAATTCACACAATATTCACACAAAAATATAGTTAAGATTGTATTTATTGCCTTAAAATCAAAATCAGCAAAAAAGGGAAAATAATTATAATTAAAATAGAATCTTATTATATCATCAGTTAATAAACGTTGTACTCCATTCTTTTCAAAAAATAATATTTTCAATGCCGCAAAAGCCACAATCTTCAAAGTTTACCAAGTGAAAAATCTCAAATAAATCCAGTTGATGCGCGCTTATGTAAATCATACTGGATGAATAAAATATAATAAAATAATGTCTCTTACTAGCACACTTTTTACGAAATCCACAAAAACCCGTTATAATCAAACTAAGTTATGCGGTCGCATCAAACGAAGCAAAACTTTGGAAATTATAAAATATATTTAGCCTGCTAATGTACGGAACACTTGGTACGCGAGTCCGACGCGCTCTTTTCAGATTATTATAAATATTAGTAACTAGCTTTTGCTTGTCACTTTGCCCAGCGTGGAGGTCAAAAATTATCCCACGGAAACGTACAACCAGATAAAAAAACGAATCTAATAAACGTTGTATTCCATTCAGTCATAACTCATGGCCAATTATTTACGTAACTTTCAATAACTATAGAAGCACGTGCCACGTGCCGACTTTCCTACACAATTACGCTTGGAACACAATTAATCATCCAATCAATCTTACAAAAGGTACAAGTAACTATAATATACCAATTAGCGACATCACGTTTCAATGCATTCGAATCATTTGATTATCGAGAACTCAGCGTCCTCAGGGGTCCGGGTTCAAACATGGATTAGTTAATTACCTAACAACTTGTTTATATGGTGTTTATGGTTCCGTATTGTAAGTACACAAGATTATCGTAGGCGTTTTACTAAGGTAAATATATATTGGTCCACACACTAATTACAGTAAATTATAACGCGGCTTAAAAAGCTTTCGTGGTGACGGAATTGAAAATTAGTGAACTGATTCACGATTTTTTTTCTCTAATACCTAGCGACAATCACGAACGGGCTTCCACCGAAATGGATCATACGCACTACGCACTCTTAGCGTAGCAAGCAGTAAGTTCGTTACCAAATATCCGAACATTTAAAGATATTGCAAAAGAAAACTTACAGCAACACTGTTTCCATCCTTAAGCCACAGTACGGCATCCTGCACAGCTTCGCGAGCGCTCTGGCGACGGATCGCAGAGCCCTGGGCATTGTCTGCGCGGAAAATGTCATGGCTGCCGTACAACAACATGTGGCGGCGACGGTACTCGCTGCAATCGAACACTGGAAACAAAAGCTTTTGTGAGAAACTGTCAAAAGAGTTGGAATGTTGACGCTGACTCGAAGGACGAATCCGATTCGAAGGACGAATTAGACTCGAAAGACGAATCTGACTCTAAAGACGCATCCGACTCAAAGGACCAAAAATATTGAGTAAAAAGAAGCGGGTGCTTTAACAAAATTATTAAATAGGTACGTGGCACTGACTACATGGTTCTATAAAACGAACTTTATGATATAATTCTGGCATAGTGGGTACAGTAGTAAGTAGTCAAGTTAGCAAAATATTTTTATTGGTTCTTTGTGAAAAGGACCACGTGTCGCACGTGCTTCTCTAATATTATTACGTGATACGTATTTACATTGTGCTAAGCGTTAATTTATATTACAATCACTGTTGTTTATCAAAACCCAGGAAACTACCAGGCGAGCATTATGTAAACGCTTGTATAATACATTTTCTAAAGTATCTACTGTAGGTACATTTAGAAGTAACATGTATACATAAGACAAAAGGAATGTTTCCAAACAAAACCGATTTCTAGATACTATGTTGAATCAATCAATTTTATTGAGGTATGACCTTTTCAAGATTTATTGTGAATGCTAAGTTGCCAACAGTAAATTCCTCTCCGGACATTTTAATGCTACTAGTAGGTACCTACCTTTCCACAATGTTGTTTCAAATCTTTATCGTTAGTATATATATGTAATATGATTATAATATTGCAAAATACAATATATGTTATTCAGTTTACGTCTGCGACAGATTATGCTATGTTCCTTTATTTATTTATTATTACAATCTAGAGCAAGTAACAGCATCATATTCTGTATCATTCCTGGATTGTCATTCTCATGTTCTCCAATTAGGCCACTTTTTATCAAGATGAAACCATAATATCTAATCAGTTATAACGATATCTCGCGAGCTAGGTCGTGAGTGTTGTGTTAGAGACGACAACAGCGATTCCATCTGGGTCAGGGCTGCTATACTTATGTATTGTGTACCTATAGGCACCGTCTGCGTTTAATGTGGTTTATTGTACAACCCGCTAACTGGTACATAAACACACATTTGTGGACACGACAAAGACACAACTTTGTAAATAATGCGATTCTGTAATTCAATCTGAAAACGGTTTTTTAAATAGTCTGATGCCTATGTTAGGAATTCAACTAGACTATGACATACTGAAGTACATTTTGAACAATCAATTAGCTAAATTAAATTGATCATTCCATAATGACAATCAATCACATTTAAAAAATTGAGAATGCTTATGAATAATTTCCCCTAACCTAATTCGTAATATCATTCGCCAGAAGGATTTAAATTATGAATAACGTGATGTAAAAGTAATCTTACCTTATTATCAATAATATGCGATAATATGGCTATGGCTATGCTTTCTTTGTAATTCATAGGATATTTTCATAATCAGGAAAATGCAAAATGAGAACTGAGACATCATCAATCAAATTGTACTACTCTATCATGTGAGATAAAATCGATCTAAAGTCTAACCCCCGCAAGGATAATGTACAATATCATCATCATCAATCATGGCGACTTAATTGGAGACAACAGGTTCTACAGTTTCAATGACAGCAATTTGGAGCTCAAATGTTAGTCTCCACTTAGGCTTTGTTAATCTTGTGATCTTCACTTCCAACAAAGTATAAAAGAAGTCAATTGATATGATGTCAAAGCATAAACCATAAAAATACAACTTCTTTAATGACTCGTAAACAGTCAGAGGTCATAAATCATAATTATTACAGTCTAGGCCATTTACGAGAAGACTAGACCTTCCACTTACTGTTGATTAATAGATTCTATTAAGTTGTCTCGCTTCACATGCATGAGCTCCAAAGCTAATCAAAATCAAAAGTCATTTATTCAAATTAGGCTGAGAATCAGCACTTTTCGAACGTCACAATACATAAGACAGTCCCCCAAAACGCCCCCTTCACCACTTTCTAGTGCTTTAGCTGGGAAGAAGAAGTGGCGCAACAAACTCCCCAGCAGCACAGCTGTCTGTTTAGTCGGATAGACTTGATTCTATACATATGGTGCAAAGTACACTGAAGTGCGCTTCAGTGTAACCATGAATTCAGCACAACGATGCGCATCATGCGTAGGTATCGCTTAGCGCAGAATTATTCCTCGGTTATAAAAAAAAACACCTGTTTAATAGAAAAGTGCAATACCAACGCGGCTAAAATGTATGGCATACCTTATTTTTTTTTTAACCGACGGTAAATGTCAACACCACCTCCAACAACATTTTTTCACGAAATTTCTATGCCTGTGCTATTTTATTATGACTGGCTTGTAACATGTATTTTTAGGTGTCAAATAAATATTTTTATTATTCCTGATGAATTCTTGGTCCTTCGTCCACTGCGAGAACAAAATTGTATACTACAAGTAAAGTTACCTTTAGTGCTCTCCCCGTTCCAGTTGAGATGCCTGGCAAGTCTGTGCGCAAGCTGACTCTTGCCGCGAGCTGGTAGACCCACCAGCGCAATGAGCAGTGGCGCAAACTGGCTGATGCGACGTGAGCGCATCGATGCTAAAACAATGATACAAATATCCATGAGCATAACATACCTATAAAGTTATAGATTCGGCTCGAAGGCCTAAGGACCAGTAAATGTTTGGTTAGGTGGCTGAATAGCTGGCAATTGATTAATGTTTGGTTAAATCAATAAGAACGCTGCTAAAAGAATGTGTTTGGAACATAAACCATTATTTTATTAATCGTAATTTAGATATAAAGAGTATACGTGTACTTTTAATGCCATGTTTAATGAGTTTATTGAACAATCAAATATTATTGAAGTAATAAACGGCTATCAATAATCATATCGTGGGACGTGTCCAATTAAATTCCCAATCCGTTCCAATTTCCAATAATAGATGTTAAAGTTACACTTGTCTAGAATATTTATTAGATTGATTGATACAGACAGACATTCGTCAGCTAAATATTAATCGATAACATTAACCTTAGTTGCGAGTCCGGGTCAGAATCATGATAATATTTACACTCATGCAATAATAGCTAAGCCGTAAACAAGTTTCTCGTTTGTAATGACTGGGGATTAACATTTTCATTAATCTATTTATTGACATTTTCTTAGAATGAAAATTATAATAATATGATCTTTTCAAAGAATTAGAGAAAGAGAATATTCTGAAATTGGTTCAGTTGCATCAGTTCAAACGGCAAATTAAGGCCACACACTCTCAAGACACTTTGTCAGTTAAAATCGCCAGAACCGCAAATATTTGAAGAAGTTTTCAGTCTCAATGTTAATCGTTGACATAAATTGATAAAACAAAAAGAAGATAGGTACTGGATCAATCGCTCATTAGATCAAGGACAAACAATGAGTAAACCCGGCAGAGATACAGACAAATCTTCCTTAAAAGATACTGCAAGATTGCAAGCTTAACGACCGATATCAGTAAAGTAACTTGGCAAATTGTAAGGAGCTTTAGGAATAAAGCACATAAAGAAATATCCCAAGCCGCGTCATCACAACTGAGCGGTTTGTACAAGTGGCATTTATGGTTGTTGATATGGCAGAAACCGACCAATAAAAATGCTGCACGACCGACACGCCTTCAGCCTTGCCTTTGTCTCAAACAAACAATGACATCATACAAATTTAGACAAGAGTATAAATATATCGAGTTTTATGTTATTCGTATCGCCTTTAACTCATGTGATGTAATGCATTTAAGGTTATACCAATGCAAATGACAGTTTTACTTTTGAGGTGAATAATTTGTTGATCAATAAAAGATATTTGTTCTCTCATTTTATATTATGTTTGCTTTGTACACGGTTCTTATTAGCGTCACCTGTATATTTGTTTGTGACCGACTCCTTTGGACTTGATTTTGTCCCACTTCAAACGGTCAGATTTCATTTAAACTTTGTAGACTTATCGAGGACCGATGGCAACTCAATAATTAAAAAAAAAACTGAAAAAACACGCTTTTGTAGTTAGCAGAACTAAAAAATTGAAAATAATAGAAAATAACTTAAAAAAAGCGTGGGGTGCTTTTTGAGATATTTTTATAATCAATTAACATCAAACACGCTTTTTTGAAATTATTTTCTGCTTTTTAGTTGCTTTTTAAAGCGTGTTTTTTAAGATCTTGTAATCTATTATTTATTAAAATAGCAGTTTCAGCTTCAGTAAAGGGTAAAATTGATTTTACCTTTCTCTCACCTGTCTTATCGCTAACCAACGAGAATGATTGATAGATAAGCAATCGATTTTCCACGCATTACGAAGTCACATTAAGTTTCCTATTTGTTTCACAGTTACAATCCAGCTGCAACAGGAACGCGTGTAATGTTAGCATTTGATCAATTAATTAATGTGTCTCGCTCGTGTATTTTTTATTGAATTCTTCAGAGATTTTAACTGCATTTTAATTTTCTTTTACGTTATCAGACGAGGCTAATATAAGATTGAAAGAGTGTCAAAACTTGGGCACGCCACGATTGCGGCGGTAAGTCCTCTCTTTGAGGAGTGGCTTGAGAGGAGGCACGGCGTCCTCACCTTCCACCTGACGCAGGTCCTCACCGGACACGGTTGTTTTGGGAGATTCCTGTTTCGGATAAGGCGGGAGGAAACGCCTGGGTGTTTCTAATACGAAGATTGCCCTGAGGACACGGTGGAGCATACGGTGGAGGTCTGCCCGGCTTGGGCTGAGCACCGCCGTATCCTCGTTGAGGCGATCGGCGGCGGCGATCTCTCGCGTCCGGCCCTGGTCCAGGCCATGGCACGGAGCGAGAATGCATGGGTAGCCGTCACCTCTTTCTGCGAAGCAGTAATGCTCGCAAAGAGGGAGGCGGCGCACGTGAGGGAGAGGCAGTACATGCGCCCTCACGGCCGTAGTCTTCGCAGGAGACGCCCTGGGCGTCGGGTATCCCAGGCTGATTCCCGGCCACCGAAGGCGCGGGCTTGCGGACGGCGAGTAATGGGTAGCTCGCTGTCCGGTAAGGACCAAGCCAGGGGCGCGTTATGTTCCACTCGCGCCTCAAAGAGATGTCAGCACCAACTGATGGGGCCCGGAAGGGCCGATGCCTGCCAGGGGTGCGGGTTGTTCGAAAGAGATACCGCGGCCCCTGGCACACAGGCAACTAAGGGAACACGGGTGGGTTTTAGTCAGTAAAGGTCTGACACGACCTCCTGCTCCACCCAGAGCGGGAGAAGTTATTTGATGATTTTTCCACCCAAAAAAAAAGAGTGTCAAAATTCAATAAGTATAACAGAAACTTTCGTTTCCCAACGGCCATCAAGGCCTCATGTGGAGGCGCAGCATGTGGTATAATGGCGCGGGCGCAACTGCCAGAGAACACACGGACTTTGTAACGGCAAGGAAACGATCGAGCTCTGACGACGCGTGGACCGACGATAAATTTAGATTAACGATGGAGGTGTGTCTCATATCTATTACTTTTTAAATACCCAACAGGGTTTCCTACTCATGTCTCGCAGTCAATGTACGCCTTCAAAGAACCTTTTTGCGTGGCCACGATTTGGCTTGAATGCATAAATAAGTATAGATTGGATCTAAAAATTGAAACAAGTAGGTGAATTTTCTACTCATTGAGGATACAAAATAAAGGTTTCGTGAATTCTACAGCATGGACACTGGGATGGGGCAGTTCAGGAATGTCACCGTTAAGCTTGACATTTCCAAATTTTGTCAAGACAACTTTGAAGAAACAGGAAATATACCTTTCGCCAGCCTTCGGATTGACGCAATATGTTTATGTATTTTCATAAATTTTTAACAAAAACCGTTTTTAAAGTTTATTTTATGGTCCTTTACTTCAACTGCATACCAAAAGGTCTTTGACTCTTAAGAGCAGTTGATCCTTGTGAGTTTAATTTGGCTCAAATTCAAGATGATTAAATTAAATGTTGTTTGTTAAGCTAAAAAGGAATGTCTGTTCAACTATATAAGATACTTGTTTTACAAGTTAATTGCTTTGTACAGGTTTTGTGCAAAGCAATAGCAGATTAGTTATATAATTCTGCTTTATTTGTACAAAGTCTGTCATGTCTAGAAACTAGTCTTGTGTTAATACGCTAGAAGTCTTGGCAAATATATCTGTCTACATTTTAAATTTCCTTGCTGCAGATTTACAAATGAATGGAAAATATAGAGCTGTTAATACGTTTATCGTTGTCACCTATTGTCTACAATGTTTTACACAATGGATAGGTAAAATTATATTATAGCTATATGTTCTGGACTTTTATGGTGAATAAACCCGTAAGCATGTATGAAATTGATGTCACATGTTTATGAATGGTCAGACTGCGGTTTCCATACTTTGTGTACTTATTGAAGTACTATGAGTTGTGACATGTGATATGACGCAGCGTGTGAACTGTCTCAGTTATTAATAAAGCGTGATTTGACCTCATCAGCCCAGTTGACTCAAATCAATTAGATAGATACACACAATACGCTAGTGGTTAAATGTTCTGAAATTAAAAAATATCCTCTTTAAAAATGCAGTCGATTTTTTTAAAGTGATGTTAGAAGCGAAAAATTTTCACGGAATGCAAGAAATGGAGACATTGAATGATGTTGACCGTTTTCTAAAACGAGCATTGACAGTGTATTACGGCAAAACATATCAACTAAAACAAATAGTATCAAATACAATAATAAACACGATAGGACCAACAGATACAACAAACAGAATGTGCCAAAGCAGTCTTGTAGCCTGAACATGAAAAAGAAAAGAAAGAAATTGAGTTACTAACAAGTAAAGGCAACACGTGAACTGAGCGTAGTTTTCCTACATACGACAAGTCACGTTGCCTGCGTGTTATAAAACGGGAGTGAGTACTCCAAAACTCCAAAGATAAATTACATACGACTGATAGCAGGTGATATACACATTCATTAAAGCTATATTTATTACTATAATATACAAACACTGTACAATTCCAAAAAGCTAACAAGTTATTCTGTGACCTCTAGAATGTTTATAAGGATATTAGTGGATGGAGGAGGTGTATTGATATTAATGACTAGATATATTTTAATCGTTTTATAAATAGGTGCAATGAATAAACTTCTTATGTTAAATCAACTTACAAACTAATAAGTTACTAAAATACAGTAAATATTCTCATCTAATTAAAACTATGCAAAGTATGACGTCGAACCTGACTAGTAATGTAATTGTTGTAGTGTCGAATGAAATACTGCTTTCTGATAAACTTATTGGTAGTTTTAAATTAGTTGGAAAGGAAATGCACTGATTGAAATTGGCTTCTGACAAATAGACAACGAACAGAAGGAAAAATCATTTATTTCTTAAAGCGGTTTGATTCAACCTTGTCGCATGAATTTACCAGAATGCTAAATTATTAAATAGTGTTGGTGTTAACAGTTGCCATAGCAATCTGGATTTGCGTACGATGGACTAAAAACGACCTATATCTAATCTAAGTGTTATATCTTTCGAAGCAAAACGTAAGCTCATTAACCTAACACAAAATTAGCACTCTGTACCTATTAGAGTTAATCAGGTGTGTCAGAAAGGTGTGGTAAAATTTAAAGGGTGTAGGTACAGACCATGAAACTGAACAACTTTCTCCATGGGAGCAACATCATAATCGAGATAATAGCATCAGCCGTCCCATACATTTGGGTCGAGCAGTAGTAGTAAGGGACAGCTGGTAATTTTTCTGTTTCACCCTGTATGAGGTTATCAAAATTATTAGACCTTGCGCTATATATTAGTTCTTTAGTATTACAACACAAAACGCGGCAGACAGACAATAATTGTTACTGGAAATTGTAATGGCTTCTTTCCAACTAACGTTAGGCTTCTCTAGTTAGATCATTAGATGTCCATGAGAAAAAAACTTTTCACATTCTAATGTCGAACAATTTATTTCAAACGTGTACGTCCAATGTTTTATATTATAATTATCTTTGTTTGTATTTTCTTAAGATAGTTTATAGATGGAGTCATAAACGTATGGTACGCAATAAAGTGAATGTTATAATGCAACAAGTTGAATGGGTGACATGCGTGGCATGCACTATATGGGTGAAGCTATAAAATTATTTTTGATTTGCAGTCATCAGGTCAATTCATCAAATGACGTCGTTTCTAGGAACTGACCCCTCTAGCTCATCCATTCAGATTAGATTGAAAATAACAACTTTCATGAAAGATTTATCATGAATAATGTTTTATAAAACAAGTCTTATAATGATAGATAATATTATACTTTTCGATAATAAAAACGATCTAGCTATGTCTAAACATTAGGCTATTGATGAAAACAGTATGATTGAAAATGATATATAATAGGGACAAGTAAGGAACAACAATGAATACTGAGTGATTAATAAGTTATTTATTATAATTGCCATCTTTATGATCAAAAGGAGGGAATGGAAAACAACTGGCATTGCATTCAGTAAAAAATGGTCCTTCTGCACGGATACGTGAAAAGTAAAGCAAAACGATGAAAAAATATACGTTGTTGATATTTCAATTGCATTGTTATTATAAATCAATGTGTAAACACCTGCATACTATAAATCAATAGTATTTTATTAAAAATAAGTAACAGTCAATAAAGTAACGTGAAAGAAATCGTTAGCAGTGCAGCTGGTCAACCGTCAAATATAAGTGAATCATTTTCATTTTTTTTAATGCTGTCTGGGCCTGCTTTTGACCTCGATCACGGCTGAGGATAGAAAGAAATGGATGAGGTAGTATGATGGAACTAGCGTTCAGAAGATAATAGAAGAGCTGGCCTTTATTCTTGTCATTTTCGTATATTGCCGACATCCGGCGTAGTATCTCTGTAGTAACTATCGTTGCTACCCAGAATATCTGGCCCACGCCCACCATTCAGTGGATTTGTCTGTTTCGTAATAGCTACAATCTACGTAGTAGTTATATGCTTTGTTAATCGACATGCCCTCAAAACATCGCTACATATTGAGCAATGATTGTTCAATGATGGGATTAAAAATATAATAATTGATAGTAAAATTTTAAATCGATAGACTACATAATATTATTTGCTTGAAAAGGAATTTGCGTCAGAGGCAAAAACTGCAGGGAAGCATAGTTGCAATATTTATAAAATTACTCTTGTGTAGCAGTATTTATTTATGCCGCCGATATGCATAATAAAATAGCAAATTTAATTTATGCAGCACCTTGTATTGCCATAACTGTAGATGATAAAGTGTATTGGAATGAAAAACAACTTTATCTTGGTTATGTTAAACTAATATATAATAATTTCATAAAAGTCTTTGTAAACATAGTGGAGGAGCCAGTTTGATAATGAACATAGCAACACCCCCCCACTGATAAATTTGCAGGGGGCAGATAAGAGTACACACTCATGTAATCTCTTAGATCTAACATTACCTACATGTTATCGATATTGTTGATGAACTTTACTTTGTAATTGAAAACGATTGAGACACTCCCTTTTAAAAGAAAATAAAACATTGCCTGTTTCTAGTAAAATAATAAAATTACCTATGTCATCATCATCACACAAAGCAAAATAAAAATCGGTTGTTTTTATCCATATCAACATTAACGTGGCTACGTAATAATCAACTTTTATCAGGTAAATTTTGGGTGTGTAATTTTCAGGCCAAATTAGCTTACCCGATAAACTTGCTCGTGCGGAAATCATATTTTCTTACGTCATTGTAACAAAAATATTAGTATTATGAATTTATTATGAATATTTTTTATTGCCATTCGATGTTTGTTTCCAAAGCAACGGTCCCACAGAGTACTTTTTTATAGAACGGTCCTATCGGAGGCGTGGCGCTGACGTCACAAATGGCGCGATCAGCTTTTTTTTCACAGACGCGTCAATGTAGCAATGATGTTTTTAACTCCGATGTCAAGTGTCATTTGAGAAAAAAATGTTTTAAAAATAAAATCTGTTACCTACATTAAAGATTTAGAATACAACATAATTCTTAACAATGTATTTTATTTCAGTTTTTATTTTATCTCCCATGTTTTATTTGGTAAATATGACCGCATCTTGAAAGGTCAGAGACCCGTGATTTGTAATATTGTTTTAATTTCTCGTCATCCACCGTAGATATGATCTTCTTAATGAATATTGGTCTTTAATAACGGACATCATTTTGCCTACACGTGCCCGATATGATCATTACAGTATCACGAGTATCCTTAATTAAAGGGTGGTTCCTCCAACTCATTCAATTATAAATAAAAATCGATTCCGTTGTGACTAGTAATGTAACTAATTCTCTGACAAATCTTATTAACGATTTCGTTTCAAGATGTGCCGTGAAAGACACGAGACCTGGCCATTACAGAAACCAAACATTTAATATAACCATCGCCTAACAGATTTGACACACCGTATCAATCGTCTACAATGCAGATTGCATCTAATATTGTAAGTGTGAAAGTTTATTTTTGGTAAAGTGCAAAGTTCAATGTGATTGTTAAATTTCTTGCATGTGGCTCTGGCAACGAAGCGGTAGCCGGAGGCAATTGACCGTTGTACACAACGTAACGAACACATTTCATGGACTTTTTATAACTGACACACATTCAAGACAGTTCTTAGAAGCTGTATACTGAAGAAAAAGAAAATCCACACTACGAAAATGTATGCTGTTGATGAGTGATCCATTTTTCGGAACATTTGGCTGATGGATTTGTGTTTGCGCCAACGGGGTCATCCAGCCTTGTAACTGACATCATTATAAGTGATAATCTAGAATAGCACTTTAAGGAGTGGATCATCGTTCATCACTTCAACGTGAGATTCAACAATGGTCCTTCTGTACAATAGGAAAATCAGTGGTCATGTTCGTGAATGACTGATTTTCTACTGTTTATTGAAGTAATTTACAGCTTAATGAAGAATGACTTCTAAATGTGGTATTTAGAAGTCATTCTTCAATAAGCTGTAAATTACTATCACTTCAGCGTGAGATTCAACAATGGTCCTTCGGTACAATAGGAAAATCAATGGTCATGTTCGTGAATGACTGATTTTCTACTGTTTATTGAAGTAATTTACAGCTTATTGAAGAATGACTTCTAAATACCACTAAACAAATCTTAAGTTTAAGTTCTTCCATTCAAACTCTGAGATCAATCACGATCACATTGAACATGCCAAAATAATGTCCACTTTCCGAAGATTAAAAGTTTCAAATAAATGAATGGTGTTTCAGAAATGTAAATAGCCAAAAATGGATTAGGTATGTTTCGAGATAATAAAAAAAGATAATGAGAGAGGTACCCACAGATAATGTCCGCCATAGTTGACTCGTTGAGTGGTGTAATGGAACTATCGATTGCAAATTTCCACTGCATTGTATCAGATAGTGTTTATGGCAAAAATCTAGTAGGTATATCTAACTTAGCGTCATCACGCAAACTAAACGTGAAATGATAAATATAGCCGTCCAATGGTTTCTCTGAAAATTTGTCAGACCAGACCGTATGTTACTGGCGCTTTGCCATCAAGATCTGCAGTTCTCCGGTAATTGCCATGAAGTCATCCAGGGACTCTCCGAAATGAGCGAGGTAGCCTTAGACTTGATGCCAAGATTGAGAAATTATTTGGATAAGATGCAGTACTGGCAGGTAATGAGAAGACAACTAACAAACCACTATTGTATTGGAATCATCCTGTACGTTTAATGAATGAATAAATAAATAATAAAGTCAAACAATGCGGCTGTTTACGGGATCCACAATGAGTACTAAATTCAAAACAATGCTTATTATACATTACATTTACCAAGCGTGAAATTTTGCTCTGATTGGTCATGGTGCGAATAATGCACAGCATTGTTTAGGTTTCATACAGACTTTTGTATCACGAATTATATTAAATCTTACGGTCAAACGTCGTGCTACGTATCGTCCTGCTTTGAAACTAAATTCGGACTTGCGTAGGCTAAAGCAAAACAAGCCCAATGGAACGACCATTTTAATTTCACGCATGAAGTAATTAAGAAGTTACTTTATGGATTAATTAAATTGCTGTTTGAGGTTACTGAATAAAGATGGCGGAAGACTACCTGTTTTAGCACTTTCGGAGTTATTTATATGATTGGAGGCTTTCAAGGGCTTACTATATTTCAGATGATTTGTTCCTGATTTAGAATCAATGTTCAAACATCAACATCGATTGGTTTTTTGCTGTCTATTCTTGTTATTGACCTCCCCGATGACAAGAACTAAGTAGGAAGCAATCTTATTGAACGGTTACCCGACAAGACCGATCAATTCATTCACACTGCATAACGCTACTTATAAAACTTCTATTTTTATACATGTACATTCGTATCAATTTATTTATGTTCATTCTGATTAATAACTCTGCATGCATTATTGCTTGCGACATGAAAAATTAAAAAGTACAATGCAAATTGCGAATGCATCAGGAATGCGAATGCATCAAGAATCGATATATTTTAATGGCCATGATATTTTTGATTAATCGAAACTCAAGCCTAACAATATTGGCCAAACGACTGCATAACACTTCGGTGATAAAATCAAGAAAATCACTCAAAAGTATGTCAATAACAGAACACCTATAGAAACTCCGGACGAAGGCGTGTCATGGGCTTAGAAAACATGGGTAAACAACATCGTGACTGAACAATATCTCTTGACCGACCGACTTGTTGTTGAATGCGCCAGAATAATCGTGAGTACAAGACAAAAGACTCACTTACAAAGCGGTTGTACACGTATCCAAAAACATTAAAACAATGAACTCACCGGTTGCCAAAGCTCCGTGAAGGATCTTCTCTTTGTCCTCCATCATGGTGTGGGCGGTGCTCGCTCCTGGTGCCATCACGATTCTTCGAAGAGACGGTCTCCTTGCTAAAGCAACGATGTGTTTGACGCGGTGTTGCTGTGGAGCTCTTCGACGACGCGGGCGCACTCTATGAAGGCCTGCAGGCGACTGTCCGCTAACTCCACTCGTTATCACTGAGTGAACCTTATCAGCTCCGCGGCAGTGATTACTGAACAACCATATAATAGCTGAATAGATTTTGCAGTATATTAACCAAAAATACAAGTACCAATCGCCCTGGATGCTGAGTAACGCCATCAATAGCGATCTGAAACAAAAGGAAAATGTGGTCAGGATTTCAGGAAGTTGACATTTTTAGAGGCGAATTTCATGCATTTTCAGAAAAGCTGACTTAAACTTAAACACTTGGTGAACTGAACGGAGGCCAAGATTGAGCTTTTTGTTTTTTTTTTTAATATGAACCCATCCAATGATCTAGATATAGCCTACGCTAGTTTTAATTGATAGTGTTAATTGCCAAGCGCATTCTTTTGTAACTACAATTTGTTATGGTATAAGTTTGTTCAATGATATCTAGTAAGCACGTAAGTAGGTAGGAAAAAAACTAACAGTCATGGTCAGAAGCTGGCTAGACCCAAAAAAGTAAAATTTGTTTTTTTTTAAACGGTTTCTCGAAACGAAAAACAGGTTGAAGAACAAATTATAAATGCTTCTGTAGTTTTTTGTCTATCATAATATTACCAAATAGGTTCACTTACAAATCATTCGGCAGAAAGAAGAATGATAAGAAGTTGGTGATGATGAAATATTAGAAACCTTTTCATTAACTGTTAAACAAAATTTCCGCAATATATATAATCGTTATCTTCATGATTGTTATGTATGTGTTTACACAGTGCTTTCTCTGTCAATGTTTTCCATTGCAATATACGCGTATTAATAAGTTTCACACGCCTTATTATATTTATCATCAAAAACACGTTCATTAATTTACCAGCTTTTATTAATCACGTATGATCTAACTTTGACTAGCTAGACATGCAACAATAAGGGGTTCTCAGAGTCAGTGTTGGCTAAATCACTTTTAAATGTGAAATTATTGTTAGTTATTCTATTGTCGGCTCAAAACATCGACACTTCCACGGCGTCGTCTGTAGCATGGCAGCGCATGTCACTTTTTTTTTTCTGGGTGGGAAATCATCAAATGACTTCTCCCACTCTGGGTGGAGCAGGAAGACGTGTCAGACTTTTACTGACTAAAACCTACCCGTGTTCCCTCAGTTGCCTGTTTGCCAGGGGCCGCGGTATGTCTTTCGAACAACCCGCACCCCTGGCAGGCATCGGCCCTTGCGGGCCCCATCAGTTGTTGCTGACATCTCTTTGAGGCGCGCGTGGAACACAACGCGACGTCGACCAGCGCATATGTCACTTTGACTGCAAGTTTCAGAGCACAGAGAACACACTATTAATCAGAATCTGAATCATTTTTAATGGTAATGCTAATCCATTGCTTCATATGTTAGAAAAATTTCTCTGCTCAACACATAAATAACGCAATGAATTTTGTTGAACTGTCCAATTGGAAGTCATTGCTACTCATAGTGTATTACTCAATTACCTTGCAGGATAAGAGGGTAGCTAGTTGATTTTCAAGGAGCCTATTTAATTACCAAACTACTCCAGCTTCATACATACTCAGCCTATAACGTTCCCACTGCTGGGACACAGGCCTCCTCTCCGTGAGAGGGAGTGGGCCGTAATCCACCACGCGGGCCCAGTGCGGGTTGGTTGATGTCAGATGTCTTCGAATTTTGGTTTTAGAACTTGCCGGTTTCCTCACGATGTTTTCCTTCACCGTTTTGAGAGCAGTGTTAATGAAATGATTTACAGAAACTAATGGGCCTGTGTGAGTTCGAACGCACGACCTACAACCCATAAGTCGCGGCCGTTACCACTGGGCTACCACTGCTCACGCTTCATAAGCATCGACAATGGTCAGAATGGTCAGAGAATTTTGATTTCAAGTCGCAAAGTGCTGTCGACATATCATTTGTCCGGTACACGGGTGATCCATTCACGAAGCTACTCGTTTCATCGATTCCGTCAATTCGTAAAGGATTTTGAATTATTAACACTAAAACAAACAAGAAGGTTCAAAAGATAAGCGAGCATTTTAAAAGAAAGGAATATTATAGTCAAAAACGCCAAAAGCTTTATCGTGTACTGCGTTGTCTAAATGTTTGTCTCTCTCTGTTTCGTCTAATTCTTTTTAATTATTTAGGTTAAGGTAAGGTGGCCTAGATTCATCGGTATCAGTGTTTCAAAGAGCTTGTCTTCATTCCAATGAATTTAGAAGTTTATGTTTTAGTAGTTCAGACTATCAAATGCTTCTGATAGATTCTTTTGGAAGAAAAATCACTTATGTTAATATAGCTACAATACCGGAAATGATTACGTAACAAGTCTACTGTAATATAATACTGTCATGTCATATCAGCTATTTAATAACAACAATGTCGGATAGTAGTGTGAACAACTAGACATTAATGAGTTAGCATTGATTGGTACAGGCAAACCTTCGTGTAATAGACCCTACGTCATAGAAACTGATGTGAATGAGCGAAATAACGCAAAAAATGGATTTTACATATTTGTGGTCATTGCGGTTAAATTGTCATCACATTTTAATACCACAGTTTTTAGTAACCTTTTCTGCTTGAATGTCACGTACACGTAAATTTAGTAGGTAAATATTCTCTTTTAGTTTATTTTCCCTATCCTTTCATCCATTCATTGCTTCATTTTTTTTGCTTTTGGTGCATTGTTCCAAATTACCCACGTTCAAAATCATTCATGTTCTCCTATTTACATGCTCTACTTTGCCCACTGATAGTCTGTTTACCAATATGATAATATATTATTTTTAGAAACTCTATGCAGGATAAAATTTTAACCAGCGCGCAATGTGTAACCATGAATTCAGCATATCATTCTAGACCCCCTAGCGTAGAAATGTTCCGTTGGTAATACAAAAAAAAATCAGCTGTTCCATACATTTTGACCACTTTTCTATGAAACAGCTGATTTGTTTTTAGCACCGGTCTAGATTGACATGCTGAATTCATGGTTACAGTTTCCGCACTGGTTAAAAATGTACGCTATATAGTTTGTATAACATTTTATGCACTATTTGTTTTCTCCAGAAACAAAGGCATGGTGGCTCTGACTCAACTTCTCATACTTTCAGAATATTCCGTGAAGCTTGTGGTGCGGGTTGTCTGCCAGGGGGCGGGTTGTAAAGAGACACCGCGGCCCTTGGCACACAGGCAACTGAGGGAACAGGGGTGGGTTTTAGTCAGTAAAAGTCTGACACGCCCTCCTGCTCCACCCAGAGCGGCAAAAGTTATTTGATGATTTCCCAGTCAAAAAAAAAGCTTGTATCAAAAATTTTTCCTACAAAGGGCATTTTTTTGTCGCAATCTTGGTTCGGTGGGAATTTGGAACCACAACAAAATACCCACAAATATTTCGTTAACACTCTCCGTAATAAAGTCAATGTTCCTTTTGACCCATTCTGTTTCCTGTCTCATTAATACTAAACGGACTAGGTCGTCTGTAGGGGATTTCGTGCATAATACTCGAAAACACCTCAATAGTAAAACATGTCAAAGCTTTTAAACTATTTCTCGTCTATTGCTCAACTTTATAGCCTCACCGACTCATGCTGACCTGATTTTTTCTGGCTTGTTTACAGATACGATGTCAATGATTTCGTTTATCCCCGCTAACTCTTTGCCAGCAGGAGGTAAGTAAGTATAGATTGGTAGTATAGAGAGTAAGATTGGTAAATTCTAAAATTCTTATTTGCTATAAAAAAAAGCTATGCGTCCATACGTACCGTGAGGCCGCGAATCTGCGATGTTAGTGCATCCATAGTCTTAGTACCTAGTACAATAGATTTATTATCAAAATGCTGCCACTTAGTACATCTAGATACATATAAGGATTTTTTGCGAATACAACTACGCTTCCAGTAATCTGGAAGGTGCTGCTTAATCTGCACAGAAGTCAATGTCTGTACCTAATGCATGTTCGTCATCATCATCATGATTTCAGCCGAAAGACACCCACTGCTGGACATCGGCCTCCCCTAAGGGGTTTTCCTAAATCGCCACGCTTGGCAGGCGGGTTGGCGATCGCAGTATGGTGGTCAAATGCATAGAGAACGCTGCTGCCTATTCTCTAGTAATTCCCTTAGTCACCTTCTACGACACCCTCGAGAAGAAATGGGATGGTGCTATTCTTTTACGTCCGGCACCACACGGAACGCTAATGCATGTTGCACTACACTATTTAGTGGGCATTGACATTTTCGTAGGATGTCAGGTTATTAAGTTCACGTTGGATTGTGGTACTATCTGCTCTCAGGCTTTTTTCTTCCACTAAACCATACATCGATCCCAATGTGTGCTTTTTAGTCCTGATTTAAAAGTTACTTTCACAACGCGTGCATCTATCGGGGACAAGGGTGCACTAATCTGCCAATAAAATTCGTAGAAGCAATACATAACAAACAAGTTGTTGTTTTTGATCTATCATGGCTTAGAATCTGAGTAAAACTAGATTCAAGTCCGTCTGCTTCATTTTTGTGTTTAGATAAGTGTAAAAAACTTGTTCAAGCTACCTAAATAAAAAGTTTATTTTTGTTATATTTTCTTCGCTCTCTTCCGGATTTTTGAGCCACGATTGCGGATATAGGTACATGACACACTTATATGATTAAACCTTTTGTGATCTACTTTATCATAAACCAAATTTAAAGTAAAATACACAAATCCAAAATATGAATATGAGGAGTAGGAATACGAGAATTCTGAATATCATGATTAATCTGAAGAATATAAGATATCCCCTTATATTTTGCCACATTTACCTGGTTTTGTATAATTCTTTTGGTTCACAAAATTCACAAAACCTTACTTTTGTATCAATTCTCAACGTTCCATATTTATGTAACACGTAATTTTTGATGATAAATAGTTAAACCCAGCTGATAAAAATAGCCAATGAAGATTGAACAAGTATCAATCTCGAGGTCTTCTGTTGGTTTTTTATTAGTGTTCTGTTCTCTAATTATCAACTACAAAACATGCTGAATACATCGGCATGTTTTGTAGTTGATTGCCCTCTTCATTTTGTTTGGAAATTGTAAAAAATCTCATGTTTATATGTCGCATGTATTTGCATCTTTATCTTATAAATGGTTTTTACTAGGGATGCATCCGATACCGATACCGATGCCGATATATCGGCATCGGCGATATTTTCATAGCCGATTCAACGATACTTTTCAAATTTCGCGCTTTAAAAATGTAATGTAAACGCGGGTGTTGTCTCGTTTATTTCGTTGCAAACGAGGCACGAACTAACTATGCTAAATATACTATTAACTAATCTCAACCTGTTCATAGTTATAATCGGTTTTATTTACTTTGTCCTGTTATTTGTTCTTTTTATATTCATTAAAAAATAACCTGACTTGTGTTTTATTTCTTTTACCTTCATTTTTGAAATCAATAAGCGTATCGGTATCTTTATTGGAAAAAGGCATATCGAGGCATCCCTAGTTTTTACATTCCTCCTCCTGCCATGTTTTAATATAAGTTGAATCTCTTGCAGTTGTCTTCGTTACTGTTTCTTCAGAGGTGAAGCAGAGCATGAACTTACAAGGCTGACGAGTTAAGAATATTAATACTCCTTTGTTTGTGGCTTACATTATAACCGCTTGTTTGTTTGTTTTTATTTATATCATCGTAATACTATGTGGTAATAGCTATCCGACCATCACCAGATTCGTTAAATAACCATTATGTCCTTAATTATAATTTAATTGGATTCCGCTTCAAGCCAATAATGAATTGTTATGTCAATTTTTGCAGTTCAATGGAATATTTTTCTAAAATCAAAGTCAGCTTCTATGCAGTCTGCACCAAATTGGTGTTTCTTTTTTCTTTTGTGACTTGCTGTCGCTACCTGCGTTATGAGCATATGATTAAAGCCGACATTCACGTTTTGTCAATACGTTATGTTAATGCTATAACATTGCACACTCCGTCCAGCTCTACAAAGAACACTACTTAGCATATTACATAAAACTAAACACAAACTGTTGTTCTTACCTGCTTTAGTGACTAAATTCTTCCTTCGCAGTAGTGATCGGAGGATGTGTGTCTTATAAAATGCACCAAATCGTGGCGCATAGCAGTGCGCCCGTGGATAGCGATGAACGTTTCAATACACATTCGCAATAAGTCCCAGTAAACGTATAATGTCAACTTTTTAACCAAAACTCTCCCCCAACATCGCACAGGAAATGTAACACAGTAATTATACAGCTTCGTGTTTTTAGTCCAGCGTTCCAAAATAAAACGTCGATAGCGTTGCCTCGTCCCGTCTCTATTTCACACCGGATCTTAATTTGCTCATTGTAACTCGTTTAAAACGTTTTTGGCCAGGTAAATATTGGTAGTTTTGTCAATAATTGATGCACAATAACTGTTTACGTAGCCGCACAGTGTGATAACGTGTACTGTTGACTGGCGTCGGGTCGCAGCGTGGCGAAAGCGAGGCAAGATTATTATGTATGGAAGGGAAGGGAGCCGTCAGCGGGACTGCAAGCGAACTGGGCTTCGGGTGACATCGATTCTCGTTCGGCCACGTTCGGCGGCGCGAAGAGTGGTGGGAGTGTTTTGGTATGCTGTACTTTTGTGGTTGTGTTGTCAGTTGTACTACACTGAACGAATCCATTTAGTAATAGTAGGATACACCATTATATTATAAGTATAACCCAGTGTTTCTACAAGGAAGACTGGAAATGAAACAGTAATGGGCAGATAACAATATTGTGCGCTTAACAACAGTCAGACCATATACTTAGTTCAATATTTAATTCGCCATGCTGTGCAATGGTTATGGAAACAGCCGATCAGACTCAGCAACAGATGGCGCCAAGAATCGGCCATTTTTTTTTTCAATATTGATATACCCAGTGTCACTCTCACAATTAAGACGAATCGAACGGCACCTCTCAAGCTGCAATTGATCAAGCCGTTTAGGCTACAGAGAGTGCCAAAAAAATATACATATACATACAATGTATGTATGTATGCAGCCCCGGGTCTAGGGGGGGGGGTCAAACAGGGAAGCCTGGTTGGCTCACCCTCAACTTGTAAGAAAAAGTTTATCTCAAACGCTGGAGAGAGGGGCGCCACTATCAAGTTTCTGCCCTGGTTCGAAAAAATCGTAGATCCGGGGCTGGATTCATGCATACATACATATATACACTCGAAAAATATAACCCTCCGATGCACGATTTCGTAGGGCGTTCGGCACGGTCCGATCCTAGAGCCAATGTTATTTTGTAACTTACTTATTCTAACATGTACCTTGTTAATCGAGTATTTGGCTCGTCTAGCTTAACCTTTTGGTCAACTAGGAAGATGAAGTTCAAAAGATTTTTAGGTTTTGAATGCAGTTACCCAACGAGAACATTATACACCGTGACATTTTAGTCGTCTTACAAAGGTCGTCCACTCAATGTATCCGTCTTAAAATACTTCTAGACGCGATTAAAACATTGTTACCATTAAGTAAGATAATAGGTACAAAGAAAAATAAATAATGCTTTAGAATTATGGAACACCCTCCCTGTTAATAATGTTTTTTTTTTTTTTTGGTGGGAAATCATCAAATGACTTCTCCCGCTCTGGGTGGAGCAGGAGGGCGTGTCAGACTTTTACTGACTAAAACCCACCCATGTTCCCTCAGCTGCCCATATGCCAGGGGCCGCGGTATCTCTTTCGAACAACCCGCACCCCTAGCAGGCATCGGCCCTTGCGGGCCTCACCAGCTGCTGCTGACGCCCTCCTGCGACGGGTCAGCACAGTGGCCCCGCCGCCTACCACTTTTCGGCCGCAGGGGATAGGGAGAGCGGCCAACGCTATACCGACACTCCTCTTCCCCTGCGGCCCCACCGCGTCCGCCATCAAACGGTGGCGGCCCCGTCCAGGCCACGGAAGGGAAGAGCGCTACTCAGAAGTACCGGCACTCCTCCTCCTCCGCCGCAGCCTATAACCCTCAGCCGCGATGCCTCCCATTCGACATCGCGGCCCGCCTCAGTTGCGATGCACCTCACCGCAACCTACTTTTTGGCCGCTACGTCGTCGGCTTGGAGGCACAAGCCCTGACGAGTGGCCCCACCTTGGGGTTCCTCTTCGCTTCACCGTGTAGATGACCGCGGTTACTGAGCTCCCCCGCAACGACAATGCGGGAACCCCACTGGGGGGGCTGTTAATAATGTTTACGTATCAAACGGTAGAAGATATCTGCCTACCTACCATTACATTCTATCATTAATTCCACCTCCATAACAGGGTATTTCAAACTACTTCATGCGTCTTAGTGAATGATATTTGTTTTTTTTTTAATTAAGCAAATGTTCAAACACATCTTTTTTTTTATAAATGGCTTGTAGTCGTTGGATACATGAAGTGGGCTGCCGTTGTAAGACGACTAAAATGTCACGGTGTATAATGATGCCTTATTAAAATATTTAATTATTTATTCATTTTGATGCCTCATGAATAATTATTTTTACAAAGAAATCGAGTCATCTTCCTAGCGTGTCAATGGCAATCTCCATAAAGTGAATCCGAATTTGGCTTTGTTTGGCGAGCTTGGCATCTTTAGTAACTTCCATCAGCTCCTGTAACGTGCGGACAACAGGAATCGCTGGACACTATACATATTAATTGCCCCATTGTTTGCGGGACAGCACCACACGTAGACTCCGGTGGAGTCATCTGTGAATCCTAAGCAGGTAGAGATTAAACATGTCATTAACGAACCTGAGACTAGTTAATTGACTGATTCCAGTTACCCGTGTTCTGCAGAAAACAGAACAGTTCATTTGTTAGTTTTTCATAGAATATCTACTTGTAAAATATGAACTTACATTGTGCAACCACTGTCTGACCATCGACGTCAGTGTGTCTATTTGTGTCGCCGTCACCAATTCAACCAGCAATCCACTTTTAGTCTCCCCTCTGCCTAACTCGATAAGCAGGCTAATTTGAAATTGTTGACCGTATAACCGTAGCATTAGTTTCCTCACACTACTTTTTAGGTTTCCTTAGGCAAATGGCAAAAACGGAACCCTTATGGATTTGTCATGTCTGTCTGTCCGTCCGTATGTCACAGCCACTTTTTTCCGAAACTCTAAGAACTATGCAGTTGAAACTCGGTAAGATTTTCACACAAAAATAGAAAAAAAAGAACAATAGATTTTGGGGTTCGCCATACTTAAAACTGAAACTCAATTTTTTTTCATCAAACTTATACGTGTGGTGTAGGTCCGGGTGTGGGATAGGTCTTCAAAAATGATATTGAGGTTTCTAATATAATTTTTTTCTAAACTGAATAGTTTGCACGAGAGACACTTCCAAAGTGGCAAAATGTGTGTCCCCGCCTGAAACTTCTAAAATAAGAGAATGATAGAACTAAAAAAGATATATGAGGTACATTATTACCATGTAAACTTCCACCGAAAATTTAGTTGAAAGAGATCTAGTAAGTAGTTTTTTTTAATACGTCATAAATCGTAAACCGCAATTTACCTTTCATTCAATCAACTCAAATATAAAAATTAAAAAAAAAACAGTTAATTTCATAAACATGAACCTTATGCATAAACCGTGAACCATTATTTTCTAATAATAAATCTGTAATAGGTGCCTAAGTAAATAGTAATTATAATTCGCGCGTTACTTGCTGCTACGGAACCCTTCATGGGCCAATCCGACTCGCACTTGGCCGCTTTTTTTTACTTTTAAGTAACTACTTATTTTTCTTATATTCTAACAAATTCTAAAGAAACTGTAATTGCACGATAACGTTCACCGATAAGGTTTCAGAGTAAGAGATCTATAGGAAATTGATTTTGTCGCCATCTACAATGTGGCGGGTCATCACTCAACGTAAACTAGCTATGGGGCTGGATCCAGAACATGCTGTTAGTATCTCACATTGATACACCTCATCATCTGCCTAGCTAGCCGTTTCCTAACTTTGTTGGGGTCTAACCGGTTGCAGCTGAATACTAACATTTTATATTGAGCGTCTGCCTATCTGATCTGCACATCCCAGTTACTGGGTAATACGATACCCCCTGGTAAAACTGGTTGTCAGACTTTCCCGTAACGACTGTCAAAGATCCACAAATGACAGCCGGGACCAACGGCTTAACGTGCTTTCCGAGGCACGGAGGTTACTTGGTATGTAAAGATGGTCACCATCACCGGACCAACAGCCACAAGCGCAGCTTAACCTGATCGATTGACCCGTTCGGCTTATATTACTTAGCCACAATTAAGCCCCTCTCATTGATACACCCAACGCTAGATAATCTCACCTTCTCTAGGTCGCTAAGACAACCAACGTCGAAATAGTATTTCTGAGGATTGTGTTATGACCATCTTGTCACCACAATTTAGGTTACCAGATGACAAGAGGTAAATTAAATGTATCAAATGATTATACGAATGCAATCGGTTTATCAATCAACGTGAATGGTCAGTGGGATGGTACAGAACGGATAATGGTGGTGGTTACAATTACAATTACAAGTCTTAACAATGTCTATCAAGCGAGATATGGCTGTTACAATTACAAGTCTTAAGGGGAACCTAGTCGCGGGCTCGAACTCACTGATGGGCCTGACTAAAAAGCACGCTGTCTCACCAGACTACGTGTCCTACAGAGGTAGTATCAGTGATGAGCAGTTAGAAGCTAGTCTTCACGTACAAGATTATTGAGTGAGATGCAGGATCATTTATAGAACATCAGGCGCGTAAAAAATTAAGAATAGTCCTTCGGAAGATCGGGATTTATGAAAACACCCCTGCATAAATCAATGACCAATAAAGTTTATTGTACTTTTCGATATTTGAGCTTTGTCGGTACTGACTTGGTTTTTCAGATTTTACACGTCTTTTATTAAGTACTTAAACACGCCCAAAGTTAGTAAAATTAGCAAGAAAAACGAATGTTTGTTGGCTCCTAACTTTTTAATGGCTTTTTATTTTAGTATTCTGTTTTCGTACAGACAATATTACTATTGAGACAAAACCATGCCATGTTTAGTTTTTGATGTACATTGTTGAACAGTGGAGTAATACACTCCCGAAGTTTGTATGGAAAAAATGTGGACTAGATTCACCATAACAATGTCTATCAAGCGAGATGGCTCGGCATTTTGGATTAAGCTCAGATATTTTGCAACTAGCAATCATGCAAGTCATACAACGTATTGTTCAGTGAATGTCTTCTTTATAAAGTAAGTCATTAGAAATAATTATGTCCGATGTGTTTAATGCAGTCTATGTCTTCATAAATAAATATGCTGTCTGTGTCTCCATACAAGAGGCACTCTTGTGCTAAAATTAGATCGTGATCAATATTGATTAGCAAATGTAGACTGCAGTTATTAGCACATTTAAACTGTTATCTTTGAATAAATTATCACTTATCTACAAGAAGAAGGATTACCTATAAATTGATACAATTAAAAACCTGCACCAACAACAGTTTGAAAATGAACAAAATTATATTTGAAAATTCTTAATCGTCCTGAAGAAAACACAAGAAAGAAAAAAGTGTTACACGCGTCTTCTAGTAAGTGAGTATTGATGGCAATAATATTATTGTAAAATAGAACAAAGGATTCCCAGATCCTTTGTCACCTAGTCCTTATTTATAGAAAATCAAATGCAAATTATTATGAATGACATCAGAAGTTATATTGCCTTTAGTGCCTACTATGTATTATAATATCAATGTTGCAACGAAAGATATCAAGACAAGGGTAGTAAATAATGAGAGAGAAGTAGAATTAGATACACATAATTTAACAGAATTATTATTAGAGTAGAAACAGCAGCTGCAGCAAACGTACCTACTTAGTCTTATGTGTTGTAAGTCAGGCCCGGTCGCAGCCAGACTTTAGGGGGGGGGGGAGGTCACAGACAAAGACTACCTACATATTAAGAAAATGTATTATATTTTCGTGAAATTACTATTTTAAGCTTTACGATTACGGCTTTGGGGGGGGGGGGGGGTCAGGACCCCTCCCCCCTCGGACCGCGCCTCATGTAAGTTAATCTTTATTTTATTTCTTACCATCTAACTCATCATCATTCTCCAGGTCTCTCTTGGTCTCTTATACCAATTTATTTGCCTATGTATGTATAGAATCAAGTCTATCCGACTAAACAGACAGCTGTGCTGCTGGGGAGTTTGTTGCGCCACTTCTTCTTCCCAGCTAAAGCACTAGGAAGTGGTGAAGGGTGGGCGTTTTGGGGGGCTGTCTCATGTACTTTGACGTTCGAAAAGTGCTGATTCTCAGCCTAATTTGAATAAATGACTTTTGATTTTGATTTATTCAGGGTCGGGCAAAATTACTTTTTCCTTAAGTTGATTTCTCTATTAGACGTCATCTCTGTATTCACCTCCTGTATTGCCCTATCTATCATCTTTCACACAGCCCATCTAACGTTTCGACCAATGTTCTTTGGTAAAGCGTTCTTAGTGGATGGATTATCAGAAACTGCGTTTAAGAATCACAAGTAAATAAAGAAGACTATAGGTAGGTACTAATATTATAAAGCTGAATAGTATTTTTGATTGGTTAAACGCGGTAGTCTCAGGAACTATTGGTTCAAAAAATATTTTAGTGTTGGATAGCCTATTTATCGAGGAAGGCTATAGGCATTATAACTTCACAATCAACAGGACCCGAGCAAAAAGAAAAAAAGTCACGAATGAGAAGTATTCGCACGGGCAGCGACGGGTGGTTTGGGGGAGCAAGAAATTTCACGCGGATGTAGTCGCAGGCAGAAATATAAAGCTAGTCCGTAATATTTAGGATAATCCGTGGTTGCAAAATAATTTTAATTATAAATAAGTACACAATCTGAAACAGCCAACACCGTAACATATCTGCCAGTGGTGAGGGTTGTTCGAAAGAGATACCGTGGCCCCTGGCACACAGGCAACTGAGGGAACACGGGTGGGTTTTAGTCAGTAAATTCTGACACGCCCTTCCGCTCCACCAAGAGCAGGAGAAGTTTTTAAATTATTAAAAAAATTCAACATTCTATCCAATTACAATCTGAATAATTTTAAGGATATTGCTAATGCTTTGCTTCATATGATCGAAAAATTTGCCTTCTCAGCAACATAAATAACACAATGAATGTTGTTGATCTGTCACAATGAAAGTCATTCCCACAGTCAGTGTTACGAAATTACCCCAGTCAATCAAACAAAGAGGATACGGCTCGATACGGCTATTTTGGTCCGAACAATGATTGTTGGTTGTTGTAAGTAATCAAATGTAATCATCTTATTTGGACAAACTTTTTTTGGTGGGCTACAACGATGACTCTCATTCCTTCTGCCTGTTTTGTGTACATTATAAAAAAATACTGGATCGAGATGATACATCATTTTATGAAAATTTGTGGCTACACAAAAAATGTTAGCAAGTTATTATTAATTGTCGATTGGTGGTTCATGTTGGTTGGTTGGTTGCTATTGAGTGAATTACCGCAAAAAATATTGACGTCAATATTTGTAAATAACATCAGCCTGATCAAACCTGATGATATTATTTTATAACGATTACCTTCTTAGGTTATAGCTATCTACCTACAGAATTTCCTGTTACGTACGAGTATTTTGAGATGTATTTTTCCATACCCAATCATTCTTGAAGGGTTCGTAGCAATGTTGCACGGGTCGATCGGTCAGACTGAGCTACCTACGGTTGAAGCGGTCGTTCAAAGATTCCCGTTAAGCCGTTGGTCCCGACTAGCGTTGCAAAAGTTCGGAAGTATTCGCAATAATTAGAATACTTCGATTGGAAGGATTACTACCGCAGCAAGAATGCAGAGTAAAATGCGGGAATATTTCCTTTTAAGTATTTATCTACTTGTGAATACTTTATTATTTTATTTTTGTATGGTTGATTTTGGAATGGGCCCGATTTTGTGCTGATGTTTGATACAAGCTAAGTATACTTGGTAATTTTTTTTTGGTGAAATCATCAAATAACTTCTCCCGCTCTGGGTGGAGCAGGAGGGCGTGTCAGACTTTTACTGACTAAAACCCACCCGTGTTCCCTCACTCGCCTGTGTGCCAGGAGTGACGGTAACTCTTTCGAACAACCCGCATCCCTGGCAGGCATCTGCCCTTGCGGACCCCACTCTTTGAGGCGTGCGTGGAACACAACGCGCCGTTGACCCGGGCTTGGTCCTTACCGGACAGCGAGCTACCCATCACTCGCCGTCCGCAAGCCTGCGTCTACGTTGGCCCGGAATCAACCTGGGATTCCCGACGCCCAGGGCGTCTCCTGCGGAGGCTAGGGCCGTGAGGGCGCGTATACTGCCTCTCCCTCATGTGCACCGCCTCCCTCTTCGCGAGCATTACTGCTTCGCAGAAGGAGGTGATGGCTACACATGAACTTTCGCTCCGTACCATGGCTTGGACCAGTGCCAGACGAGAGAGATCGCCGCCGCCGATCGCCGCCCCTGATCGCTTCCACGAGGATACGGTGGTGCTTCGCCCAAGCCGGGCAGACCTCCACCGTATGTTCGACCGTGTCCTCAGGGCGATCTTCGCAGTGGAAACACCCGGTCGTTTCAAGCTACAAGCTACATATTGCTAAAAAGCTTATTTCCTTTGTAGAATAAGTAGGTAGTGGTCAAACGAAATCAATAGTTCAAATAATAACTTATAGAAACAATTGAAATAATATAATAGTTACCGTTTTAGTATGTACCTCGGTACATAATAATATATAAGTATGTAATATAAACTCATCTTAGTACCTACCAACGTATTTACCTCTCTATGTATATAGTACTCTCACAAAGTATCAACTGCACACCTAAACCGCATGCAAAAACTTATTACGTAAGTACATATCTAAGTAGATTAAAGAAATATTCGGAAGTTTTCAAATCGTATTATACTAATTTTTAGGAATGAACGCGTAGTAATATAAAGTCATTCTAACTACTCTATGCGTGGCCGAACATCTACTTAGATAGCTATTTTCCTTGTAATTTTTGTCGGGGAATAGTTCCGAATATTACTCAATACTTCCGAATGCTTCGCGAATAATACGACGGAAATACTTCAGAATATTTCTGTCCGGCAACGCAAGTCCCGACTGCCATTCATGGATCTTTGACCGTCGTTACGGGCCGTCAGAAGACCGAAAGTCTGACAAACCCGAAAGTCTGGCAACCAAAGGCCAGTAACCGGGCTGTGGAGGTCAGATAGCTATAGTCTATGCATGTAAAATAAACCGGATGCAGCACACACACACGCACGCACGCACGCACGCACGCACGCACGCACGCACACACACACACATATAAACATTACATAGGTAGGTTACTTATAAGTCAATGCTACGTGGTGGTAGACAAAGAACCACAAACAGAAATATCGATTGAGCGCAACTTCATAATTTATTTACAGTGCTTGTTTATGCACGAAACAATAAATAATACAACACATCAGACAAGCAATCACTATGCCCTTGCATTTACCGATTGTATTTCGCACCGAAGTGACCTTAACACGAAAGCGATCGATGCAGCGCTACGTACATAGTGTTACAGGACTGGTGTTTGCAACTATCTCTTGTTGTGTGTTGAAGAGGAAACCTGCTGAGGTAAGTTCCAAATGTTCCGTTTCCTCAAAAATTCTAACCATCCCCTTTGAGGAACGTCCTCGGACATATATCGATAACTGATAACTTCCATCGATTTCTTACTAAACTTCAACTATCTATATCGTTGAAGTTTAGTAAGAAATCGATGGAAGTTTTCGAATAGTAATTAATAGAATACAAACAAATAATTTTTCCGAAAACATCCATCAGTTTCTTACTTATAACTTCTTCATCGTAATGTCTTCTATGCACAGTCCTTAAATTAGATGGACCGTTATGATTAGCCGATTAAATGCATATAATTAAGTCTAGAGTCCTAGATGCATGTGGGTTCATCAAAAAGGGAGATCCCATGAAAAACGAACCGGCAAGTACCTATCATTCGGTATTTTTGTCTAATCTGCTTGGATTGCGCTAAATATTAGTTATCTGAAAAACAGCTTGAAATCTAGCTAGGCAAGTAAGTAGATAGGCAATCAGTGTCTTTTAGAAAGTCAAAAAATAAAACAGTGCTTACAGCTTTAGATGTTTTTCGATTGCTCCAAATTTTTTGAAGTCCGGTTGTTTAATCCGCCGCAGCCCACAGTAGGTATATGGCAGAACAAAGAAGTCTTCCATTACAAATCAAATCAAAGTCAAAATCAAAAGTCATTTATTCAAACTAGGCTGAGAGTCAGCTCTTCTTGAACGTCAAAATTACATAAGACAGTCCCCCCAAAACGCCCGCCCTTCACCACTTCCTAGTGCTTTAGCTGGGAAGAAGAAGTGGCGCAACAAACTCCCCAGCAGCACAGCTGTCTGTTATGTTAGAAGAACTTGATTCTATACAGTAGTAGGTAATTAATTATAAAATAAGTTATCGTCCAAACTCCGAAGTTACCTCTGACAGCTATCTTATTGTCTGAAGACGATGGCAGTTTGCTTCTCACAATCAGGAATGTTGTTTGGTAAGTTCTATCAATGGTCGATCGTCAGAAATTTCCAGCCGCAGCTAGAGAGAGTGACGCTTTTTTCCCCTCGCCAAGGGGAGCTCACACCACCTTTTATGGTTCCGCCTACTATAGTGCCCAACGCAGAAAACGACGATGACGGCGCGCCTGATGTAACCCAGGTAGAACTGAGAGCGGCAGTACAAAGGCTACAGGCCAAAAAAACTCCAGGACCAAATGGCGTTCTTAGCCGTGCATGGGTTTTGGCCAGCAGGGTTCTCTGGGTCCGATTAGTAGGACTCTTGAGTGCATGTTTGGAGAGGGGCAGTTTCCACGCAGTAGAAGACTGGAAAGCTGTTCCTGCTAAAAAAAAGAAGGGCGTCCTGCAGATTCTCTATCCGCTTACTTACCCATTGTGTTGCTGGATGAGGTGGGAAAACTCTTCGAGAGAATTATTGCAGATCGCCTCATGTAGCACACGGCAAGAGAGGGGCCGGATCTGGCGGATAACCAGTTTGGTTTCTGTTGGGGGCGCTCTACAAAAGCGCCCTTTTTCTTCAGCACCATTATAGGTACCTACGGATGAAGCTAGTGTTTGCCAGTTGAGCTTACCGTATCAGAAATGTGTTAAATTAGTGTCCGTTTCAATGGCGCGGCCACAGCGTAATTTCAAAAAAATAATTTTACCAAGATTTTGTAAAAAATTGTAAAAGTTGATTCCCAAAACCATAAATTTGTCAAAGTTATGGTTAAAAAGTTATAAGAGTTGAACGTGGCCGCGCCATTGAAACGCGGAGAACCGCGCGGCCACGGAGATCTTTAAAACTAAGCGTTGCAGAGACCTGAAATTTAGGTAAATGATAGATTGAATTTGTAATTTGTTTTGAAATATAGAAAAAATCCTAGGTCTATATGTTTGGAGCTGCAAGACTAATAATAACCCCATGGCCGCGCCATTGAAACGGTGAAAAATACGATATCGCCGATATCTCGCTGAAAAAGCATCGCAGAGGTCTGAAGTTTTTTGTAAAAACTAGATTTGAATTTGTCAAAATTAGTAAAAATACAACAAAAAATTCTAGGTTTATATTTCAGGAGGTGAAGTACGTTATTGCGTTGAAATAAGCCTTGATTATCTATCGAAGAAAGTAAGTAGTATACGAGATTTTTTTGTAAACAACAACTTTTAATATGTAAAACTACCGATAATGAAATGAAACCATGAATTCAGCATATCATTCTAGACACCCAGAGAAGAAATTTTTCGTCGGTTATACAAAAAAATCAGCTGTTCCATTTATTTTGATCGCATAGGTATTGCACTTTTCAATGAAATAGCTGATTTTTTATTGTATAACCGACGGGGCGTCTAGAATGATATGCTGCATTCATAGTTTCATTTAGAATCCTTGAGATATAATTTCTTACACAATAGGTGGAAAATTTTCTGTAAACAATAAGCCAAGGTCACCCTAACGAAAAATTCAAAACGTATTGTAAGGCTTTATAAAACAAAATAATTGTTTTTTTTTACCTATCAGTAGTTCTACATATAAAGTTGTTTACAAAAAAAACCTCGTCTACTACCTACTTACTTTCTTCGATAGATAATGACGACTTATTTCAACACAATACCGTACTACAGTTCCTGATTTATAAACCTAGGATTTTTGTTGTATTTTTACTAATTTCGACAAATTCAAATCTAGGTTTTACAAAAACTTCAGACCTCTGCAATGCTTTTTCAGCGAGATATGGGCGATAACGTGATTTTCACCGTTTCGATGGCGCGGCCACGTGGTTTTAGCCTTACAGCTCCTGAAATATGAACCTAGGATTTTTGTTGTATTTTTACTAATTTTGACAAATTCAAATCTAGGTTTTACAAAAAACTTCAGACCTCTGCGATGCTTTTTCAGCGAGATATCAGCGATATCGTGTTTTTCACCGTTTCAATGGCGCGGTCATAGGGTTATAGTCTTGCAGCTCCTAAAATATAGACCTAGGATTTTTTTCTATATTTTTACAAATCTTTTACAAATTGAATCTATCATTTACCTAAATTTCAGGTCTCTGCAACGCTTAGTTTTAAAGATATCCGTGGCCGCGCGGTTCTCCGCGTTTCAATGGCGCGGCCACGTTCAACTCTTATAACTTTTTAAGCATAACTTTGACAAATGTATGGTTTTGGGAATCAACTTTTACAAATTTTTACAAAATCTTGGTATAATAATTTTTTGAAATTACGCCGTGGCCGCGACTTTGAAACGGACACGTTAAATTAAAATCACGAGAAAATAAAATTGTAAGTACCTACCTCCCGAACCCGATGACCATTACAGTTTTACAGTCGGCCTTATCGCTCTTTATGTATCATCTCCGTTTCCTTTGAATTTTGACACATGATAAAATTCATTATTAGTTCATATTTTTGTATTAATATTTCCAGTAAACGTATCCATTCCAACCTTGTACAATGTGTATCAGTGATTAATTAAATTATCTGCGTGTGTGTTAACAATGACCCCAAACTTTACTCCTAGGTAACATGGATCAGGGGCGTTAGGGCATTAGATCCGAGTTGTTTGTTTAGTTTCCAGAGTAACATGGAATGAATTTTGTTGAAAGGAGACCGTTTTCTATTTATATAAGTACCTATCCAAAATTATGAAACTCTTGGGGATTCTTAAAAGCACAGGTGATATTATGATATTACAGGCTGGTAATGGTAGGTTGGTAGCTTTACTATCTACTAGGTACGTATGCAATTGATATGAAAACATACAGTATTTGTTATAACATGTAACATTATCAGTCCATACCTATATGAGCTGTCGTCACTGAACGAGTTTTCTATTCAAATGCAGTTTTTCTTCCTTACTGAGCTCCGTATATAGTGCGGTTCCGCGGATATTTTCTTGTCAAAAGCTATTGAAACAGCAACGTAGAAAAATTCAAAAAAAAACTGCAAAGTTATCTCACAATCACTTTTACCTTATAAACATCAGGACTTAATTCTTCCGGGTGTTTCTTTCGCGACAATCGGCCATTCTATGGCGAATCTAATGTAATCAAGGTCAGTGCTAATATTGGAGCACCAAATGTAAAAAACGTCTCCTTTCACCTAATCAAAGTAGTGGACATCAGGCTCAGTCGCAAAGCAATTTCTGCACCGGTTTAATAATAACAGTGCCTAACCCTACTTTTTGCATTTATTAATATCTACAGTAGATATCATTGAAGTGCATGTTAAGTTCATTTTAGTTAAATCTTGGCAGAGTACATTTACATGTGCGAAGCAACACACGTGCTAAAACTTTATGGACATAATAACGGTTGTTTGGTGTGTTGTTGCTTTTTTTGTCAATATTTTGGAGATCACCGGCAAAATCCCGCTACCCACACGTGCGATAAACTTTTTACTTGTGTTAACATGAAGTTTGGATTCACTTTGTTTTTAATAGGTATGTAAACAGTTGTAAAGTGTGTTAAGAATTTTATAAAATAATTAAGGTTATTCTACTGATGTTCTCATTGTTATCACCAAGTCGAATAAAACTAGTTGTTTTTTCTTTAAGTCCTATATTATTCTGATTCTGGAACATAACTACATAACAATGGAGTGTACCTACCTACCTATTGCTACCCATAAGGGCACAGTCCTTACGTCTAGGTAGGTACACGATTCCTGCTTTCTAATTTGACTTCCTGGTTGGTAAAAACTGCACCCTCACGATCAATCATATTCTGTTTCATTTTGACAGTTCAACAATATTCATTACATTATTTACGTTGTTGAGCAGACACATTTTTCGAACTTATGAAGCAATGGTTTAGCCGTCGGTTTCAAAACGAAACAGATTATGATTAATCTTGAGATACGCAATTAGGGTGCTGGAACCCGCAAACTGCTTATTAAAACTTTCACTGATATCACCTTCTACCCGCCTCCCAATCATTTGAGAACTTTCACTAAAGACAAACCTAGGTACTCTTCGAGAAATCATGTGTTCCGTTTCTCATCCACATTCTCTCCCTTGAAGGCTCCCCCACACAGGCGCGTTATTATCGGTCGATAATACCGGATCCGTACTTGCGATAATGCGTCCCGATTCCTTACACATAGGTGCGTTTTTATCGTGCGATAATTCTATTTCGTATTCGTGTTTTTGGCAGGTTTTTCCCTATAATGTCGGGCAGATTAGCCATTTTTTTTATAGTCACGCTGTACAACATAGATCCCCTACCGGACGTCGTCGTCGCGTAGTTTACAGACCGTTAGTGATAAAAATTCTTCGTCTGATGATAAATCAATATCCATATTATAGATTTTTAGAACACTCGTAACTGTCGGTAAAACCAAATTTCAACCTTGACGTACTACTAGTACTAACGATATTGCAGCTGTGTCCCAATAAAAAAATTCTAATAAGTAACTCATATTGGGATATAGCAGGACGGAGAAACGCAAGCGTCCTACTTCTATTGCTTCGTTATTATCGCAGCAGTGTGTAACTTCGTAGCCGTCCTAATACATAATATAGTAAAACAGATATCGCAATAACGCATCCGGTATTATCGGCCGATAATAACGAGCTCGTGTGCCATCCTTTAGTTAAAAAAAAATATCTACACATAGCCCGACCCGAAAAATCATAAGATTGTTCTACGTAAACTTATATTAGGAAGTAACCTACACAAAATTTTGTTTACTGTTGTAGCATTTGTAAAACCGGTAAAAAACTTGTTATTCAAGTTATTTTAGTAATACTATCCTAGTATCCTTGGACTTCATGATGATTAGAAAGAACGTATTAGGAAATAGGAAACAAAACGTGACATTCAAATAATATATATGAAAAGATTTTGTTACTAATGTAGCAATAATTAAACGTAGCACAAATGTCAATGTCCTGTAATGCATGTCATTGTTCCACATGTCATTTGATTCTGACGTATTATATGACTAAATTTAATAGGAAGGAAGACGCCCAGTTATCCCTTTTTAGTGATCATCAATAAAAATACAACGTCTTATATTTAGTACCAAAAATGAGTGGTTATCAAATTAGTTTTATTTCATAATTTCATGACTGAAAAGGTCCACGTAACATAAATATTAGGAAGTACGGGAATAGTGTCGAAGGGCCTACGTTAATCGTGAGCGTAATTAGCTAGTACATTGTTACGATGACGTGATTCCTTTGTAATTAAAATCAATCGTGCTTTTAAATTCTGTTCAAGGTAGGTAGCATGTAGGTAGGTAATATTTTGTTCCTAGCAAACTGTATTTACTAGTTAGTATATCAAATAAATTACGTTTGTAATTTAAATTTATATTCCAACAACCTTTGTTTAACAAATTTCAATTTTCTTTGTTTGTGTTTTTAGCTGCAATTATGGGTGAAGAAATTAAAGAACGAAAGGTTCGTCTGGAACACTGGATGAGTGACCTGCCTCCTGCAATTAAAGAAATGCCTTTGATCTTTCTTGCTATACCAGGTAATACTAATATTTTATTCAGCATACAATTTTTTGTGATCTGATAATTTATGTAGCTTGTTGAGCCTTGACCTAGTTATCTATTTGTTGAACTATGACTACAAAGTGTTTAGGCCTGGTCAAAGGTCATGAACTGCTCTTTCTGTCATATAAATAGATTGAAAGCTTTTATACTTTAAATCAAATTAATGGAATAATTGGAACAAATCTTTTAAAAATAGGTAACGTCCAAGGGATGCAAATTAGGATGAAACCTTAAAGTGATTTTAACATTGAAATAATTTAGTTTCTTGTCAAAAAGACTCTACTGTAATATAATTAACAAATAAGTGCCCTGGTTGGCATCAAGCTGGTATCATAATGCTACTTACTAGTTACTGATACACTATTCCTCTAAGAAACTTATGCAACATAGCTGAAGTATCGCCTCATTCTTTTTAAATGATGTTACAGGAAGCCATGACTCCATGACATATGGTATTACAAGGTCTAGTACCGTAGCCCCAGACGCCGAACCAATACTCAACCGACTGTATCCGTTATTCCGAGGTACGATTTTACGATGGACCATAACGCAGGCCAGTGACACTTGGCACCAACTTCTCATTGGCATTAGGTATCTTTGAAGTAACAATTAGCACATTTAGCACTTCTACTTACTAATTAATTTATCTTTCACCATAACACAAAAATAGCTTCATTAAATTTTTTGTCAAATCGCTCATTTAAAATATCTCTCACAGAATAAATAAATGTAAGCCTGAGCATATTCTACGGTATTACTCTGAATGTGATAGTAATAAAAACTTTTGTATATTCTAGATACTTTGATCTGAGACTGGCTACAAAGGGTGATGAAGAAAACAGCTTCTATTTCACTCATGGACTATATGGAGAAGAAATAACCACAGCTTTAGCTCACGTCAAGCAGTTTGTTGACACACACCCTGGAGAGGTATGGTATAATTTAATGAATACCTTGTACAAAACAAATGACTAGCAACATGAAATTAGCCCTTGCTATGCCAAGCGCTTCCCTAGCACAGAGAGGAGGCCCGTGCTAGCAGTGGCAGCACTATAGGCTGATAATGCTTATGTTATGCTAAGCGCATTTATTTTTTTGCATTTCTACAGATAACATATCCAAAAACAATGCAATTCAAAATCAGCCTATAATGTCCCCACTGCTGGGACAAAGGCCTCCTCACTGTGAGAGGCAGATGGCCATAATCCACCATGCCTAGCCAGTGCAGGTTGATGGATGTCACAGGTCTTTTTAGTTCTAGGACATACCGGTTTCCTTACACATACCTTTACACACACACACCTACCTTTACCTACCTTTTTTAGAGCAGTGGTGATGAAATTAACCACAAAAAGTAAAGTGCTTGCCTGGGTTCGAACTCACAACCTACATGTTGTTAGACGGGGCCTATACCACTTGGCCAACACTGCTCAAAGCATCGAATCGCACTAAGCTGGTTGCCAAGCCCATTTTTCTCTAATAAAACCGGTGTAAAAAACTCCTTCTGACACTTTCCAGGTGGTCATCCTAGACTGCCAGCATTTTTACAACTTCACTCGTCAAGACCATCATAGACTAAGGGGTTACCTACTGGACCTGTATGGACCAAGACTGGTGCCACGACAGATAGATCTGCAGGCTATCACGCTCAACTCGCTCAATAGACTGAAAATGCAGGTATGTTGCTAACATATAGACATAAACTAGCGATGAAGATTACTGATATAAATGATAAGCCACAAAATAAGAATACTCTAATATGGCCCTGGGATGATCCAACACCAAGCTTGCCTGGTGCAAGCGTGGTGAATCAGGGCTTTTACATTTTAAATTTCTTCTGTAAAACGTCATCTAAGTCATCAACTTTTTAAGGCTCCATAGCCAATTAGCAAAAACTGAACCCTTATAATTTCGTCATGTCCGTATAAGCATGTAGTGGTGTCCCATAATAATAAAAAAAATGTTTCCAAGTAGTGACTTTGCTATGTTTTCGGTTACAACCACAAGAATATCATTTTCATAGTTTTTTTCGAAGAATACTATGAAATACCAATTTATTTTTGCGGTCGCAAATAAATAAGCGAATGAGGCTTATTTCTGTTTTCCACGAACCCAAAATAAATGAATGGTTATGAAAGGAGTGCCATATGTCATTACGACATAATTAGGTAAGTTAATTAGGCTAAGGCACCGGCCCCACCACTGGCGATTAGCGAAAAGCGAGTATGGCCCGCAGGCAGCGCGACGCGACGGTTCGACGCCATTCTGGTAGAACAATGACCACAAAGTTTTCAAAGAAATTGTACTATTACAGTCGCTGAGCGGGTACTCTCTTTGATAGCTCTTATCGCTGCGACAAACGAATACTCGCCAACGATGTGAACAGTCAATGAGCAACTATTACCTAATAAATATATCTTTTACTTACACGGGACCTACAATATTTAGTTCTTCTAATTTAGACAACTGTGCTGCTGGTGAGTTTGTTGCGCCACTTCGTCTTCCCAGCTAAAGCACTAGGAAGTGGTGAAGGGCGGACGTTTTGGGGGACTGTCTTATGTAATTTTGACGTTCAATAAACGAGTTTTGATTTTGCATGTTTCTTGAGCGAGAAAATCGTTGATTTGATAGCTAATCGCTTCCTCCTTGGCGGTGGGACTGGTGCCTTAGGTAGAAACTACATTAATTGATGGCTGCCGAGCCGAATAAATAATGCTCTTGCCTAAACATACCCAGCTAATTAATGTTTTTAGTACCCATTAACTGAGCAATATGAGCTCTTTGTTTTCAACCAAGCCATTAGTGAATTATTACGATTTCACTTACCCATTAGAATGCCCATTAAGAAGTCCATGACGGCTTCGTAAACCTCCACAGAAATTTTTGAGGTGGTTTTTCACCTATTTTATAAATTTAATAGCAGGCTAATGATCTATCTAAAGATTTAATAAAATACTAACAAAGTCTAAACTGTACGTTGAATATTTTTGAAAAAATGTAAGTGCTACCAAGTGTGGTTATAAGTCTGATGCCGAAAATATAGTTTTTAATATGTTTGTACGTTTGTCTGGATGGATGTTTCGGATTGGCGCAAAAACGGCTGAACGGACTTTGGATGAAATTTGGCACACACATAGTTAATAACCTGGATGGACACATAGGCTTTTAAATCCGGTAGTACGTTCCCGTGGCATACTTTCCGACACACAAAATTCTATAATTTCGCACCTTTAGAATTATAGAGACCTATTTTGCTTGCGGCTTTCTCGAACTGAACAGACGCGGAGGGAGGGACTGAGTGAAAGAGACCGAAGAATACGTTTGTCCCGTTCTACGCCAAAAAAGTCCTCTGTTTTGATAAGAGTCGACGAAGATGGTCATGCAAAGACATTTTATGAGTCAAAGTTGAAATGTTAGAATTTCGCATTAGGTCTCTACAATAGGGTATTTTACTCGATATGAGAAAAAATCTAAAAATGTATTATAGAAATAGCTTAGGCAAAAAACAGTCGGAAAATGTTAGTTTTAGTTCATGACATAACAAAATAAATTTTAAAATTCAATTCAAAGATTTTAGTTTTTTTAATCTGTTTTTGAACACTATGAAATAGTAGCCGCCATGTTTCTACGTCATACCGCTGTATAAACTAATCAACTGAACAACTTTGTACTTTTATTATTTTCGTAACCAAAGTAATTTTTATTGAAACAATATCTTACATTCAGGAACAGCAAACCAACGACTCATTTTTTAAATTATAAACAACTAGCTTCCGCCAGCGGCTTCGCCCGCGTGGTGGTCGAAAACTATCCCACGAGAACGAAGTACCGGGATAAAAAGTATCCTATGTGTTATTCCAGGTTACAAACTACCTGTGTACCAAATTTCATTCAAATCCGTTCAGCCCCTTTTTGCGTGAAAGAGTAACAAACATCTATCCATCCATCCATCCATCCATCCATCCATCCATCCATCCATCCATCCATCCATCCATCCATCCATCCATCCATCCATCCATCCATCCATCCATCCATACTCACAAACTTTCACATTTATAATATTTGTAGGATAATCATACGAAATATCAGCGCATTTGTTTACACAGCGAACTGATGTCATACCCACAGAGCAATATTGCGTCTACTGCGTCCAGCGTTTTCGTCAAATTACGCGCGAAATATGAAAATGTAAAATTTAAATGCATTTTTATGGCACTAATCGATTCAATAAAAATATGTATTTTTTTTAGTGGTTTATTAGCACTTTAGAATCTAATTAAGACACTTTTCAAAAATGGGTCAAAAACCCTATTATAAAGGCTCGATTTGCCAAATCAGTCTAGCTGTTCTGAAGTGATGCGCCTACCAACGAACAGCATTTTATTTTTATCATAATTACAGAAATAAATCATTAATCATTTATAATTTCAGGTGATAGTAGTATATCGTAACGAGACTGTAAGCTCGACGGGTGAGTTTTGGCAGCCGCAGATGATGCCCTCGCCGTGGCCGCAGCAGGACGGCATCTCGGGGCTCCTGAATTATCTGCGCAACGTGGAGAGGCCGCTCAGCACGGGGTTCATTCATCAGGCCGTGCTTACGCCGACGCCCACCTTTATTGTGCTTCGGTGAGGGATCCTACTTCTATGAAATAGTTAGTTATAAATAATTATAAACTAGCACTTCATCCTCGTGAAATTATGCCCCACGACCCGCCGCGTTGCATTCCATCGCCTTAGCGCCATGTTAAATAGCTTATAACCGCCATCAAGAATTGGGCTATCAAAGGCAAAGAATTTTCAACTTTGACTAGTAGTTCTAGAAATTACCTTCTAAATACAAATTTACAAAAATTTAAATATTAAAAAACACTTAACCTCCCTCCCTCGTCTTCTTTAAAATATTATTATAAAGTTGCTTTTCGTGTCTATCTGTGTGACCGACCGTGTTGTTCTTCTAAGCTCCGCTATGTACAGTTTGCATTTAGAGAATTTATTCACGATAACATTTAAATTAAAATCCACAGAAATCTCGATGTTTGTTACGTCCCCACATCAGTAAATGGCACCGTGTCAAGAAGGGATTGGTCGCTAGTAGCAATTTATACGTAAACGTGTTATTTTGGTTATTTGTTAAGTTGTTCTACTTTCGAACAACGCAACGACGATGATTTTTGACATAGCTACGAGTTTATGAGCCAGTGAGTGTGTGATATAACTGCGGCTAGAGGTGTAGCCTAGGGCTGTCACAAACACGTGAAGAAGTAACAAAGTCAACTAATGGATGTAACTTGTCAGATATGTTTACGGCTATCATAAAATTTAGATTCATTTTTAAATTCCAGGTGGATATCAAGCTTACGCGAAAAATGTGCCGTCCCAGTAATAAGAGACGTGTTGCCTGAATTGGCCAAGTTCTCCCCGGGCCCGCCTTCACGCAACCGCAAGGAAGTGGCACGCTCAACCGTCAACGTTGTCATCGCTGACTTTGTCGATATGAACGACGCCATATTCCCAAGGACCATTATAGATCTTAACATGAAACTATTAAGACACACAGAATTAGCAAATAATGGGTAAGCACTAAGCACCATTTCTTCTTTGAATTTAAGCTTATTTTTATTATGATTTAGCCCATATTGAGGCGATTGTGTCATTTTGTTTACGAAAGTACCTGAAGCTTTTTTACGCGTTTACGAATAACAAGATTTTTCTGTGATAATGAAATCATATTTTTTATACTTTCAGTAAATCATAGTATGGTGTTAACTAATATGATATTATTATGGTATTAATTATTATTATTATGTATGATATTAGTATTTTCTTATGCTCTAAGTTGTACGCCATTAGAAATAAAACTTACTGTACAAGTGCCTGAAATAAAAATAGCTGTATTTCATATATTACGTACATTGTTTCAATTTTCACAAATCACAATTTTTAGGTAGGTACTAACTTCTCGATTGACCAAAAACATTGTTACAAAAATCGTCTAATTGAATCCTTTCACATAAATCTCTGAATGACCATTTTTTCTGGTGAAGCCCCATGAGATCCGGTTGGTCCAAAGATGAGAATAATTCATCTGAGAGTTCATCGGAGATTTCGATGATTCGGCAAATCTTATCCAAACGTCCCAAATCCTCTAAAGAGTTTGTCAAATCACAGATTTGAAGAACTTGAGATTTCCTCTCATTAATTTCGAAAGAATTGTTCGAGTCCGTGGCGCTAGCACTGTCCAATTTGTCGTAGAGGTCAGCTTTATTTCTTGTGTTGTTCCCATTGCTTATAGTAGTGACTGCGACGTCGGGACTGCAGCATCTCGAGGTTTCCTCGGATACTGTCACCACTGGCCCGGGAAACTTACAGCTCAAGCTATCTAGAATCTGTTTATTTAAAATCTTGCTACGTGTCTCAGTTTCCACGATCAATTGCTCCCTTCCTTTTACAGACATATTACAGGATTTAAAGTTAACTTCAGAAATATTTTGTTTTTGATTGTTCACTAATACGATATTTCGCTTTTGTAGTTCTCCGTCAATGACACGTATATTGTAATCATTTTTGTGTAAATATTTATGAAACTCTTTGTGGTGTATTGTTTCAGCCGGGTCGGGCTCTTGGTCGTGACTCGGTTTTTTTTCAGTAGGCGGTTGCGGTGATCTGGTACTTTCTGAAATCTTAACTTCCATTTGTTTTTCTTTCACGTATTCCTTAACGACATTATCAGAAATCTTTGGAAAAAATCCTTTGTATTCTTTCATAGCCCATTGAACTGGTGATTCGTTAGAAGTACGATCCTTAAAACAGGTGTCAGTTTTGGTTATATGTTCCTTGATATTCATGGTCGAATTCATTAAACTATTTTTCTTCAACGAGTCATTCGCCTTAGCTGACAAGCTGCTTTGAACAGTGGCCTTTAGACCAAAATTTGTAACTGAATTCTGTTTTGCAAAACACGTAATTTTTTCACGAGAGGGTATTAAGAACGGTTTATTATTACTGACAACTTTTTTAACTGTGGTTGCAATGGTATATTCTGTATTGTTTTCTTTTCGGTCACTAGAACTACAGCATTGTACTTCTTCACTGTCGCAGTCAACAGGACCGGTAGACAATACATTCTTGTAATCACTGCATATGTCGAATATTGAATTATTTGCTTGTGGACTATTTAACTTTATGACAGTTTTGGCCTCCTTCGATCCTCCAATAGCACCGAACTTAACTAAAGAGCTTTTTGTCGCAGGGCCAAGTTGTAATTTGTTAGCATTAGACTTCTTGAGCAAATCTTCGGTAATGTTTACCATTTTGGAGAATTCTTTCTTGACATTCTCCAACCGTTCTTGAGCTTTTATGCAATCAGTGTTCTCCGTTTGTATTGGTCCCAATGCCATGCAACTGTGGGCAAAAGAGTTTTTCTGCTTTGCAGCAGTTTTTTGTGCATCATTATTGTCATTCCATATTTTAAATAGCTCATTTCTCTTTTTGGTGTCGCGATTGACCGTAGCTGCTGTAGCGGGAGTGCCAGAGCTAAGCGATGATAGCGGTTTCCTTAAAACCACCGGGCGGACGAGCGGCTTTCGTTTACACACAGTCTCGTGAGCCGATGTGCAGCTCTTAGCCACCTCGGTGTTACATTCTATCGATGACGAGTCTTTGGCGTTACGCTCTGTTTGTTGTACCTCGTCTTGCTTTTTCGTATTCTTTGCTCGCACATATGTCATCTTACATGGAAGTCTGGCTGGCTTATTAAATTGCCTTTCCGAGAAAAATATGGAGTCTAAAACCCTGCAGGCGTATGAGTACTCATTTTCGTACCAACATATGATTTTAAAGAAGTCTGGTTTTAGTTGCAAACTGGAGTCTGCATCGAGAATGCACGAGTGACTGTCTCCGCTAAAGTCCGAGGACACCGCTTCTTCATTTGATATTTTAATGATGTTTTGAAGAAATGATTTGCTTGCTTTTTCTACTGTTTTGATTATGTCTTGAAGATTTGTGTTGGTATCTAGTCTGTGTGGAGAAAAATATGAAGATCAAATACGGAATCAATGTGGTCAAATGCTAACAATTTCAAAATTATTCATTAGTTCTTGTCGATTTCTGTACATTATCGTCCAACTGCTACATTGATCTACAAAACAAGCTCGAATCCCGAACCCTAAGCCCTAATCTACTGGCTACTACACCTGCTAAAACTATTCAAACAAATACTATGAACTACAAAACACTTTTCACTAACATACCTGATAGTCATATCGAGCACCGACACGTTAACAATTGGAACCCTGAAGGCCAGCCCGGTCATCTTATCTTTAACATGCGGAATGATCTTGGCTAGAGCTTTGCACGACCCAGTAGTCGCCGGGATTATATTCTGGTGGATACTCCTGTGGTCGCGCCAATGCTGGTATATGGAAAATAATGACATCTAAATATGACCCTGGTATGCTCAATGTAAGGATAACAACAGGAAATTGATGATGCCCAAAGTTGTTTAGTGGCAGGTCCAACATTGTCTAAACCTTTGGCTTGCAAGACATGAATAAATTGATTCATTTCATAATAAATTTATGCATGTTTATATAAATAAACATACTTTGTTATTATTACTACCAGGGCCTTATACCACAAAAGTTTAGAATTCTACAATTACATTACATTATTCTACACTACAATTTACATATTTGTAAGGTTTTTCCATTAAAATTGTGTGGGTTAGAGTTTTTTGGTACACGCGCTTGTAGTTGTAGGATTAACAAATTTGTAAAAAAAAAAATTGAAAAGTTTTTTGGTATAGGGCCCAGAAATAACTCATTTCTTACAAGCAAGTTTGGAGAACAATGTCAATTTTTAGTCTGTATGAGACGAGGACGTGGAAGGAGGGTAGAGAAGCCTTTGCCCTGCTGTGGGGGCATCACAAGCTTTTAATAATAGCAATAAGATGAAACGAGGCTTTTGATTTCTAGTACTTAGTACAATTTAAAACTAATATTAGGTAGTATGGCCGAAAGGTAAAATGCAGTTACAGGATGTAATTAAACTAATCAAATTACTTATATTCTGACAAAAGACATGAAAATTCATGATATTCGGGGGTTAGCCTCTAATTTTTTTTAACACGTACCTTACCTGGATTGCTTCTGTAGACGATTCGTATGTAAAGTATAGCGATACAACACCCTACGAATATGTAATAGGAATATGATCCCAAAACGTAGTAAGAAAAGTTTTCTCGCATTTTCCTATGTAGTTATTTACATTTTCCTATGTAGTTAATTACATTTTCCTATGTAGTTAATTACATTTTCTTAATAATTTGCAATTTCTTTTTATTCAGCTTTATAGTTACGAAGAGAATAAACATCAGCCAACTGTTTGAACTATGCAATATAAAAATAACTGTGAAACTGGGATATTTGTATTTTTTATTATTTGTGATGTATTAATGTATGAGCGACTGTCATCCATTCACGACCATCGCGAAATTGCACCAGTGATGATACTAATAATATGTTTTTAGCACCCTTAGAGAAGGCTCACAGCTGTTCCAGAAACATAATATGAGACCAGTGGTATCTACTTATAAGTTGGTTGGTCTGGTCATTTTAGCTCGAGCATTTGTCTTCGTCTATTAGTGACTACTGTCGTAATTATTATAGATTGTTATGACAGGACTCCCACGTACCCCTGCCGTCATCAAACTACCGAAATTTCTCTGGAGGGATGTTGGGGAGGTCGAATTTGTTACATAAATTAACGGGTCATGCCATTGGTGTTAGTTTCGACCCGTAGGCCCGACGGCGGCCCGCCGATAGGAATCAACTAACATTGCGGGGATATTTTAGCGCCTGAATGACATTGCCAGGGGGCGTAAACATTTGTGAAAATGTAATGACATAAAAGACTTTGTTTCCAATACTGGCCACGCGCCAAAGGAAATATCTGGTACCTATAGGTTGGTTGGTCTGGTACCTTAAGTAAGAATCAACTAACATTGCAAATTATAACGTAGCGGCAGAATAAATTAAGAGTGCTAGAAGGATATTTTGGCGCCTGGATGACATTGCCAGCCCTAATTGCGTAAAGCACGATCAATCATAATCTGAATCATTTCGAAGCAGATTGCTAATCTATTGCTTCATTGTTCGAAAAATGTGTCTGCTCAACAACGTAAATAACGCAGTGAATATTGTTGAACTGTCAAAATGAAACAGATTATGATTGATCGTGAGTTACGCAATGAGGGTTTTCTGAAATGACGTTCACTAGGTGGCAGCACTGAGACGTTAGGTCCAGGCACCTGTCAAAAGTGTCAAAGTGCCTACTTGGACTGAATGGTGAACGAAAGAATGAAACGAATGACATCAAATATTTTAAGTTCATTGTCGTAATGGAAGACCTCTTGTCAAACTGGCACCAACTGGTGGCGTGAATATTCATGAAAACCCTCAATTGTGAAATTGTAATGACATAAAAAATGGCAACATTAGCTCCGATACTGGCTACGCGCTAAAACAAGCTTATAGCGTTGAAACACTAAATTAAAAACATCAAACTCAGTCTTCCAAAAAGACAGGTATTAGTGGTGTCTTTCGTTACCTTTCCTCTCAAGCACAGTCCATCCAGAGGCTTAAGCGACGGCGTCATGGCGTGTATGCTGGTGATGAAACCTTCTGTGACGCCAAAGTTCTCTTCTAGAACCTTCACGATCGGTGCTAGGCAGTACAACGTGCTGGAGGCACAAGACATGACCTTTTGTTCTGGAATTTTGACAGTTAGAGTAGACATTTTTGTCACTGATGGAGAGTATTTTTAAGACTAAGGAAAGATAAGAAAGGTCTTAATGTAAGATGAGCGTGACCCAAGTAACACCCAATTGCAACACAGTTATGTATAGGGAAGTGGCAGTGTTATTGGCATAGACAACGGGCTAGTATGTACTAGCCCGTTGTCTATGCCAATAATATTCACTTTCCACCATTCAATTATGTAATTGAATGGTGGAAGTGAATATGGGCACAGGTATGGCATGGCAGCCTATTACAGGCCCTTTTCAAAGTAGTAAGTCATCGATGTCATTAAGTAGAACGTGTATACATATAATCTGTGGTGGTGCCTACATCTTAATCACGTAGGTACCTACATCTATATAAGGTGTATCTATTCATACACGAAATATCTGAAGGGGTCATTGTACTCGTAATTATGAACAACTTTTACTACTGGACCAAACCTGAAATCGCGAAAAAATATCAGCTGTTCCCTACATTTTGACGAGATATGCGAACATAAATGTAGGGAACAGCTGATATTTTTTTCGCGATTTCAGGTTTGGGCCCATAGTAAAAGTTGTTCATAATGATGAGTACAATGACCCTTTCAGATATTTCGTGTATGAATAGATACACCTTATATATTGATAAAATATGTTTTCTTCTTCGTGAATGTAAGTATTATCTTTTTAATTTTCATAGAAGTGATATCGCAGTCAACATATGTATAAAGACCTCGCTATGTTCTCCCGTTCTGAGGCCGAACGTCAGCACGTAATCTGTAGGTCAAAATATTTGTCCCGATGCGGTAATTGAACCGTCGACCCCGTGTTGTATTTGGATATTTTGGTACCGCTGTCTATTTATTTATGCGTTTGATGAAACCTTTCTTAGAAACAAAAAAGAAAGTGAAAACGTTTTTTAGCCGCGTTGAGCGATTTTTGGTAGTGGCGGTTTGGTAGTGGCGGAAGTTGGACATGCTAATGTGACGCGTTGGTTTATTTATTTTTCAAAATTTTAAGTTTTCACTTGTGTCAAGAGTCCCCATGACTAGCTATTTATTTTTATTTGTTATTATTTGGATGACACTCCAGCAGCCGGCCAACCTGATGATATGGTACGTGGTCAAAGCTGCGTATAGTATAGATATGTGCAACATCAGAGTCATCAGAGGTGCCACCCCTGGCATTCCAAAGACAACGCTAAAGAACTACCTCAAATATGTTTGTAATTAAACCGGCAGCCATAAGTACCCGTTAAGGAGGATGTGCTAAAAAGGCCTGCGAAATTCAAAGGTTTAACGTTTTTTTTACAGGTCAGTTGGTCAAGTTGTATGTTGATTCAAAAAATGATTGGCGATAGTAACAAGTTTGTATTTACAGAATAATAATCATTAAAATTATCAATATAATCATCGTAGTTCATATAATAATCCCGTTAAATGACCGTTTCGAAATAGTCATTCAATAGGATTTTATGAACATAGATTAAATTAACTTTGATTTTAATTCTGTACACAGTTTTTTCTGCCGCGAATCATATTTTGTTCAACATAGGTACAGTCTGACACTGAACAGCAAATTTCAAAAAAACGTATACTCTGTTTGGAATAAGGTTAGACACTTAAATAAACCTTTTTTACTGTCCGTTCAACTGATTTTGACTTCTATTGCGTTTGTAGCATGATAAATGTTATTTGCAGTAAACAGTTGGTATTGTAACTTTTTTACTTTTAATGCCATCCTTATGCCTAGAGAATAGAAGTCAAAATCGGTTGACTGGACTGTAAAAAAGGTGTGTTCAAATGGATTATAAATAGGTTTGCCATCCATCCGGGTTTCCCTGGATTTGTCCTAGTTTAGAGGGCATCCGGGGAGCGTCCGGGCGGGGCTTCATTTGTAGTCCGGGTTTAAAAATTTAAAGTCTTGGGCCGTATTTTCAACTGTTTTTATTACACTGACTATGTTTAAAAAAACCTGTTGACATGTCCGGGCTCTGAGCTCTAAAATCCGGGGTTTTCACGCGTCTTGTCCTGGTTGCCAAATTTTAGAGATGGCAACCCTAATTATAAATAATAATGAATTTCGCTTCTCCCACACAGCTGTCTAATTGTCTATAGACATGCAGCTTAGGTGCAGAAATAGACCGTACGGTTGTTGTATGGTAGATAACTACCCTGAACGAGGTTTTTTTCAAAGAGTAAGTCTACCTGCTCCAAAAAAGTCAGATTCTATGAAGCACCACTTCTCTCTTAACCCAAATTAAACCAACTTGCATAATTTGCCCAGTACCTACCTATAATAAGAACGCTCGACCTTCAATTGTATGCAAACGCATTCATCAGTTCGTAAACCTGCATTGCTAATGAAGTGATCAATAAATTACCTGCATTCAGCTTATTGTCATTAACGCCCAGAATGATCATGGGCACATCCATGCTGGGTGCCGTAACTATCACGCGCTTCACACCATCACTTGCCAGGTGACCCTGAGATGGACGAAAATATACCTAAGTCAATCATACGTGTAAGTAAATAAAGATAGCTGACGTGGCTCAAAAGGCTGCCTAACATAAATGGGACTGGGCAGGACATTTCTGCCGCATGGGCAAACTGTGGGCCCAAATAGCTCTGACACAGTGAGGCATGGTTTCGGCATACCACTTAGGAGTTGGCGGGACGAGCTGGAAAGGTGACGTGAAAACTGGAAGGACGATGCGCGGGCTCGCAAAAGATGGAAGAAGTGGAGGGAGGCGTTTGCCCAAGGGTGGGGCTGTCCCATCCTTGGGGTGGTAAAAACAAAAACATGTACCATTACATCACGCCTGTTTTCCCCAGACTTCAGCAGAGGTGTACTACATCCATATTTGGCTAGTTATGTATTCTGTCCGTCCCTACAGGTTTTTTTACGACAATAAGTAAGTATTTCACAGAACCTACCGAAGACTTTTCGAGACAGGTGAACATTCCAGAGGCTTCGATGACGTACTGCACGCCCGCAACCTGCCACGGCACCGTGTGTGGCAGCTTGTCGCGAAATACTTTGATAATCCGACCTGAACGACGAGAAGGAAATGTATGCTTCAGCCTAGCTCTTGCTTTAGTTTCTAGTCTGAAAGTAGCTATGGTTCTTCTAGCCTTTTGGGAAACTGTTTTTTATAGTTAGGCCAACAAGCTTAAATTATTATGGGTACATTTTTATTACAAGAACTAAGCAATTTTTGTACTAAAAACTGGCCCAGAGCTAAAGTATCTTACTACAAAAAAAATTGTAGGTCAATATGAAGCATGTACCCCCTATTGCCTGCCTGTAATAAGTACGTATTACCTTCTCTGCTGAATGTTGACGCAAGAAGACGTAGGATCATATTGTTATCATCACATCATGGCGATAAGGCATCGACCGCGCCTCTGCTCAAATTAAACTCTGTGATCTTCCCCTATCTTATTGGTTGGGATGTCAACCATAGGTTAAAAAAGAAGGCGTTTTCTTGTTAAACACAAACAGGCGATAAGAACATTTAAAAACAAATTACGAAAGTTTTATTCTTCATTTCTTAACAACAAGATTTGAGGGCATGTAATAACGGGTGACGTATGTAGTATCACCTCTTGTAATCTGGGTGGCGAAAGATTTACATACGTCAAAAATAAACTGAATAATATTTCGACCCTGATGCTCGAATTTAAGAACCCATAACCAGAGAATTCTTCAAATATCACTACTGGACATAGGCGTCTCCAGTACCTACGTCATATAACTCGGTCTCCGGCCACTCTCATTCAAGATCGTGGCTGCAGCTAGGCTGAAGCCTCCATTGCATAGATTGATATCTATCTTCCTAATTATTATAAGAATAAAGAGACAATTTACCATTGATATTAATTTCATTCTCCGTGTGTGCGATGTTCCCTTTGAATTTGCCATGAGTGGAGTCGAACTTAATCAAATAGCAGATGTAGTCGATGTCAATCGCAGGGTCGTTAACCGCAGATAGCTGGTTATCAACGCAGAATACAATAAAAGGTAAAGTCGTTTGGGGGTCACTAGTAGAGTATGGAAAAGTAATTCTTAGTTATTCAGTTATGTATTCAAGTACCTACATAAGATACTGTAAATAAATTTTATTGTTGTTGATCTTTTTTATTTCTGTAAATAAAAAACAAATATAACACTAACCCTAAACCTATTCACAAATTAAAAAATGGCGTCGATAAATTCATCCTCATCGCTGTCGACTGGTAATGTTCCCAAGAGACTGGCAGCATTACCACGTTAAATGGCAATGCTTAGCCGCTGGCCAAAGTAGAAACCAGCCCTGGGGTCACGGGAAGTGTCAACCTAGCCTTTTCGAGATTTCCTTGAAGAGACCATGAGCACTCGGTTCCCACGGCCCGAGGGTTTTATTCAACCCCAAACGGCTCGAAAATATAATTACCAATTAGGATATTATACTTTCGCCGCTTGACATTTTCCGCAGCAGCAGTGGCAGCGCCAGCACAGCACACCGAGCCAGGAAGATGGGATGGCGCAAGAGTATCGACACACGTTGCATCCCACACTAAAGGCCTACCCGACTTCCATGAAAATAGACATTCCGTCCGGTCTCTTGCCATCGTCGCGTACCAAACCATTGGGTTCTAATACAGCTGGAATGCCGATGGTAACCAGAGCTCGTCGGATAATGTCGTTAATGTTGGCGGCCCGCGCTTCGGCTGCAAGACAGACCGTGGTGTCCTAGACTGTTGACAACTTCGCCGCAGTGACAGCGATGTGGAGAACAACAAGGAGCTCCCGGTCGTAGGGAAGCAGCCAGGCTAAAAGTAGTGTCGTCGAACAAAGTGCCTATGTTCGACGACACCCACAGCCACCAGGCGCGCACGCTTCGCAGTAGTAGCAGACGTGTTAAGCAGAGTGTCTTGTACCACTCTGCAGAGCGGCTCATCCCACCGTCTCTGGGAAAATGGATTATTGGGTAGATCAAAGTTCGGACAAGCGAATCTCCAGGCATCCATGCTCACCAGCCTCGGTGAAGCATGGCACGTCAAAATTAATCAGTGTGGAGGCTAGGATTTCCTGATTAATTTCTTAGTGCCGTGGACCGAGGATAAGAAAGCCGGTAAACTAATACTAGAAATTTTGGGGACGCCGAAGCCTTCCATACGAATGGGAGGAGTAGCTTGTGCCCAAGCTCGATCGTCCATGGCCATATTTAAGATCGAAGTTAGTGTGTGCCGGATAATTTGGTCCATTCTGTCTAATAGGTGAGTGTGCTTCCATTAAATAAATTGGATTATATCTCCGCAGCACTTTAAAAGAGTCTAGGTTATCCCAAATGTTTATAACCCATGTCTGAACGAAAGCTCCTACCAAATAGTCCATAATCTGTGCAGCCCTCGACCGTTTACTTCAAATCTAGGTCGACTAAGATTAGAACTGCATGCGGCTCATTAATATAAATCCATTAGCTACGAAGTTCACAACAAATTGACTAACAAACGAACCATGGGACTAAATATCTGCAAGAAACATTTTACCTCGATGTCTGGATTCTGAAGACACGTTCTGAATATAACCCTGCCAATTCGGCCGAAACCATTTATTCCCACTTTTATAACCATTCCCGATGAACTTGGACTGAATCATTTATTAGATTTTGAATAATAATTAATATTGTGGGTATCTATTTGACGATGCGAGTAGGTTGACGTTTTGAACTTTTGAATTACGCGCTTCAATGAGATGTGCCAATCGATTGCATTAAATGTGCGTTTTAGATATCTTCATCACAGTTATAACGTTGATAATTAAAAATACATTCAGCTAAACAACAATGAATTTAATTTTGTAAATTTAACAGAAAACCGGTATTTTATTCCATTTTGTTACCGGTAAATTAGAATGCAATCACTAGAGTTCATAGACTATCAACGAGCTATATTACAAAGTACTCTGTGGAGCTATTAGAGGTGAGATTGTAGACTAAGCTACAAACAAGAACCGTAGGTAGGTAAAAAATATCACAGGTACTAAAAACATTATTATTTTATTGTGTTTTATTCATTGGTTTGATACCTATGTCCAGTTGTGGACATCTTTTACCTGAAATTATGGAGCATTATGATGATCATAGTCGATTAGTTCGTTCATTGAACTTATAAAGAAAGTAAGCATACCATCTGTACCTAACTAAAAAATTCAAAGCCTTTTTAAATTATTGAAAAGCTTCTCCGTTAGCTATTGCGTATAGGGCATCATCAACAAAGTCTTTACGTTTCTATCACCTGTTATAAAACGTTTAAAGGAAGCAACGATGCGTTCAGTGAGACACAGCAAGGGAAGGCAAAGGGAAGGGAGGGCAAAAGAAAAAGAGCACCTTAAAGCCGCTTGAGGTATATGTTTCGTGATGTGTCACTTGAATGGAAATGCGTTGACGTTATCTAATTTCTGTCAGTGTCACTTATAGGTCACTATAGATAGTAGCTCTATGTAGTCTGTGGTGTTACAACAAAATCTACAAATACATGTATTTTTGTAACCTACAAATTTTAGGCAGTAATTTTATTGATTAAAATTCAAAGTAGTTAATTCTATAGTTTTCCACGCAACGAGATTAGTCGTAGAGGATTGTCAATTGTCATCAACAGCCCATTTTTACAAGGCGGGCACCGCCCCCGGCGGCAAAAGAAATAGTGATAAACACAGCAGAGCAACACACAAAATGCCATAGATTTGTGCGTTGTCGTGTCTACATAAATTTGCTTGCTCTATGCTTCATTGATCTTCTGGAAATTGTCTATACAACGCCCTCCTGCCTTGTCCTTCAGCTGACATTTTAAAACTCCATCTCGTGGAGAGCATACGTGGAGTCACATATTTACTCATTTCTACATAAATTTATTCCGGTAAGTGTTCACAAACAATTACATGTTAATTCATTTCGAATTCCATTGTCCTTTCGAGCATACTTTAATCATCATTAGTGTATTGCATAATTTGCCGCGTTTACTTCTTTACCACGTACGTAGCTATGCCAGATTTTTCCGACTTAGAATCTGTGTTTAAGTTTTCTATTAAGTATTTTTAGTTGTTGATCCTTTTGATGAATATGCTACGCCATCTTCATATCTTTACGAACTATTTGCTTTTCATTTCGTTGTATTTTATGCCGTTTTTATGAGTGACCTCTACACGACCTCCATACCGGCCGGTATTCGGTCGTCCTACACTAATTACAGGATGATCTAAGTTTGCAACAAACAAATGCAATGATTAAATGTGTGCAACAAAATCAAAGCCGGTACGATTATATCATCGGCTTCTGGAATTTACTATTTATATTTCGGTAACTGACCTACGTGCTAGCAAACAGCTCTGCCAGCTAGTCTAGATAAACTGTCAAAATCGTCTAGATTTACACTAAATACTTATCATATACTTTTTATAATTTTTTTTCCATTATGTCGTGTTTTTTTTTCTTTAGGCTTAGTAACTGAATAGGAATATTTTAGTGCATATGTATCTGTTTTTCTACACAAACTTTATCAATGCCTTTAAAATAATGATCCAATTGATCTGTTCAACCCATAAGTATACTATGACCTTGAAATGCACTGCGGCCGCTAGACACCCGTAAACGCCTTAAAGCAATGCATTATTATATACATTACTCTGCCAGTATGGACTGGCAGGAAAACATGGGGAAAAATGTTTAAATACATTTTTGCAAGAATTGCACCATGAATTTCCATCATTAGTTTACTTATTTCTTTGAGGAAATGCCTAGTTTTACATGATTCATCACGGTGCGACTGGTAGTTGTCACGTAATATTTGTTTCATGTTTTTGCTGCTGTTTATAGTTTTGGCATTCAAACAAGACTTTTTCTTAATAAATGCCAAGAGTTTCCTACATTGTTTTGTGAAAAATGGAGCCAATATTTTTTTCAAATAATATGTAGGTAGGACCCTCGATTTTTTTTTCGGTCAGTGGTCGTTTTTAGGTTCATCTTCCGGCATTCGTAATTAACCTTGCTACGTGTCCTGTGTATTGTATTCCATTTAGAAAGAAATAAAGAAATCATTTATTTGCCAATAATGCAGGTATACAGATGTGATGGTTATTTTGAACAGAGTCCCGATACATTTTGCCTTACGGCATGCAAAATTATTTAATGTAATACATTTACTAGACAAAAAAAAAACATAAACAGACATAAATAGAATAAAGACAAGCATTATTTTCCATAAGCAACATAATTATCATTATTAAAAATTCACATTCACATATTATTCAAAAAACATTCGGAATTATGCACAAATGTCCACAAAGTAAATTATAATAAAAAAATATCAGAAAATTTAATTACAAATGTCAAAAAAAAATAACAAATTTAAAATAATAACAACAATTTAGAATTGCAATAGCTAAAGATAAAAAATGTCAGTAAAATAAAACACAAAGAAACACCATTAGCAGAAGGTTTTGTCATTAACAAAATCTTTCACTGCGTAGTTACACTTCTCCAGTAGCAGTTTTGTAAACTTTTTTTAAAAAGCTTTGATGGGTAATTATTTTAAATGTATCGGCAGTTTAATAAATATAAGAGGACCCATAGTTAAAATATTTTTTTTAAAGTAAAGACGTTTGGTAACCACCTGTGTAAAGTTGGTTTTTATATTGAGACCTTATTGTCAATCTTAATTAACTGGTTCTTCTAGCTAGACATCTCGATGAAAAAACCAGAAAAGTTAGCAACATGTTTCCACATTTATACATGAATTATTCACAAATTATAATTTAGGATTTTAAAGCTGAGCAAAATAGCAATGATAGGTATTAAAAAATCGTTATTAGAACTCGTATTATTATAGCGGATAGAAATAAAGTTAGCCTTTTATCAGTAGCATTTAATAGAATGATTGACCTTGTCTCTTTGATGAAATCAGATTACACACATTTATTATCAATATAAATGTATGGCTGTACAGATATGCTGTTATGGCAAATTACGCACATGCCTGCCTGGAAGAAATCGCAGAAAGCGATAAGGCCGCCCATTGTATGTTTCTAGTGTTAAATGTTTTATTTTTGTTATGTATTTTCTGGTGTACAATAAAGCACATTTAAATAAATAAATAAATTACGATTATTCTCCATTTTCGTATCGCTTTAATATGACGTAAAGTTAATGTTCTTTTTTTCTCTCTATTACAGACATGTCCAAAATCGGTATCAACGGTTTCGGCCGCATTGGGCGTCTGGTCCTCCGCGCTGCCGTCGAGAAGGGCGCTCAGGTCGTTGCCATCAACGACCCCTTCATCGGCCTTGACTACATGGTCTACCTCTTCAAGTTCGATTCCACCCACGGTCGCTTCAAGGGCACCGTTGATATTCAAGATGGCCACCTCGTCGTCAACGGAAACAAAATCGCCGTTTTCTGCGAGAGGGACCCCAAGGCTATCCCATGGGGCAAGGCTGGCGCTGAATACGTCGTCGAATCCACTGGCGTTTTCACAACCACAGAAAAGGCGTCTGCTCACTTAGAGGGTGGTGCCAAGAAAGTCATCATCTCTGCCCCCAGTGCTGATGCACCTATGTTCGTCTGTGGTGTCAATCTTGAGGCATATGACCCATCTTACAAGGTCATCTCCAACGCTTCCTGCACAACCAACTGCCTCGCGCCTCTCGCTAAAGTCATCCACGACAACTTCGAGATTATTGAAGGTCTGATGACCACAGTACACGCTACCACTGCTACCCAGAAAACTGTGGATGGACCATCTGGAAAGCTGTGGCGTGATGGACGTGGTGCCCAGCAGAATATCATTCCCGCCTCCACCGGCGCTGCCAAGGCCGTCGGCAAAGTCATTCCTGCTCTGAACGGAAAGCTGACAGGCATGGCTTTCCGTGTGCCTGTTGCGAACGTGTCGGTTGTGGACCTCACTGTCCGCCTGGGCAAGCCCGCCAGCTACGAAGCTATCAAACAGAAAGTTAAGGAGGCAGCTAATGGCCCCCTGAAGGGTATCTTGGAGTACACCGAGGAGCAAGTTGTGTCATCCGATTTCATTGGTGACACCCACTCGTCCATCTTCGATGCTGCTGCCGGTATCTCTCTCAATGACAACTTCGTCAAGCTTATCAGCTGGTACGACAACGAGTACGGATACTCCAACCGCGTTATCGATCTCATCAAGTACATCCAAACCAAGGATTAAATGTTAGATTGCTTAGAGATAAATGTTGTTATGAATGTTTAAGAATATGATTTTGTTGACTAGATCAACTTTTATAATTTAAGCTTAAGTATAGCGGACAAATCTAAATTATTATTTAACTACTTTGATGGTGGTATCACACGTATAAATTATCACATTTATATATTTAATGCACTATCGCGATTAAATCAGAACTCAATAAAAGTGTACGAAATTATTTTGTTGTTTTGTTTCTTCCTAATAAACGAATATAATTTGCTTGTTCTACAAAATATGGATACCACTGTTTTATTTCATCGGAACTTCGAATGTTTCACTAAATGGTTTCTTTTAAATCATCATCAGCATGAAAAGTGACTATCACGGCACCATTTATACAAATAAATAAAATTGAAGTGTCTGTAACGTCAAAATAACAACAGCTTTTTACTAAATGCATATGAAAGTACCATTTACAAAAGTATAACACAATTTTCACAATGTTTGTTTGGACTAATCACCGAAACGGCTGCACCGGTTTTGACGGGCAGATAGCTGATGTTGTAAAGCGGTCTACACACCAAAGCCGCTGACCCGGCGGCACGGATCGGCGGCCCAACCCTTATTTTGTACAATCATGCCGCCGGCTTGCGCCCGCGCGGGCAAGCCGGCGGGGCAGCATGCCGATGCCGACGGCATCCCTCTCCACTCAGTCAGTTGCCCGCCGGCTTTCATAGAGTAGTATTAAATCACTGTTATCGTCCTCCTCCATGTCAATTAGGTACTGAAAATACTACTTCTGAATTATTCGAAACACACACGTCCAATCTCTACGACTATTTGGCAATTACTAGAACACCACATGCCGCGGCTGTCGTGCCGCCGGCATTGCCGCCGGCAAAGTCGTTCGGCTTGGACATCCTGAAGCCGCCGGGTTAACCCGCCGGCTGTGCCGCCGGGTCAGCGGCTTTGGTGTGTAGACCGCTTAAGGAGTAACATAGGCTACTTTTTGTCTGGGTAGCACGTTCCCGTGGGATACAATTTCCGACATCCAGCCCCGATTTTTTCGAACCGGGGCAGAAACTTGATAGGGGCGCCCCTCTCTCCAGCGTTTGAGATAAATTTATTAGGTGTGGGCCTGTGTGGTGCCTTTTTCTTACAAGTTGAGGGTGAGCCAACCAGGCTTCCGTATGCTAGGCGCTTTGTGGAGCAACATTTGTATTTTTAATCACACAATATTATGATTTCGGCGCCCCTTGAAACTGCCGACCGGGGCGAGTGCTCCGGTTTGAATCAGTAAAAGTCTAACACGCCCTCCCGCTTCACCCAGAGCGGGAGAAGTTATTTGATGATTTCTCAACAAAAAAAAAAAAATTAAAATAAGGGAGGTCCGATTTTTTTTCATATTTCGACCCGTGTTCTTTGGAGAAAGTTGTTCTATTTCACGGGTAGATACTATCACCCTGAAAAAATTAAACGGTGACTAAAAATTCACCTTGTATACCGTATTAATGGGAAAACCGACTAAATGCCCAAATTATCAATACGAGATATTTCATTTAACGAGATAAAAAAACCTGTGATGAAATAAATTATAATGTAGGTAAGTTGCATCAAAATTTTTATTTATAACAATTATTTATCATTTCAAATCACTAAATCGTGTGTTCCGCAAGTCTATAATAAAATCAGAAAACGGGAAAAATGTCGTAAAACCCCCCAGTTAGTCGGTTTTACCTATCTAACCTAAAAACCTGAATATTTCATTAAATAAGGCTACTGTCAAAGTGTTATAATTAGACTCCGACTTGGGTTCGTTTCAGTTTTTTTGGCCAAAATCCGCGTGAGGGACTCTTCTTTGTGTGAATGCGGTCTGGATGAGGGTACTCTGGAACACTTGTTTTTTTCCTGTCCTCGTTTAATCACTCCCCTTTACGACATACTCCCTCCTGATGTTCCTCGCCCAATTAACATTCCTTTCCTATTATCTTTAGCCCATACCCCTGCAGTTAAAATCCTTTATAAATTCATTAGCATTAATAAAATTCAGTTAAAGTTGATATTTCTATCTACTTATTATATACTCACTGAATGTTCTAAAATTTATTTTGTGACGTTTTACATGTACTAACCAAAAATGTTTTGTCCTTTTTTATCATGGGGATCCATGGATGCCACCGCTACAAACACTGATCAATCATTATGTAACAGTTTACGATAATTATTTTCTCATACCTTGACATTGGCAAAATCATCGAACGTTATCGATGGAGCCAGAACCTTCAAAAAAATAGAATAGAATAAGGCTACTGCCAAAGTGTTTTCTATTGTTTTTATTGGCTTAGAATAATTAGTTATTGGTTCTTATTGGGTTACATCTGTAAAACCGTTATAGGTAATTGTAAATAACGAAAATGTTAGTTGGTTTTACACGTCTATTAAAAATATATATTACGTTACAGTTTAACTAATATTACTAATGACTGAGCAGAAACGTCTATTTTACTATTTTCTTGAACTTTCTAATTAATGTATAGCATTACATTAGTCTGTTTCCTGTCAGTGCAATGTGTATACTTTATTCGTTTCGTTATTATTTATTATATTAGGTATTATTTAAAAAGTTGTGCGCTGTAAATTGTACAGCAACATTCGCAATTAACCAATTAACAGCATGTCAAACTTAAAATTAACAAAAGAAAGAAAACAAAAAAAACCTAAAAGTAGCACCTGGTAAACGATCGACGATACCATCTTCGGTCTCGATTTTCTCATACCCAGTCATGGTACTCCTCTGGAATGGAACATAGTTTATCCTTTAGAACATAGTTTTAGCAAATCCGCTTTTTTTAGATTTTAACGGTAAAAACTGCTAATACAAGCTATTATGAATTGCCGTTCTATTATATTTTATAGCTTAATCTAAATTATCGTCCCGTAAAAAGTACTATTTCGGTTAAGTAGGTACGATTTTATTCTATTTTTGAGTTCTGCTTAGAACTTTTCACTAAAGTCAAAGTATATTTTGCGCGTAAATCAAGAAAATATGTACCAAAGAAACGTTCAGCATGAAACAGAGATATATTAGGTTAATACCTCTGCCACATGTGCCTCTGCCCTGCTAATTGTATCTGCAGTAATCGACATTTCACTTTTTTTTGCAGAAATGGCATCCTTAGGGGCAAACCTTTAAGGGTAAAATAAAAATATTTGGGCACTGGAAGTATGTTTTTTTTAAAAACAAGATTCACAGTACTTGCATGAAAATTTTACTAATACATTTCCGCATTTTTCTCGAAACTGCTTTTTTGCATTTACAATTAGCAGGGCAGACCTTTGATTCGAAGATATAAATTTAAAACGAGAATTTTGTTTTAATAATTGCTTTTCAGTCTCAATTTTTAGTAAAGTCCCATTTTAGTGGTTGTTCCTATTCAATATCTTTTTAACTATGCACTATATTGTAAAGTGGGTTTTTCACAACTCTTTAACCAGCAACCGCGCGCGCATTATTCAGGCGCCAAAAGATCCTTGTGACACTCCAGTAGGGAACACAGACTCTGGCAGCGTTTTCCACATCATGGATGTGCTTACTGCTTGTAATAAAGATAAGTGACATGAGAAAAGCTGAGTACCTATCTGTGGCCTATAGCCGCATTTGTGTGCTGGGTTGTGGGTTGTGGCCTGTGGGGAATGAAACCACTGGAGACTTCTTGCTTCTATATTTGGAGTACTTTATTCTAGGTAGCTCGCCGCTGAATGTGTCGAATTACAAAAATGTTCCTATTTATATACAATTTTGCAAGGATTTAAAATATCTATTTGACCAATCATAATTATAAAAAAGCGCGGGTAAAGGCGTCAGCTAATTACTTAAAGGCACAATATCATAAAAAAACGCGCGTAAAGCATCAGCCAATCAGAGCGAGGCACTTTATTGAACATTTTTACCTATACCTCGACCCTTTAACTACCGTAACGAGGACCGCGCTACATTATTTGCGTTTTTTGCTAACTTTATTACATTTACATAGTTAAAACTACATATAATCGGACTCTATGTAATAAGAACTATCTAAGAAAAATATAAAATCAACTAAGACAATGTAAAATATGACATAAACACTTGAACTACTGCTTACCCCTAGTACTCAATTACACAACTAATACGAATTATTAAACTATAGTAAACTTATTCACTTTGCACAGTCTTATGAGCTTCTATGTATCACTTTATATACCCTATTCTATTATGTACACTGTTCTATCACTTGTCCCGCACATTATCAAAGTTATTGAATTTCTGAGATGATCGATTTTTCAATAACATGATGCAAGGTGAAAAATGAAGTCCATAAGTATGTGAGATGTCGACTCAATTAAATGAACCAAATTAACGAAGTCAAAATCTAACTAAATATTGAAGCTCTATATCTATAGTCTTGCGTTACCGTAACTGCGTTAGTGAATACATACCGTTGATTATTTGATTTTGTTCTTAGTAAGAATATCGACAAACATTTTGAAAAGCTGTAGGTACGCGAATACGCGTTTGGTTTCGTAGTCCCTGCACCCTAATTGCGTAACGCACGATCATAGAGTATAGTAATAGATTGCGCACGATCAATCATAATTTGAATCATTTCATCTCTCATTCTCAGTCTCAATCTGTCAAAAATACTTTGAGTTTTCTTACATTTTTGACATTTGCTTGTCGCCAAGATGACACTGCGACTAGATTTTGAACGTTTTTAATTACGAGATTTGGCCTTCAGGTAAACAGCAGTGACAGGAAGTATTAGAACATCATCACAATACACAAAGTGGATTAATAAATATATATTAGGAGTTCGAGATAGGTTTTTGTTTTGGCAATAAAATTTTGGGAGATTTTTCACTGTAAATTTTTGTTGTCCAACAAAGCTATTTAGGAGCCTATGTGGATTTTCGTTGGTAGTGGTGAAGGCTAAACACGTGTTTTTGTCAATTCTACGAAATTTTATCGATTTTTAGTGACTATTGTAAGAACGTGTCATATTATGCCTCATTATCTGTTATTATAACTCACATTATTTATTGTTAAATTATTATAGATTATTATTGACCTAAAATCGTTATTTGGCTGCAAGGCAATTTTAAAATAATTGTTACTGTCAAGCTCGCAAACATGGCGCCATACCCACCTTTGTTTTATACAAGGGCGTGCCGCCATTATTGCGAGCTCAGTTTGTGTGCAACATTGGTGGAGTGATCATCACCCTTTTCGAGTAAGTTGAATATTGTAACGTTTATTTTGGATGATGTTTAATTGTATTTAAATTGTGTTGGAAAATATTAACGAATGTTTGTTTTATGATGATAATACTTGCAATTTATAAGGTAACGCTATGAATTTATGGAGTAAATAAAATAAAACGTGTTGAGATGGTATTTTAAGTCTTTTATTTTACAATTCAGAAGTGGGATAAGCAGCTCATTCTAATATGTGTATATTTTTTTTCTTTCCGGTCGAGAAACATGGATAAACAAAGAGTGCTTGCCTCTCCGATTTTGGGAAGTGATCAAGTGCTATCAATCGAACATACAGATGACCATAGACACCATCACTCCCAGGAGCGACAATCACAAGGTTCAAGACCAAGTTTGCAGCAGACACAAGGTGGCATAGACCTGGATTGCCATCCACAAAGCAAGAGTCGATCTCGCAGCCCTTTGCGCAGCAACCAGCGGTGCAGTGGCCAGCGGTGCAGCAGCCCACAGCGAAGCAGCCCACAGCGAAGCAGCCCACAGCGAAGCAGCCAGCGGCGCAGCAGTCAGCGGCGCAGCAGCCAGCGGCGCAGCAGCCAGCGGCGCAGCAACCAGCGGCGTAAAAGTCAGCGGCGCAGCAGCCAGCGGCGCAGCAACCAGCGGCGTAGCAGTCAGCGGCGCAGCAGCCAGCGGCGTAGCAGTCAGCGGCGCAGCAGCCAGCGGCGTAGCAGTCAGCGGCGCAGCAACCAGCGGCGTAAAAGTCAGCGGCGCAGCAGCCAGCGGCGCAGCAACCAGCGGCGTAGCAGTCAGCGGCGCAGCAGCCAGCGGCGTAGCAGTCAGCGGCGCAGCAGCCAGCGGCGTAGCAGTCAGCGGCGCAGCAGCCAGCGGCGCAGCAGCCAGCGGCGCAGCAGTCAGCGGCGCAGCAGCCAGCGGCGCAGCAGTCAGCGGCGCAGCAGCCAGCGGCGCAGCAGCCAGCGGCACAGCAGCCCGCAGCGCAGCAGCCAATGGCACAGCAACCCACAACACGACACGAATCGCAGCATGCAAAATGTTCCCGCAGCATTACAAGATACAGGTAACACTGCTGCTTCTAATGGAGGCAGTGGTGATTTCAATATTTTAGTGCAGGCATTGAGGTCTCTTGCCCCAGGTCATGAACACATCGGTTCTTTTAACAATACTATACCCGAGTTTGACCCCGCACGTAAAGAGCAAACGTTGTGGTTGCACAAAGTGAATGAGTGTGCAGCCATTTATTCATGGAGTGAAGAACAAATAGTGCATTATGCACTCCCTAAACTTCAAGGTATAGCAAAACGGTGGTATGAAGGATTACCATCGGTGCTCTTTTCTTGGGACGAATGGCAGACCAAATTAATGTCGGCTTTTCCCTCGGAAGAGAATTACGGTCAAATGTTAACAGATATGTTGGCTAGGCGTGCACGTTACGGAGATTCCCTTGAAGATTATTTTTATGACAAAATTACTCTTATTAATCGATGTAGTATAAGTGGTAAACGAGCGGTAGAATGTGTTCTACATGGCATAGATGATCGCGCTGTTAGGTTAGGTGCCGAAGCGGCTCAGTATGAGGACTTGGATAAATTGCTTACTTATTTAAGAAATTCAAGAAGTCTAAAACAAAATACTGACCGAAAATCTAATATTAAGAATCAGCCTGTGCCAAACTCATCGGATAGTAAAGCAAAGAATCCAAGCGCCAAAGACAGAGAGTCCTTCGTTGCAATAATTGTAAACAGGAAGGTCATTTTGTAAGTCAATGTACTCAACCAATCAAAAGGTGTACTAAATGTATGAGAATTGGTCATGAGGCGGAAAATTGTTTTTCAAAAATAATAACGGCTCAAAAATCGGTTAATAGGGTTGATAGCAAGGGTACAACTTCAGATAAATATTTTAAAACTGTGCGGATCAATAACATAGAAATGAATTCATTTGTTGACCTTGGTAGTGAATGTTCGATGCTTAAACAATCTGAATTACCCAAATTGGGAAATATACAAATAAAAACTAGAGATCTTCCTATACTCAGAGGGTTTGGTAATTCTGTTGTGCATACATTGGGTAAAGTTAATACTCTAATTGAAATTGATGGCGTGAAAGCTGAAGTCGAAATATTAATTGTCCCAGATTGTGTTATGCAGGTTCCCCTTATGATAGGTCAAACTTTTACTGAACAACCTCATGTATTGATTCAGAAAACAAGTAAACATTTCGAAATTTTGCAAAATCAGATGGATAATATCCAATACCAAAAGGTAAACATTTTTAACCGTAAAAATATTCCATTATTAGGTTTAACAATATTAGAAGTCAATACAGAACCCAAATTCACTGGTGACCTTTACATTGAGGGAGGCTTGCGTAGCAAAAATAACTTTTTCTATTTTGTTCTAACTGGAATTTATCAATTTAACTATGACGGTTACGGACAAATTGTTATTAATAGTCTAAATTCCGAGCCACTATGTTTAGAACCAAATACTTTGATTGCTAGAGGTATCACTACTTATCAAGAAAATGAAAAAAAGGTTCTGCATATTGCCCATTCTAAGCTACAAGATCAACAAATGAGTCTAATCTGTCCTTCGGACTTAAACATTTCTGGTGAGTTAAGCCAAACTGTGATTGATGATTTGCTTTTCTTGTTAAACAACTATCGACATTGCTTTGCGTTTACACTCTCTGAGTTGGGGCATTCCTCCGTTTGTGAAATGAGCATTGATCTGCACTGTGATACACCTGTAGTCTATAGGCCTTACAGGCTGGCAATGAAAGAGAAAGAGATAGTGAGAGATATGGTGGATGAACTAGTTAAAAACGATATAGTACGCCCTTCGGTTTCCCCTTTTGCTAGTCCTATTGTACTCGTACGAAAGAAAACTGGCGGTCATCGCCTGTGCATTGATTATAGAGCGTTGAATAAAAATACTGTTCGCGAAAATTATCCGATGCCACTTATTGATGACCAGATCGACATGTTAGCTGGTAACATGTACTTCACAGCTCTTGATTTGGCATCTGGATACTATCAGATCTCCATCAGAGAACAGGATAGACATAAAACAGGGTTCGTCACGCCGGAAGGCCATTTCGAATTTAATCGTATGCCTTTCGGCCTGGCAAATGCCCCAGCGACGTTCCAACGAATGATGCATCAGGTTCTAGGCAACTTACGTCATAAAGAGGCATTAGCTTACTTGGATGACATCATCATCCCATCAAAATCAATACAAGATGGCATGAGACAATTAGAATCAGTATTGATTTTGCTATCAGAAGCAGGTCTAACTCTCAATTTGTCAAAATGTGTTTTTTTCGGCCGTTCAGTAACTTACTTGGGGTTTAATATTTCAAGCGAAGGTATCCAACCAGGGTCTGCTAAAATAGACGCGGTTGAAAAATTTCCCGTACCAAAAGATCAACACAACGTAAGACAGTTTTTGGGGCTAGCAAGCTTTTTCCGTCGGTTCGTGAAGGGGTTTTCGATTATTGCAAAGCCATTGACACAGTTACTCAAAAAAAATGCTGTTTGGGTATGGGGGCCCGATCAACAAAATGCATTCAATACTTTAAAAACAATGTTAGTTCAAAAACCGATATTAGCCCTTTATGATTCAAAATACATTACCGAATTGCACACTGACGCATGCAAAATAGGTGTCGGTGGTATTCTATTCCAAAAGAATGAACAGAATATTTTAAAACCCGTAGCTTATTTTAGCAGACAGACTAGCCCTGAGGAACAAAATTATTGCTCTTATGACCTAGAAACTCTGGCAGTGGTAGCCTCGTTACAGAAATTTCGGGTATATCTAGTAGGGATACATTTTAAGATCGTGACAGATTGTAATTCGTTAAGATCCACTTTCATGAAACGTGATATGATTCCTCGGGTAGCCAGGTGGTGGACCCAAATGCAAGAATTTGATTTTGAAATCGAATACAAAGCGGGATCTTCTATGGCTCATGTGGACGCTTTGAGTCGCAACCCATCCATCAGTACTAATCACTCCAAAAAAATTGTTAATTCTGTAACAGAAACAGACTGGCTCTCAACAGTACAGAATTCAGATTCAGAACTTCAACGGATTATTGGGATTTTAAGTAACTCTGAATATAACGACGTTTTAGAAATAAAACAAAATTATAAATTGAAAAATGGCAAGCTTTTTAGAATCACACCTAGTGGAGATAGATGGGTTGTGCCAAAAGGCGTTCGATGGCAAATTGTCAAACAGAATCATGATGACATCGGCCACTTTGCTTTGGACAAAACGTTGGTTATAATAAAAACTCATTATTGGTTCCCAGATATGCGTGCTTTTGTTACAAAATATGTATCGTCTTGTCTAGAGTGCGCGTATAGTAAAACACCTGGTGGGAAAAGACCTGGCTTTTTGCACCCAATCCATAAAATAGACGTGCCGTTTGATACGATACACATGGATCATACGGGTCCATTTGTACGTAGTAGTAGGGGTAATGTCTATATTCTCGTCGTGATTGATGCTTTTACAAAATACATATATTTGAAACCTGTGAAAAATACAAAATCAAACACTACTGTTAGAGTTTTGCGCGAGTTTATTAGTATCTTTGGCGTTCCGAAACGAATTATATCTGACCGAGGCACGTCATTTACAAGTGATGTCTTTAAAAAATTTGTACTAGATACAGGCATCAAACATGTTCTAAATGCAGTTGCTACTCCACGGGCCAACGGTCAGGTGGAGAGATATAATAAAATTATTGTTGATTCTCTAACAGCTAAATGTATTGGCTCATCTGAAAGCAAATGGGAAGACCACCTGCCCGATGTCCAGTGGGGTATCAATAATACCTTCAACAAGGGTATCAATAAGACACCTGCAGAGGCTCTTTTTGGGATAAAGCCACAGGGCTTAAGTGATAGTAGAATTATTTCTGCAATTGATAAGGATACCACTTCGATTAACAAAAGTCTCGAAGAAATTCGTACTGAGATTTCATCTCATATTGAATGCACACAAAAGTCTCAAAAAGCAACTTTTGATAAATCTCGCTGCAAGCCTATAAAATATAATATTGGGGACTTAGTAAGAGTTGAACGGCAAATTCCCTCTTCGGGTGGTAGTAAAAAGTTAATCCCGAAGTATCAGGGCCCTTACAAAATTACTAATGTTTTTGATCATGACCGTTATCAAGTAGAGGACACGCCTCTTACAAGAAAAGGAAACAAAAAATACTCTAATGTAATTGCTGTGGATAAGTTAAAGCCATGGATTTGCTTCAATAGACCACATGATGACGTCTTAATCGAATAGTCGTATTACGGAAATTCTAATTGATTTATTTTTTGTTATAGCTCTATAATTATATAGACCAATGGGGTCTATATTTTAGTTAAGGCCAATGGGGTCAATATATTAAGACCAATGGGGTCAATACATTAAGACCAATGGGGTCAATACATTAAGACCAATGGGGTCAATACATTAAGACCAATGGGGTCAATACATTAAGACCAATGGGGTCAATACATCAAGACCAATGGGGTCATATAGTTATAAGGACCAATGGGGTCATATAGTTATAAGGACCAATGGGGTCAAATCTAATTTTAAGGACCAATGGGGTCAAATAAATTGATTAATTACTAATGTCTGAGTTAATTAAGACCAATTGGGTCTATCTTAAGTTTGTTTATATTTATACATGTTATTGTTATCATTAATTTTTTAATGAAATTTTAATTGTATTATTCTTTGTTTGATTTGCAGCTAAGTACGGGGACGTACTTACAGTTTGCTTGGATGGCCGACTGTAAGAACGTGTCATATTATGCCTCATTATCTGTTATTATAACTCACATTATTTATTGTTAAATTATTATAGATTATTATTGACCTAAAATCGTTATTTGGCTGCAAGGCAATTTTAAAATAATTGTAACTGTCAAGCTCGCAAACATGGCGCCATACCCACCTTTGTTTTATAAAAGGGCGTGCCGCCATTATTGCGAGCTCAGTTTGTGTGCAACATTGGTGGAGTGATCATCACCCTTTTCGAGTAAGTTGAATATTGTAACGTTTATTTTGGATGATGTTTAATTGTATTTAAATTGTGTTGGAAAATATTAACGAATGTTTGTTTTATGATGATAATACTTGCAATTTATAAGGTAACGCTATGAATTTATGGAGTAAATAAAATAAAACATGTTGAGATGGTATTTTAAGTCTTTTATTTTACACTATTCCTTGTGTTTGTGTTTTTTGTGTAAGGCTATCTAAACATTATTCTCCGTCATTATGAACTCCAAAAAGCCTCCTGATCCCGACCCCCCTGATGAATTTTTTGATCTTCCCTCTGTCTTGTCCGTCTCCCTCCCCCATGACACCCAAATTCCCATACAAGATCCCTTAACGGAAACGGAGACTACAAATCGGAAGAGGGTCGCTGAGTCACCCCCTACTACTTCAATTACTCCACCCAAGTTACCGAAAAAAGTAATCGGCAGACTTACATATTTAGCTAGAGATAATCCGCCGTATATTGTCCATGTTTCCCTTAAGGATGGTCAGACTTCAGGAACTGTGCTACAACCGGTCAAGTTTGGTATGTTTTTATCTAAAAATAACATTAATAATGTACACCTCGATGGGGTCAAACGTATAGGCAGAAATAAAGTATCAGTAGAATTCAAGTCGCATCAAGATGCTAACAGTTTTTTAATGAATAACTTGTTAATCCATCATAATTATATCGCCTCCATCCCTCAATTCAATATTACACGATTGGGTCTCGTCAGGGATATCCCAGTTGAATGGTCGGAAGACGACATTATTGAAAATATTAAGGTTCCTGACGGATGTGGTGCTGTTGTGAAGGCCAGGAGGATGAGCCGCAAAGTTACTCCCTCTGGTGTAGCTGAGTGGAAGCCTACGCAGACAGTTGTTATTACTTTTGATGGACAAGTTCTACCTAAACGGGTGTTTTGTTTCTACTCAGCTCTTCCAGTCGAGAGGTACTCATACCCAACAATCCAATGCTACTATTGCTGTCGCTTTGGACACACACGCACGGTCTGCAGATCTAAACCACGCTGCTTCAAATGTGGTGAAGATCATCCAGGTGATGGATGTGAAACCACCCCGGATTTAGGATTTTGCATTTCATGTTCTGGGAACCATTTTGCAAATGACAGTGCTTGTCCTGAATTGGGCCGGCAGAAGAGCATCAAAGCTCTGATGGCGGAAAAATCCATTTCATATGCAGAAGCTAGTCGGGTTTTCCCCCCAGTTTCCAGATCATATGCCGAAGTTTCTAAATACTACCCTCGTAACAAGGTTACAATAAATAAATCCCAATCCCCCTCCTCAAGCCCAATCCCTGCTACCCAAAGGTCATACCGTAAAACGGTATTTCCTAGCCCTAAGCCCCGTGCCCCCCTTTCCCCAGGCTTTAATAAGCAAGCTCACCAAGAACTTACCCGAAATTACTCATTTTCCCCCTCCATGAATGGCTGTGCCTTCCCAGCGGAAGCCGCCGAGCCAACGAAGTACAGACGGGAGGACAGCTCGAAGAATATATTGGAATTAATCACAAACATGTTAATGACTGTTCTTACAAATCCTACCCAATCATTACCTGACCACGTTGCCTTAAAATTGACCTCAATCTTAAATTATATACACAATGTTCCATCCACTGACATTCCTTCAATGGAACGTGAGGAGTATTACTCCCAGGAAGCCTGATCTTTCATTTTTAATAAATAAGTATAAACCATCAGTCTGCGTCATTGCTGAGACATGGCTTTTTCCTGAAAGTAATTTCAGGATGCCGTGTTTTAGTAGTGTTCGCAATGACAGATCTGATGGATATGGGGGATGTGCTTTGCTCATTAATAGCAAAGTATCATTTTCCCCGATTCCTCTACCCTTTGTTGGCGATAACATAAATGTTGTTGCTGCTAAGGCTGAGAATATAAATATTTTTTCTTTTTATATTGCGCACCCAGAACCCGAATATCTTTCGGTAATTAGAAAATTGTTATGCAGTGTTAGCGGTCCAATACTTGTTATGGGTGATTTTAATTGTCACCACTATCGTTGGGGATCGGATACTTGCGATAACTTTAGCATTGGGTTGCTGGATATATTGGATGACCTAGATCTCTGTGTCATCAACGACGGCAGTACCACGCGTAGGTCTGCACCAGAGCAGAGTAATAGTTGTGTTGACTTGACGTTCTGTTCGTCCAATATATCTAGCCTCCTCATCTGGCGTCGCTTGGATATGACCTATGGAAGTGACCACTACCCCATCATGATCGAATTTCCTTCTAAAAATGTTCCCAAAAAAGTCTCCCCTCCCCTTTTAAAATACCGTCTTGACTCAGGAGATTGGGATTTATATTCCAAAATCTTAGACTTAAGAGTATCTTCCCTTCCAAAAGTCGACGGGGATAATGCCCAGGAATGTTTTTTGTCCTTCTCCTCCACTGTCTCCGCTACAGCGGAAGACTGTTTTCCTTCCAAAAAACCCCAATCCGACCACATCCCTTCTCCGCCATGGTGGGATAGGGAATGTACTGACATGGTCAGGGCCAGGAATGCCGCTGAAGATATTGTTAACTGCGATATGAACCTGGATAACTTCATTGCTTTCAAGCGAATATTGACTAAGTCCAGGAAAGTACTTAAAAAGAAAAAACGAGAAGGTTGGTCAAGGTATTGCAATTCGCTGAGTCCAACTACTCCGGTTTCGGTGGTATGGCGGAAAGTCAAGCTTTTTAGGAATAGTTTAGCACCTACCTCTTCAAACAACATCTCAGAAGAACTGGGATACCAGTTTTTCTCAAAAATCGCTCCAGCGTATGTTCCGGGTGTAGAGGACAGCTGTGTTGACATCGATGATGTAGACAACACTTGCGATCCAATGATCAGACCATTTAGCTTGGAAGAATTAAAAACTGTACTATCCCGTGTTAAGGACTCTGCTCCAGGGGTAGATGGTTTCCCTTACTCCTTTATTGTCAAAGCTGGACCAAAAACCCACCAATACTACTTGGACCTGGCTAATTTTTGTTTTACATCTGGATATATTCCCTCAGAATGGAAGGTTCAAGTTGTCATTCCGATATTAAAACCTGGCAAAGATCCTAATGATCATTGTTCATATAGACCCATCGCTTTATCGTCCATACTAATTAAACTCTTAGAACATTTAATCAAGAATCGTCTAGAATGGTTGGTAGAGAATAGGAGGCTGCTTCCAACGACTCAGTTCGGCTTCAGGAAAGGCCTGGGCACAGCTGATAGTGTAAGTATCCTCACGTCAGCGGTCCGGCTGGTCCTCAGTAGGAAAGAGTCTGTGGTGGCCGTTTTCCTGGATATATCAGCTGCATATGATTCGGTCCTCCTCCCTGTTCTCAGTCAAAAGCTGCACGAACTGAGAATCCCGGCTAGGATTTGTCGTATCATTGGTAACATCTTTACCAATCGCGTCATCCAATTAAGAATTCCTGGGGCCAACTCTGAACAAAGAACAGTATGGAGAGGGTTACCTCAAGGATCTGTTCTGAGTCCGCTATTATACAACATATATACAGCGAATTTGTCCTCATCTCTAAATTATGACTGCCAAATCCTTCAGTATGCTGACGATATCGCATTACTGGTCACCGGCAATTCCATTCAGGATGCCGCTCTATCAATGAATGTCTCTTTGTCCTCACTAAACCAATGGCTCCTTGATCACGGGTTATCTTTAAGTGCTCCAAAGAGTACAGCGGTCATTTTTACCCGCAAGCGTTCTGTTCCACAAGTAGATATTTGTATTGATGGACAAACTATTCCAGTTAAGGATAAGGCTAGATTCCTGGGAGTAACGTTAGACTCGAGATTGGCTGGGGTTGACCATATTAATAACACTGTCAAAAAATGTGAACGCTTCGTGTCAGTCCTTAAGGCTTTGGCTGGAGTGTGGTGGGGAGCTCACCCCTACACCCTCAAACTGGTCTACAATGCACTGACCAGGAGCGCTTTGGATTATTGTTGCTTCCTTATTGAGCCTTGCAACAAAGAAGCGCTCAAGAAATTAGACAGCATCCAGGCCAAATGTTTGAGAATAATTATTGGAGCTATGAGATCCTCCCCCATAAATGCGCTTCAAGTTGAATGTGTAGAACCACCCTTGTTCTTAAGAAGACAGTATTTGGCAGATCGCTTCCTGTCTAAAGTATTCTCTCTCTCATCCCATCCTTTACTCCCAATTTTAGAACAAATTGACCTCTCCTTCAATATTTCTCCTTATTGGAATAATAAAGTCGTTCCCCTATTGATAAATAGGTACAGGGAGCTTAAACACCTCCCTTCGCCTGTTTGTCAATACCCCATCCTCCCCGTCTTTTCCGCTGCATATGAAACTATCCACTTCGAACCAAAAACCGTTTTGGGACTTGGTATTTCAAAGAATTCCCAAAACGCAAGACGAGACTTCGATCTAGCCGTCAAACGATACTGGGAAGGGTGGAACTTTTTCTTCACTGATGCATCAAAACTATCACAAACAGAATGTACTGGAGTAGCAGTATATTTCCAAAATTCCAAAATTGCCCTACTTTTTCAATGTCCACCAGAAACATCAGTTTTTACAGGAGAGTGCATTGGCATTCTAGAAGCCATACACTATATAAAATCACATAAAATAGCTAAAGCAGTAATTTTTTCAGATTCGCGTAGTAGTATTCAGGCCCTAAAACAAAATCAACTTCACAGTAAAATCCACAGTAAAATCATTGTAGAAATTAAGAGCCTGTTATTTGACTGCTCCCAAAACGGCTTGGACATCGAGATAGCCTGGATTCCTGGTCACTCGGGTATTGTTGGTAATGAGTGCGCTGATTCGTTAGCAAAATATTCCACGTCAAACCCGGCTGATCGAAAGCACTACGTAGCCCATAACTACGATTTGCGAAATGGTGCCAAACCGAAATTGTTCGTCTCGTGGACAAAAAAGTGGAACGAGACCTCAAAAACCAAGGCTGTCTACTATGCACCTATACAGCCCAACATCCAGCGGAAACCTTGGTTTTTCAAATACCCAAAATTGGCTAAAAGAACTGTTTCTTCGCTTTGCAGACTAAGACTTGGACACTGTTGTAGCCCAGTGTTTCTGAATAAGATCCATGTTAGGGACAGTTCCCTTTGCGAATGCGGTCTTGCGGACGGTACTTTGGACCATATATTTTTCTCCTGCTCCAATACAAAATCTTTCGACCTCTATAACAAAATTTCTAAATGTAACATTCCTCTCCCAACTAATTTCCATTCCCTCTTATACCACTTCTCTCCCAAAATTGTTAAAATTTTAGCAACTTTCTTAAAAGAAAATGACATAAAATTGTAACTGCGACTAACAGAACCTGTAGACCTACTACAAAGTACAAAGTCGCCGCAGCCGGCCTGCCGCTGCGCTGCTGTCTAAACGCGACATTGGCAGAATAGTCGACATCGGCTCAATTGCCAAAAGGAAAAAAAAAAAAAAAAAATATATATTAACGAAGCTAACGCAAAAAATCTGTGTTCTGCCTGCGTCTGTGTTCCCTTCCACATTTAACTCGTCTACCTTCAAAACAAGAGTGAACAGGCATCTTCTGGGAACGCTCGATCCATCATAGACCTCATCAATCGCTTTCCATCAAGTGTGATGAAAAGAAAATATGAAAAGCTACCCATACAAAATCAATAAAACATAATATGGGACCACCCCTGAAGCGTAAAAAAAATTTTGAAACAGATCCACAATTGCCGGAAATATCGCGGAACAACCATACAAAATAAATCAGATGTATTCAGAACTTTCTTCTTCTTGAAGTCGGTTGAAAAAAGAAACTACTTAGAACAGAATATAAACAAAAAACATATGGACTGCCTACAAATGGAACCTCCATTTGTAGGCAGTCCATATGTTTTTTGTTTATATTCTGTTCTAAGTAGTTTCGTGTGTAAAGACTTGCTGAAGAACTTGCTATTGCATATCGTTGAAATCTGTGAAATACTACAAAAACCGATTGCTGGACTACTCTATTATCGGTTTCTGAACGTGAAAGCGAGCTCTACAATTTTAATGGCCGCATCAGGCAGCTGTCTGTCAGTGACATTAGGTTTGCTTCGTGTAAATTTTGTGATGTACAAGTTTCGAATCCGTCTATTTATCAATGAATATGGTGTACATTAATAGATAATGGTTGTTTATGTTGCCTATTTAATAATAAACTAAAGACACTGTGTAGAAGTCCATAATATTGTTATTTTATTACTATAATGGAGGATCTCAATTTGACAGAAACCGAAATGAGATATTTCGGTGATTTGTTTTTATGTTGTGACGAAGAATCCAATGGGAAAATACCGATTTTAAAAGCAACAGAATTGTTTCGGTCATCAAATGTACACAACGATATCCTAAAACAGGTAATTAGTGGTATAGGTTAGACGTACGATAACACATTTCGTGAATGAGTGATTATGATCACTAATTATATGTTACAGATCATGGATATAAGCGTTGCTCCTAATAACTGTGCGTCACTGAGTCACATGAACAGAAAACAATTTTATTCAGCACTGAAACTAATAGCAGCCCATCAGACAAATATGACAGTAAAGCCTGAGCTTTTGTCTACTCCTGTTGACTTGCCTCTTCCGAGGTTTACATGGGCTCTAAATTCTGAAGCGAATGCTGACTTGATACAACTATCGAATTCACCACATGATCACCAACATCACTTGAGTAAAAGGGAAAGAAATTTTGGTGGAACCCTTGGTGCATACGAGCCTATAAGACTGTCATCCAACCTGTCCGATAGTGATGTCCCACAAGTATTGTCTCACGATACAACTGAAGGGTTAAGTACAGACTCTGAAATTGAATCTGAAACTTTGTCACAGGGATCTGGATCACGTGGGGTGAGTTCACTATGATTGTCTTTATTAGAAAAGAGAACTAAATTTAAGTAGGTAAATACTACTAATAACTACTTTATTATGGCATTTTTAACTTTGTTTAATTATGTGGACAATAGAGTAAGGTTCACATTTTTAATAATTATATTGCAAAAAGTAATTTTGATAATTATATTGCAATTGCAGATACTTTTTAGAAAATAGAAAATGATTCCCGTGATGCATTCTTTGATTAGAATAAGTAAGAATTGTGCCAAGAAATATGAGCTTAGTTTGTATGACCCTGTTTTGTTAGTGGAACAGTGCCCTTTCTGAGAGCTACAAAAAAAGCTTAGAGCTAAAAATAATAATATTTATCTTCAAAGTATATGGTTAATGAATTTACTGGGTAGGTCATTGACCATAAGTAGCACTAACCCTTTTTTCTTGATTCCCGGCCACCGTAGGCACGGGCTTGCGGACGGCGAGTAATGGGTAGCTCGCTGTCCGGTAAGGACCAAGCCCGGGTCGACGGCGCGTTGTGTTCCACGCGCGCCTCAAAGAGATGTCAGCAGCAACAGAGGGGCCCGCAAGGGCCGATGCCTGCCGGGGGTGCGGGTTGTTCGAAAGAGATACCGCCGCCCCTGGCACACAGGCAACTGAGGGAACACGGGTGGGTTTTAGTCAGTAAAAGTCTGACACGCCCTCCCGCTCCACCCAGAGCGGGAGAAGTTATTTGATGATTTCCCACCCAGAAAAAAAAAAAAAAACCCTTTTTTCTTTTCTTTGTCAACTCAAAAAACTGTGCTCTAAACTTGTTTAATTAATTTATTTTATTTTATTGTGTTTGAGTGGCTTACAGCTGTCAGTACAAAAGTAGTTGTAAGGTAATTTACGACATGCTATTCACAAGCCTCCACAGATAGCAATGGAGTATTGTTGTATGATTTATACGTATAAACAATGTTTAGACTAAAGAATTAATTATATAAGTGATAAACTATGCTAAAACTAACTAACTACATAATTACGGAAATAAGAACCAATTGAACTCATCTTCAGCTCAAAAATACAATGAAATACAAATCATTTATATGTATAATATGTGCAGTAAAAACGATCCATAAGGTAATTTACGACAAGCTATTTACAAGCATCCACAGATAGCAATGGAGTAATGTTGTACGATTTGTACTTATAAACGATGTTTAAGAGTAAAGAATTAATTATGGAAGTGATAAACTAAGCTAAAACTAACTAACTACATAATTACAGAAATTAGAACCAATTGGACTCGTCTTCAGCTCAAAAATACAATGAAATACAAATAATTTATATGTACAACATTTGCAGCAAAACAATCCCTTTTTACAAAAAATATGCAGACGCAAGAGTATGTTAGCACAGTTAAAGTTTATATGGAAAAGGAATGCAGAAAGCTAATGTTTTTGATTATTGTTGATTAAAATTTTATGGGCGACCACTACTATGTATAAAGATTCAAATTGCTACATACTAATTAAGAAATGGGCTTGTGGCTAACTAATATTAGCCGCACGGATCGATCGATCAGGTTAAGCTACGCTTGCCGCGGTTGGTCTGTGGATAGGTGACCATCTTAACGTACCAAGATCTCTCCATGCCTCGAAAAGCAAGTTAAGCAGTTGGTCCCGGCTGTCATTTGTAGATCTTTGACAGTCGTTATGGGTCATCAGAAACCCGAAAGCCTGACAACCAGTCTTTCCAAGGGGTAACCTATTACCCAGTAACTGGGTTGTGGAGGTCAGATAAGCAGTCGCTCCATGTAAAATACTGGTATTCAGCTGCGTCCGGTTAGTCTAGAAGCCGACCCCAACATAGTTGGGTAAAGGCTAGGCAGATTATGATGACTCATTAAGAAAACAGTCTGGTGTTTATGTTAGCTTGTGCTATGAGTATGAATGGAAATATTTTCAAGTATAGTCAAAGGATTCAGATTGATATAATAAGACTTAACAACAAGATAACGAGTTTTTTGTATGTTGTAGTGACATTTTTATCAGTCAGGTTAACAACCTGCTAATAGCAGGGAACGCAGGTTGATAACAGAACAATGTTACATCTGTACTCAGCTCTTTAGGTCAGGTATATAAACAGACTCTTTATTATTTTATTTGAACAAATTGACAATGAAGAAATGTCAAATAATAATATAATTCTATCTTATAATCTAGTAGTATGATTCCAATAAGTTTGGTAAAACAGATAATCATTATGGTGTTTTCTAACATTTTTCAAACTCAAAGCTTTTATTTCAATTAAACCATTTACAGGCACTTTTGAATCGTCAAAAAGTCAATCAGTTGGAAAGTTGAAGCTAGTTGTCCATTCCAAAACGTAGATCTCTATGGAGAAGAACGGGCAAGAAACTCCATGGACACTTTTTTAAATCAAGTTAGATATTACAAAATCTTGGGAACATTATTCTAGTTGCTTCTGTATGTGAGAATGATGTAAAAAAAAAAATAACTTCAAATATACTATTAAAAATAAGCCCTGGAAACTTCCAGGGCTTACGGACGCTGTTGGTTGAGACTGGTCATCTCCTAGTTAGGAAATGACCAGTCTACAGTCGTCAGCGCCCGTTCACGACTTTGACGCGTGGATCAGCACCATCCTGCTCAACCAATTTGTAGGCAACCGAATGATCAAACACACGTGCCACCATCAGTGAGACATTTAAGTGAGCATGACATACTCTCGCACGCTTTTTCAAATTAACGTACATCAAAACAACACAATAAACGGATGCATGGTACTCACTTTTACAAAATTTAAATAAAATGCTTCTAAATTATACAAAACTAGTTTGCAATGTATTTGAGATATTAATAAAATTTGATTTCCTAAAAGACAGAAAAACATTTAATCTTTACTGAAGTATTCAATAAATAACACTTGGTTCAGTAAAAATAAAAACATATTCGTAATGTTACAAAATTTATAATAATAGGAACAAAAATGTTTTGTAATGTCAGCAAAAATAAAAACTGGAAGCATCTCTTCCAAATATTAAAATTTTAACTAGTAAGCCCAGGTGGCTCTGAAGCAAGACCAGCATTGAGCCAAGCATTTTTATGTACGATATAATCATATAACTTGTAATATGCTTGAAATTTTTCAAGAATATCGACTGGTATTTTATTACATTAACATTTCAAACAGTACCCCATAAAAGAAGTGTGTACTTTATACAATCTGAAACGTGGTTGATCTAATTTGTTCCTATTTCTTGTGTTAAAATTGTGCCTGTCACTTATCTTACTAAAAAGATGTACTTATTTACGAACATGCATAATGTTTTCATAGATAAATTGACAAGGTACCGTCATGATTTTAATTGTTTTAAACAGTTCCCTTAGAGATTCGCGCTTACGGAAGTTGTAGATGGCTCTGAAAGGCCTCTTTTGCAGAATAAAGATCGATTCAATATCCGCAACCCGTCCCCATAGCAAAATACTGTAAGACTTGATGCTATGAAAGTAACTAAAATAGACCAGTCTCGCGATATCCACGTCTGTTAATTGGCGGATCTTCCAAACAGCGTAAGCGGCAGAACTTAGCCGCCCTGCAAGTGATGTTAAGTGAGGACCCCACTGTAGCTTTGAGTCAAGCGTGATCCCCAGGATCTGTTCGACGAATTCTAGTATCTCCTTATTCTATACAATGTGACATTCACTACTTCTAACATTCGGTAACGCGAATCTTATGCATTTAGTTTTCTTTCCATTTAATACCAAATTATTTATAGTAAACCAATTATGGACCATATCTATAGCATTATTTACGTCGTCAAGCTCCTGTGCATGTCTTTTAACTTTAAAAATCAGTGAGGTGACATCCCCTATTTGTACTGCCTGCCTCCAGCTTAATAAATGTCTCAAACTTAATTAACAACCAAGAAACAAAGTTAAATAACGTCTTGCCTGAATTTTCTTTATTTCATTTAAAAACACAATTTACATTAAAAAATATTACCACCTGTATCAGAAACAGGGTCCAAATTACTGGAGGTTTCTTTTTTTGAGGGTGGGAAATCGTCAAATAACTTCTCCCGCTCTGGGTGGAGCAGGAGGGCGTGTCAGACTTATATTGACTAAAACCCACCCGTGTTCCCTCACTTGCCTGTGTGCCAGGGGCATCGGTATCTCTTTCGAACAACCCTTCACCCCTGGCAGGCATCGGCCGTTGCGGACCCTACCAGTTGGTACTGACATCTCTTTGAATCGCGCGTGGAACACAACGCGCCGTCGACCCGGGCCTGGTCCTTATTGGACAGCAAGCTACCCATTACTCGCCGTCCGTAAGCCCGCGCCTACGGTGGCCAGAAATCAGCCTGGGATTCCCGACGCCCACGGCCTATCCTGCAGCGACTAGGGCTGTGAGATCGCATATACTGCCTCTCCCTCACGTGCGCCGCCTCCCTCTTCGCGGGCATTAATGCTTCGCAGAAGGAGGTGTCGGCTACCCATGCACTCCCGCTCCGTACCATGGCCTGGACCAGGGCTGGACGCGAGAGATCGCCGCCGCCGATCGCCTCCACGAGGACACGGCCGTGCTCCGCCCAAGCCGGGCAGACCTCCACCGTGTCCTCAGGGCGGTCTTCGCAGTGGAAACACCCGGGCGGTTCCTTCCGCCTCATGCGAAACAGGAACCTCCCGAAGCAGCTGTGTCCGGTGAGGACCTGCGTCAGGCGGAAGGTGAGGACGCTGTGGCGCCTCTTAATCCACTTCTCAAAGAGGGGACTTACCGCCGCAATCGTGGCGTGAATAACTGGTGGTTAGGGCTTCTGAGAGAGGCTTACCTTAATTTTATTATTGCTCCATTATATTTCTCATGGCTCTATGGTTTTATTTTATTGCTGTTGCTCTAATAGTTGTTTTTATTGCATCATTATGGAATGACAGTACAATACTATAATGAATAACGTCTTTGTAGTGTTTACTCTGATAATTTAATTAGAACCCACAGTGTACTTATTTAGAAATACTTTCATCAATTTGTTATCAGACCCTTGAAAAAATCAGTCATTAATCTTATCCATTAAGTAGTAACAAAACAAATATTACTAAACACTACATCACGCCTGTATACCCACTAGGTTTTTTTTTTGTCTTGTTTTTTGTTTCACTTTTTGGGTTTTGTTTTGTTGTAGATTAAGTATGTTTGTGATTTATTTTTAAACAGTGTCTGCGATTGGATACGGACACTGTCTTTTTGTTGAGGTTTTTCGCATAAAGGGGTTACCTTTCCTTGTTAGCCGCATAAGTTTTTGTACAGTTGTACAGTACGCGTGTCCGCCCCCCACGTAGCCAGGTGTTCAGCTTGGACGTAAGGTAGGATTTTAGGGGGCTACCCACTAGGTTAGGTAGAGGTGCATTTCTATGAGTGGGGTGTAGGTATATACATCCAAACTTCGCCAGCTATGTTTAAGTCCCATGTAATAGGGGGTGGTCTTATAGTTGTGATAGTTTATTAGATAAGAAAAAGTTTTTTCATTTTCACCTTATTATACAGTGGTAAAGTGTGTTTTTTTTCCCACGGTTTGATGTATACAGTAGTATAATGTAAATAATAATAATAAACAGAGTATTATTCCTATATGTACTTACAATCAAAATCTGTTTGAAACTTATTCCCACATTATGTAACCTCGCTCTGGACTTAAGCATTACTTAAAACTAGTTTTAACCAATCAAATTGGTCTAAACTAGTTCTAAGTTTAGCTTGAGTCTTGAGCGAGGTTCTATATTATGGGCGTAATGCACCCATTTATTACATCCCCATGTTATATCTTGGAGTAAGATATTTAAATTTTTCAACAATCAAAATAAATTTAATTATAAACAAGTTTAATTTAGCCATACAATTGCCATATCAGTCATGTACAATCTTAACAACGGTATTGTTTTTGCTGTGCAGTTGTGATAAACAATTTTTTTGCAAATTTACCCTCAAATATTGATATTATGCCAAAACCGCAAATAATGCAGTTTTCCTCTATGCTGTGCCATTATCACAGAAATGCCAATGATCCTTATTCAATCCAATTCCAACTAATTGCTGGGCTTGCATAAGTTTGCCCAGTTTAAGAGAAATATTTATTCTGCTTTTTTTGGAGATAGATTACGTGTAGATTTTTTTAGGCTTTAAAAAATTCTTAAGAGACTCTTGAGAATTTTTTAACAAAAAATATTGCAAAGTAGGAACAACTTCTTTTCATATCTGGTGTTGAAACTATGTTCATTCTATCTTAGTCATACTTTTGCCAAGGTTCATTGTTATCATAAATCAAGTCTTTATAATATGGGCCGGTAGAGGGTAGCGGGCGGGCGGGTAGGGGTGGGCATCGGTTATGCAATTGACTGCTGCGCTGCGTGTCGCGGGTTCGATTCCCGCACGGAACAAATATTGGTATGACCTACAAGTAGTTGTTCCGGTTCTGGCTATTTGTGTATGTGAGTTTAAATGTTTGTGAACGCACCCACAATACAGGAGAAATTCCTAGTGTGGGACAAAGTTTTAAAAAAAAACCCATATTTCGCCAACTAAGTACAGTCCCCACTTACACTAGTATTGATAATAATTAATGAATGTAAAAATATTGGTCTTAGGTTATTTTCGTACTTACGACTTAGCAGCCTTTTGCAAGCGTTCCAGTATCAGCACAAATGCATTATATATTAAATGGGCCCATTCATTTAATAAATAATAAATAAATAAATAAAAATCTTTATTGCAGACCACATGATCCATAAAAAAAACAAGCAAAAAATTAAAAATTAAAAAAATAAAATAATAAGTACAATTAAAAAATTAAAAAAAAAATGTATAATAGTTCGAATCAATTGCCACTAACCAGACACAACTATGTGCTTGGGAGTTCAAAGAAACGATGCATGGACTGTGTAAATGATGATTGGCTAGAAAGGGGGTGACTATCGAGATGACGGCTAATAAGAGATATATGGAAGAAAAAGACATGTTGACACCAAATAAATTGATATAAGGGCAGGGGTATGATTTGGAAGTGCAGGAATTATGTCCTGATACTGAGAATTTCCTGAACTGAACAGACAAGCTGTGCTGCTGGGGAGGTTGTTGTGCCACTTCTCTTTCCCAGCTAAAGCACTAAGAAGTGGTAAAGGGTGGGCGTTTTGAGGACTGTCATATGTAATGTCGACGTTAAAAAAATGCTGGCTCTCAGCTTAGTTTGAATAAAATTACTTTTAATTTTGATTTATCAAACCCAATAAAACTTCGACGAACCCAGTTCGAAGACTCATGGGACACATGCTTAGAAATGGCGCTGGCGACTACTTAGTCAAACAATAAACATGGTCCATCTTCGTTTTATGCCCAAAGCAAAAAAAAGCTACCGAATGAACAAGGCTGTCTGTCACAAGACGGCGTATCAATATGCCATACTTGTCATCGGTTCAGTTTTAGTGAGCTCGTGACCTTGCAGGTGTGCTGTTATTATACTGATACATATTCATAACTACATACGCCTGTATGTGTTTACCGCGCTAGTTTTTTCAAACGAACTACGAGGAAATTTATTATAATAATAATTGCTCTCGGTTGCAATCAAAAATACCCTAACACGCAAAATTTTTGGAAAATCACAGTTTTTCCCGTATTTGTTTAACTCTACCCAATAAAATTCGTAGTAGTAAGTACGGGATTTTGATTCTTCATTCTCATTAAATAGTGTTTATGCCTAAAAATTTATTAAATAATGAGATTAGATAGCCGTTTCTTAGTCTAGAAACTGGTAAATAAATACGAACTACCAGTGCGCCCAGTGCGAATTGGTGGACGTCACGTCACTTTTTGAGTTTTTTTACACATATTAAAGTGTAAAAATCTATTCGAACTCACGACCTCCAAGCTGTCAGCCGAAGCTGTTACCACTGGGCCACCGGCAATTAACCAACTCAACCTTCGGACAAAAATCTGAGAGACATAGCTCGCTGAAGTGGCAGTGGGCCGGCCATGAATGTCGAAGGACCGATGGCCGCTGTTGCAGACGTAAATAAATAATTATTCTAAATTGTTTACAGAGAAGAGGACCTAAGACTGGCTCACCGTGGAGTACAGCAAGCGAAAGTCCGACGCCGACCAATAGCGTGGCTGAACGAGTGCACCCGGTGTGGGAGCATAGCGCCACCGGCCGGGGGGTATGGCCAGCCAACACCGGGGAGGAACACACGAGACTACTTGGTGATATACTTGTATTTGTCGCAATAACAAGCTAGAGCTACTGACCAGAAGCGTGGCAGAACGGGTGCATCTCGTGTGGGAGCACTGTGCCACTGGCGGGGGTAGTGGTCAGCCCACATACAATATGCTATAATCTTATCTTATTGCCTGTTGCACTTCTTTCGGGTCTTATTCTTCTTTCGACTTGGATCGTACTATATCACAGTACAGTACTATAGGCACAGCATCTTTCACAATACCCGTCTTATTAAACCAAATACCTACAGACATTCGCGACTCAATGAACAGGAAAAACGTAAAACACAAGCTCAAAGAATATTACAACTCCATTTTACCCTAATTTTGCAGTAGCGCGTTGTGTAATTCCAGACCATGGCATGCTAAGACAGACCCCAGAGGTCTAATAGTGTGCTTTGTTTAATTATAAGGACAAAATATTGTTTTTAAATAAATAAAATAAATTATAAAAAAAAAATATAAGGTATTAAAAAGTTAATGTTTAGAAATTTTGTTTAAAATTACATTCAAAACATAATCACGAAAAAAATATTTATACACAACAAACCGTTGCAAAGATATGCAATATTTTACCCACGCACTAATTATTAAATATGCACATGCGCACCGTACCTACACCTTATAGGCACAGACAGCCGCGTGAGCAAGACGAGCGCGTTGTTAAATACCTACGTAAACAGCTGATTCTAATTTTCCCATCACATTTCTTAGACTTTGGATTGGCAATTTATTGAACTTACCTAAAATTAAAATCGCTCAATTTTTTTTTGCAATATTTTAGTTTTTGATAGCGAGCAAGTACACGAAATTCGGAACAGCTTATATGGTTATAGCACGATCGATTTTACGCGACTGTTACATAAGGACCGCGTATTTTAGCAATGTTTTTGGTGGACGGAGGAATGAAGTCTGATGTTCCTCCTTTGTAAATGGAGGAACTTCCTTTGCTGATGGAAGTTCCCCCTGTTTCTGCTAAACGGAAAATCCTGTGGATCATTCTTTTTTTTCCACCCGTGTTCACTACATATTATAAAATGAAGTCCCCCGCCGCGTCTGTCTGTCTGTTCGCGATAAACTCAAAAACTACTGAGTAGATTTTCATGCGGTTTTCACCAATAGACAGAGTGATTCATGAGGAAGGTTTTTGGTGTATAATTTGCTAAGGTTTCACATTAACTGGTTTACGCGGGCGAAGCCGCTGGCACAAGTTAGTTAGAAATAAAAGTGAAATCGACTCTTACGAAAAGTTTATAAAACTAAAATTATACTCAAGACGGTATTCTTGCTATATAAGTAGGTATAATATTTTGTTCGTCTGGTTTCTATGTATAGTGACAATTGGCCTTAATTAGCTACATTTACGTATTTTGGCGCTAGTTAAATTAGGCCATTTTTTCAGGGTTCAATGACTCACTTTTTCATACAATTTTGATGTTGACGTCGTCCTTCACAAATATAACAAGGTGTGTAGATCTAGATTAGCAATTATTAAAATACCTACTTAAATTCTACAAAAGTCTAGATGTCCCGCATGAAATTCTCACGAAAACAAAACTAAAAATTTTATTAGACTTTCTTGATAAAATTTCTTTGGCCTCATTGGCTTAATCAAATGTAGTAGGAACTCAACATTGGACGAATGTTTGATGTGGCTGTGTTTGGTAATGTGGTGTAAAACCAATTTGGATCATAAAGCTAGGCCCACAGTCCGTTTATCTGTGTTCGTCGGGCTATGTCGAGAGGATGGTCACATCCAACGTCTGCCTCCCAGTATTATGCTGTAATCATTACACATTGTCATGTAAAATATTAAATAATTGGTTATTAGCAACATAATATTTTTATTGTAATTGAAGCCCTGACTCCTGAGCTAGGTGGTGCCTATGTTACATGAGATATTATCTTCATCCGTTTTTGGAACATTCACAATTTATGCAATTAAATTAAAGCCACGTAAAATTAAGGGAATTTAGTGCATGCATGCTGTTGTGTGTGCGCGTGTGTGTATTTGATTTGTTTTGTGTGTGTAGGAGTGATTGTATTTATTGTGTATGTGTATTTGTGTGTGTCTGAGTGATCGTGCTTGGAGGCAGGACTTTGGGTTATATATGAGTTTGCTTGTCTTCATTACTATTTAATTATCGCGATCATTGTTCTTTTTAGTAAGCTTTCCGTTTGTGGAGAATCCAGTGATTGCAGTCCTATGTTTAGTTTCATCTTGAGTTTTCTTTTTGTTAGTGGGTTGAAGTTGAGAATATACAATACTAGTTTTTACCAGCGGCTTTGCCCGCATGGAGGACCTTCCTCTTGAATCACTTTCAATTGATGAAAACCGCATTAAAATCCGTTGCGTAGTTTAAATGATCTAAGCGTACAGACACGAAAAGCGACTTTGTTTTATTATACTTTAGAAAGATAAGTAGCAAGGGAAAGACTTCAGATGCTTTGCGTCTTGAGGCCCTTAGCCGATCTCTAGACCAACGAGGCAGTTAATGTATCAATAATGTATTAAGTACTCAATTACATAAAAAAATAAAAATAAAACAATTTGAAATTATCCGATACACAACTAACTATATTTACATATTTTGAAATTCGAGCCTCACGTACATATATGGCATAGAGTTGGGTAAGTCGTTCCATAACTACAACACTTATATTATATTATCGCAGGTACGGAAGAGGAGTCTTCAGACCGTCACTCTTCGGAAGAGGAAGGTGATGCGATAGACGATATCTGGGCCATCAGCGACGCGCAGGCGCGGCATTACGCAGGACAGTTTGCGACGTTGCGGCCCGAGCGCGGCATGCTGTCCGGACAGACTGCTAGGTAACTAAACAAACATAACATCACGCCCATTTCCCCAAAGATTTAGGCAGAGGTGTACCTATAATACATCTACTCACCCATTAAAGTGTAATGCCAGTCTATTGTATTCAACCAAATATTATTCAAATCCTTGTTTCCATTTGATGATATTTCCATTTAAACAAAGTTCTACATGCTAGGGTACTCGTAAATTAAGTTGATTTCAGAATGACTATTGAAAAAATCATAAAGTTGTAGCGCAAACTCAACTTTACTTGTAGCAGTTAAAAGATGTTTTCCAAAAACACATATATTTGTTAACATGTTTGAAAACTAAATCACGAACGCAGTATACACGATTAGCAGCCGTATCAGTGTTATAAAGCGATGTTATATATTGACAATCTTAATTACTCTCCCCAACATTCTAGAAAAAAATCTGACGTAATGTTCGGACATGCTAAAATGATAACGAGATTTTTGGGTATGATTAACAAAACCATATTTGCCTCCCCAGGTTATTTTTCGAAAAATCGCACCTACCTGTACCCGACCTCCGGAAAATATGGCAGCTCTCAGACATAAACAAGGATGGCATGCTAACACTGGAGGAGTTCAGCATAGCGATGCATCTCATAGTGCTGCGACGGAACAACGTGCCCGTGCCCGATGCGCTACCCTCCGCCCTCGTGCCTCGCGTGGACTCGCGATATTCTGCCCAAGCCGTCACCACCGACCTGGTCGATCTCGGAGCAGACATGTTCAGTTCCGGAACCTCCGCAGACTTTAACTTCGCGCCCAAAACTGAACCCATAATAGACCCCTACGATGCAACGAAGGCAGTACCTAAGAAGCCTGAGGAACGACAACCGTCATTGTCACCACCGAAAACTGAAGCCCAAGTCAACAATAAAGAATGGACTAAATTTGTGGACTCTCCGACATCGAGCGTGTCCAGCCCGGGGCCCAAGCCCGTGAACTTTGACTTCCACAAGTCGGCCGTGGAGCGTGACCCTAAGATCTTCCACCCGGTGGCCGTACGCGTGACGCCCGACAACAACGCGCTACCGCTGGAGCCCGACACGCGCTCGTCCACGTCCCCGCGCCGCGACGACTTCGCGCACGCCTTCGAGCTGGCCAGCCCCAAGCGGCTCCACTCGCAGCCGCCGGCCGAGCCGCCGCCCAACGGCGCCGAGATCAAGTCCATCCAGCGGCCGCAGCCCCGCAAGCCCGTGAAGCCGGCCGGCGTGCTGCCGCCGCCGCCCGCGCGCGACGACGGGCCCGCGGCGCTGCAGTACGCGCCCAAGAAGGAGCCCCCGCCGCCGCCGCCGCCGCGCCCGCTGCGCAACCACGCGCGCTCGTCCTCGCTGGACCTCAACCGCCTCAAGGGCGCGCCGGCCGCGCCGCCGCAGCCCCCGCCGCGCGCCTCGCCCTCGGCGGCCGAGCCCCCGCGGCGCCTGGTGTGCCAGCGCAGCGAGGGCGAGCCCGCCTTCCCGCCGGACGCGTTCGCGCCGCGCGAGTTCGACGAGGGGCTGGGCTACGTGCGCGAGATGCACGGCGCCTTCGAAGTGTACCGCAAGCCGCGCGACTCGTCGCCCGAGCCCGACGTGCGCGCGCTCAGCGAGCAGAACGCCGTGCTGCACCGCGTGTGCCGCGCGCTGTGTAGCGAGCTGGCCGACGTGGCGCGCGACCGCGAGGCACTGCGCGTGCGTCTGGACCAGGCCGACGTCGCGCGGGACCGCGAGGCACTGCGCGTGCGTCTGGACCAGGCCGCACTGCTCTAGTCACGCACGCCTCACGCCCGTCTTATTGTTTCAAACATGTAATCTCATGCAATGTGAATCGTTTATTATGTAGTATTGTTATATTATATTCGGTGAGACTAATTATTTGTATGCCGGTGTATTTCATTCGCCCCTCGCTGATCACCCCGCGTCACCGATTCGGCCTCGACCTGCCTTCACTTACACATTTCTCCGAGGGATAAGGTTGTAAACACACGTTTTGTGAAATATTTGACGTTAGCTAGCTTAGCGTTGCGCAGTATATTTTTTGTGCCTTTTTACATTTTTGAGCATAAGGGGTCCATTTACATTTTATTTCTAGAGGCTATTTTGAAAATAACTATTGTTTAATGGAGCCACAGTATTTAACGTTTTTATACTAATTTCCGTAGTCTCAGTAGCATTTAATATAATTTGGTCACATTATATAATTTTGTATTCATGTAGTTTATTGTATTGTATATAACATTAAATTTATAACGACGTCACTCCAGTACATTACCAGAATTAGCAGTGCTGAAGACTTATTAGTGTTAGACATTGTTAGGGCATGCGTTTTAAGGCTTATATAGCTAACAACAACAATAAAAATTTAGAGGATTTTTATAGAGATATAAGAAAACGTCTAACGCCCGAAACACTATAAAAAAGTCTTCAATGAAGAGAAGGAATTTACAATAACATCGGTTTTTATATTTACAAATCCATATTTGATCAATGTTCAAATCAATTGTATGTACCAAAAATATAATTTAAATAATTGATTTGAAATTGTCGCTAATTGTAGTGTTTTCTAAGTATGTTATAGATCATTGTATTGTTCAGTGGTTGTGCTTGCTTATTCATTTTGTAAGTACTTCCATTCATATTTGAAAACCAGATGAATATCGAAACGGATCGTCTTTACTTGGGATTTTTTTAAATTAAAAGTTCAATAAATAAAATATGTTTTGTAAAATCTAAATCGACAAAAGGCTAATATTATAAGACTATTTAATAAAGTTTGTATCCGTTGACGATATTTTTTGTAATTTATAAAAATACAGAAAATTAATAATTCGTTGTTAGAGGCCAAAATACTTGAGTCTATAAGATTCATAGTTTTCCAAATTGTCTAATTCGTTGTATTCGTACCGTGGCATTTATAATTTTCATAGAATACGTTTGTACAATATTAGTAATTAGTTGTAACTCCAAAATGTTACTGCAGGGTGGCGCTAGTGTCCTTGATTAGCATTCCTTAATATAATTTGCTTTGTCATCGTTTTAAGTGTAAAATTCCATCAGACGGAGGGTATTTGTTAAAATTTTGTGAATGTTGTATTATACATTAGCTTAGCGAATGTAAAAATGTCAAGATGTAAGAACTAAAGGGAAAGACGATGTACAAGACTTGTGAAGTATGAAGAGTACATAAGATTGTTATTTGTAAGTAGGTATCGACGCATAGGGGCCCCGCGCTGGGCCCCTGCAGATGTTATAAACTATCAGATTACAATATTAGCAACTGAAATATGTGTTGAAATAAAACTTGTATTATAATAAGATTATTGTAAAACTATTTATCTTTCATTTTAGTCGTAACTTTAAGTATATGGTCCTCAGTTAGATCGCAGCCTCGTCGCACTGTAAATATTTTGATTCTCAGAGAAGCGTTTGTCGAACGCTTTATAACCCCACTGATCTACATTTTGGTCCAATTTTTGTACTACTAATAATGTTCACCATTATACCTATTTACCTATTTATGTTTCATAAAAAAATTATACAGTAATGCTTAAATACAATGTAGTAAATTATGTACAATAAATTTATTTCAAAATTGTATTAGTATTTGTATTTCAATAATGAACGATGAACTTGGGGCAAGGAATTATATCTATGTATTTTACCTCATTAACAAAACATTCAAAATTAATGTCTTTGCAAAACTCTAAGGCGTACAGCTGATTTATGAGGTAGCAAAAACTCGTTATCTAAATCAATATAAGCTACTTAATTGACGCTTTCAACACATAATAGCTATAAATAATTTCATTACATGTTTCCAAATGAAGATCCAAACTGAGTATCTAATTTAATCAGTTTTCATATCAACCGCGCGATATCGAAGTTATCGAAAAATCGATACTGGATAGCTGAAACCGCATCACGAGTCGGAATCTACCCTCGGTGATAAGGTGCGGCGGTGATAAGCGAGCGCGGCGTGGACAGTTGCACGCGCGTGGCCGGACACCGGACACCGGCCGGCCCGGACACTCCGGACACTACACGGCTTCTCGGACATTTCTTTCCCTTTCCCGCCGCTACAGTGTAGCGCATACCTGCGGACCTTTTTTTGTGATGGTCCCCCCGCGGTCGCGGTCGGCGCCCGGTGCACTCCTCACACACCGTGTTAAGACGCCACTCGGGACGCACGCACGCTGTTGGCGCGTCCGCGGCGCTCGCGCGTAAACATTCACGACTACAATGAGATCTTTGATGTAACGCGCCGGATATTATGTCCTCTCCGAACATGAAGTGCATCGTGGCCTTAGTTGTTACCGTGACCCTAGTGACTGGAGTTGCCGCCGAGGCATCCGTGCGGACATGTGAACCTATCAAAGTGGCGATGTGCAAGAACATTGGATACAACCAGACCGGGATGCCCAACTTGGCGCGGCACACGCTGCAGACGGACGCCGACGTGACGCTGCAGACGTTCAGCCCGCTGGTGCAGTACGGCTGCTCCTCTCAGCTGCACCTGTTCCTGTGCTCCGTGTACGTGCCGATGTGCACCGACAAGGTGGCGCTGCCCATCGGGCCCTGCAGGGGCCTGTGCGAGAGTGTGTACACCAGGTGCTACCCTGTGCTGCATGGCTTCGGGTTCCTCTGGCCTCCAGAGTTAGACTGTTCTTTATTCCCCGCGGAGAATAACCACGAACATATGTGTATGGAAGGTCCAGGAGAGCGTACACCGGCAATGGGGACTGTTCCTCTGGATATGGGGAATGCAGGCGGCAGGGGAGCATGCCGGAGACTCATTAAACCCAATAGCTGGGTTTGGGTGAGAGGATCAGCACGCTGCGCGCAGTATTGTGATGCAGAAGTGCTTTGGGATGGTGGAGAAAGGAAAGCTTCAGAGGTGTGGTTGGCCACTTGGGCAGCCTTGAGTTTCGCGTGTACCCTGGCGGCTGTGGGGGCGCAGTTGGCGTGCGGGGCCCGCGGCGGCGCGGGCGAGCGCGCGCTGGTGCTGGTGGCGCTGTGCCGCTGCGCCGCGGCGGCGGGCTGGGGCGTGCGCGCCGCCGCCGGCAGGGCCGCCGCTGGTTGCGCTAAAGACTCCACCTCGCCGACTCGCATGCTGCTGGCACACGACGGACTAGCGAACCCTAACTGCGCTGTTGTCTTCCTGTTGCTGTATTACTTCGGCCTCGCTGCGTCGGTTTGGTAAGTCCATTTTGTGTTTTCTGCTGAACAAGGCCTATAAATTAGAGATTGCAACTAAAGGGAGCGTTGCAGCATCCACCTACTCTTAACATAATTCCCTAGTTGCCTTTAATGACACCCACGGCTGATGTTTGCCATAGTTTAGACCATTAAGTTTTACACCCTCATGCTAAAAATAATTGGGAAGGAACGATACGTCAATATAGTGTATTGGCGGACCCTAATTGGGACACCAATATAAATTTCGCAAGAACCTTGCAGTAGGTACCTGCGCAAAGCAAACAAAACAAGCAATTCCTTCAGTCAGCAAAAAAAATGGCAACAATTGACGCCTCTGAGCGGGATGGACAATGGATTTCTTGTATTCCGATTTGGGTACCTGTCCTTATTGTCTGGACGTATCCCCAACTTTAACTTCGACGACAATCAATTATGTTTTGTCACTTGTCCTGTTATAATGTCCTTTAATCTGTCGCTTCGGCTTTGACAAACAGCTGAATACAACACCGCGGTTTCTTCAGGTACAAATGCACATAGACCAACTTTCGTCTTTTGTCATGTCAAACTAGAAATGCAACGAGCTCCAACTCTTTCACAGTTCGCGCTTTGTAATACAAAATCAGAAATTATTATGATTGTTTGTAGTCGGAGCCGGGAAGCTTACACAAAGCTATTTAAACTTGAATGGAGTTAACAGAGTTCAAACTCCTTTACTAGATGGAATACTTATTGTTTTCTTAGTAATAAGTCATGCTTTGAAACGGTTAGACACAAATGGAACTAGCTCTTTGTCTAGTTCGTAAGTAACTGATGCTGCCGTTGCGAAATCACTTCTCAATTCGTTCAATCTTGAACAAGACAAATACTTCATAGGAATGTTAACTGTGGCTTTTGTAATATCCAGAATTACGTAAATGTCTAGATAGTTTCTGAATTCCTCGTCAAATACGGATTTTTACCAACCCATATTCTCTCAGACTTTATACCGATTTCAACAAAGATACTTAGATTCTGTAGCATCATTATCACCCGAAGGCAGCCCGCTGCTGGAAATAGCCCTCTCCATCGAAAGCTAGGCTTTCTTAATCCAATCTAAATCCTAAACTTTCTAAAAACAACCTTTAGACCACGACATAAGAATCCCATTTTTCAATTTCACATAACAGTGAGACGATAAATCACCACAATTTCTTTGTAAGACCATTTCCTTAGAGAACGATAGAGGAACATCGAGGTTGTAAACTAAAACGAATTGGGAAATAAAATAAACGAGGACCAATAAATCACGAGGAGGCGAGGATTGTGCCGGTCGGAGCGACGAAACACGGGTCGCGTACGTGCGCCCTAACTCCGTAAGTTTAACGCACCATGTTGTACACAGTTTAAAGAAGGACAGACATCAAATTCGGAAAGGCTGGGCATTAAATATTAGTAAGCCGGAATTTGAATAAGGACATGTAGATACGAAGTTATACTTTTATGTCCCAGTCCATAATGAGACAATTAGTTCTAAGAATATCTTGGCCATTCATTTTGTCGTATAAAGTGACATTTTTACTGCATAGGAAATGAGTTATGGTCGTCTTCCACAAAAAATAATAAGTCGCAGCTGTAAAACTTCACGTGGTTGTAACAAAATACATTTAGTTGACGAGGGCACAGAAAAACTAGCCCTGTACAGTCTGCAAAGCAAACGTTCTGTTGATTTACAAATATAAATCTTATCACTGGAACAGTAAGATACAATACGACGGTAATAAAAGCTTGTAAATCTGAAGCGACATGGTGGTGCAGTAAAAACTCGCCGTCTTGCATTTCTACATAAATATTGGTTTAACTACCCATACAGCAGTTGCGATCCAATGATTGGTATCTGAGAAATATTGGCGATCGACTTCTTGCGGCAAACTTTAAACATTATGTGCTGCTAGCTTTTTGTAAAAGCCATTATCCGTAGACCATGACGTATTTGTATCAGTTACTGTAAAAAAATGCTAGAACATTAAACAGTACTTACTTAAAACTGCAAAAACGAACGAACAATAAACTTAGTAAATAACTGATAGGTTTGTGAATGAAAATGAAGCTCCTGTCTCAGATTTACCAACTAATAAAAAAGAAATGCCAGTCCAGGAACATATTCCCGCCATTCCAAAAATGCGTTTTGTTTTTGCTTGCGAAACCAATTCGCTAATGAAGACATTTTTCGAAATCATAACACGTTTAAGAAAGTACAACTTGATTCTTTAAATAGTTTACTAATATCCTTACTTAAAAACACTAGCTTTTATAATTTCATGGATAAATAAGTTTGCTGCTACAATTTTTTAGCTATGAAAATGTCATCTCTATCGATTGTAGCTATACTTTGGACTTTATTTAATTACTTTTAATGCGTGTTGCTTCGCATCATTTTACCTGACATTATAGACAAATGAGGAAATTAAAATGAAACATAGATACCGTTTTTATCCTCCTGCAATTTTGTTATGTTTATCAATTACGTGCGTGCTTGAATTTGTAGATGTTTAATAGACTTTAATATACCAACGGTTTTAAGTATTAATTAAAGAGAGCCTGACATTTTAACGAGTTGACATTCAAGTACTATTGGCCATGTGTACTTTGATTCCTGAAGGGTTCTGAGTACCTACGTAGGTAATTGAATTTTCTACAGTGAGGCACTTACGATATAATACTTATTAAATGTTTGTGAAGGGTGAGTAGGTAGGTACTTTGATGGGCTATTAGCAGTTAAGTTAATTACTGTTCATATAGCTATTGAATTTAAACAATTGCTAAGGATAAATAGATGTATCCTGTGTTAAAGGATACATGGTTCTCACAACACGTATTCCCTTACTCCTGCCAAGGTGCAGGTAGCCCTCGAATTTAAAATTTTCTTAAATTTTTTGCAATTTCCAAGTCAATGTCAAGTTGTTTGATGATTAAAATATGATGTAATAAATATGGCTTTACATAGGTAATTTTTAACCCCCGACGCAAAAACAGGGGTGTTATTAGTTTGACCGCTTTGTATTTCTGTCTGTGGCACCGTAGCTCTTAAACGGGCTAACCGATTTGGGTGCGGTTTTTTTAAATTTAAAAGTAGGTTTTCTAGCGGTGCACATACGGGTATTTGATACAAAAAACTGGCCAAAAGTCATTTTTACAATAGTAACCGCGCAGCTATCCTTTGTTATGTTTTAACAATGGGACACTCTATTCATTAAGAAACCGGTACCCAGAAGGGGCTAGAGCGCTCCATGCGCCCTCAACGTCAGTCGGAACTCATCTGTTGTGCTAGTGACACGTTTGTTTTCTCGGCGCTCGCAAATTTCAATTGCTGTTTAAGACTAATCATACTGTTGTGTTTAGTGCAAACCCCAAAAACCATCATGGAATCTTCAGGCACAGGTATGTACTTTATTTTGAATCTATTGTGCTACTGTTAGGATCACTTTTTCATTCTTTAATTGTACCATAAAGTCATGAGTATTTTTATGCAAAAAAAAACACGTAAAATAGGTTTCCTTTGTCAAATTAAGTATCAGATAAACATAGTTAAGCTAAAGTTTATACATAATCGTGTTCTTTGAACCTTCTAGATTTCATATCAAGAGAAAAACCTTCCGCCTCTTTCCGCCCCTATGAATTATAGCCTCTGAACAAAAATAGGTTTTTTTCGAAAAAAAACAACACTTTGTGTTTCTTTGATTTTAACATAGATTTTTTCTTGTTGGCAGGTCCTTATGATGAGTCATCGATGACAATAACAAGAGAGGATATGTTTAACGTAATAAAACAGTGCGACTACAAAAATTTAGATAAAAAACTGGACTTTCTTGAGCATAAACTAATTGAAATGACCAAATGCCCCGAGGACAAAACTAAAGTACTCCGCGATTGCTTAAAATCATTTAAACATCATTACAAGCTAAAATGGACCTCAGCAAGCTACAAAGAATGTCGTTTCCGAAAAACGAATGAACAATGGCTTAAAGAAAAAATTTCTCTACCTGTTTGGCGACACAATAAACCCGGCCGACCTCTTAAGGAATTCCAAGAATGTAGTGAAAGAAGCAAAAGGCGCAAAACAGAGAACGTGAGATCAGAAATATCGCATGAAAAGTTGACGTATGCTGCTGTGATGAGTGAACGAGCCGCAGGCAACAATGATTTGTCTCAAATAATAAAACAGGCTTCAGCGACTCCGACACGAGCCACTAGATTCCGCAAAATCATAAGTTCAGCCGACAAAAGTTCAAAAAGCGGCAAGTTAACGATAACACAAGCACTGATTAAATACGTGGAAGCCGACCTAACGCGCAAACAATATAATGTGATAAGAGATGGGCAGGAGGATATATACCCCTGTTATTCTCTCCTACAGAGAGCGAAAAAGGAGTGCTATCCTAAATCTATTGTCTCCGAATCGATAGCAGAAATTACTTTACAAGATCTTCTTGACCACACCACTCAACGCCTTTGCCTGTACCTCCAGAAAGTGTTAATGACAGCAACAGAAATTGAAGGGCAGAATATGGAACTCATTTGCAAATGGGGATGTGATGGCTCGAAAGCACAAGAATTTAAACAAAAATTCCAAGATGAGTCAGGCTCCGATGCCCATGTTTTTATAAGCTCATTAGTACCCCTACGACTGACAAGTAATATGAATGGCCAACTGAAGATTTGGTGGCAGAATCCAGCTCCTTCATCTTGCCGATTTTGCCGTCCTATAAGGATTCAGTTTGTGCATGAAAATAATGAAGTGACTCGATCCGAAATAGCACACATTGAAAACCAGGCACAAAACATAAACCCCACTGAAGTTGAGGCTGACAATAAAGTCATAAAGGTGTCGCACACACTTGTGCTTACAATGGTAGATGGTAAAGTGTGCAATGCCGCAACTAATACCACGTCAACAATGAAGTGCTACATATGCAAGCAGACCAGCAAAGATTTCAACAATCTTAAAACCGACGAAAGTTTGATAGATTCGAACTCGCTCAAATTTGGACTATCAATATTGCACGCTCGGATTAGATTTCTCGAAACATGTCTCCATATAGCCTACAAACTACCTATCAAAAAATGGAGGCTTAACAAGGAGGAAAAGCAGCTTTCGGCAGATAAAAAGAAAGAGATTCAAGAGGCCTTTCGAGAGCAAATGGGCTTGCTTGTAGACGTGCCGAAAGCTGGCTTTGGAAATACTAACGATGGAAATACTTCTAGGAGGTTCTTTGCCGATCCTGTAACAACTGCCTCAATAACAGGGATTGATATAAACTTCCTTAAGAACCTCAAGTTGATTCTAGAAGTTATTTCGAGTGGGTTCTCTATTGACACGGAAAAATTTTCGGTGTTTCTGAAGTCAACAGCCGAACTATATGTGCAGTTATACAACTGGCACCCCATGACGCCAACTTTGCATAAAGTTTTGTGTCATGGGGCTTTGGTAATCAAACATGCTCTTTTGCCGATTGGACAATTATCAGAGGAGGCAGCTGAGTCGCGGAATAAACATTTCCGCCTATACAGGCAAAACTTTGCAAGAAAGTTTTCGCGAAAGGATTGCCTCCAAGATGTCATGAACCGCCTTCTTCTGACCTCTGATGTCTTTCTTAGTAGCAGCAGCAGAATGCAATTCAAAAGGAACAGGAAACCACTATCGCAAGAAATTCTACAATTTCTTAAAGTTGAATACGAGTGTCCCGCGGACACTGACACTGATAATGCTGACCCGGGCACTAGTACTGATCAAGCAGATAGCGATAGCGAGTCTGACGAATATTAGCTGTATAAGTTTCTCTGTAAATATTACAAGAAAATGTATATTTAACTTTTATTTCGATGTAAATTACAGTTTGTACATAGCTTTTCATTTATGTATTTTGTAAGGTTATGTAAATAGTAAGCGTTATTTTTAAATCATTGTGTATTTTTAAATGCTTTTTTTATTCGTTATTGTACAAATAAATCACCATAATGCTTGAAATAGAAAATAATGTTTTATTTTATTTCGATTTTATTTCACACGTAAGTCCCTTTGGAGAAAAGGGTATAGAAATGATTGGGTTATACTAAAATTAATATGAAAAATAATTAGGAGGCACAATTGACCCAAAATTACCAAAAAAAGGTTTTGGCCAGTTTTTTGTATCAAATACCCGTATGTGCGGTGGTTCTTAGACATGTTTCATCAAAATCGGTTCAATCGTTTGGGAATTATTAGGTCTTTTCTGGTTGATGACGGGATTTGAGCATCTTCCACGTGTCTGACTGAGTTGAAATTTGGTATTCTATTACTTCAATGATATTAGACGAACATAGTAACTGAACTGATTCTGGAGCATCACCTGGAATTTCCAGGATACCCAAGTTACTCACACTCAAACAGCAGAAGTATCTTGTTTGGGTCCATTGAAACGGACTCAATGAATAGGTTATAGATATCCTTTAAACCCATTGAATAACTATTTCATGAAAAATCATTCAATGGGATTAAATGGACTAAGAAGATTGATGATTAAAGTCATCAATCTTCAATCATCTCCTTCAATGATTATTATTCTGTTAATACATACGTATTTCGGTTAACATACAGTCTGACACTGACCTACAAATTGCAAAAAAAGTAAGAAAATTCGAATTTCGTGGGGTACCTAGTCCTCGAAACTCAAATTTTGCGGCATTTCCAACTTAAGTCTTGAAAGCTGCTCTTGAAAAGTCTGTTGACGCATAAGTTTTCTAACTCATTGTAATAAGTACCTACATTCTAATTATAAGAAACCGTTACAGATTATCAAAGCCACGACATTAATCCTACCTAAAGAGCCCCGGTACAAAGAGAAGTTGCAATTAATCTGCAATTCAAAGAGGTTATCTCTTTAATGTGCAAATTCGCAACTTGTTTAAGGTTATTAAACTTATAATCACTCACCTTGCGAGCGTTTACGTTCCAGCGAGGTTGATGCCGAGTAATTTTGTTAAATAAAAAGGATGTCTCATGAAATAAAATGTTCCTTGACCCATTGTCTAAAAGTTTATCTTGAGCTACTGTTCCCTCTCATTCGTTAAGAAAAAATATATTAATTAGCCTGTGTTGTCCCAAGCAAGACTAAGGCAAACACCTCCGTTATCTTTTTCAAGCCGTTCCATTTAATCTTTCTCAAGCTCCAGTATTAGGCATTGCAGTGAAGTTAGGTTTAACTATAGTAACCGTCTTTCAAATCCATCCAGTAGAAACTCACTCTACCTATGTTCTCCTAGAAGCTCCTATTACTTTCTTACTACTTGGTCTGGATTCGAACGACTTTCATTAGTGCAGATCTGTAATTTGTACGTATTCGAACACAGACTTTTTTTTTTTTTTTTTTTTTTTTCTGGGTGGGAAATCATCAAATAACTTCTCCCGCTCTGGGTGGAGCGGGAGGGCGTGTCAGACTTTTACTGACTAAAACCCACCCGTGTTCCCTCAGTTGCCTGTGTGCCAGGGGCGGCGGTATCTCTTTCGAACAACCCGCACCCCCGGCAGGCATGGGCCCTTGCGGGCCCCTCTGTTGCTGCTGACATCTCTTTGAGGCGCGCGTGGAACACAACGCGCCGTCGACCCGGGCTTGGTCCTTACCGGACAGCGAGGTACCCATTACTCGCCGTCCGCAAGCCCGTGCCTACGGTGGCCGGGAATCAGCCTGGGATTCCCGACGCCCAGGGCGTCTCCTGCGAAGGCCACGGCTGTGAGGGCGCATGTATTGCATCTCCCTCACGTGCGCCGCCTCCCTCTTTGCGAGCATAACTGCTTCGCTGAAGGAGGCGACTGCCAGCCATGCCCTCTCGCTCCGTACCATGGCCTGGACCAGGGTCGGACGCGAGAGATCGCCGCCGCCGATCACCTCCACGAGGACACGGCGTTGCTCCGCCCAAGCTGGGCAGACCTCCACCGTATGCTCCACCGTGTCCTCTGGGCGATCTTCGCAATGGAAACACCCGGGCGTTTCCTCCCGCCCTATCCGAAACAGGAACCTCCCGAAACAGCCATGTCCGGTGAGGACCTGTGTCAGGCGGAAGGTGAGGGCGCCATGCCGCCTCTCAAGCCACTCCTCAAAGAGGGGACTTACCGCCGCAATCGCGGCGTGCCCAGCACTGGGTTGCGACAGTCGCACTTTCCACGTCGCCATGAGATCCTGCCGGAGCTCTGTCCGCCGTGCCGCGATTTCCCGCGGCAGCGGAGTTACGCCCCGGCGTTTGGCCTCCTCGCGCCACTCCCAAGTGAGCGCGAGGACGTTTGCCTCCAGATCCCATGGCGGTAATCCGGCAAGGAGGCCCGCCGCCTCACCGGAGATCGTGCGGTATCCCCGGATCATCCGGATGGCCATGACCCTATGGGCCGCCTTCAACCGGCGTGCTGGTTGGCGCCTCAATGCAGGCGCCCACACCGGCGCCCCGTATAGGGCCATGGCCCGCACGACCCCCGCGTAGAGCCTCCGGCAGGAGGCGTTTGGCCCCCCTAGATTGGGCAGGAGCCGCTTCAAGGCAGCCCCGGCCCGCTCCAGTCTGGGAGCCAAACGTCGGAAGTGCTCCGCTAAGTTAAATTTTGTTTTTTTATGCAGTCTACATTTTAAGGTATTTTTTTACTGGCAACATTATAGATATACTTAGATCATTTTTGTATCATACTGATGGTCGAATAGCGTTGACTATCATAGAAAAATGTCCACTAAGGTAATGCCATCATATCGAATATAGTGATTTTTTTAAATATTTCATTTATGTCTTCGCCTCCTTCAATTTAATGTACAATTCGGTCTACATCTATTGGATTCAACTACGTTTGTCAATCGTCACCTACGCCAAAGCTCAACCTAATGCATCTACATATCTTCGATGACCATTTAACTAATCATCACCTAGCCAGATCTGAAGGCGTTAGTGTATCGTCGATTCCAATTTCGTCACGCAACCGCTATCCACACACGCAGCTAATATTTAAGGAGGACACACACCCATAACAGTTGTAAATCTCAGTTTATAGCGGACATTATTAATTTCTTAGAAAGCCACGATTTCGTTACAAAACTGACTCGTTATGATAATTTCCCGGTGATTTATACGACGTCGGTGTTCTTTGACTGTGTTTAATGTTAATCCTGGACACTTTTTTAGTGAGAAAATATTGATACATAATAAACGAAACAGAAATAGCTTTGCTGCTTCCATTTCAGTGTTTAAGTGCGTAGATTATTATATCGCAGATGAGATCAGGAGATATTGTAAATAACGCGGTTCATTATCGAGGATTTCATGCAATCAATCACGTTGGTAATATAATCCGTGTATCCATTCACACTGATGTTAATGGTTATCATAGTTTTATAACACTCATGAATTAATTATTCAAAGTTATTTAATGAAAAATGCGATTAAGAAAAATAAAAATAAAATAAGTACTACACACAGCTCATACAGCAACATGAATCTTGTGTTATTTTACGATTTAGACTGGAATTTATGTATGTGGGTTTGTATGTATGTATGTTCATTTTTTTCCTTATAACTTCCAAACTACTTATCGTAATTTGATAAATTAAGTGTCGTTGGAAGCGTTTTGATCGTACGCTGGTTATAGGGTATGTGAAAATATTCTCATCTGAATGCCGTGGTCGTATGCCGCCTGAACAATACATTCTAAAAGTAGTAAGCGATCATAAACTTTAGGGAAAAATAAGGGTGATTTTTCAGTAGTCGGGTTTTAGTTCTTGATTGCTGCTTATCATGATGGAAGCTTCCGTATCTTTGGCTTTCGCTTTCCGAGTTTGGCTTTAAAATGAAAACTGCACCATGTGTATTAATAGCCCCAAGCGCAAGACCCTAAGTAAGTAAGTACCTCAATGACCTAGTATCACAAAGCGCCCTAGGCCGCTTATAACAATCGAATCGAGTCGATGACTGTTCACCGTTCAGTTACAATGTGCGTAACCAGTCGCAGCGCCAGTTATAGCATCAATTACAAGCAGTTATCGGGTTTTATTGACACATGAAAGAGGCCAGTTTAATTGTTTGCAGCGTACGTGCGTTGAAGACTCGATGCTGAATATTACTGAGCCTCTTGCTTCTAAACTAGCCCTATTAACATAATAACAGATCGCTCAGCGCGGAACTAGTTAGACGAGCGACTCCGGCGCATATTGTGGTCGCTGTGTAATGAGAAACGTCAAATTGGTTTTGTATTCATGCGCTCGAGCTGAGCTTACGGTACGGACGCGCTCCTTTATCATTTGTTTTAAGTCCACTCAATGTTTGAGCCTAGTTGAGCCCCGCAGGGTCAAACATTAAAATGACTCTCTAACTCCGTCAACGAAAATACTGGCCCTCCTGAAAATAGTTCGAAACTTCAAAGTGACCTACAGCTGATTAATTAACTTTTTTGGACGGGTAAAACCATATAGGGAGTAGTGGCAACTGTCAAATCGTGTAGCAATTCATTCTTAGTTTGGGCCCCAAACTAATCATTGGTACGTAAGTGATACGGAGTAGGGAACGCCCGTAACTTCGACCGAGATTAGGGATTTCGTGCTTAGAGAGTAGGCCCTCTGTTCCTGGGCTTCTACTCTCTAAGCACGAAGTCCGTAGCTTAGGCCGAAATTACGGGCGTTTCCGACACCGTATCACCTACGGACATAAGATTATTTCGAGGCCTGAACTAAGAATGAATGACATCACGATTTGACAATTTTCCCTACTGCCGATGTGTCTACCCGTCCGAAAAATTTAATTTGAGACGTGTTTAGAAGGATCGACTACTCTCGGACGAGTCTGTATCTTCTTTGACGGGGCTTAACAGTCATTGCATTTTCTCCTTGCAAGAAGATCTCAGCTTCCCTTATGGTCTATTTACTTTCGAAACCAATTTACAGTTTGGATATTCTGGAAAAAAACAAATTCACCAAAGGGTTTCTTTACTTTTAAATATCCTCTCGTGCACATAAATTAAATAAATGCTAGTTAAACAAAATTAAAATTAACTGAACTTTAGAAATATTCATGTAAGCGCTTGCTTTGTGGACATGCCTTTAAACATAAAAGCTTTTGTGTAAAGAATTCAAACTGCAGGTTTTCGTTGCTTGAAATAACAGTAATTTTATTTTCATTAAGATGAAATACCTCGGATACGGCACTCAAAGTATGAATTCCAAGTGTTGTTGTTCGCAATTGGTACAAGACGATTCAACCAACTCTCCCACGCGTATGCTTTGATTCAGCGAGAGCATGAGCGAGAGATGCATAGGCAAAAATTTGTGATGGGTTTGAGACTCCGATCTGCACCCTAATTGCGTAACATACTATCAATCACAATCTGAATCATTTTGAAGAATGTTGAACTGTCAAAATGAAAGCGATTGCTACTGAGAGGTACGCAATTACCCCGCCCCGGCTACGTTCCTCTCAATAGTTTCGGTTGTACGATGCGCAGAGTTGATTCACCCAATATTGTACTGACTGTGGAGTCATAGAAGATGTGCATCACATCATAACGGAATGTAGTCGTATTGAGGTCCGAAGACGTCCAGGTTTTGAAAATAATTTGAATGTAGGCTTCTATAATTGTCAGATGAGGCCAGAAGACTTTATCATATATTACTATAGGCAAGGTTGCGGGTTGGCTAGTTTGTTATTCTATTCTACATACGAAACTTTCAATACTGTGACTAATTGGCTTCAAAGGAACTTACCAACATTAAATGCTAACTAGACAAAATATATTCACTTCTCCATGCGAAAGCCTCATCTTAATATAACTAACCCTCATCTATATGCTCATCAATGCGGAAACCGTTCAGTCAACATGTGTATTTGTCATTTTATCCTCAAAACGAGCAACATAAGATACCTCGGCGTAATAATCGACGACACTCTAGTCTTTCAGAAAACATAGGTATCGAAAGTCTCGTTGAAAGAGTGAGCAAATTAATATATCAGTACCTTCAGTGAAAAGTGATATAAGTGAAAAATCATAGTTTTGAGTAATTAAGGTTAAAGATTTTAAAAAATCTCTTTATTTTTCTAACGTTCTAAAATAAAAAAACGATATGTGGTACGTGTAGATAATATTATAAAGATTAAAAAGAGCTTGGTTTGAATATATTATTCTGCACGGAATTTAAGTAATTAGTAAAAATAGCCAGTTATATCACCGTACACTATAGTTTTCTTTGCTTATTTTTGTGTATTTAAATCTATAATGAAATGAATTATTTTACACATTTACTTACCGTTTTGTGTGAAATGTTATAAGGCTTGTGTTTTGGCATGTTTTGTCTGCAAATAGTTGTTGTGAGAAAAAGTCGTAAAACTAATATAATCATTTTGATTATCAGCAACCTTTTTTCATTGTTTTATTTAAAATTCCTACGTAAATATTCAATTGTACCCCTAAACACCAATGTATTTTTCAAACTAGTAAGTGATTAATGCTACAAGCTAGAATTTATTGTGATACATTTTGTTTACATCGAAGTGTTTATTGATACAAGTAATAAGTATTTACAAACGTTTTTGTCATAGAAAGGGTAAAACTATGTTAATATCATAATAAAATAATAACTAAATTAAAAAATCGTTTCTTTAATAAAGAATTCTTGAATATACACTTTTTTATGAATTACAAGTAGTAGCAAAACAATAAAACATTTTTATAAATCAAACTTAAAACATAACTTTTAGACCTAAGTAGGTATTTATCGTTAATCTGATTATCAGAGTAGGTATCGTTAGTCTTTAAACATATTAAAACAGGCTCAAAAAATCAAACAACAGATTTGTTTTAGGTTGATCTTACTAATGTAGATTATTTTACATATTGTGAATGGGAGAACGTTGTAGGCCTCACAGACATCGATTTATAGACGATTTTCTATTCTTTATTTTCATTCCTCTAAGTACCTGGTACCTATTGACAGTCCTGCACTGTCCTCCCATACCTATTATAACTGTAATTTGAAAATATTGTAAAACCCAATTATTTTTAAAAGAGTAACCGTGGAGTTTCTTGCCAGCTCTTCTCCATAGGAAGCGACAAATTGGAACCGTGCACCTAGCTTCTGACGTTTCATAAGTGCCCTTGCAGGTTTATGTGAAATAAAATATTTTGATTTGATTTGATTTGATTTGTTGTAGCACTTCAACTATTCGCTATGTAAAACAATATAATTAACATCCTTATAAAAAAACATAACTTTTAAACCTCTTTATTATTAAATCTTGAACAGTCTTAAAGCGTATTTAATCAGTCTCAAAAAATCAAATAACAGATGTGCTGTACATGTAGCACTTCAACTATTCGCTATACAATACAATATAACATCCTTTTAAAAAAACACAACTTTTAAACCTACTTATCGTTAATCTTGAACAGAGATCGAATTAGTCTTAAATCGTATGAAATCAGTCTCTAAAAATCAAACAACAGATAACAATATAATTTTCTTATAAAAAAAAACATAACTTTTCATCCTTTTTATCATTAATCTTGAAGTCTTAAATTGTATTAAATCAGTCTCCAAAAATCGAACAACAGATATGTTGTACGAGTAGCACTGCAACTATTCATTATCCGAAACAATATCAGGATCTAGGTACTTCACGCAAATTTGAGTTTGTTATCAAATTATGATAAAAATCGTGAACACTTGAATCAATGTATTCTAACAGTGATATTAAATCCCTTTTCTTTAAAACACTTATAGGAATTGGTCCATTGTAACATTTTGGAACAGCATTAATACTAACTAAACTGTAGTCTTTATTCCTTTTGTCGTAAGACATCACATAATAATCAAAGTCAAAGTCAAAGCATTTATTTCAAATAGGCACATATAAGGCACTTTTGAACGTCAACATTTACATTAAAATAGAATTGATTCTAGTCGCCCCTTCCAAAATATAGTTTCGTATGGAGAAGAATGGGCAAGAAACTCCACCGTTACTCTTTTAAAATGATATAACTACAATATTTAACATACATTCATTGTATAATTATGTGTGAAAACGATGCATCCAGAACAAAATTACTGTACCAAAATAGGTAAAAATAATGAAATTGAAGCAATTACAGATAAATTAATTTTATGATAGATACATGGTGCCCACGCATTTACAAACATTGTAAAAGTAAATATACAATTTTCCTAGAATATTAACTAGTATATAATCACTCAGTGTGTGAGTTAAAGTAATCACTGAGTGTAATCAATGTCATAGATATAATTAATTACATAATTCAATTAGCAACCAGTTTGATTTTGTCTAGACTCTAGATTGTCCTATGGAGCAGAACCAGCATGTTTCCAAGCATTCTTATCTTGGATATAATCCTCTAGTTTGTAATATGCTTGTTTACAAAGTGTACTTTTCATATGAGTTTTAAATTTCCTTTCATTTAATTGCAATATATTACAAGGTATTTTGTTATAACATTTAACACAGTACCCCATAAAAGATGTACGTACTTTAGCTAATCTGGAAAATGGTTGATCTAATTTGTCTTTGTTTCTAGTATTAAAATTGTGTCTATCACTTATTTTATTAAAAAGATGTAGATTTTTTCTTACATACATGATTTTTTTATAAATGAATTGGCAAGGTACCGTCATAATATTAATCCTTTTAAATAGTTCCCTGAGAGATTCGCGGCGACGTAGATTATAAATGGCTCTGACAGCTCTCTTTTGCAAAGTAAAGATGGATTCAATGTCAGCAGCCCGACCCCACAGTAAAATGCCATACGACATAATGCTGTGGAAGTAGCTAAAATAGACCAAACGCGCGGTTTCTACATCTGTTAACTGTCTGATCTTCCTAACAGCATAAGCGGCGGAGCTTAGCCGCCCCGCAAGAGATGTTAATCATCACCTAAGTAACTTTCTTTATATTCAAAAACCGGAATTTTTTCTTTACTAAATTTAATTTCCCTTATGTTCTTACTAGTAGAATTAATATTAAATTTGTAATCACATCAAAATTGGCTACATAAATTACTTGTAAATTGTTTGATTAGCAGTTGTATCATTAGTCACATATTTTTATGAAAATAAATTTGTGTTTGTATGGTTCATGTACAAATGTAACACTTTTCACTAGAATGTATTGTTTAATTTTTTTTTTGTTTTGTGATAGGATTTCATTTGTATCACTTTGGATTAATTGAAGTAAAAGCTTTCGGTTCGCGTAAGATGTGGTAACTCGAGTCATATTAAAATACATTTTAGAAATATAAATATCGGCTCGGAGCACTTTGGTATGAATCAAAAAGTATTATTTTACACAATAATTTCAATAAAAATAGCTTACTTATATCAATGTACACAAAAAAATCTCATTCATTTTTAATCTTATAACAACGGGGATAAGATAGAAATTAAGTTAATTTTTTTTTAATAAGTTTAATCAGAGCATATAAAAACCGATCTGGGTCGACATGTATCACTTTTCACTGAAGGTACAGATATGTCATGTTTAAAAAAAATTGCGCACATTTGCAGACTCAAAATTATTCACACAAGTTTATTTAGCCCTCTCGTATAATACTGCATCACATCATGGGGTGGCGCACCAAAAACTAATCTGCTTCCTCTTGAAAGAGCTCAGAGAGCAATTTTAAAGGTAGCAAACTTGAAACTTCCATCCCTTTTTCTTTCCCACAGATCTGCTATATAAATCCTGCAACGTGCTGACTGTTCGCCAACTTTTCATTACGCACTTAGTATTAAAACAGCCCAGCATGCTTACCTACACTGCTGACAATACTAACAAAAGACGGAATGATATAGTATGCCGGCGGGACAGCCGGCGGGCATGCTGCCAACAAGGCCGGCGGAATACTCGGTTTCTGCGGCAAGTGCCGGCGGCCTAACAACACCATAGCCGCAAAGCTAAAACCCGCCGGCATAGTGTGTATGAGCCTTGATGCAACCTCAAAACATTGTATTTGTAGAAAGATTTTTTACATTTTTGTACAATACGTTAAATAGAAAACTAAGTATCTATAAATTAAATAACTTTAGCTGTAAGAAAATTATACTTAAATATTTATTAACCACCGCTTAAGCACAGACAGAAGATCTACTTGTTGTCTGCAAATAGAACGACTTACATGCTATTTTACTTTTACTTTTCTAATTTTAACTTAGTTTCTACTTTATACACATTGTTAATTTATTACATTACGTATTTATGCACTTCCTAGCCTGAAGCACGGGTTCTTCAACCTAGTTCAGGCAATAAGCAACTGTGTTCTATTTCAATTGTTAAGATAAATGTATCCGAACAATTAATATAGAACAACAATAACATCGTTTATTTCTAATATACAATTTGAATTTTTAGTCACCGTTTAAACTTTGCAGGGTTATTCAAGTTGTTCAATTTCACAGGTACTATTACCCTGAATTTTTTTTAACGGTGAAAAATTCACCTTCACCTTGTATAATTGTAACCGTGCACCAAGCTTCTGACGTTTCAAAAGTGCCCATGTAAGTTTATGTGAAACATATTTTGATTTTGATACTTATTGTATTCAATAAGCGGGGTACGTATATGTCATTATTTATAGAGAAAACCCTGTAAATAAATAAAGATATAAAAATAAGTGTTGTTGTTTCGTAACGCAGGTGATATTAGGTTTTCTCCGGGGCGGGCGGTACGCTTTCGGAGCATTGTGCCGTTGTAATTTGCAATCTCTAATTATGTACTGCGATCCCATAATAGGTAATGACCATTGCGGAATAGAAAGTCACGATACCTACATGTTATTAACTTATTACCAGCTTTCGATAGTTTTCAATAAGTAGGTAGCGGAGTTTCCGCAATTTTGTAAATGCATAAAAATTCATTCGCTTCAGCTACGTTCTTGTAAATAATTGCTGGTGTGGTAATTTCTTATAGTTACCGTCCGATGCTGGTCAATACAAAGGTGTATAATCTGGGGTCGGTTCATAATTCCTTGTTTATTTAAAATTTCCGTGCTGCGTCGATGTAATCTCGACACGAGAGCGCCCGCCTCGCGCCGCCGTTCTCGTTATTAGGGCTGCCACTCGTTATTACATTTTATTATCGATCAATAACCCAGCTGTGATTGTTGTTAGAGATAACATTGACAACCGACAGTGCGGCTAAGCTACAACGTATTGTAAATATTATTACAGGCCATATTTTTGTCATGTCGCTGCTGCACCACAATTTTCGTGGCCCAAAGTTGTCTTTAAAGTAGACTTCAACTCTGTCGTACTTCAATGTCCAATGTTTTTTAAGTAGATTAACAGAACAAACATTCAAAGTATCGATATAAGCTCCTGCTGAAAATGATGTGGTGCAACACTATGGAGGAAGATTCGATCCCACTGCGCGCCCGCACCGTAATTGGGATGCTAATCAGATGCTGAGCTGTCGCCATCCTGTTTCCTCTCACGGCAGGAGTAGGTGCCGTCTCTTTCTCGTGCCAGAAAGGAGTGCGTCGTAGGCGGCGGGGTCTTCAATCATCTGGCAATAAGCGAGAGAGACGCGCTTCCCTCGGGCTTGGGCCCGCCTGATATGTAATCATCGTAGTTTGCGCTGGCAGAATAATTTTCGTTTTTAACAACCTACCAACCTGCCAGACCCGCGTTATGGAATGACGAGATGGATCCGATAGTTGTTTTTGTTTTTAAAGTAACAATTTGCTGTAATTTTCATCATGTAGTTAAAAAATTAATATACAATATTGTAACAGGCTAATAAGAGCCGCTTATGGCAGCCAATAAAATCATTTCGAGAATCGCCGTTGTAAAAAACGCATTTTTGAGAAGTCACTTGTCTTTTTATAGGTTGGCTATAAATTCTATTACTGGCTCTTTGATCGTTCCGATGCAAAATCGTTTAATATGTAGTAGGGGAGGGACTCGTCATGTTCAATTTTTTTGGGTAATTTGATTCCGAGCTAGAAAAACAATGCACGTGCGGTGATGGGTCGTTGGAGCCACAAAGCGGTGTTTACCCTGGCTGGATTACAAAGGAGCCGAGGAGCGAGGATTCTGCATATCTGGCTCTCTGATCGGCGCGGGCGCAGCGAAGCCGAGATCGTATCGAGCGATCCTCATTATTGGAACACGCTTTGTTGGGTACAAATAGTAAACACAGAATTGTGAGAGGAGCTATGTAGGTAGTAAAAAAAGTAACAAGAAATTTTGTTACGTAGGCCCGTAGTCCAATTTCTTTTGAAACATAATTCCTGTTACTCCAATTATCAAGTTTATTGCCTCATGCATCGATAATCTCATGTTTATTGTATGAGAGAGATGATAGCGTTAAGAAACTAGACGGTTGAAACATTATAAGTTTATAACATTGTTGATACGCCGTCTCGTGGAAGAGCTTCGCATACCTGTATCGCAAGCCATGTTTTTTCAAGAGATAAGATTCTTGAGAGCCATATAAAAATATTAACGCTAATCCAGCTATGCAGCGTCATAATTTTCTGCATATCTCTCATAGCCACTGACGAGATCAGGAAAATTATTGTAGAAATATTTTATCTCGAAGTTAAGTCATAAGAAATGCTGCTTGCGTCTCCTAAAGCAAAGTTATTTTACAAGAAACATTATGTTATCTCAGTTGGTGCACCAAGCGGGCTTGTTAGCCGCGATTCACGGCTTAGATACAAGAACTGGTCCCTGGCTCGCCTGCCGCGATCATATCGCCGCCCATTGTTCCCCGTCACTACGTTACGATCATGAATGATTGTCACTTTCTATTTTTACGCCAGATTTTGTGGGTGTCTGGAAGTATTTTTACAGCAGCTATTTCAGAATCTCATGAAAGCTTTAAGACGTTGTTTTTTTTGTAGACAATCTGGAACAGTTTAGAGTAGTGTTCATTCATTCAACAGTGGCGTTCATTTCAGTGATATGTTTGATGTTTTAGACATTTTTCAGGTAGTTATTAATCGCTATTGCGCGCATTTGTCTTTCCACTCTTAACTACGAACGTTTCATCTTAGAATTTTGAAAGACATCGGTTCATCTTTCTGTCTATTCCGACTGTTCCTACGTTTCCCTGTCAGTAAGAAGGTTGTTCCTCAAAGGTCAGCTATGCAGTGGGTGGCCGATCATTTTTGTAACCCACCTCGTTTGTTGGTTTTCGATGATGGATAGCCGTATAATTATAGCCGATTATCTGTCTACCCGTCCGCCTCGGGGAAACTGGGTAGTCTGGTGGAATTTTAAAATTGTTGTTAATGCGTATAGTCAGTTATGGTAATAAGCTTATTTTCGATAGCTGTTCTGCTGGTGTCCGTACTCATTTATGAAATTTTATTAGTGAAGTTGCAATTGAATTTACGTACTTCTTATAACGTACTACTTATCGTACTTGATAAATTTTATGGTCAGAACACTATTCATTTATTTATATCTCCTGAAACCCCCTGGTACCCCCGTTTTATTTATCCTGGTCATCATTATGTTAGTCTGGGGAGTTTGTTGCGCCACATCTTCTTCCCAGCTAAAGCACTAGGAAGTGGTGAAGGGCGCGCGTTTTGGGGGACTGTCTTATGTGATTTTGACGTTCAAAAAGTGCTGACTCTCAGCCTAGTTTGAATAAATGACTTTTGATTTTTGATTGAGCTTTTCCAGAATTGGAAACGACGTTTCAAGTCAAGTCGAGGACAATGTGAGGAAAGTACAAATAAAATGATGACTGTGAAAGATAGATGATATAATTAGAGTGTGAGAAGTGGTGGCCCAGTGGCATTGCCCCCGACTTAGATCGTACGTACGTATATCGTATATCGTACGTAGATCGTGAGTTCGAACTCAAAAGGGCACTTTACTGAAGTATTTAATTTCATTACCATTGCTCTGAACACGGTGAAGGAAAACGGCGTGAGGAAACCGGCATCTCCGACTAAACATTCGAAGTCTTTTGATATCTGCCAACCCGCACTGGGCTGGTTTGGTGGATTATGGCCCACTCCCTCTCACTGAGAGGAGGCTTGTCTCCCAACAGTGGGAACATTATAGGCTAATTATGTTTTTTGTTATGTATGACCAGACTCGGGGTCGACTATTGAAATGACAACCTGCAGGCTTAGCATGACGTTTTCTATTTCTACGAAGAATAGACAGTGCTTTTTCAATACAAAGTGACATTTCGTTTCTCCATTTTTGTCACCGCACCGTAGATATCCTTCTACAATCTGTCATTTTGTCTTTAGTTTCTAACGATCTTTGTCTAGGTCCTTAAAAATGTAGACTATTTCAGAAGTATATCTCTTCCCAAACCGTCAAAATCACACTGACAACAAACTTTCTACTTAACGGCCACTAAGTTTATACGATTATCTACAAAATCATGATTCGTTTAGAACGCATAACTGCGATAATTAATAGAAGAACATAGCTATCTTCTCCTATTGTATATATTTATTTAATAGTCATATCTGTTCTTCCGTTCACAAATCGGTACTCGTGCTAAGCCTGTAGGTAATACGGGCAGTAAAGTATGGAAGAAGAAAACATTTCGCAGCAACCCCAAATTAATTGGTATAAGGATTGAGACGACGGCGACGTTTCAAGACAAGAACTTTCCTGCGTGAATTGAGACCCTGCCTTATCTTGGCATAATATTTCACACTCAACAAGTGTTGCATGTGTTAGTGCATCTACATATAATTCAGACTAAGTATGGTTGTCATCAGCGACTTCTCCCGCTTCCCGGTGGTCGCTGACTCACACAGCTCTCAGTGTGAACACAACACTGCATTCTACGCGGTCAGCGGAAACCGATGACCGTGTAATGTGACCACCGTTCGGAAACAACGTTATCTGAGCCGCAAATAATCATTGACTTGTGTGCATGGATATGTGGCATCATCTTGTTTATTATTAATCTTTTAAAAAGTTTTCGTCTTTTTACTTCAACTGAGTTTATTTATTACCCGACTGCGCCAGAATGAGGGTTATGTTTTTCGAGTGTATGTCATCAATCTGCCTAGCCTTTTCCCAATTATTTTGGGGTCGGCTTCCAGTCTAACCAGATGCAGCTGAGTACCAGTATTTTACATGGAGCGATTGCCTATCTGACCTCCACAACCCAGTTACTGGGTAATACGATACGCCTTGGTAAGACTGGTTGTCAGACTTTCGGGCTTCTAACGACCCGTAACGACTGTCAAAGTTCCACGAATGACAGCCGGGACCAACGGCTTAACGTGCTTTCCGAGGCGCGGAAACCTGTTGGTATATAAAGATGGTCACCCATCCACCGACCAACTGCGGCAAGCGTAGCTTAACCTGATTTTTCGACCCGTGACACTCTTATTACGTAGCCATAAGCCCCTCTGTATGTATGTATATATCTTTGGCACGCTCTGTAGCCTAAACGGCTTGATGGATTTTAGCTTGAGCGGCGACGCGTCGCTAGATTCGTGTCAAATGCGAGAGTGACACTGGGTATAATAAAATTATGAAAATTAAAATGGCCGATATTTGGAGCAGCATCTTCTTAAATTTAACAATAAAGACTTTTATTGCCGCCGACTGCATGAGATTACTTAAAGTAATTCAGTTTAATCGTCAACCTCTTAAAACAAAAGTTTCTTTTTTAAAGCTCACTTCTTACACAGTTGGTTTTTATTTATTTTTTATTGATTTTCTTAATGGATTTGCTTTACCATCACTGCTAGTCTCCCAGCTTCAAATATCGTGGTTACCTTTTCGGATTCGTGTGCGTCGTTTAGCGCCTGCTCTTCTAAACGAGCTTGCGCCCGCGTTGTCTTGTACATCTTAAAAGCTTTCACGGTTCATTTTGACACCACGAATACAACCAAAACTGATGCCCAACACTGCACTGTTAATTAGTAGTAGATACTTTAAGATGCGTTCCGTTTCGGAATCATCAAAGATTCCGTTACTAGTTTTCTATTAGCCCAGCGAGACAAAGACATCTTAATCTTAAAAGTGTCCTTTTATTTTAACTACCTCCTATGTCTTGTTCTGATTTATATTTCTAACTTACAAGGCTACGTTTGTTCTCAGAAAATGCAAAGATTTTTTTCTTCGCAAGTTTGTTCGTTTTTTTTTCCCGAATACGAAAACGTGAAATGTTACGAGACACGACGCTCGCCCAAATAAATGGTTGAGGGAACCATTGTGTGGGTCTCGGAGAGCAGGTAGACTTTTTTGCCGACCGTACGGCCGTACGGGCGGCGAAAAAAACGCGTAATTTATTGGAGCCGGCTAGGCTGTTTTTGAACAGTAGTTGTGTGCCGGGGACAGTTATTGTAAAAAGTCGGCTGAAAACATCCTTTCTTTTCGAATTTGGTAAGACTGCTTTAGGTCGCGGTGGTGGTTTCCATGTTGAATTGAAACAATCGGTTCAGTACCAGTTAGGTCACCATACGTACAGGTCATCATACTTGTTAGACGAGTCCCCATTATCTGCCCAGCCTTTTCCCAAGTATGTTGGGGTCGGCTTCCAGTCTAACCGGATGCAGCTGAATACTAGTATTTTACATGGAGCGACTGCTTAACTGACCTCCACAACTCAGTTATTGAGTGATATGATACGATACCTCTTGGTAAGACTGGTTGTCAGATTTTCGGGCTCGTAACGACTATCAAAGATCCACAAATTACAGCGGGGAAAACCGCTTAACGTGCTTACCGCAGCACGGAGGGTCTCGGTATGTAAAAATGGCCACCCATCCACGGACTAACCGCCACAAGCGTAACTTAACCTGATCGATAGATCTGTGCGGCTGTTATTACGTAGCCACAATGCCATCTTTCTTAGCCAAACTTTCCTAAACATATCCCATACAATCCAGAGCTATAAAAGCTCACGGTACCGCCCACGAACAACGAGTTAAAATGCCGTTGCAAAGCAATGTTCCTACTAAACCACCTCAGCCTACAGAGTTAGGAAGCCATTAAACAAATTGTCGTTACAAGTAAATCATAATTTCTAAAATAGCAAAACAGCTTGCAGGAAGTTGAGCGATGAAGCTTCCGTTTAATAACAAACGTTTCGGCCGAGGATCGCGTCCTAAACAAACACAGATTTCCATTAATGTCCGCCAGACGGACAGGCTTACCCGTATATATTTATTGATTTATTGATCGTAAGGAGAAATCCCGTCGGCTGTAATTTAAACGGGCATCCAAAAAGCCGACCGTGGTTTGGATTTGGAGCCGGACAGGGCAATGTTTGGACATGTTTATGATAAAATAAAAATACCCGCTGTATTTACGTGTGCGTGCGTGCCATATCTATGTTTGTGTTACTTATATTTTGATTCGATCTATCAGTTGCTGGTGTGAAATATTTGTATAGTAGAGTATTGTTTGGGTACGGAATGGAGTTTGTATAAATATATCAAACACTCATCAACGTTAGGCGCCCTACTATCTACTAATGCTCTATTTTTATCTGTTTATTCATCATACTTTTTCAACGAAGATTTGTGTGATGTCTTGAAATATGGCAGACTAGTGTGCAAAATTAGAGTAATGCAATTAATTAATTCACTTGTCAGATATTAAATGATACGACAAAAAATATTATGCTCAATTAATTACCATCAACTCTTAAATCTAAATTAAAAAAGGAGGGGAAGTTGGATTGGAGGACACTTACAGCTTTTTTGGAAATCATAAATAAAATAAACTTAGCTACTCTTCCCCACTCTCTGTTCCAAGTGGCCCCGCTAAGCAGATGCAACATCTACTCGGGGATACCTGCGTCCACTCGCTATCTATCCTTTTACTGCCACCGCCATCCCTTTCACACAATAAAGCTGTCCCATATCGGAGAAAGAGATAGGAATAGAAGCACTACAAATTACATTATTACTATATGAATTACGAATAAGTAAGACGTTAGTACAATTTTGAGATGAGTTTTTTTTGGAAACCTCTTTCCATGATTTTTTTATTTTGGAATGATGTGAGGCAGTCTAGGTATCTAGATGTTAGGACCTAGACCTAAATATAAGGTCTAGTACATACTAGTTACAAATACAGTATTTGCTGTTTCTACAGTGTGCTGTGTGTGTTGTGATTAATACGTAATTAATAATTGTTACCATGTTTTCGCAACTTTTTACAGTTATTTATTTAAACTTCATCGTGACATCGACGCACAATCTATTACCATGGATTCGAGAATTCCCCGGTTATAAAAAAAATATCCAGTCTAGTCACACATTTTTACCGCGTAGGTATTGCACTTTTGTATGAAACAGCTGATTATTAGTTCATAATCGACGAAAAATTTCTTCGTTAGTGGGTCTAAAGAATTAGAATCATGGTGCTGAGATGGTTTCAGTTTGCGCGTCGAAATCCTTGGTACCGTCAGGCGCGGTCGCAGTCAAACACTTTGGGGGAGGTCACAGACAAAGACTACCTACATATTAATAAGAAAATGTATTATATTTTCGAAAAATTACTATTTTAAGCTTTACGTTTACAGTTTTGGGGGGCATGACCCCTAGGACCCCTCCCCTCGGACCGCGCCTGGGTACCGTCCATCTATATCCAACAGTAAGTAGGTAGGTACATTTCAGATAAACCTATAGATGGTTAATGTCTATACAACTGTGCATTTCAGGCAAGCAAACTTTTTTTTTTGAAGTCCAATGAAAAATAAAATTTTATGAGCACGTTAGTTGGCTAGTTAAAATTTAAATTTAAAATCTCTCGATCTCATAAGCATGTAGTTACCCACGTATCCTCGATAGCAGCGCAGACGCAACATCACGCATCTCCTAACAAAGGACAAGATAACCAGTTTATTTACATGGCAACTATAAGAAAAGACTCGATTGTATGTAAAACAAGCGCTGCAAACGGGCCATAAACTTTATTATAACGAGCCGACCGCGTGCCCCGCGATCCCCGCACCGATTTATACAGATGCCCAAATCGAATGATTTTTATCTCGATTCTTAATTTTACACTTAAATATCGACACGTTTTACTCACACGAGAAGATTAGCCTTTAAAGGATATAGCATTTAATATTTCGAATTACAAATCGTTTACCGTTTTTGTTTTTTGAAATCGTAAAGTTAATCCGATATTCGTGCGTATTAAAAACAGGTGGCAACACTGCTTTGGTGGACGAACAATAACATTCGCATGAGACAGGTAGCATGTTGCATGCAAAATCTTATTACCTATTCTACCACGTTTAATCAATTAGATTGGTATTCATTTATTACGCAATGATTCACACTAGGTAATGAATCTATTATGAGAAAATCCTGCAGACTGCTTAAAGCTACAAATCAGAAGAAAAAGAAGTTTCTAATCGCTTCTAAATTCAAATTTTGCCTATCCATCAGTAGGCAAAGCGTGCCATAGACCTAGAGATATTACCACAGAGTACATTATTTGGTTATTACAAGTAGCTCTAGGGTGCATCACGCATTTACGCCTGCATAGTACCTACAGACCAAGTAATTCACTTACTGTGAGCTGTGAGGTTCTATATAGGCCTATCACACTGGAGATTTGCGAGCACGTCCAAAGAGGCTATTTCTGCGTGTGCGTAAAACTCAAATCATAAGGGATTTAAAAAGTATTTACGAATGTCAAAATTAACAAGAACCTTTATAGTTATTTCTATCTAGTGATAGAGTCGCGTAGTCGCGGCTACCGCGCTTTGCACCCGCGGAAAGCACATTCACAAATCGCCTCAGTAGAAATACGGTGGCAAATCGTCAGTGTGATGACGCTCTAAGTATTACAATGGAGTCATCATCTCATCATCTGCCTAGCGTGTGTAGGTCAGATAGGCAATCTGACCTACACAACCCAGTTACTGAGTACTTACCCCTTGGTAAGACTGGTTGTCAGACTGACCGGTTGTAACTACTGTCAAAGATCCACGAATGACAGACGTGCTTTTCGATGCACGGAAGGGTCTTAGTATATAAAGATGGTCACCCATCTACGGACCAACCGCGGCAAGCGTAGCTTAACCTCATCGATGCAAACCGTGTGGTTGATATTCCTTAGCCACAAGCCTCTCCGTAAGTATTACAATGGAGTGTAAAACTGAAATGGTGTGTAGCGAGCGTTAAGGGCGATATGCATGACGAATGGTGATGCTAGCCGGAGAGTTTACGAGGCAAATTTATTAATTTTAAACGCTTCGGTGTGCCTCTGTCAAGCAATATGATTAAAAGGTGCTAGATTTTGTAGTTGGTTGGCTTTGGTGTAGAAACTTACCGACATAAAACATGTAATGAGCATTTGCGAGCTTTTTATTATTTCTTTAAAGTTCGCTGGTTATTCTAGTCATTAATTATTTTAAGGGAGAGGCCAGGTTTCCCGCGAAAATAATATTTTCTAGACAGCAAAGACAGTGTCAAGTCAGAAGGGTTTTTTTAGGGTGGGAAATCGTCAAATAACTTCTCCCGCTCTGGGTGGAGCGGGAGGGCGTGTCAGACTGTTCCTTCAGTTGCCTGTGTGCCAGGAGCCGCGGTATCTCTTTGGAACAACCCGCACCCCTGGCAGGCATCGGCCCTTGCGGACCCCACCAGTTAGTGTTGAAATCTCTTTGAGGCGCGCGTGGAACACAACGCGCCGAAGTCAGGAGGCTTTGATTATAATTCTGTAAAGCCATATTTGTTTGTTTATTTGGGCTACTTTATCGCATCCCCCTTAAAAGGACACATAGGTACACACACATTACATGACATTTCCTAGCATTTGCTGTGCAATCTATAGAAGGTTCTACTTTTTAATCTGTATTCGAACCAACTAGGCGTAGAATATAGAATGGAGCTCATTCTCTGTGACCTCAGTCAAATTTAAAAAGTAATTAAAAACAACTTGATTCAATGACCTTAAAACGAAGTAACCAATATATATTGTTTGTACCTAATCTAGAAATATCACAAGAATCTCAATCCAATCTCTTTTGGACATCGCGTCGAAAGCCACAGTGCAGCTGCAGTTTCTCCATTTTGTATCAAAATTCTTCGAACTTTGAAATTCGAACGATTGATGTGTGAATTTCAAGATGGCTTCCTTGTCAAACAAACAAATGAATTCGCGTTCATGTGTTGACTTATGAGTGTGAAGTAAGTGAGGTTCGAAGTTACCTTACCTTTTAACCGCCCGACTTCATATCAGTTGGCGTGCCCCTAGCGCCCGGCACAGTGAATCGAAAAATAAATACCTACAACAAAGAGGTATGTGCAATACTTAACTTTTTACAACAGATTAAATGAGCTGTGGTATTTTGGTCGTAAATATACGACCCCTGCGAGATGGACCCGAAAATATTTGTCGGATTAATCCGACGTAAGCGGTTAAAGGTTACATTACAGAATAGCCCTATTGGTATCAATGACGTATTTAAAATAGACAAGTCATACACGGACATTAGAGCACTCAAACATAGTGTAAACCATGAATGTAGCTACCTACTAGACATAAAATCATACAGTGCGCGAAAACACACACACACAGGAAAAACCTATACCGATTCCTGTTGTTAGAAAGAGATAAACAAATATATTTAGTTACGTCACTAACGTGTCGCCGTGTCACTGGATGGTACGTGACTAATAACACGACAGGCAATTACCTTGCATTTATCTTGCCAATATTGAGCGCTGGTAACACATCTAAAGCTATCATTGATTGGTATGTTCGTTGAAACTAGTACTGACTACACTTAGACCTAGTAGACTTATACTGTTGGCAACTGTCTCAGGTTTTAATGATGCCGGTGAAATGTCAGTCACGAAGGCGTTTCAATTTTGTTAATTTGCTCTGTAGTAGCTCAACAAATCTCTTAGGGTGCTGCAGCTGTCTCTAGGCAGCGGTAACCTGCCTAAAGACTTTTGTATGAAACAGCAGATTATGTATTTTTTATAACCGCGGAAACATTTCCACTCTAGCGAATCTAGAATCATGTGTCAAATTTATGGTTTCAATTTGCGCGTTGATGTGATGCCAACCTGTATAAAAGGCTTCGCCCACGGCGACTTTTTGTGGCGATGCAGTAGCGATGCTGTCGCGCGTGTGTATCGATACAGCCGCGATGTTGTTGCTGGCTGTGTACCTTCGCCCAGATTCTATATTACTACTATCGCCATGCTGTCGCGCTTCAGTCGCGATCTTATTAGGCTTCTTCTTCTTTCGGCTGTATCGATATATCGATCGATACAGCCGCGCGTTTGCATTGTTTCTGTCGCACGTTGCAAACGCGACTAACGCGCGATAGTAGCGATGCAGAAGCGCGTTTACAAAACGCGCGACAGCATCGCTACAAAAAGTCGCCGTGGGCGAGGGGCTTTAGTGTTAACGATAATTTTATACTGCTGTTGGTCTGTAAGTACTTTAGAAAGGGGTGTGTACAGATGCCAGCACATCAAGCTACCCCAATCTGTCAAATGTCTTTGATAGATTTTCAACTTTATGACATAAGCTAAAGGTTCATGTTCAATTGGGAAAATTTTACAGTTTGGGGTAGCTTGATGTGGTGGCGTCTGTAGGTACAGGCTTCGCCTCGATAACGGGTCATGTAAGCTCTAGACATGTGTAATGGCCGTACTAGTGGCCAGTCAGATCGTATCGTGTCCGTCTGTAGGTAATTACGATTGATATTGCTGTTTTAGTACTATGTGTGTTTGTATTTTAGATTTTCTTTATATTATTTTGTGCGAATAGATTTTACCAGCGGCTTCGCCTCGTGGATTTCGCAAAGTTATTGCACGGGAACGTACTACCGGGATAAAAGTTATAAACTATCTGTGTGCCAAATTTCTTACAAATCCGTTCAGTTGTATTTGCGTGAAATAGTGACAAATATCCATCCATCCAAAATTTCATATAATATTAGTAGGTATAGGTATAAGTAGGATTTATGAAATTGCAATCTCGTGCTTGGGTGGCATTTATTTTCATAACTGTGGTAGGTTTAAAGTTATTTATTCATGAATTCTCTTTTAGAATCCCTTCAGAATGGTTTTTCTGATTAGATTTCGCGTGTTTCGGTGGTGCAGGCATAAATCTCACAAACACCCAACTATTATATTACGTTTAGCACACTCTTTCACAATAAACTTAGCAATATTCCCACATACAGTCTTGAGATAAGTATCCACAGTTGCCACACATACTTAACACTACCATTAAAAAGCACACCTACTAAAAACGAGTCGATAATCATTATAATAGTTCGTTGTAGCTGGAAAGTGATAAACAACGATAACAATCATCGCAGGCGGCTAGTTTGAACTCTATTTTGCATCTCCGAGGCGGCACGTCAAAGGAGTAATCATGCCCTCCGCGTCCGATGCTGAGGAGGTATCCACGCACCTCCCGTGGGCGTTAAAATGTTGCTTGTTGACCCTCGCAACTGATTTGGTTGTACAATCAGTTAGATAATGTTTTAGTGGATAACATTTCTAAATTCTGATTTTTCGTGGTATTCAAAGATTCGGAAGCCTATCAGATATCAAATACTGAACTGTCTTTGATGGTGAACACTATTCTTGTTATTTTGCTGTTTTCTTTGATAAATTTCTAGTGAGCGGAAGAAAATAAAGCAGAAAAGTTCAAAGAATTACTTAAAGGCTGTCAGATTACTAAGATTTAAATGACTGGAATTTAATTGATTGAATAATATTTTCGAAGCCAACGAGGTTAGGGCCGGATTATGACGTATCTAATCTATCAAAAACATCACAGAGAAATCTTAAATCCACGTTCTATGTATAAGAAATATGACATTTGATCAATCACACACATACTTTCATGTCGATCTTCAGAAGTTGTTTTGACACTGTGGTGGATTAATACAAATAGTCCACGCGCATTTGCCTTTTGTAATTTAATATTTTTGATCATATAAATTATGAGTTTAAAGTACTTACTCCGGTTTCACAAAGCCTATAATCTCTTTAAATTCACTAAACAAATAGCTAGAACATTAAGTTTAGGTACATTACCTATACTTAATAGCTATTTGTAAAGTGACTGATCTCTTTAATTTCCCTAGCAGGTACCTAAATAATGAACTTCCGTATTATATAATAATACATACATACATAATCCCAAAAATACTTAATATAAAATATAATTTACAAGCCCTATCAAATTATCGAGCGCCATATTAACGATACGACCGTACATTTTTTACGATACCAAGTTCGGTGGTATCTCAACGAGGCGTGTTGTAATAAATTTGGACACGATCGACGGCTCGCCGCGTTAGCGCCGACCCAAACACTAACAATGTTTACCGAGCAATAGACAACGTTTTTTTGGTTCAGCAGCTAATTGGTCACTGGAAAACGGAGCTCGTAATGAGATGTTCGGAAAACCTGTATGGACAAAAAGTTCGTGACTTTTTGTTTTGAAGATTTTTATTTTACAATATTGGTGCGATGTTTTGGTTCTGTTGGGCGAAATTGAGGTTCTCCAATGAGGTTTTTTAATATTTTATAATGTAATGTTAGAAGGACTTGAAGAGATAAAAACTTACTCAGTAATTGAACTTCAATTAATAAGAGAGCTGTAGTAACTTTCTCGATAATTATATTTTCTAGCCGTTTCGGGTTGACCCCGCGGGCCGTGGCCCGTTCAAGTACTCGTGGTCTGTTCTCAAAACGGCTGGTTGACACTTCCTGTATCTCAAGGGCTGGTTTTTAACTGTCAGGGGCTAAGCATTGCCATACAACGTAGTAATGCCGCCAGTCTCTTGGGTACAATTACCAGTCAACAGCGATGCGGATGAATTTTCGACGCCATGTTTTAGTTTGTGAATAGTTTTAGTTAGGATATAATTTTCTTATTTTTATTCATTTATTAGTTATTTTTAGTTATTTACGTACATTGTGGTCGTTGTATCTTGTTAAATAAATAATAAATCCTAAAAAACAGAGCTTGAAGATTGATTATGTGTGATTACTTACATACTTAATCAATTAATGTCGCCTTAAGTCCTAAGCGGCTCGTAAAATGCCTTGTATGTAGGTAATGGTCTGGTATGTGTCTATCTGTGCGTTGATTTCCACAGTTAAAGTTAATAGAATATCATCATCATTATCATTTCAGCTTAAAGACGTCCACTGCTGGACAAAGGCCTCCCAAAGCACCGCCACTTCGCAAACGTTTTTGTGCTTCTCGCATCCAGCGGATTCCTGCGGTTTTCACCAGGTCATCGGTCCATCTTGTGGGAGGACTTCCATCGCTACGTCTTCCAGTAGGTACGCGGCCACCACTCCAGAACCTTCTGGCCCCGTCGACCATTTGTTCTGTGGAAGTTTGGCAATTCTTTGGGTCCACTTGGTTCTCCTACGGATCTCTTCATATTGTCAATACTAATTCAAAATGTGAATATTAAAAAGCACGTGACATCCCTAATCTAAGTAGACATCACTACTTACCTGTCAAAATATATCTTACAACATAGTGATGTACCTATTTATTTAAATTTCTTTCTTCACAGACCTTTAGCCTTTCAAGTGCTGTTAAACTTTAATGTTCGCTTTTCAAATTTTGACTGACGGCTCGTTGTGCGCCTGATTTTTTCCAAGATGGCTGCCTTGAGTCAATCACTTTGATAAATAAGATGATAAAAGGATTATTTTTTTAGTAACGGTTTTAAAACAAACTGAGTGGGGCATAGTTTTAAAGTTGTTTTAACTGTCAGTAGATCTAAACCCACGATAATCTTTTTTTTAATGTGGCATTTTAATGGTCCCAACTGGAAGCAAGTAGGTAACTATTTTATTTTAAACTTTTTACTTGTAACTTTAAATTATTATTTTTCTGACACTGTTAACTGTAAGAAATTATGTTCATAGGTAATTTAGCACGTCTTAACTAACAATTTTAATAGCACTCGAAATTTGAATGTGTACAATTAGGTGCGTTGATGTCTTTTGTAAGGGAGGACCTCATGCGTAACCGCAAAAAACGACACATACATAAATTATTTAATTTTCCATCCTAACAGTTAAAAAGAAGTTCTTAGTAATATTTAACATTCTAACGACCAAATTCTAATGAGGTTCCCTACCTAAGTCGTATTTATCTAATAGGAATCTACTAAAAAACATGATTAGTGTTATACCTATAATAACATGTCCCACGAAGACGGCTAGCTAATAATTATGAAACGATAGCATCTCATAAAAATGCGCTTGTAACATACTTTATAGCTACGATTAGCTCTGCGCAACGAAAAACCAATTTAAATAAATTTCAAAAAGGCATTTATGAGAAAACCCCATTGCGAGCCTCCACACCAATCTAATTTAAACCCTCCTGTTTGACTGAAAGGTTTATATCGGAAAAACGACAAAAAACCTGCGCCTGAGTCATTCTCGTTAGTCAGACGAGTTGCCGCGGTACCTGTCTCATAAGTGACGATGTTTGTTTATTTAAAATCACACCTTAACTAAATAAAAATAGGTTGCATAATTCATTGTGTAATTATGGTGGTTACGACATTTTTCAGTGAGCGAGTCCGTCTTGTTAGTAAGCTTATTGTTACCGGTGCGACTTCCGTCCTTGTCTAGCGCGCGTGTTTGGGTGCGCGTGGGTGCTGCTCTCTCTTTCTAATCGTTACAGCAAGGTCGGCTCGTTAAAAGCTCTTAACGAGAAGCGAAGGAAAAGCACGAGCCTTACTGAGGCTCTCAAACTTTTACTTTTTTTTTCTTTTTGTTTCTAAACTTGTGTTGTATGATAAGCACCTACAAACAGGTGCAAGTTGTGGTATCTGCTTCCCTAATTTCTTTCTTTATTTTTGTTAGTTAAATTTTAGTTCTCATTAGGTAATTTTATAACCAGGACCTACAATGCGTAACACTATTAATCGGAATCGTTTTGGATGTTATTGCTAATCCATTATATTATATGTTCGAAAAAATTGTCTGCTTAACAACGTAAACAACGCCATGAATGTGGTGGAACTGTCATAATGAAAGCGATTGCTACTGATAGTGTATTAAGCAATTGCCCCTCTGTTTATCTTTAAAAAGTGTTAGCATTTCTGAATAACTGATTCCAAGTACAGTAGAATCTCGATTTTCCGAACATCGGTTATCCGAATATTCGATTATCCGGACTTATTCTTCGCAGCTCTGATTAATCTAATCCTATACAGTTGTTACAACTGAAGCGCATCAGGGACTTGGCCACAATTAAAAGATGCGATTAATTACTACAAAGATTAATAACTAATCATTTCCAACCAAAATTTTAAATTACATTGGTATTATGTAATTCATTATCTTTATAGCTCGTAATTTTTTTAATATCGTATTGCCCCAATGACGTATGTAAGACCCTTTACAAAATAAGAAAATATTAAAATGTAATTATTGTTTGAATTGACTTTAAAATCGATTATCCGGATTTTCGATTATTCGGAATACCCCTGGTTTTATTTGATTTGGATAATCGAGATTCTACTGTATAGAACTAATGTGAATACATTCCAAAACCGTATTTTAACTGACACTATACCTCTAAACTGAACTTTGACCATCTCAGTCGGAGGTGCGCTCGGTATGTTCCGCGCGTGTCCCGTTCACACCTCAATCGTGCGCATCTAACCATCTCTCTCCCTCACGGCACTATCTCGCTCATGTACTGACACCATCCCGTCACGCCACTCAGGATAATCGCCTGAAGAAAACACCTTACGTTTATCTGCGAGTAAGTTCCGAGTTGCAATCAATTTAAATTCTTTATACATTTTAATGTCTTTCAAATTTGTTTTGAGGGTTTTGAGTCGATCAGCTGATGTTGTTGGCTGTAGTATAAAAGTATACAGTCATACATACAGATCCTGCTATAGGTATATCCCTACTATATATATATAATATTATAAATGCGAAAGTAACTCTGTCTGCCTGTGTGTTACGCTTTCACGCCTAAACCGATGAACCGATCGTCATGAAATTTGTCAGACATATAGCCTGGGATATTGAGAAGGACATATGCTACTTTTTTACGCGATAACCGAAATCTACGCGGGCGGAGCCGCGGGCAAAAGCTAGTAATATTATAAATATGAAAGTTTGTATGTTTAGATGTTTGGATGTTTGTTACTCAATCACGCAAAAACGGCTTAACAGATTTGGATTAAATTTGGCATACAGATAGTGGGTAACCTGGAATGGCACATAGAATACTTTTTATCCCGATAGTACGTTTCCATGGGATAGTTCTCGACCTCCACGCGAGAGAAGAGGCTGGTAAAAGCTAGTTTTTAATAATGTATTGGTGTTTTTTGTTAAGTTCTTAATGAGCTTCCTGTACATGTTTGACAGGATTTAATTAATTGGTAGCTTCTAGCTCGTCTCGTTATAACTTTTTTATTGCTTTTGCATAATCATTATAATTTATTAAGCGTGTGGCTAAACAAAAAGGATGTAGGTAGCTATGGGGATTAAAATCGAAAAAACAAATCGAGTTTGCCTCGTTGGTCGTTGGTCGTTTGGTTGGTGGATGCGGCTGCTTAGCAAGAGGCCTTGTGTTCGATTTCCAGGTCGGTCAATTTGTTATCAAGTTCTTATATCTAGAATTTCTCAGTAGCAGCAACAGGACTGTGTCCGATTGATGGCAATAAGCTAGCCCCCTATTACGTGGGACTTAAACATAACTGGCGATTGGTACGCCTCTGCCACACCTTTCAGGGAAAAAAGGCGTGATGTCATGTTTAAACAAGTCAAGGTTAAAAAAGTAAGTTTAAAAAAAGAATAAGAATGATAACTGTTGATACATAACAGTATTTTTGTCATTTTTACAACTGAGTGCAATATTGACACCTTTCGATATTCGAAATTTATAAAAAAAATAACATTATATCCTGTAAAACAGTTTAAAAGTGATGGCTACAGTAACGTGCTTGTTTATTATAGCGAAGCCAACGCTCCTGGGCCGTTCCGGACAGAAATAAGAGAAAAAAAAAGTGGTATTTCTGTAGAAAACGACTCGACCGATTGCCTCGTTGAGGCTTCAATCGATACCTTCTCGTACCAACTTCGTATTTGTATCGATTCTTATAAGTATAACCGTTTTTATAACGCACGTACTTATTTCGAAAATTCGCTTGACACATAAAAATACTTTTGTAAAGGCGACCGGCTTATTATCGAGTTATATTTTCAATGGCTTTTTTATTTTATTTATACGTGCATCGTATGGAGAACGGCCTCGTGTCTGAATAATAACACAGCTCGGGTCGATCGAAGGTTAATACGCTCGCCGCAGTCGAATTGTGGATGGGTTGGATCCATTACTTAACGAGACCCCGCCGTGCCTCGGAAAAGTTGTTAAGTCAGAAGCTCAAAAATCTGACAACCAGTCGTACCAAGGGGTATCGTGTAATCCAGAAAATGAGTTTTAGCAGTCAGACCAAGTCGCTCCATGTAATATTATAGTGGTATTCAGTACCGGAAGACGTAGAGTTAGAAGGCCTTCCACAAGGTGGACCGCGTGAAGACCGCAGGAATCCGCTGGATACGGGAAGCGCAGAACCGGTCGAAGTGGCGGAACTTGGGGGTACCCTATGTCCAGCTGTGGACGTCTTTCGGCTGAAATGAAGATGATAGGTAAAAATATGCACATATTGCGCAAAAGCACACATTCGGCTTAAACATGCACCAAAGCTTTTCCATGTGACTATTTACTTGCGAAGAAATTAATATTCAACAGCTAAGTCAGCGCCTGCATAAAGCAACACGATTTTATATACCTACCACACAGCAAAATATTCCGAGTTTAGTTGAATGTAACACGTACTCGTTTGTTATGGTCAAACCTCCGAGTTAGATGGAGCACAGCCATTATAACAATTTAGAAGATTACATCGTGTCGACGGATCGATCAGTCAAAGAGTTAATCACCGTGCCGAAAAACTATTTGGTGGAATTAAGCGGTGCGCACACGACGGTTGTGTAAAAACCTGCGTAGGCGCAGCAGCTTTACTGTACACTCTGTACAACAGATAGGGAAATTAACTGTTCGGCAGATTGATACACTTCGAAAAAAACGCCTGGTTATATCCATTTCATACGACTATTAAAGATTACAGTTGTAATTTGAATATGCGGGCAATTTTTGACAAATGACTATAAATAATTGAATTTCTGTTAGTAGATTTGTACATACAAAAACTTTTACACGTCAATCATATTTTAGATTTTAGCGTTTCATATTATCTGACTACTCTGAGAAGAAAGGCCGAAACAAATTCAAACACAGGACAGTCTCTCAGTCCAGAAATAATCTTGGTCAGATCAATTGTGTGAAGACCATGTAGATAGTTGGTATTGCAATTGGCTAAGGAATCCGTTTCCCTGACTTTACGTCAGTTACTGGCCTATTTTGTTTAACTCCCACATTACTTGGTACGTAAGACGATCTCACTCGTCATAGATGAATTAGAAACATTTCAAGTGATAGTAAATGGAGTGTAAAGAGCATCTGTCGAAATAGTCTGCAGTGTAAAGTCACTTCTCTGTTATTTATGATGCTAGAGTACAGTGATGAATGAGGCCTACTGTGCGAATGTGCGCATTATATTTCTGTCCTACATTCCAGTAATAGCCAGTGTTTCCAACCATACCTACTACTTGTATTAGGTATACTTATACAGGGTGTCCGGTAATTAATGGATAACCTTGACATGGTTCATGGTAGAACTAATGGCCATTCAGAAAAAAACATTTTTTATTTGTATTTTATCTGCAAAAAAAAAGCAACCGACTTCCGAAAAATACACTACAAAGTGAAAAATAACTAACTTTGGAAGTCGGTGCCTTTGGACATGTATTTAATTTTTTTGTCACCGTCTTCTGAAATCAACGTTGTTCATTACCGGATAACCTGTATACAAAAGTAACTCTGTCTATTACCTGTTTACGCCTTAGATTGTGGGTAAGTAATAATTGCTTCATGGATCGATCAGGTTAAGCTACGCTGGCCGGGGTTGATCCGGGAATGGGTCACCATCTTTACATACCAAGACCCTCGGTTCCTCGGAAAGCACGTTAATCCGTTGGTCCCGGCTGTCATTCGTGGGTCTTTGACAGTCGTTACGGGTCATCAGAAGCCCGAAAGTCTGACAACCAAGGGCTATCGTATTGCCTAGTTACTGGGTTGTGGAGGTCAGATAGGCAGTTTCTCCATGTAAAATACTGATATTCAGTTGCATCCGGTTAGACTGGAAATAGACCACAACATAGTTGGAAAAAGACTAGGCAGATGATGAACGGCAGAATAGATTGTGATGAAAGGCATACATAATATGTATGCCGATCTGTCTCGTCCTGCCCTGGTACAGGCCATGGTACAGAGCGCGACTGCATGGGTAGCCGTCACCTCCTTCTGCGAAGCAGTAATGCTCGCGAAGAGGGAGGCGGCGCACGTGAAGGAGAGGCAGTATATGCGCCCTCACGGCCCTAGTCGCCGCAGGAGACGCCCTGGGCGTGGGGAATCCCAGGCTGATTCCCGGCCACCGTAGGCGTGGGCTTGCGGACGGCGAGTAATGGGTAGCTCGCTGTCCGGTAAGGACCAAGCCCGGGCCGACGGCGGCGTGTTGTGTTCCACGCGCGCCCCAAAGAGATGTCAGTACCAACTGGTGGGGTCCACAAGGGCCGATGCCTGCCAGGGGTGCGTGTTGTTCGAAAGAGATACCTGGCACACAGGCAACTGTGGGAACACCGGTGGGTTTTAGTCAGTAAAAGTCTAACACGCCCTCCTGCTCAAAGGTTATTTGATGATTTCCCAACCAAAAAAAAAGCGCAAGCCTAACTCTCTCTATACATACTCACATATTGCCATGCAATAATTTTATCGCGGTAGTACGGTCCCGCGGGATAATTTCCGAACTCCACACGGGCGAAGCCGCGGGTAAAAGCTAGCATGATATAAATACGCGTCTATAGGAGTTCTCACAGACTCGTTAAGTAGATAGTAAAGATAAAATAAGTTTTATTTGAACACCTATTTCAAAGCAGCACGAGCAGGCGCAGGCTCCTAACAGCCCTCGTGTAATCAGCTTTAGTATACCGTAATAGTTTCGAACGAGATGTGTACGCGCGGGGCATTAAAAAGCTCTTTGAAATCTCCGTCCGTGGCACAATAAAACTGGCCCAGTCATCCAATGGCCGAAGGATTGTCTGTCATTCAATCGAAGCCTAAATCTTGTATTCTTGTTATTATAGATGAATTTAAGAAAGCACGTGAAGTGCCTCCTGACAGTACGCTCGTTAAATAACGTTTGATTGAAATTGAAATTGCTTTTCGAACGCTATTTCGGGAATTAAGCAATTTGGTTGTGATTTGAACGCTTTTGTGTTCCGTAAATAACGTTAATCTAATATATGAAGCGTGGAATTATTGAATGTTTATTGTTTTTCTTTCATAGAAGCTTCCATTATGTTGCCACGAATAATTTAATTCATATAAAATTGGTCTTTAATTTGACTCTGGTTGCGTAAACAAATAATTTATTCGGCTTATCAATCATCTATAAGTTGGTTCTTTCTAATTTAGTTATTCGGTAATTATGGCCGTTTCCTTGGTAGCTGATTAACAGCGGATATCCTGTTGTCAACGACTTTATTTGACAACATTTTGGCGACTTGTTTGAAGTTGGTAATAATTAATGACAGATTAAAATAATCTGGAATTTAAAATTAATTGGTATTTGAAAGCTGAATTCACTAATGAAAGTTTTAAATGTCGTGTCGCATGATTTTACGACGGTCTATTTTGAATAAATGGGCCGTTAAGAAAATTCATGATGGCGGCATATTTTTTTTTTAATCTCTAATTGCTTGGAAATATTCCTTACAGCCTACCTCATTACGTCTTTCTCGACACGCTCATGTATCATGTTAGAAAACTAGCTATTTTATGATTTAACAGCTGAGATCACAAGTCTACTTCATAACAGGTAGCACTATCAATCTCCAACGTAATTATAAGCTGAAAGGTTGTTAAGAAAATTGTTCAGCGCCGTTATATAATATAACTTGATGATTGCAAACTTTAATTATTTGCTGTAAAATAAAATTGAAAAAGTAATTGTTTATTGGAATAGCTGATTGGATGCACAGGATAATAAACGGCTCCTTTAACAATAGGTACTAGTTGTGAAGATCGAATAATAAAATATGTTAACACCTTTTGTTTAACGCCGCTTCTCCTATTCCGCGGGACTTAATAACTGGCGAAATTACCAGCAATTCGCCAGTTATTAAGTAGGTACTAGAGATGGGCCGACTATGACTTTGGCCGACTAGCCGACTAATCGGCTGCAAAATAGCCGACTAGTGGGCCGACTAGTCGGCCAAACTGATCATTGCTTTCGGTTGAGTTCGGGTGACATCGGCAATGTTCAAAATGGCAAACCTACTTATTGCCAATTGTTTGCCATAGAGTTTCTTCTTTTTTGTTAGAAGTATTAATTCATTTTACTTTATTGAATTTCTGAATCTAAGTCCAATTAATTAATGGACCAAACGAATAGTTCCAATTCCTTTCTATCCTAATTCCCAATTCTATTCTACAATGCACTGAACGAAAACTGTAAAACGGATTCTATAATAAAAAATAATAACAGTAATGATTTTAATTGCGTTTCAAGTACCGTCTTTTAAATTTTTTTAAGCATTAATACGAGTAAAAATGGGCCGACTAGTCGGTGGTTTTAGCCGACTTGTCGCCGACTATAAATATGGCCGACTAGTCGATACATCACTAGTAGTTACTATAGTTGCGCCTCTGTCTAACCCTTCCGGAAATAGGTGTGATGTTATGTTATCCCATTTCTCCTTTTATTTACGCCACCTGACTGTTCTATTTCCTTTCGAATACTTTCTATTTTCCTTGTTCTGCTAAAACCTTGCCTTTCTCTTAACCCGTAGTTTTTTTTACTTTTATTATAGGGCTTTGTCACTTAGTTACCACACCGCCCAGTGCAGCAAAACACAAAGTTGTTGATTGTGACCTACCTACCTTAAAAGTAACGGTCGTAACATCACGCCTTTCTTCCCCAATTGGTGGGGCAGAGGAGGACATTTCGCCATATCTAAAAGTCCCATTTTGGCGAAACCATTGTCATCAACCGGGCACACATCCGAATTCTAGGCTGCTACTGAAAAATTCCGAAGAGATACCGTGGCCCCTGGCACACAGGCAACTGAAGGAACTCGGGTGGGTTTTAGTCAGCAAAAGTCTGACACGCCCGGCCCGCTCCACCCAGAGCGAGAGAAGTTATTTGATGATTTCCCACTCAAAAAACAAACCCAGGACCTTATGCTCCGACCACAAGACCAATGAGGCAGTCACTGGTGGCTGACTATTCTATTCCTTTTCGAATCCTTTAAATTTTCCATGTTCTGGCCTTTCGCATAACCCAAAGAGTTAAAACCAAAAAGTTTCCCTCAAACAAAAGATGGCGGGCTATAACGAGCCTGCTTACTATTCCGTGCATATAGTATAAAGTGCTGGTCGCCAATCGTAGCGACTTGGTAAAATAAAGAAAATGTAAATACGTGTTTTGTATGCGCAGAGCCTGTTTCGTTAACCGTGCTCAGTGCCCATTATGTAAATATTAGGCTGTCACGAGAAGACACGGAACATACGAGTTACGAACGGCTTTTGTGACTACAGCACGCCGTGCGTCTGCGGTAACAATTCCAGTATAAGCTGGGCCCATCATCCGCCTGCATTTTCCCAACCATGTTGGGGTCGGTTTCAGTCTAAATGCATGCAGCTGAATACCAGTATTGTGACAAGGAGCGACTGCCTATCAGACCACCACAACCAGACTTGTCAAACTTTCGGGCTTCTGACGACCCGTAACGACTGTGACAGATCCACGAATGACAGCCGAGACCAACGGCTTAACGTTCTTTCCGAGACACGGAAGGGTCTAGGTATGTAAAGATGGACCGACCGCGGAAAGCGTAGCTTTTACTGATCGATCGACCCGTACACGTGTTATTACTTAACTTACTGTGGTGTGTAAGGGCATTATCCCACTCAAATTAGAATTGACACCAACTCGACCAACATCCGCCTACAAACAAGGTAATTTCGACTTGCTAGAACAAGACTACTCATTATGGTAACAAGAAATTATGCCCCCGTTCTCTTGTGGGGCGTGCTTGCAATTTGCCATCGTAAAACAAACTTAATTAACCGACACAGCCATTAAAAGACTTGTCATGTTGTCGTTGCCTAACCAGACACACGACTGGTCGGCCGCCATGTTGGTTGGCAAGTAATCAATCAATATTTATAAGATCACATGAATTGTACAGAAGGAAATGGGTAATAACAGTTTGTGTTACTATGTTTCGTATTTGTTTCTTGGGTGCGGTAGTTAGAATTACAAAGTTTTAATGATCTTCTAGGAACAGTCCGGAATTAATTTAGTGGCGTTCTGCTGTTTTTGCCTACACCCTGGGCAAAAGGGCATGAGTTTACAAAAAAAAGAAAAAAATATGTGTGATCAGCAGTTCTTCAGGTTCTACGTCCAGCAAACAGGAATGATTTTAAAATGTATACTGTATCTAATCTGATCTACAATAGTGGAGTGTAGAGCTTTTAAAAACTTTTCTAGAAGAGACGGTAAAAACGTGATACTAACGTATCACGTTTTACCGTGTGTAATTAAAAACTAACTTATTTGACCTTTTACGTAAAATACGCTTATTTTATAATTAGGTAATAAATTAAGCCTAATTAATCGCGCTAATTAACACGAATAACATGTTTTACACCCTTGCTATTCATTGACAGGGGAATCAATTCATATTTAAATCCATTTGGCAATGCCTAACTACATGGCAATTTACCTAAACACAAGCAAAAATACCTGTTAACTCTGAAAAATAAAGTTTAAAGTTGTGTAACATAAATATTCCCTTATTTGAATTCCCAGCACGTTGTATAAGTATTCCATCATTTATTTTCCTTTCGAAAAACATCAATCTTATGCGATCTCAACACTTGATCGAATATCCATTCCACATCATGACACGACCGGTGTAATTAGACCTCTGGGAGGTCATTAATCTCCTTCACTTACACCCAGTTATCCGTCCACGGTGGGTCCAAGTAAACTTGCCAGATGGTTAAGGTGGTGCGTTCAACTCTCGCGGCCATATTTAGCCACCTGCTGTGAACTTGTTTGCCATTTTGGGCGGTTGAATATGGAGTTCAAAGGTGTTCACAAGCTCATATGCTGGAACTTAGAATGCAAGCCTTATGTGATTATGTAGAGTCTATTAGCCTGGTCTGAAATTCGGTGCCTACATACGGTCTTAAACGTTAGGGCTTTTATGTAAGGGTAACTATGCACATTCTCAGACTAAATAACAGGGAAAATAATATTGCATTGAAGCAAAACGGACAGTTTCAGAAATAGCATTCCAGTTCGGAGCACTCTGTTGCATAACTTCAGCAACCTAACGGTGTTTACGTCAGCAGCTCGTATTTATCCTTATAAATGGGCTCATAATACATTTGAATCTCATTAATATCATACGCATATCTCTGTCAGAGGCGCAACAGAAATAGTGCATCCTGTTTCGTGCGCGCGCGCCGGCGACGAGCGTTGCGCCCGAGTGTCGAGCCGAGCGCTCGAATCGGAGGGATAATCGATTTTACGAGCTCCCGAAATAAACCGAGTCCCTTCGGCACAACATGCATCATCGACGGTCACATTCTGCACCCAGCTTGTGTTGTTCTTTTAATACTGGAGGGAAATGTATGACTGGACGTCCATATGTTGTTGAAGAAACATGCACTGATTCTAAATACGAAGTTTGCTTCGACTCTTAAAATCATACACTTACATTTGCTCAACTATTTAACATGACATCACTACCCAACCAGTTCGTTTAATCAAGAATTCGATCAGTATATCGGACGCCTTTTATGACCAAGTGATCTAGCTACAGAACAAGTATTAGACGAACTTAACGTGGGCGAGTCCATTTACAGAACGCAATTTAAAGTCAAAATAGGGAAACAGTATTTTAATGCTATCCAAATGATAGAAAACGGTATTGTAGCAGAATAGCGTCCCGTCTAAGGCAATAAATGGGTCCGTTCACCCAAATAGTGCTGTGGGTGTTGTGTTTTATTGTTACGAGCGGGTTAACGAGCGCATGCGCACTGCCATGCGTCCGCGCCGACCGCTTCATCAGTCCATCTTCCCTATCACAAACAGAAACATGTAAACGATTCTATACGATTACTTTTTCGTATTATCTTTGGAAACGTTCACGTATCATTACGATTGGAGTTTTTTGAGCTGATGCTTCCGGCACAAAATGTTGGTTTTTACGGAAGATTAGACAGTAGAAATAGATTCAGGCCTTTGCACGATAAAGGGTCTCCTAAAAGCTGGAATTCAAGTGAGTCTGGGGTAGAATATAATAAAGATTTTAATAACAATAGATAAATCTTTTTCTTTAATAGCTTTTGCCAGCGGCTTCGCCCGCGTGTAAGGCGAAAACTATCCCACGGGAAGGTAGTACCGGGATAAAAAGTATCCTATGTGTTATTCCAGGTTACAAACTACCTGTGTACCAAATTTCATTCAAATCCGTTCAGCCGTTTTTGCGTGAAAGAGTAACAAACATCCATACTCAGAAACTTTCACATTTATAATATTAGTAGATAGGATAATTAATTAATTTTCCTGAGAGACACAAAGTTCGATCATACCTCGAGAAAATATCCACAGACATTCAATTTTGTAAATGGAGCGATGGAGCCGACTCTCCATATTAGTTGCTCGAAGCATAACTTAAACTCTGTCCGTCAATCATGTCTAGCTGTTTGAGGTGTACTTGTACAGCCAAGGTGTCTCGACGCAAGCGCACCGGGACAAGACCGACATATGTCATGTCGGCGTTTACGACTACCCGACATTTGAAATAAGAATACAAATGTAATAAGCCACATGTGTGTGGCCTCGTAAACATGCCAGTATGTTTACACCCCAGAAAGTTAATAACGAAAGTATTAAATAACCCATTACTAATTATTTTATGAAGGAATGTGTCCAGCCTCATAATGAATTCTGATTACACTGTATTTCTGTTGCACTTGCTACTTTGTCACCTGCAGGCCTAGACAAAACACATTTCTGTTAGCGTTCACGCCAAACGCTACGCCAAAATCTGCGGAAAGGACACGACGTAATCTTTCCGCAGGTAAGTACATTCATTCCCGTACATTTTGGCTTAGCGTTTGGCGTGAACGCTAACAGAAATGTGTTTTGTCTCAGGGCCCTGAACTACCTATTAGATAATGTAACTCTACTTCCTTGTAAAACGGAAAATTCCGATGATTTCCAAAAAGCTTCTTAGGTAAAAAAAAACGTCAAATTCTAAGCTAAAGGACCACGTCCAAGAAGATCCAGTGCGCGAAAATAACCCTCTTATTATTTTATTACGTCCGTGTGAATGTCGACTTATAGCTAAGTGCAGAATATTTGGTAGGTACAGTCAGAAAATGATATCGAAGCGTTGTTTTTTTGTATTATCAGTAATCAGTACCAGCAACAATTAATAACCAGATGAGATAAGATACAAATACACCATAATATGCTAAAGTTTATTATTACCTAGATCCCCGTGTTTAAACAGAAATGAAATAAATTAAAGTGCCAATTACAAAATGTAATTACCTACTCACAAAAACATACAGTTAATGCGTGTTAATAAGATCGGCTTTGCAAGTTTACGGACACTATAGAAGCGCGGCACACCGCATACCTCATTACTTCATCACAATACATATTCATAAACATCATAACCCTATAAATATTGCATCGCATCTCGCTCTTGTCAAATAAATATATATTTTTTACGGCGTGAAACCAATCGTTGTGGAGATAGCGTTATCGTTTAATGGCCACTTGAGCCACGACACGACGCCACATAAGCACAAAAAGAAATAAAAAATGTTCTTAAAAGCGTCCGTCCGTTCGCGCCTCGGTGTAATAACATTTGCATTTCCTTGCGCTTGCGCCGGCAAGAGGCGCAGACAAACGACTCGCGCTCGCTCCAGCGCGGGCGCGTCGAGCTCTCGATAGATCCCAATGCTTCATTGAGTCATAAATCGCACTCCAAGTACTTTGTACTAATATGCTAAAAGCTTTTTGTTTTATTGCGATACGGATTGACTGTCATAACATTTACAAATTCGATTACTTCAAAAGTACTAAACTTTAGTTTCAACGTTTGCCGTGTGATCTTAAAATTAAACTTTTATGAGCGCTTTAACTTTAAAACCCGTTGCGTGGTGTTCCGTAAGTACTTGAAAGAAATGAGCCTAATTATCACAATGCAAATCGTACAAACATTAGTAAAATGTTAGCCAACATGTGCCGGCGGCGGAGGCCGGATCAAACATACGAGCAAGCGAACAAACATCAGTGTTTGGACTATCGCCACTTTCGGTTCTGTACAAATAGGAACCGTTGTTTGTTCAAGTGCCAGTGACACGCCACTGCGGAGATCACAGTCCAGCTTAAGAAAGTCCCTAAGAACCCTTTGAATCCCCCCATTGTGAGTTATCTGGCAATGAGCAGGAAGGGACGGAGAGGGTCTTATTACAGTGGTGGCGGTTCAAAACAAGGCGACACCTTTCTCGGCAATAGTGGGAAGGATTTACCTGTCAGATGTTTTAACGAGCTAAGTAAGGGTTGACAAAGGCTATAATTTACTCGAGGCGATGTCCAACAAGCGCGTTTACGAGGCTTCGAGAACACGAGAGCCCAGAGCATTGGAACAAGTCTAAAAATAAAACTAGGAACGCAGCAATCAGGGTTCGAAAATTAACGATTTACCGATCAGTGGCCGAGACCGTTAAATTTAAATTTATAAGTAGAAAAAGATGAAAACAAAGAGTTTATTTTTATGATAGTATAACGAGTCTCGCCTCTCAGCGGCATCGAATTACACTGTCATCTTGATTACAACCACTTTTTTGTTTACATCAGCGACCAACGAGTCTGGTGTAAAATTACATTGTTGCTGCATATAGATCAGATTACTTTTTTAATAAGTAGGTAACAAGAGCAAATCAAAGGCAGATAAAACAAGAATTCTTCGCAGAAAGCGTGCATAGCAACGCTAAATAAATCCACAAAACTGGTGTCAGGTTCTAATTGCCCTTTTTGTGTGAATAATTTCTGTTATTTACAATTTGGACACGCATAAAACAAACAGGTTTATGTATTGTTTTTCAAAAATAACTTGTTTTTCGAATATTTCCTTAATTACTCTTATAATTACACTTCTAACACGTGCAAAAGATAAAGCTTTTGTGGAAAATTCACTATATACAGCTTAGGTAGGTAGAGTTTCAAACATTCCTGCAGATATCTCCCACGGTATTAAAAGCTTGTTTAAAACTAAAAACAATATAATATGTGTAGGTATTTTTTTGAAAAAAATCATCATCATTCCAATTCGAGGCCCTATTTTAAGTTTTGTTGACAGGCTTTTTATAATAGACGCTAGAAAGGGCTAATAATACCACAATGATTAATATTTTTAGCATGTATGTACCTACGTAAATTGCTGTTGTGGTAAACCTATCCAAGAACAATATATAAACAACGCTTCGTACTACTAATGGCGTACCTATACAATTTATTACCTGTAGACGCGCAGTCTAGCCCAAGCACTTACTAAATGTGAACCGGTGTTGACATCAAAAAAATAAACTAACATAAAAAATCGATATCGCAAAATATCGATAACCTAATCTAACACGATCTATATTTTACAAGCGATCTCGTCGTCAAACCTACTAAATATAATCTTGATAGTAATTCCACTGTTATCGTAGGCCTTCTTAGTTCGTTTATTGGAAGACACCTGCCTCCTACAGCTGTTTGTAGGACCTTGCCCATTGACTGTTTAATTATCTTAATTGCTTGGCGAACCATCATTGATCTTGCTTAGTTGGTCGAGTACTTTTTACTTTACGCTTTATGGAAGTTTTAATTATCGTTTTTGCTAAAAGCTCGTTATAAATGTTATCTTAAACTATGTCCAATTTATTTGACATCAATACATTTCGCTCATTTGGAGCGGCAGTGACACAATTGCAAAAAAATGCGGAACTGACCTAATTACACCAAAATTATCTGCATAATAATCTACGTTAGGAGTGAAAATGTCACATTTGTAAGTTCAAAAAACGTCCGCTAGACAGCGAAAAGACGTTGTTGCAATATTCCATTTTGGCGCGCGGATTCCGAGCGACAACGGCCGAACTGGCAGTAGCGCGGGTGTGTTACGAAAAAATATTAAAACTGGCGTAGTGTAAAATTTACAAATTTTCACTTGTGTCACTGTCGCTCCAAATGAGCGATATAATGAAAATGTAACGGATCGCTGTCTGTACATGAAAGATATTTTAGAAAAAATATTATTGGGACCTTTATCAACGCAAATAGCACCCAAAATAATGATTGTTCGATTTTTTGTCTGTTTGTCTGTGCGTTTGTGCACGCTAATCTCAGAAAGGGCTTATCTGATTTAGATGTGGTATTCACTAATATATTGTGGTAAGCTTCACTTAACATTTAGTGTTTGTTTCATGTCAATCGGTTTTTTTTTTAAAGTTATGCCAATTTAAAGAATCACGTCGAACATTTGTTATTAAACTATCTATATCTATCTATTTTTTCCCTGTTCAGTAGCATTAACTGAAACTTTACTAAATTTCATAATAATAGTCTCTATAAAATAATAATATTATAAATATGAAAGTTTGGATGTTTGTTACTAAATCACGCAAAAACGGCTAAACGGATTTGGATGAAATTTGGAACACAGACAGTTTATAACCTGGATTAACACATAGGATACTTTTTATCCCGGTACGACGTTCCCGTGTGCTAATTTCCAAACTCCACGCGGGCGAAGCCGCTGGCAAAAGCTAGTAGTAGTTAACAAATATATACCTACCAAACAAAAGCGTTCATAAAGCAACTCCTATAGAAAACAATTGTGTATGTAAATTAGGGCATGCAAAAACCGGGTTGCTTTAAAAAACCGATTTTTTCGGGTTTAATGTTTACAAAACCGTTGAAACCGGATAAATCGGTTTTTTCGGTTATTTTTTTTTTCAATTTTAAAAATAAATGAGAAATATGTATGTAAAGAATTAAAAATGCTGAAGTCTAATCAAAATAGGTTTTTTTTTTACTTTATCTCACTTATTTTAATACTAATGAGCATCTGTTTGCACTGAAATAAGCTGCAACTACTAAGTAACAATACAAAAAGTTTATTTTCTCTAAACATAACATAGAATCAAGATTATTATTTAGGAAAACAACATATACTTCAATAATAAAGGTACTTAACATACAAAATTAGGAACATTTGGTAGGTCAAAAAAAATATATAAAATATTTAATAGGATTTCAAATAATTCAAACGAAAATTAATAAAGCGCTCTTCCTCGCTCTAGTTATTATAGTTATTTAAAAATTTGCTGTGCCCGACAGGGTCTATAATTGTTTCAATTTTTTGTACCACCTGTAAGTGTACATTATGGATTGCAATAAACGATTTGATTTGATTTGTCTAAAATCACAGAATATTAAATAACAATTTAACTGTCATAAAATACAAACAGGCAAAATCAACAGTACGTAAAATGCGATCAAAATAATTATTTAAATAACACATGAAATAAAAGTCTTATTTCTAATTTACCAAAACAAAATAAATCAGTCATACTTAAAGATATAGATTGAAAAGGCGCTCTCTGATTCCACACTTGTTGGAGGTATAGATTTCAAAGCTTTATATACTTTTGATATACATTATATATACTTTATATACTATTCTCCCGTTTTTCCTCCACCGTCGTAAAGTGTCATTTCCACCCTGATTTTAGTTTCTAAATCAAGTTCTGTAGATGGGCTTGCACCAGAGGTATGTTGTATGAGCACCTCAGGGCGATCTTCGCAATGGAAACACCCGGGCGTTTCCTCCCGCCCTATTCGAAACAGGAACCTCCCGAAACAACCGTGTCCGGTGAGGACCTGTGTCAGGCGGAAGGTGAGGACGCCATGCCGCCTATCAAGCCACTCCTCAAAGAGGGGACTTACCGCCACAATGGTGGCGTGCCCATTCTGTAAATGTTAAGTGCCATTGTAGCAAAAGTTCATGATCATAAATCTTAAAAATAATAACGGACAACTGGAAGGAAGTTTTACGCCATGTAGTCTAGTTAAATGCACTTAAGGTGCAGAAACTCAACGACAGAAGATTTCGATTTCGAAGATTCTAAATGGAAGACAAATAAACAGACAATATGCCACATTTGTGCCATATTACCTACTGTAAAAAACTTACTAAAAACGCACTCTTTGTAAGTCTACTTAGCTAGGTATTAATTTTATATTTTTAACATTCACATTATCCAAAAACCATTAAAAATTACTTCGTTGTTAATATACGTAATCAGAACATTAAAGTTTAAATGTAACAACGTGCTGTGATCAGCTCAAACTACTTCAAATAAAAACAGGCTCTTATTAATTATAGGTACGTTACATATTTACAAAAATGAGAACGTGCCGGCTGCCATAACCTAATTAATTATAGCTATTACTTATATGCATAACATCTCTGCTGTGATTAAATTTTAGTATTTGGTCATACACTTCATGTAATATTAGCAATGCATAATACACGAGTGATATAAAAGAATGTGATCAAACTTACCTACGACAAACACAACACGTGCACTCGTCTCACTCACTCATATACACAGACTGACCGAAAACCAATATGGCGGCAGCGTGGCATAGTAGTGCGACAAGGAACTAAATTAACGTAGCCGGAATAGAAACTAAACTAACGCCGTCCTGTTCACATTTTTCGGTTTTAAACAAAACCGAAAAATCCGGTTTTGTTATCCTAAAAAACCCGGGTTTCAAATCAGTCGGTTATCCGGTTTTTACGGTTATCCGGGTATCCGGTTTGCATGCCCTAATGTAAATGAAAAATTCTTAATACATTTCCAAAAAACAGCGTACAGTTCGCCACTTAAAAATTCGATCGACATCCAAAGCAATCGATGTCAAACACGCAATGGGCAAGCCATGTTGCAAGACTTTATGACAATAGATGGGCTAAAAAGTTGACTTCATGGATGGGACCGGATGGCAAACGTAGCGTAGCGTAAAATAATCTAAAAGGACGAGCTCGTGCTTATAGCTGGAACTCACTGGATGGACGTAGCAAAAGACAGAAAGCTGGCATTCTCTGGAAGAGGCACCTCACGGGTTCTACAATAAAAACAATAAAATGTAACTATTGATTAACACTGCATATTTATGGACATTTCTAAAACATGTCCAACAGCATAAATCTTTCCAGCCAGTCTAACTCATCATGTTTTATGACATGCATCATGTGCATTACGAGTATTACGACATGTGAACTCCAAAGCTGCGCGCGAGTGGTAGTAGCGCATTCACACGTATACTCGTCAGATCTAGATCAACGGTAATGGCGGGTAACATGACCGGGCCGACTAGTATGCTGAACTGGCGCCAAGTGCGATGACCATCAATTTATAGCTAGATCATATTTTGAAATTTATTGGATTATTTCCATTAAAGTACAGAGGACATCACATCAAGCTACTCCTATCTGTCAAATTTCTTTGATACATTTTCAACTTTATTCCGAACTGGAAATGGTTCATGTTCAATTGGAAAAATTTTACAGTTTGGGGTAGCCTGATGTGCTGGCGTCTGTACCTAATCATGGAATACGTGAGATGTTTTCCTTCAATATTCGCGTTTAACGTGCGTTTCTGTGGACTTCGTGGCTGCTCTATCGTCCAAAAGTCGTTTGCTGGACCAATCCATTAAAATCATAAGTGAATTAACGAAGGATGACCATCCATTCTACTAAATCTTTCAGCAGCAGGCTTAGCAAGAGAACCGTAGACAAGCGTTTTGTCGTCGGAAGAGTAGACACAAATGACATTTCCGTATAGACAGTTGACAGTTTTTCACCGACAAATGTAGACAAGCGATTTCTATGTTACAGTAGAGTAGAAATAGAAAGCGTCATGCTAAGGGTGTTGCATTGTAGCATTTCTACTACTACGGAGTAGGTATCAAATCTTTTGTTTGATATCCGACATTAAAACATACTTAAAAGTAGCCTACGTTACTCCTTTTTACATCAGCTACCTGCCAGTGAAAGTCCCTTCAAAAACGGTCCAGCCATTTCAGAGATTAGCGGGTACGAACAGACAGACAGACACAGACAAAAATTGTAAAAAATGTTATTTTGGTATATGTACCGTATTCATATGCATGTAGCAAAAAGCGGTTATTTTAATATTACAAACAGACACTCCAATTTTATTTACATGTATGGAAGATGTATAGATTTAGTATCTCCAACAAAAGATATATATAGGTTGCACAATCCATGACAAATAAGGAATGGCCAACATCAGAACAAGACAAGACAATCCAAACACAATTCAAGGTTTAGCAGGTCTTACGTAGGTGTGATATCGCAATCCGCCCTAACCCTTAGTTTTCTGTTTTTCTAGGTGGGTCGTAGTAGCAGGAGCCTGGCGCGCGAGCGTGATGCGTCCCCCCACGCCTGCAGCAGGCGCCCGCAACAACCGGCACTCGTCACTCCTGCAGCTGGCCGCGTGGGGCGTGCCAGCAGCCCTCGCAGCCGCTGTGCTCGTCACCAGGGATGTTGATGCTGACGAACTAACTGGTAAGGATCTTTATAATACTCCTTGTCTTAAAAATGTTTTTGCAGGGATTTGGAAATATGTACCTTAGATACAACGAGTAAAGTTTCTTCTTCGATTAGAGTGTGGTTCTTAAACAAAATAATATGCACAGATACCAACTGTTATGAAAAAGCTTACTATATTATTGCTAGAATGTTTTGTAACGATACAATATGTGATCCAAATAACAGAAAAAGACTTAATTCTAAACGCACGTTTGTGGGTCCAAGACAGCTCCTTGGGCCATCCGTATTCGTAATTTCAGACAAGATAGGTACAAGAACGTTGTGGTCATTCAATTAATACAGTTCAAGTAAAATCTGTAGCCTTAATAGTGCATGGGGCTTTATATATCATTCGTTTTATTTAAGAACTAGGAAGGAAGGGCTTGTGGGTAAGTAATAACAGCCGCACGAGACGGTCGAGGGTTAAGTTATGTTTGCCGCGGTCGGTTCGTGGATGGGTGACATCATAATATCTCCATAACATACCGAGACTCCTCCGTGCCTCGGAAAGCACTTTCCAGGCTCTTTAACACTCGTTACGGGTCGTCAGAATCCCAAAACTCTGAAACCAAAGGCTATCGTATTACCCAGCAACTGGGTTGTGAAGTCAGATAGGCAGTCGCTCCATGTAAAATAATGGTATTCACCTGCATCCGGTTAGACTAGAGAAGCCTACCACAACATCAGTGGGGAAAAGACTAAACAGATTGTAAGAACTAGGAACTTAATTCCTCCCTAATTAACTGAATTAATTAACCACAAAGTCGACCATAGTAGCAGGTCGACTTCTTGGAATGTCAACTCCTATTCCGGTGAGTGACATCCATAACAATGTTGATTGTAATTGACAGTTGTCGTATGTATTAATGAGACGCAACTCCTGTTTGTTAATATCAAATCAATTAGTCATCACTAGAACTTATTAGGAGTCGTTACATCTTCTCAAAAAGGTGAAATTTATATTTTTCGATGTAAATTTAACGAACATTTGACACCTAATTAAGATCAAGTTTTCCTATAGAATTCTAATTTATAATATACGATATAAAGACGAGTTTTACACACCATCATTGGACACCATCATATGTTTTTATAACACCTCGTTTCTCAGTAACTGGGTCTACCTACTATGGTAGTTAGAGACCGGTCCGACAGTTGGCGAGTTGAGAAAATATGGCAGGTTTGTCGCAGCAGAAGGCGGAATAATAAGAGCTGCCTTTGCATTTGCTCATTAGACATTTGTTCATCTGGCACAAACAGATACAATTTATGTCCAATCAGCGAATAGAATAGAATGCCTATTCTATTTTAATTCATCCAGAATGACTAAGTGTCGAGATTAGATATTGTTTAAATACTGCTGTTTGTTGTCCCTAATAAAGTAAAATAAGAAATGCAACTTTTCTTCGGAAAGATAAATTGGTTCTACCAAATCGGTCTGACCAAATCTTTACACCAAATCCTGTATAACCTGACCATATCGAATAGCCAGTCGATCACGAGTCGTTTTTCTTGTTGCTTGTACATCTTTAAATGGTCATGTTTGAAGTTCAACGCTTCCAAAGGAGGTTGCAGTATTATGGGTGATTCACCATATTGGAAGTTATTTATTGGTTTCCATAACCTCTAGCATTGATTGATTGAACTAGATTGTAAAGCATTTTAAATGTGCGTTAAGTTTTGGTTTTAACTACTTCCTAACTTTGTATTAGGCATGCACCGTTGCTATCGAAATAAGGTAAAAGGATTTAATAATCAAATAGCGCGAGACCCAAAAAAAAAAAAGCAAAATAACTTACCATCAGCCAGGAACAACGCACAATATCCTCCGAGTCCCATTGTTTGTTTCTGAATCAATCAATAAGCTCCTAATACACGTCCGTAGCGAAACAACACAAATGCAAGAAACGTTCCTGTTTTAATAGTCCTTTCTTGTTTGATCGGCGGCATTTTTCAAAGCGATTAAATCTGGTACGAGTGCGCGGGAGCACGTATTCATGCTGTAATGGTATTGAGTGGTTTGTATGGAGGTACCGGCTCATTGTAATGTTGTTCGTGTGCTTAACGAGATTCTGACTCGGTTTGTGCCATTAGAGGATACGTGGAGATTAGTATGTGGCAATAAATAATGCAGAGCTTGTCTACTTATTGCTGGTTCTAATTTAGTTGGATTAGGCGGCGAGCATAAAAAAGCTTCTGCACTTATGTTTATAGCAACCAAAGGGACAACTCCAGATTAGAAAAGTAAGGAAGCAATCTCATAATTTCTTGTAAATTTATATAATTGTAATCTTTTTAAAAGAAACCGCCGCCGCAGCTTGGCCTATCTGCTGACCTAGAGTCGGGGTTTTCGGAAAGATACACAGTATCGGTATCAGTAAATCCCGAGATTTGTCGTCGAACCGTACGACGTGCCGCTGTTTGGGGTTCCACAATCAAACCGTGTTACAGGCGGCTTTTTACATCCACATTTGTAATACTTACACAGCCAAGTACACACGCGTGCCTTTGCTCGAAGCATCTAAACACGAGAGATAAAAGAAACGGCACTAGCGGTAACATTAAAGACTGAAACACCAGATACAGGAACAGTAGCTTTAGATAATAAAATTCTGTTAACAATATAGCGGCAGAAAACATAAGTTATCAAAAAATCCTCTTATCATTTAAGCTAAAGATGATTAATTATAACGGACAAGCGAACGGCACAGAAACACCGCAGCGCAATGATAACGTTTAGTAAAGACTAAAAAGATTTTTATCGTAATCGGGTGGTCGGTAATACTTGGATCAGAAGACTCGGCTTTTGTGGTTTTGTGTGATACGAAAACGCAGTGCCGACAAAGACTCTGTGCTCTTTGAAAGTGGCGAGATTGTATGCCTACATTAAGATTTCTGCTGCCCCCTTGACAAACGTCTTTTACGAAGCTTTGTAGATAGTCCAGGGAGTTGGGAAATATAAAGGAGACTTGACCATGTGTATTCTTTTTCAGTAATTTCTCTTGGTACCTACACTTATGCCTAAGCTATATATTAAATCGCTCTTTACTCGCCTGAACCCTAATTGTGTAATATACTAATCAGAAGCATTTTGAAGGATATTGCAAATCCATTGCTTCATATCTTCGAAAATGATATCTGCTCAACAACATAAATAACGCAATGAAACTTTTTGAACTGTCAAAATGAAAGTCATTCCTGCAATAATCCGCATTAATCCTCTGAAATAACACCACATTCCTTTCCATATAATCTTTTATAGTCTGTTTAATCAATAAGGTACCAACCCATTTCTTCTTCTTCAAGTAAATAAGTACCTAGTCAGAAACATCAATACTTTTCATAAATATGCGTTTTTTTTCCATTTTATTTAATTCTCCTCCTTTTCCAAGAATGGTTTTATCGAATGACGGAGAACAATGAGCCAATCATCACTTATCAAGCTGAAATATGGAGACATACTTAAAAATATTTTACTGGTTGTATAAATAAACTTTTGGGCATAAATCACTTGGCCCGACCGACTTGTCGGCTGTAATAAATTCGTGATCGGTAAAAACTGGACGGTTTATTATATCATGATAATGACACTGTCGTTACGGCCTCACATGAAAACCAATATGCTGAGTATTTATTTTAATAAGTTTTCTTGGACCTTCTTCTGGGATATGTATCTGCATTTCTGAATTTGCCGACGCATAATTCATTTCATCTAGCCATTAGTTTGTGCGCTTCAAAATGTTTATGTTTTGCGAATATAATTTATTAGTCTTTCACGACTTAGCCGCGAGAGCGTCTATCTGATGTATGGTTTCTATGTTTGTCCGCTATCTGTTTATCTCGGCTGTGGATATATTTTAAAATCCTCTTACATTTATTTTTATCGCCATTATGCGAAGTGCGACCGAAGTGCCACGCGGCCCGATTCTCAGGCATATTGCAGTTTCAATCATGCCACGAGTATTGTGCTTTTATTTTATTATTTCCATTCCGCTTCCATTATGGCGGCCGAAAGAAATGCTCGACCATTATTCGAGCCGTTAAATACGACACCTTTCCTCCTCGCACGCTCGTATTTCAATTTTAAATCGGCCCTTTTAAACGCCTTATTAATGCAAGCCTTTTTTCCCGCCGTATGTTTGTGTAGGTGTTCGCTTTGAGAGCAGCTTTGGTGGAAATTGGAATGTTATTCACATCTATAAAGAGCACTTGAGAAAAAGAATTCGGTATCCGCTAACCTCTACGCCACTGATGTTGTTTACTAAAGGTTTTGTTTTTCTTTTTGTTACAGGGACATGCTTCGTGGGTAACCAATCTAGTAAGTCGTTACTGGCACTGGTTATAGTTCCCGAAGCGATCTGTCTGCTGCTTGGGTCTGTATTCCTTTCATCGGGCTTCCGTGCTGTGCTTCGACGTCCAGCACCCGTGCCAGCTCCATCTGTGCTACTGAACTCGCCGCCTCAGCCTCATCAGGACCAGAGTGTACTCAGATTAGGAGCGTTTGCGGCATTGTACGCTGTGCCCTCAGCATGTATACTTGCAACGTGGGTGTACGAGTACGCATGGAGAGACGAGTGGCTCGCTGCTCCAGTGCCTTCAACAGAGCCTTCAACGCATCCAAAACCAGCATTCTGGGTGTTCCTATTTAGAATATTTGCGACACAGATTCTCGGTGTCATGGTGGCGGTGTGGATCGCGACGCCAGGTTTGAAGGCTTTGTGGAGGAGGATCGCTGGGCCGAGGAAGCCGCCGATGGCGAAGTGTCCGCCGGGTCCACCGCCCACGCCGCTGACTCTGCACTGCTACGCAACACACCCGCACACCCTGACGAGACATCCGCACAAGTATGCTACGTACAGGCCCCCACAAACGCATTCGTACAGAAAGCCCAGACACTACCATTACTCAGCCGGTGAAACTATTCTTTGACGAGCAAAATGGGTCAAAGAATATTTTCCCTAACTTTTTAAAGACGGTTCAAAGACAATTTTGAGAGGAGGAACCTCCATTGCTGCATTTATTTGTAATATTTGTGTGTATGGATGAACTAATATTCAAGTGCCATTAGTTTTGTAATTAGCTGAGGTCAGGATGACATGGCCTTTAATAATTAGCTATTTAAGTATTTATAATTGTAATTACTATTTTTATACTGTTATGAATGATCCTTAATTAATGAAGTATGGTTAGTTGTTTGCTATGTCGAAATTGTCATGCCTCGCATTTGGGTGTTGTAACTTATTAATATATATTATAGGTACGTATGTACCTTCATCGTAGGTAATGAATTAAATATACCGTTATTAAAGTACCTTTAAAAATGGAATAGGATCAATACATCACCGTGAATGTATCTGTACCTACAAAACAAAGTGGTTGTTTTTAAATTTATGAAAAAGAATACTTTTAATTAATTATAAGGCTCAGTCCGAGAAAATTGCCTATAACAGAAATAAGATAACTTTGTTTTTTGTAAATAGTTTATTTTATATAAGTGCCTACTAAACAAAATGTAAATAAGTTTAATGAGTAGGTATAATATCTACTCTGAATTGTAAATACGAATGGAAAAGAATAAAAAATTAAGTATTATTACTATACGTCCTCACCTAATTCTTACGTTTTATAAATGAATACTATCTGCTACATTTCTTTCTTTCTGGAGTTCAAGTTTGTATCTATTGTAGTAAATTAGCTAGTGAAACTCCACAAACGTGTTGGGTATCGAAATCTAAACGTGATAAAACAAAATAAAAATGATTTGGTGATTGATTTATTTTGGACGTCTACAACCGCTGTAGTGTAATTATTTTAAAAATCTGTGAAAAAAATGAGATATTTTTGTAAACATCCAATTTGTTATTGATGTTTAGACTCGTTAAACAGATCATCGAAACTTCATACAATACAAGCAGTCGTTGACTCCTAACAATGTTTTATTTATTTTATAATCGTATTAAGAAATCGATAGTCGATAACTCACACGTGTACTGCACAGACGTGATTCACGTCTGTGGAGTTACGCTAGATAATTTCAGTTGACCTTGCTTACTCAGTAAACGCATCTTCGTGAAATAACTCTTAGAATTGAAATCACAAATTACACTCATAAATAACCGACTTGTTTTTACCGTATTGTATTACATCACGCTTGTTACCCCCAAAAGGGGCAGGAAACTTCCATTTTACGCCAGTTATGTCTAGGCCGTTGTGTTACCAGATTAAAAAAATAAATAAACAAGAAATCTACAGCGAGAAAACCCACCTCCTTATTGCCAAAATAATAATTTTATAAGTATATAATGTAAATAATGACTGAAAATATTTGATTGTGAATATTAAATAAGTTCTATTTATGTAAGTGATCGAACATACCTAGTGGCTAATGAATAGGTTTACAATAAAATAATATTAAAATGCTTTTGTTTCACTTAGAACTTACTAAAGTTATCTACCAAGTGCAAGTTCACTTGGTAGATAACTTTCCTCTCAGCCGCATCATCTAGCATTTTCCCAAGTATGTTGAGGTCGGCTTCCAGTCTAAGCAGATGCAGCTGAATACCAGTATTTTACATGAAGTGACTGCCTATCTGACCTACAAAACCCTGTTACTTTCTACGATACCCCTTGGTAAGATGGCTGTCCGACTTTCGGACTTATAACGTCCATCCGTTACGATTACCAAAGATCCCCGAATGACAGCTTATTTATTAATTATTTGACATTAACTATTTGTTGGTGTTTTATTTTAAACGCGTAATTAATGTTAAATAAGAATGTACTGAGTGTTTTTATATTTTATTTTATTATTAATTTATCTCTCATTAATGTAATTCTCAACACAATTATTTTTTTTAATGAAATACAATGACTTATGGTTTCTAAGGCACCCATCCACGAACCAACTGCGACAAGCGTAGCTTAACCTGATCGATCGATCCGTGCAGCAGTTTTTACTTTGCGACAAAGCCCTTGCCATTCAGCCGCAACCATCCAAAAATCTCCGTAATAAGCAGGTGCTATGCCTATCTAAACAAATACACCTTTGAGGTTGCAGAAAAATTATGTAAATCTAATACAATTAAATAAATCTTGCTTGGCTTGGCCTAGAATGGCCTGAGCCCTGAGACAAAATACATTTCTGTTAGCGTTCACGCCAAACGCTACGCCAGAATGACATAACCTGCGGAAAGGACACGACGTAATCTTTCTAAAGGCAATGTCATTCCCGTACATTTTAGCGTAGCGTTTGGCGTGAACGCTAACAGAAATGTCTTTTGTCTAGGCCTGCTGGTACCTAGACGAACTGGAAATTCAGAAAGCTGCTAATGGCTGCTACTATTCTACAGTGCTACAAGAATCATTTTCTTTTGGCACTTGACAGGCGGGCGCAGTTGGTAAACATTTGTGTTTGTGAAATTATCACAGATGTTAGTTCGCAAGATGATGCTTGTACTTGAGGTCTAACTTAATGTTAGGTTTGACGTTACCCTGCGGGTCTTGGTACCTCTGACGTGAATGCTTTTTTATTTATGTAAGTATACACCGTGAAATTTAAATGGTTGTTTTCCCGCGGCAGAACAACGTGCCTTATGGAGTGCTTTCGAAGCATAGAGTAAAAGTAAAAAAAAATGGATTTTTTTGTTTTAAAATAATAAAAGAAAAATTCATCAACTCGATAAAACACTACTCAATAGTAACACTAGGGGTCACTTGTAGGTACTACTCGAATCGCACGCACCTCCGACAAAGGGAACAACGATGCATAAATGTTCAAAGCAAAATAAACTCTCGCACGTGGTGATTTTTCACAATGGTTAATCTGCCATTTTTTGTTTCTAATATTTTATTTGTTTATAAAACGATTGACGACCAAGACAAAACTATTTCGCTGCGGGAAAATCACCATTAAAATTTATTCATAGTATAGACACTAGCGATGGGCGTTGAATCAACGAACTAGTTGAATCAACCGTTGATCTCCTGCCAACGTATTAACGTTAAACTGTTTATGAATCAACTAGTTGAATTTGTCAACGATGTTTATGGATATAATTCTTTTAATAATCAACTAACCTAACCTAACGAACTGAGCAAAAAACTTACGTTAAAATTCCATCATAGATTCCGAGCGACGGTCATGTCGTAAAATTTGAACTCTAAATAACGTATGTACACACTGCTACACATCAAGCTATATTTTTCCAGTTTACGCTGACCTCGCACTGTACGGAAATCCTATACAATCCACGATCAGCTTAAACTGGAAAAGTATAGCTTGATGTGTAGCCGTGTGTACACAAGAGTTGATTTTTGAAATATTTATTTTAAGAAAAATTATACCAATATAAGAATCGTTGCACATCGCAGCGTTGAATAAAAACTGTTCAATTAATGAACGGTTAACGTTAGTCGACATTAGTTGCACGTTAACTCGTTGACAAATTTAACTAGTTGATCAACTAGTTGACGAACATAAATCAACGTTGACGGAAAAACCATCAACGACCCATCACTAATAGAGACCTAGTACTAGCCAGTGCACCTTACGCCTGATGTGCAGGTAATCAGCACTTTCGTTATAAACTTTTTAACGCATCGGTGTTGTGGAGTTTTAAACCTAACTAGATGGACAAAATAAACTTCGCTGTGCGAATTAGCTGTTGGAATCAGATATTGCCTAGTGATTCCAAGGTTGCAGGCTGTTTAAGTCTGCAATCTACGAGAGTGTAGAAAAATGTACTTTTAAATCTCCTTTATGATTTCTAGATAAACCATTCTATTTTTTTGGCATTTTGGATATTTTTAATCTTTAATGACAATTTTTAACCCTGTTAACACTGGTTTGTCATGTCAAAAAGCGTTTCGATATTTAACATTACGTAATTTTAGCATTTGTTTTGGTTGTCTTTTTAAACGATATAACACTAACACCTTATAACACAAATATCTATCTCAGTCGCACTCAGTAACGATATGCTAAAGAACGCACGATTTTCTTGATCAGTTGACAGATAGATGGTAACCAATCTGAAATCGCTGGCTTTATTTTTGAAAACCTGGTGTTCTCCTAAATATTTCTATGTTATATCGACCAAACGAGTAATTTTTATAATGACCTCTTTTACTCAGATTTCTCGATTGAGCAATTACTTCGTAGGAAGTTATAAAAGTATTCTACATGGGAGGTAAGATTGAGGTTAAGATGACGCTTGGGTTATTGTTTATTTTAGAAATCTATAGCTGTCTTTATTTTTATTTATTATTGAGATTTCTGAGTAAAAGTATTTACTTTACGTAAAACTTAAACGTTATGTACTTTAAAAGTTACGAATCTAAGTGAACCTTTCACTTTTATAGAACAAACTGGCTGGCCCCTGTACAGGCATGCAACTACACGAAGAAGTCTGCAGAGGAGAGGCTGGGCTTAGAAAAGCCGAAGCGGCCTCTGACTCCATTTTTCAAATTCATGACACAGATGAGGCCAGCACTCTTGGCTAAAAACCCTGGTATTTCGTCCAAAGAGGCCATTTCCTGGACATCTAAACATTGGCAGCAGTTGGATTTAGAGGTAGGGTAGAATCTGGCTAAGGAGCCATAAAGAATCTTTGTCAAAACAGAAACTTGTATTCTCTGAAGGCCTAGGCAGATGTCTAATTGATGCCTTGTTATTAGCAATTAATGTTAAAGTCCTATATAATAGGAGGCTAGCCATTAACTACACACAAATCGAGACTTAGGACTACTACACAGAAATTCCTGATAAAAGAAAACCCCTATACCACTGTCTGATTTGAGAATCTAACCCAGGATCCTTTTTTCAGCAGTTGCACTTGCAACCACTAGACCAACTTCGATAATAGTAATAATTCATTTTCAGACAAATGCCATTACATTAATAAACAATACTCAAAACAAATAAAATTAAAATACACACACATAATTATGTTGTTCAAATCAAATACAAAATACCTGAGCAAAATACATACAAATGTACTTCAAATCCTACTATTATAAATGTGAAAGTTTGTATGTTTATATGTTTGTTACTCAATCACGCAAAAACGGCTGAATGAATTTGAATGACATTTGGCACACAGATAGTTTATAACCTGGATTAACACGGTACTATTTATCCTATAGAGGTTGGACCAGGGTGTAAAGTTCACTCATACTCTATGGAAAAGGGAGGATCCTCTGACCAGATGGGTGTTGTGTCTGGTGGGCAACTGCCCGACAGTTGATGTTGGGATGTTGTATATATACGAGTCGCGCGATAAACACTGATTGCACTATGTAGGATTTGTCAAGTCTTCGATGAGAAGTTCGCTTGTGGCATTGTAGATGGAGCCACAATCCCATTAGTACATTCCTACGGGATAATTTTCGACCACCGCGCGGACGAAGCCGCTGGCAAAAGCTAGTCAAATATAAAATACACACAATGGTCATTCAAAACAAAATAAAATACAAACATACTTAATATAATAATCAATTAAGTTAATCGGCTTTTCTTTTTGCAGACCAAAACTCAGATGGGAAAGGAATATGAGAAGGATTTGGAAGACTATAAGAAGATCAAGGCAATGTACGAGTCTTCACTCACAGATCAGCAAAAAGAAGACATTAAAAGGGTGAAACTAGAATTGGCTGAGGCTAAAGAAAAAAGAAAATTAAAGGCTGTAAGTATTAATGATATCAACCTAACATGGGACATCATTACAGGACAAAGGCCTCTTCTCATTTAGAGAAGATACGAGCATTGATCACCACGCTTGCTCAAAACAGATTGTCGATTTCAGACTTATAATAACAATTCGCAAAAGTACTATTGTTTATTTGTTGTGTGCTTTAATTTTAATTGTTTTTTTTTTGGGTGGAAAATCATCAAATAACTACTTCCGTTCTGGGCGGAGCGGGAGGGCATGTCAGACTTTTACTGACTAAAACCCACCCGTATTCCTTCAGTTGCCTGTGTCCCAGGGGCCAGGAGTCACAGTATTTCTTTCGAACAACCCGCACCTGTGAAACTTTGCTATCGCATTAAGTTAAGGCCTTTAAGGATAATTTTAAGGCCTTTAAATAAATAAATTTATTATTTATTTAGTTAGTCCAGGGTTTCTCATGTTTTTCCTTAAACAATGTCAATAATTGCCAAGATATACTCAGAAAGTACACATGACAGTGTTACACTTGACAGTGTACATTCGATGTTTTACACATTATGGAATGCAATAAAGTATTTGAGTATTGAGTATTGAATTTAAAAAATCCATATTGGTACTTGCCTTGTGAAGTCACCAAAGGAGATAAGCAACCAGGGTCGTTGGATATAGTTGAAGTTTAGTAACAAACCTGTCGATGTTTTTTTCATAAAATTTTATTTCATAAATGAACTGTTAGTTTTCCATTAGTTACATTAAATTTTATTCTATAACATCCATCGGTTTCTTACTAAACTTGAACTATATTCAACGACCCTGGTTACTAAACTCTTTACAAGTATTAATATATGTAAGCGAAATTCAAAAGCGATCTTCTCATATATAAATACTGCAACCTTGAGATAACCTAGGTATTTCATTAAAGTGTGGGTTCCAAAATATTATTTTCATAATAACATAAAATTACAAGAGGAGTAAATCACATTTAAAAGTTGGTTAGCGTTTGCATATTAGTGCTCGTGACTGTACTTGTAGTAATAATGATACTTATAGAAATTCCGCAACAATTTTTTCTTGAATTTCTTTGATTTGCCCTATGGGAACTCAATGAAGTTTATTTTCACAATATTTCTAAAGCTCATCATGTCGAGAATTTTTCTTAACAGTACTTTAAAAAAATGTCTTATAATGTTTATTTCTAATTTTACAGGAATACAAAGAGCTTGGACGTCCGAAAAAGCCAATGTCTTCATATTTCCTCTTCATACAATCTAGAAAGGAAGGATTTAAAGGTAAATCCTTGAAGCAATTCCAAGAAGAAGTGAAGAAAGAATGGCTTAAACTAACTGCTACTGAAAAAGCTAATTTGGAAAAAGAGGCTGCAGACCTAATGGTTAAATACAGGTACGTTTTTTCAAAACAGTCTCCTGTATGACAGTGCAAAATACACCAAAAATTCACCACTTATAATAATTAGGTCCTTACATAATGAAAGAAACGACCTGCAGGCCTAGACAAAACATATTTCTGTTAGCGTTCACGCCAAACGTTACGCCAAAATGTACGGGAATGACATTACCTGCGGAAAGGACACGGGACCGGTGTACTGGGTCGAACTAGGTCTTGTTTTAGATTTTTAGGATAGTCTAGACACTTCAGCATAGGATTTGGAAACTGGAGCGAAAACCTGAGTTGCTTCCGCATAAAAGACATATTTTTCGGCCATAAGGGCTTTTATGCCCTTCTGCCGACCCAATTCAGGACAAGATTTATCATTAGCATAGTGATTGCCAGAACAAGATACACAGATAGCACAATCAGTACGAATTTGGCATCCATCACCACATCACCGTCTTGACCACATTTATAGCAGCGGGGTTGTGAGCGGCATACTGTACGTGTGTGACCGAAACGACAACAGTTGAAACATTGAATGGTTGGGTACATGTATCTCTCGACTGACAGGGCAGAGTAAAAACAATAGACACGTTTAGGCAAGACTTGCCCATCAAAAGTCAGAACAACTGTTTGAGTGGGTTTCCACTCTGTCACACCCAGAGAAGAGACCTTTCGACTCATTCTCCTTGCTTTAATAACGGGGCCGCATCCAACAGGAACCTTGATATTTTCTATAAGCTCATCCTCTGTCTGTCCACTCGGTTGGTACATCCCTAACGAGACCCAAGCGAGTAATATTAAACTGTGGAATTGTAGCTATGAAGTTATTTTGGGCTAATGAGCGACTTATCAAGAAGCTGTTTGCATCTTGGTGTGACTTAAACTCAACTGAAATCCGGTTCCGTCCTAGTCGTTTAACACTACCTAGGAGGATGTTACTGTAATTATTTTGAGTCAAGAACATTCCAAATTTAATTGGGTGCAGAACAGTACCAGGTGTGTCGCCGTCTTTTAAAGATACGTGAACAACTTATGGCGGATTATCCGTAATTGTGTAAGCCTACCTGCCAATTTCTTTTTTGGAGGGTTTATTAAAGTAGTCGGGGAAGAAGTGACCATTCTTTTCCGACTTGCAGATTCAAAATACATTGAATTATTTGACAAATTGTCATCGGGGAGAGAAACTGTTAATACTGGAGTGTAGTCAAAGGGATCAGGAGGGTCAGGGGGTTTTTTGGTATCCATGGTGGATGCGGGGTAAAATCTTTAAAATATATAGAGTAGGTGTTAAAACAAACCATATGCTAAAACACAAACACAAAGAATAGTTTCAATTGAAGTTCACACTTGAAGAATTCACTAAAATCGAATGAATTCGTAACACAAACAAAAGCACGTATTGCCTTCACCACTACCCACGAGCAAAAAAAAACAACATGAACCTTAAACTTATGTCATAAAGTTGAAAATCTATAAAAGAAATTTGACAGATTGGGGTAGCTTGATGTGCTGCCGTCTATACATACTTTGACAGATTAAATATTATCATTTCATTTTTTTTTACTTATTTAAAGAAACGAAGTACCTACCCCACACAAAACAATGCATACATAAGCGATAGCAGCAATCGCGGTTGATTTGCTGTAATTTTTTGAAGAGTTCCGTTGTCTGTCTCCGAACATCATCATCAGATCTAAATATATGAAATTTAAATGGGACCATTTCGGAATAAACCCTTTTCGAACAATTTTTTTTTTTTAAATCTGCCTAAGACGGACTTGGAGTTATGTACGAATATACATACAAATAAAAAATAATATAAACATTTCGAATTGATAACCTCCTTCTTTTCAAAGTCTGTAATCGTTTTTATTTGCCCGTATAAAACGCCAATTTCTTATGTAAGGACCTAATATTATTGTACTAACTTCTGAACGCGGCTACACCCGCGTGAAATATTTAGACCCACGGCGTCGCATCGGATCGCATCATGCCCGCGCTTTTACTTACATCCTTTTCGCTAAGCGTTCTTTCCGACTCTTTCTTTTTGCACGACCCTGGTTCTAACGTGATGTTAAATAGCCTATAGCTATAGCCTAGTATATCAAGAATAGTAAAAAGGCGTTTCAAAGATGCGTTCAAACAAAAAAACAAACTGTTCGGATTTTTGTATTGAAAGATTATTATTGGAAATTTGTTTAGTAAACATTGGGACACATTTTGAACTTGAATAAAATTGGGAGAGGTTTGGGTCCCTAGTCGGCCTAGACCAATGAAAAGCAAGAAGCCGTCAGATTGTTGCCTTTATTCTACTAACTTCTCGTGTTTGCTTTCAGGAAAGAATTAGACGCATGGGAACTTAAAATGATATCAATAGGACGCACGGATCTTGTCCGCAGCAAACCTTTACGAGAGAAGAAGCCGAAGGCAGTTGTAAAGAAACAATAGGAACTCGGGTGCTCTGACGAACCAGCTGACTTTTACCCTCAAACTAGCCATAAGGATATAATTGTACAAAGTATTGATAAGCATACTTCCACTAGTCCAAAAGTGTCGAATAAAGAAAGCATAGTTCCTCAAAGTGTTATTTCTTCAGAGTCAGATCGTCGGAGCACGGGTGATGTAGCCACTCTAGCTAAAGAGTCAGTACAAAGTGGCCAACCGAATCAAAGTAAGAATAAGAATATCTTCAGTAGTATTAAAAACTTTTTTAATCGTTAAGTTTAGTTTTGTAGATCTTGACTTCACATCATGCATTTGTTGTAATGTTATTTTTTTCAGTTTTATTAGTTTCATAATAGAATATAGTTTATGACTGCATAATTATGTTTTTGATTTTCTTTTGTTCCCATTCTCACCTCATTGACAGAAGCGCCATTCTCACCTCATTGACAGAAGCGCTATTCTCACCTCATTGACAGAAGCGCCATTCTCACCTCATTGACAGAAGCGCCATTCTCACCTCATTGACAGTAGCGCCATTCTCATCTCATTGACAGAAGCGCCACTCTCACCTCATTGAGAGAAGCGCCACCAAATGAGGTCAGCGCAGACAGAGCACTGCTCCGTCTGAACTGAGCATTATGGTAAATTAATACATACTGTAATTATTTTGTTGATGAATGCTTATTGTGCTCATCTCATATTCACATTATTTACTTTTACTTTTTAGTTGTGCATAAACTGAAAAAGAAAGTTTATTAAAACAATCAACATCATTATTTAGACTGCACCCTATAGGAATTATGACTAAAACTACTAGTAAATAATGAAATGGACATTTTTCAGCCTATTTTCAACGCCTATGGAGGAAACACTGAAAGAAAAACAAAATACCATTCATAACCATTTTTTAATTCAAAGATGTTACAAAATATAATTAAACTTTTATTTATTTATAGTTGTTTGACCTTTATTTACAATATGAATTAAGCTGATACACTAAATTATTCACAAGTATTGTATCTAGTTCGAGGTACAAATTGAGATATTAACAACTAGATATAACTATTTTATAAAATTTTCTATGCATGTCTATTTCATTTGCATGCAAGTGCCGTATTTTAAATTACAAAAAAAATAAGTGAAATGAAGAGAACAATGTCATGTTATTTTAACAAGAGCAGTAATAGAGGGAAGACATTTTGTAGCAATTTACCTAGTGGGGAGTGGCAACTGACAAATCATAATGTTCAAAGACATCATGTTTACAGTCTAAGGCCTATAGCAACGTTTATTTACAGCCTGTTGTAATTAAGCTAACAATGAAATCTTTGAAGACAGAAGTTTTGTAGACCAAAGAAAAAACTGCATTTAAATCTTTGGAATTACCATACCAGCTTAATTTCGAATTGTAGTTAAAAAAATAAGTATTCCATTACCAAAAAAAAACATTTTTAATTTAAAAGTATTAGGTTGAGGATATTATATTACGATTTAACAATTAAGTAACTAATATTGCTTTTAATTACATTGGGGTCAGTTGTATTGGGTAAATAGTGATATATCTACTTACCTAACTTTTATATTTTTGAATAAATTGATATAAAAAGATTAAGGCAGTGTTAAAATTAAAAAGGTTAAAAGTATTAATACCAATTAAATAATAAACAAAAATATCTACAAAAGGGTCTACAAGTCACAGACTGCCATACATGAAAAGTTTTAACAACTTTGGATAAATATAGTATTAAATTTCAAGATTACAAAATATACTCACAAGTCCAGGCCATTGAAATTGGTTATACAGGCCATTATAATTTAAAGGATTATATTCCTTTATCAAAATACTATATTTTACAAATATAAAGCTTGAAAATAGATTACTAATTTGGCATTCACAAGTATCTAATAGATATTTGTTGCTTTCGAATGATTTACATTTATAAATACAATTTAAATGCAAGAGAGTAATAGAATAATCTAACAAAATGAATGCACCGAGCAAAAATAAAATATATTATTAACGTAACTAAAACTTGTTTGTGTTGCTATATACAAAATTGATTCTAATTTAAAACTAAAAATGGCAATATGTGACTAAAACGCACACATGTCACATCTCACTTATTAATAAAGGCACAAGCAATCAAAATATTATGTATGGAACGCTGTGGAGCACCTTCAAAATTCAACATTACAGTCAACATACACAACACTTGAGAATTTACCAAACTTGAGTTGAATTTCGAACACTACCCCAATTTATTCTAGCCAGCTATTGTTAGAAATTGCTCAGTCAATTTAATGCCCTCAGCTTAGGTGCAAATGAAGTAATTACTATGTAATTAAAACATCCTTCAAGGTGATCAGTAGTGATTGTATGCAAATTGTGGTAAATAGAAAAATACAAATGTCACATGATATTACCCCCATACATTGTGTCAAGTAAATAAGCTTCTGCACTCTATGAGAAGACACAATTTGCAAGAGTTGCAATGCATTGGCAAATTTAGAACTACTTCTTTGTGACGGAAACCATATCAATTTTGTTATAGCATAGATGAGTATTGGTAAGAAAAAGTAAGTACCTTCAAATGTGACCAATGACAAACTGTACAGTAATTGAATTAGAAGCGATAACAAAACTACGTCGTATTCGTTATTAGTAAGTTTCTCCCAGGGGGATGGCGTTGATGCAAGTTCTGGTGCCGCCGATGTTACAAAAGGTGCCAAATCACTGGGTACCTCTCCATCGCCCGCCGCGATGTCATGATCGAGTGATGATAACAACTCAAAAGAATCAGGTTCAGTGATGATCGCACCATTGTTAAGTGAAGTCTTACTACTGCTACTATCCGGACGAAGTGAAATCTCCGGAATTGGATCAGGAATAATCTTTCTGACCGGAGATTCTGAAAAGGAAATAATGTGATCAGCAAAGCCTAGCTCACGTATGCAATGATGTGTCACCATGATAGAAGTAATTGTAATACCTCTAGGACTCTCGTCCCCAGATTTCCCGGATATAAGTTGGAGTCTAGTGTGAGAATTTTCTAATATTCTCTTTCTGCGAGCTTCGCGACGAGCTGCTGCTGCATCAGCCATGTTGACATTAATCAAATGAGTGACATTTCATTTATTATTGCCAGATTTGCCAGTGCCAGCATATTTTTTGGAAACCGAAAGCCGTTTTTTAATTATTACATTTTTCTAATTACCAAAATGATCTACTTCCTTCCAATTCATTTAGATTTTCTAAGAATATTAGATGGTTTAATATTGTTTTATCGATTTATTATTTGTCATTATCTTAAGTAATGCTAGGTACAGACGCAGCGACGCTGACGATTGCGAAATATCATGTGTAGTAACAGATTTTCCTTAAGGCCGAAGAGAACCAGGTTTGGGCGGCCAACCTGCACCTGCGGATGGCAATATAGTTTTTTTTTTAAGGTTGGGAAATCTTCAAATCACTTCTCCCGCTCTGGGCGGAGCGGGAGGGCGTATCAGACTTTTACTAACTTAAACCCACCTGTGTTTTGCCTCTGTGCTGGGGGCCACGGAATCTCTTTCAAACAACCCGCACCCCTGGCAGGCATCGGTCCTTGCGGACCGCATCAATTGTTGCTGACATCTCTGACGGCGCGCGTGTAACACAACGCGCCGTCGACCTGGGCATTTTTTTTTTGTTTAACGTGGAGAAATGCCTACTGCGCTACCTCGGGAAGATAGCGCTGTTATGTGGGACTGTAACCAACTAAAACTCCACGGTGTCCTCCAGTGCCGCGCAAGCCATCCGCGAACCCGCCGCGGCTGTCCGTCACCGGACCCTCCTCGGAGGGGGATAACCCCTATCACCGGCGCACCAGGACACATGGCACGCCATGACCACCCCAGGAACCAAATAGCATAAGGGTCCCTCCCAGACAACCCTGTGTCAGGCACCCTTGGTCCCCCTGTGACGGGTCAGCACAGTGGCCCCGCCGCCTACCACTTTCCGGCCGCAGGGAATAGGGAGAGCGGCCAACACTATACCAACACTCCTCCTCCCCTGCGGCCCCACCGCGTCCGCCATCAAACGGTGGCGGCCCCGTCCAGGCCACCGAAGGGAAGAGCGCTACTTAGAAGTACACGCACTTCTCCTCCGCCGCAGCCTGTAACCCTCAGCCGCGATGCCTCCCATTCGACATCGCGGCCCGCCTCAGCTGCGATGCACCTCACCGCCAGGCGCGGTCGTAGCCAAAGACTTTGGGGGGGTCACAGACAAAGATTACTTACATAATAAAAAAATATTTATTGTATTCTCGAAAAAATACTATTTTAAGCTTCACGTTTACGGCTTTGAGGGGGTCATGACCCCTAGGACTCTCTCGGACCGCGCCTGCTCACCGCAACCTACTTTTTGGCCGCTACGTCGTCGGCTTGGAGGCAAAAGCCCTGACGAGTAGCCCCACCTTGGGGTTCCTCTTCGCTTCACCGTGGGAGGGTGACCACGGCTACTGAGCCCTTACGACCAGTATGCGGGGTGGCAGGACTGAGAGGGGGGGGGGGTGCGATCCTACCCTACTCAAACTCTCACTTTAGTTTACATCAGCAAGCGTTGTGAGTGAACTTTGTTATACCTTACGACCCGGAACTGTTATAAGTATTACGATCTTTTCCTGCTTTTATCTGAATTACCTTGGTTTGGACATATTTACGTCGAATATAATAATAAATAAATCATTTATTTTGGACCAAACAAGTGTATGTAGAGACGCCAGTACATCAAGCTATCCCAAACTGACAAATTCTCCCAGTTGAACATGAACCTAACTCCTTTGAAATAAAGTTGAAAAACTATCAAAGAAATTTGACAGATTGGGGTAGCCCGATGTGCTGGCGTCTGTATATTTCATAAGCCTACCAAACTGCCTAACAGTTTATCGGCAGGATGATTATCGATTATTGATCATCGCGGTTTAAGGGACAGCTTCGACGTGTTTTATAAGGAATTTTTCAGTTTTTGTATGGAGAATATGAAAAATTTTACCCTAAATGTTGAGTTTTGATAGTTAAGTTGTGTCACTTTAGTCAATTTCAGAATGGGAAATCATAGGAATAAATAAAATGTTGGTGATTTTTAGTGTATTAAAGAGGCATCTAAATTACACTAAAAATCACCAAAATTTGTGTTGTGACCTTATGACAAGAGAATTGGCACCATTATCTGAGTATGGAACAAGTAAGTTTGCTACGATGATAGGATGATAGTGTAAGCACCTAAAATATACAGAAATCTTTTCGTCTCATAAAAGACGTTCATACTCACAGATATCCTAAGTTCAGACTGGTTGGCTCTAGTGTATTATGGATATACGACCATTGTCACGTAAATGAAATTTTGAATTCACTTAATTCAAAATTTCATTTACGTGACAATGGTCGTATATCCATAATACAAATCTATGGCCTCGACAGAAAAGAAAGAGAAAAACAATTCATAGGATATAGTTAAAAAGTGCTTTTGGAAAAATAGAACATTGGAATAGATGGCTCTGATGTCGAGTATTGTGTTTGAAACTGATTCACTTTGCAGCGTACTTATTAGACCAAGTCCAAAGATCTGAACTTAATGAAAGTCAAGAAATCGACGCTATGGAGTTCTTAAGCAAAGTAGGACAAATTATATAGGTCCGTAGTAAAAAAAGAAATAGACTCACGATAGAAAGGGCAGCAAAACTGACATATATAATATAAAATTGGAATTTTTTGCACAAGCACGTAACCACGTGCTTGTACAACAAATTCCAATTTTTTAAGTGATAACTCTGAGGACTGTGTGCTTGTTTCACTACCAATACATATAGAATCCCGGAGATATTATAACAAAACCACACCACCACGTACAAATAGCCCAGAACTATCTACGTCCGACATTAACAATTTCTAATTTGTAGATTGTGACCGTATTTCCGATGCAAATGACGATGATGATTAAGTACGGTTACTATTATTATCTATTTGTTGTAATTTTTCTAGTAAATAATAAAAGAATATGATTTTGTGTTCAGGCTGTTATTTTTGACAAGCTAGCCCACACCACCCACCCCCACCACCCCACTAATGTATAATTAACAATACCCATTTTCACCCTGTAAAATGAGTGATAATGGGTTAAAACCGGGCTAAAACCCAAATCACTGGGTTATGTAACCCAAATGGGAAGAATGGGTTTTAACCCACTACCCATCTATGAACACAACGCGCCGTTGACCCGGGCTTGGTTCTTACCGGACGGATTTTTGTTTTGGGCGGGAAATCATCAAATAACTTCTCCCGCTCTGGGTGTAGCGGGAGGGCGTGTCAGACTTACCTAAAACCCACCCGTGTTCCCGCAGTTGCCTGTGTGCCAGGGGCCGCGGTATCTCTTTCGATCAACCCGCACCCCTGGTCTTACCGGACGGTGAGTTATCTATTACTTGTCGTCCGCAAGCCCGTGCCTAAGGTGGCCGGGAATCGGCCTGCGATTTCCGAGACCCAGGGCGTCTCCTGCGGCGACTAGGGCCTTATTAAACTCAATTTCAGACTTAGGTCTACATTTTTATTCATCGTACTATTTCTGGACAAAAAATCCAGCCCATTCGAGGCGGGATGCTAAAATCTTAGCGCTCGCTTCGCTAGCATCATACATTCTCATAATTGATAAGTTTAATTTCTGCATAAGTTGACAAAGTTACTCCTTGTATGAATGGACAAACGAAAACTTACCAAATTTGAGGTGAACTGCAATAAGATTCGAGCTCGCTTCATGGAACAAACTCAAACTCAAACTCAAAGCATTTATTTCAATTAAACCATTTACAGGCACTTTTGAATTGTCAAAAAGTCGATCAGTTGGAAAGTTGAAGCTAGTTGCCCATTCCAAAACGTAGATCTCTATGGAGAAGAACGGGCAAGAAACTCCACGGACACTCTTTTAAAATCAAGTTGAAATATTACAAAATCTTGGGAACATTATTCTTGTTGCTTCTGTATGTGAGAACAATGTAAAAAATGTAATTATAAACAATTCTAAGTACAAGATAAAAATAAGCCCTGGAAGTTAGGAGATGACCAGTCTCAACCCAAAGCGCCCGTTCACGAACTTGACGCGTGGATCAGCACCATCCAGCTCAACCATTTTGTAGGGAACCGAATGATCCAACACACGCGCCACCATCAGTGAGACATTTATGTGACCATGACACACTCTCAACTGCCATGCTTTTTCAAGTCAACGTACATCATAACAACACAATAAACGGATGCATGGTACTCACATTTACAAAATTCAAACAAAATGCTTCTAAATTATACAAAACTATAGTTTGCAATCTATTTGAAATATTAATAAAATTTGATTTCCTAAAAGAAAGAAAAAACATTTAATTTAAATTGACGTATTTATAGTAACTAACACTTGGTTCAGCAAAAATAAAACATTCGTAATGTCACAAAAATTAAAATAATAAGAACAAAAATGTTCGTAATGTCATAAAAAAGGGAAGCTTCTCTTTCAAATATTAAAATTTTAACTAGTATGCCCAGGTGGCTGTGGAGCAGGACCAGCATTAAGCCAAGCATTTTTATCGACGATATAATCATCCTTATAATATGCTTGTCTACATAGTGTGCGTTTAATGCATGATTTAAATTTCTTTTCATTTAGTTCAAGAATATCGACTGGTATTTTATTATAACATTTTACACAGTACCCCATCAAAGAAGTGTGTGAAGAACAGAAAATATACGCAAATATTTATATTAATACATATATCATCAATATTCAATATCAATACATGTAACAATGTAACAGATCGCTGTCTGTACATGAAAGATATATGAGAAAAAAATATTATTGGGACCTTTATCAACGCAAATAGCACCCAAAACAATGATTGTTAGAATTTTTGGCTGTTTTTCTGTTTATCTGTTTGTCTGTGCGTTTGTGCACGCTAATCTCAGAAACGGCTTATCCGATTTAGATTTGAGTTGACTAATATATTTTAGTAAGCTTCACTTAACATTTAGTGTTTGTTTTATGTCAATCGGTTTATAAATAAAAAAAGTTGTGCCAATTTAAAGAATCACTTCGAACATTTGTTAAACTATCTATCTATCTAATCTATCTAATCTATATGGTATAGGTAAATATACATTTTGTTAATCAGCTTTTTAAACATTTTATGCCTTCGAATTACCAGGTTGTCATAACTCGGTAGGAGCACACCTAACATAGGTGTGTCGGCTAGAAAACGCTTAATGCTTTCGAAGTACCAGGTTATCATATCTCAGTAGGACCTAACATAGGTGTGTCAGCTAGAAAACGTTTTATGCCTTCGAAGTACCAGTTTTTCATAACTTGGTAGGAGATTATGCACTATGAGTCAAGATGTTTTGCTAATAGGTTAACACAACTTATTGATTCTGAGGCGGTACGAAGTTCGCTGGGGCAGTTAGTAAATACATATAAAACGTAAACGCTGCAAAATTGCAAATCAGCATACAGGACAGGAGAGCGGCTACAACTAAACAGCCTAGGGTAGCCACTAGCCAAGACTGCTAGTCCGCGTCTGTGCACACATAGATTTTGAAATCGATAGTGATTAATCTGCTGTCAAAATATCTGTATGGACGTGAGATTTTGAAATAACCAGAAATTAACCGGCGACAAAAGTAGCTGTGTCAGCTGCGTGTGTTCTGGCATAAGAAGTTAGTTGAGAATTCACGTTAAAAACCGGTAATTGTTAATACACTGGATTGTAAAATTATTAGATTCAAAATATTTGCAAGTAGGTAATGGATTGAATTGTATCCTACATATATACTTGATAAATTTGAACCGTAAAATTTTATTTCTACTGGTTTCTGTAGTGCTATTACAACCATTAATTATTTGGCAACCGGAAGTTTGAGTGTTGTCTGTTACCAGTAACGCCAAGGACTTTTGTTTGGCGCCTTTACAGGCCGGTCGGATTTACAGATAAACTCATCAATTTAGATCAAACAAATACAAGTTTCTGTTAAATATAATGGCTGACAAAGGTGACGGAGGTAATTGTATTTAAAATCAATGTTTCTACTAGTGGTGCTGCTGTTCTTTGCTGACGCTTGAGCTTGACAGCCAGTGATTTTTTGGTTATCAAAAAAGACTTCATAGAGAATTTGTAATTTCTGTCGTTTGTAGAAACCTTTGATGATGCGGTTGAAGAGAGAGTGATCAATGAAGAGTACAAAATATGGAAGAAGAACACTCCGTTTTTGTATGATTTGGTGATGACACACGCACTGGAGTGGCCCTCGCTAACTGCCCAGTGGCTTCCAGACGTGACCCGGCCTGACGGAAAGGACTACTCAGTTCATAGGTACGGTAACCTTACTATTACCCGGTACTCTGTTAATCCTTGACTCTTGATGATACTCTTGGCACATTATTATGAGGAAAGTCATGTCAATAATACCCTTCTTATCTTCATTACTTACATCTTACAAATTCTGGTTGCATTTGCTTGTCCCAAACATTTAGAACAAAGACCTTACAACTTCTTTTGTTCTTTTTCTTTTTTGTTTTTAGTTGGGACATGGGTAGTTGACCTGTGATACTATGAGATACTCAAATGGTTGTAAACATTGAGTAAAGCAAGGCCTTATTTATCATGTAACAATGACTAGTCCATCTCCATGTACCTACGTGTTAGATTAATGTGAAAGCTCCTCTATACCCCCTCGTAATTCAAATTTTCTTGTCAATTGCAATTTGCAAGTGCCGAATTCAAATTTTCTTATCAATTGCAAATTGCAGGTCAGTGTCAAGCTGTATGTGAAACAAAATAAGATTTGACACTTTAACAAATATGGCTTTACAGAATTATAATGTTTAAAATCGTCAATACAACCCTCTAGTCTTTAATGTGTAAGTGTTACGATGGTGAATATTTTTTTCCTTTTCGGCAATTGAGTCGATGTTGACTATTCTGCCAGTGTCGCATTTCGATGGCAGCGCAGCGGCGGTCCGTCTACTTTGCACTTTGTGGTAGGTCTACAGGTTCTGTTAGTCGCTGTAAAAACAAGGACAAGGGTTAATATAACTAATATTCTAAAGTAGGGTACAGCACAAAGACATATTATTAATTAATTATTTACATAATTATATTATAATAAACATACAACCTGACACTGACACAAATAGCAAGACCTTAAGAAAATTTGTATATCCCAGGCTATCCTGGAGAAACCACCTTAAAGAAACTTTTATTTATGTAGGTTGATCTTGGGCACACACACGTCAGATGAACAGAACCACCTGCTGATCGCCAGTGTCCAGCTACCCAATGAAGATGCACAGTTTGATGCTAGTCATTATGACAATGATAAGGGAGGTATGTACTGAGAGCTATGGATTTGTATAATAACTACAATACCTCATACTTTTTGCTTTTTAAGTATCTGTTATATTTTGTGAATTCTGGAAATAGATCTGTTAAGTTAACTTATTACAATGTTGACCTATAAGTTTTAACTTCAGCCCAAATAACTAATCAACACCTGTCTAGTGTAGGACCTGCCTATACTAAAACTATCAATGGATTTGTCATATTGCTCCAGTATGTTATCGCTATGTCTTACATAAAATTAATGCATAGTAGTAGCAAAAAATGTCATGAGGAAAGTTTTGAGTATGAATGTTAATGGCTATAGAAGTAGGGGAAGACTAAAGAAACAGTGGATAGGCTGTGTGAATGATGATATGGTTTGAAAAGGGTTGACTACCGAGATGATGTAGTCATCATCTCGGTAGTTGATATCTCTATTAGTATACAGAAGTATGGAAGAAAGAGACATGTTGCACCAACCTCAAATAAATTGGGATAAGGTCAGGAGAATGATGATGAGTACCAACATTAAAGTTATTTCTTGACAAATAACTTTTCTTGATTTTATAGTTATCCAAGGGCGTAAGCATTTCAAAGCAATTAATTTTGTTGTTTTTGTGTTTTTAGATCCATCTAAAACTAAACACTAACCACCAGACCTTTGTAAGCATTGTTTTCTGCAAAAGTGGCAAAAGGCATCAAATTATGAATATTCTAGTTTTTTTTTATATTTTATTCTTCTGGAATGTTTGGGATTTTTGCAAGAATATGGATAGTTTCCAACAGCAAAGACAAAATAAAACCATACAAGTGCTGCTTTAACTGCCCCATGGTCGCCACATACAAGGCAAACTAACCCGGACCTAGTAGTACACAGTTACCCTATGTGAGATTGTCAGCATCACCAAGGTGTTGCTGGCCTTCCTTGAGGAGCTGGGATGGATCGTATGACCGATTTTCCCATGCAAAATGTGCGCTTAGATGTGGAGTTGCAGACACCAGCCCGTATTACCTGTTAACTATACTAAAATTAGAGTGTATTCTGTCACCATTGCTTGTCAATCAAGTCAACAACATTGTTACTTTTCCAGAATTTGGTGGCTTTGGCTCAGTGTCGGGTAAAATTGACATTGAAATCAAGATCAACCATGAAGGTGAGGTGAACAGGGCACGCTACATGCCGCAGAACCCCTGTGTCATCGCCACTAAGACCCCTTCCTCCGATGTGCTGGTCTTCGACTACACCAAGCATCCATCAAAGCCTGAACCTTCTGGTGAATGCCATCCAGACCTCAGGTATGTCAAGATTTTGCAGATTATTGGATTCATTACAGGGTGGCAGAGACATTAATGCACAAAATGTAACCATGAATTCATCACATGAGAAGACCTCGTAGCCTAGAAATGTTTCGTCAGTAACCAAAAAATAAATAAACGACTCAAGTGCGCAGTCAAAATGTATGGAATGGATTTTTTTTTTTAATATTAAAAATTGCAACTCAGGGGCGTTCAGAATCATATTGTACTGAATCCATGCTGCCAGCTTGCGCGTTGATGTCATGCAACCCTGTAAAACCAAAACATACCAACCACCATCAATTTTTCCCCCATTCTGAAGTAATCTCTTGATTTTCAATAGCATTTGCAAGGAACATTTTGTGGATGAATATTGGACTGTTTTAATTATATAGTGATATTTATACACCACTGGTTACTGTAGATTTGTATGCTTTGGAAAGGTGAGACCAATATAATATCCTTTATTAAAGCATTTTGAAATGTGAAATATAATAACAATTATGTTGTTACACAGGTTACGTGGTCACCAAAAAGAAGGATATGGTTTATCCTGGAATCCCAACCTAAATGGCTATCTCCTATCGGCAAGGTTAGTTTCTTTGTTGTTTTATAATTTAGAGATGTTGAGGCTCCAGACTTTTTGTCTACTGCACGGAGCCTCCTATCATCACAATGGTCTAATAGGAAGCTGCTCATCACCAGTCTGATAGCTGACCTTATAACTGGTATAACTGCAGTGGCGTGTACAGAGTTTTTAGAGAGGGTAGGCAGAAATTTAAAAAAAGGCAAAAAAAAAAACAGAACAACTGATTGCTGTACCTACCTACACAGCATGCAACCTGTGAGGGAATTAAGTGAATCATATTGTTTGTTTTGTATTGAATTTACGATTGACTTTACCTATAGTTTGTACCTATTAATTGCATATCCGGTGTACCTACAACTACTTTTCACGATACTTGTTTTTTTTTTCACCGCTAGATAGTTTTGAAAATGCATCATTCTTCTTTTCTCTTTACACACACCACCTGAAGAACTTTCACAGTGAATATTATCTATTTTTCACACTATTTATCAATGTTAAAATCTTAAATACATGCCATCATAGCTCACAACCAAAACAATTAAATCAAAACAAACAATGGCGTCGGAATTACTCGGCATATGAAAATAATACGACAAAGAAATTATGGTTGTTTATGTAGTCACAATTAAATGAAACAATGTTACTTTTTAAAATAGTCGCAGAACCAACTTTATTCCGAAAACTTCGGTAAGTTTCGTAATTCGACTCGTTAAAAATCGTAAAAAGCCAGTGACTACCCTGTACGGTTGTGTGCGTTATTTGTTACATTGTGTGCCATGTATGTATAGGAACGCAAACAGAATAAATCTGCATGACCACGAGAACACACATACAAACATTGAGACACGAATAGTTCGTGTCTCTCCCGAGGCATTAAGCGGCGCTAGTGCATCGCAATGAGAAGTTGCGTCAAATGTACGAACGAACGGGATATTGTATCGATGGTACTAAAGATACGACCGACGCTCGACAGGTGGCGCTGATTTAAGAATAAAGATTTTTTGTTGATTATTGATAAAATAATATTAGTTTTACATATTTATCTGATTTAGGTAGGGTAGGCAGTGTCTTTCTGTCTTTATGGACTGCACGCCACTGTTTAACTGAGTAGTAAATTTCTTTTTAACCACGCTATGGCTAGAGCAATTTCACTTTCGTCGTAAGTGCGAAACTGGTCAGGCGCTATACTTTGTGTAAAATAAATTATTTCATCACCTCTGCTCTCAAAACGGTGAATGAAAACATCGTGAGGAAACCATGTTCTTGGACCTAATTTATCTACTAACTCGCACTGGGCCCGTGTGGTGGATTACGGCCCACTCTCATCGAGAGGAGCCATGTGTCCTAGACTCCCAGCATTGGGAACATTTTGGGTTGATTATGCCTTAAATAATATCTTGTTTCACTACACACTATGCTAGCTGAGTCTGTGAATGGTCATAGACTGCTAACATAGTGAATTGCTGTAGTGTTAAAGAACAAGTTTATGACTAAATTGACTTTATTCATAATACACATTCTTATTTGCATAGATTGCTTAGGAGGTACATCGAATTTTTGAGTGACAAACTGTATGCTATACAGCATACAGTGTCACTCAAAAATTACCACCATCATTAGATACCTTCTATATACGTTAAATTTTGTACCCCTTTCTACCAAAATTACGCGACTGGAGTGGTATGAAATTTGGCACAGTTAAAGTTCATATCGAGAAAAAGTGCAGAAAGTTAGTATTTGCATATAATAATGCATTAGAAATACATTAAATTAATGTAGGAAACATGGTGGAATTTCGGCCACTGCGCGACCTCTAGTTTTTATTTAATTTAACAAGTAACAAGAATCAATATGTTATAGTAACAATTTTTCTTATTACCAGTGATGACCACACAATCTGCTTGTGGGACATAAACGCGACGCCCAAGGAAGGGCGCGTCATCGAAGCCAAGTCTGTGTTCACGGGACACACGGCCGTCGTAGAGGACGTCGCGTGGCATCTGTTGCACGAGTCGCTCTTCGGCTCTGTCGCTGATGATCAGAAGCTTATGATATGGGATACCAGGTAAGAAAGCTGTTTAAATACTTGTGTGCATTATCGTAGTTAAGGGCACGGGATCGTCTCGCCTAGAGGCGGCAGTATGCTCGAAAGTGCGTTGAGCGCACGACCAATGTCATCTTCCCCATTCAAAGCCCTCAGTTTCTGTAATATTTCATGCGTCGTAGTGCAAGTAAACTGTGACACGATTGGGTTGTATAGAAAGTGTCGTCAGTTTATTAGTAAGAGGGTTACAGTTTTGCTTAACTTCTTTCCATAACAAAAACCTTAAATTAACGAATATCTATCACATTTTCTTTTTCTTGTGAAATTTCAAATATGTCTGGGCCAAAATTCACCCCCGCAAATTATTTTACTAGGATATTCTCAGTAGCTACACTATCCTATTCATCTTTCAGCATGTATCACGAATTCACCAATGACTTCCCACAATTTTAACCATTTACTGGCACCTGCTGTGGCCACCTAATGGGGCTAAGTGATATAAAATATTAATTTAAAATAAAAGTATCGAATACCAGAGGAGCAATTCTCGTAATTTTAAGAACGTTCACAGTCTGATCTCAGTTTCAATCTGTCAAAAATACCTGGAGTTCCCATACATTTCTGACTTTTGATTGTCGCCGAGGTGAAACTGCGACTAGATTTTGAACTTTTTTGTTACGAGAATTGGCCTTCAGTTAGCCTCCAATAGCACAATGACAAACTATAAATAATACATGTTTGGTTATAGATGTAACAACACTTCAAAGCCGTCGCACACAGTGGACGCACACACCGCTGAAGTCAACTGCCTCAGCTTCAACCCTTACTCCGAGTTCATACTAGCCACAGGGAGTGCTGATAAAACGGTAATTATATATTTAGGTACTTCAGGAAAACGTGAGGGAATGGGCATGTCCTACAATCAACAGTTACAATACATGATATCCAACGACTCGCATAAGAACGCATGGTATTCAGCCCACTACATCTCATAGAGAGGAAGCTTGAGTCTCAGAAATGGGCAGATTATAGGCTGATCAATTAACGCAGTCCACACGTCAGCTGGAGAACTGGGAGAACTACTATCTGAATAGGAAGGAACAAAGTTCCTTACGCGAAACTTGCACACACACACATTCGTGCATAATAAAAAGCGACAGAGAGCGAAAGCGAGAAAGTCGCATAGAGGGGACATAACGCTTTTCCCAGTCGGAGTTGACTGGTACCGCAACCCGCCTTAAGATTTGCGCCAATAAACCTGATTCTACAAAGACTGCCTCGTTGGTCTAATGGTCGCAAGCGCTCCTGCTGAGCATAAGACCCTGGGTTCGATTCCCAGGTCGGGCTAAGTATTATTATTATAGGTAAAACCCAACCCAACCCTACAATAAAAAATAAATTAGGGATGCATCTTGGCCGATACGATACCGATAATCATACCGATACGGATAGTTAAAAGGACGATCGATAAAAATAAAATGATTAAATCATATTTAATAAACTCATAATCACAAAAATATCTTCAGTTAATATTTAACATTAACAATATCCCACTGAAAAGTACTGCCGGATCTACCGGTTCACCGGGGTTTTCATATAACTATTGGTTTACGCGGTGCACGCATTACGGCGTTTGCTGGGGAGTTTGTCTGCTGGGGGTTTGTTTCGCCAATTCTTCTTCCCAGCTGAAGCACTAGAAAGTGGTAACGGGCGGGTGTTTTGGGGGACTGTGTTATGTAATTTTGACGTTAAAAAACAGCAGACTCAGGCTCGTTTGAATAAATGACTTTTGATTTTGAATCATAGTTATATTTCAGCCAATTTATACAAAACCTTAAATACACAACTAAACTTTCTCCATGAATCACGCCGTCCATTGATGAAAACCATATGAAAATCCGCCCGGTACTTTTTGAGTTAATCGCGTTTAGGAAGACAGACTTTGTGTTATAACATGTAGTGAAATAACAGTCACCTGTACTCTAGGTGGCGCTATGGGACCTTCGCAACCTGAAGCTAAAGCTGCACTCGTTCGAGTCCCACAAGGACGAGATCTTCCAGGTGCAGTGGTCGCCGCACAACGAGACCATCCTCGCCAGCAGCGGCACGGACAGGAGGTATTTCACAAAACAACATATTTACAAAGAAAGAGTAAAAGTGGACTGTCTGGTTAGTCTAGTGACTGCAAGCGGTACTGCTGAATGCTCAGCTCAGCAATGAGGTCCTGGGTTCGATTCCCAGGTCGGGCAAAGTGTTATTGGGTTTTGGGCCCATAGTTTGGAAAAGCTTTTGCACAAACTGATTCAGAAGGTGACGCTGAGTTAAACTAAATATTTTTCATTTATAGACGTAGGAATTTAATTTCAGCTAAAACAATGTATGGGGTGGGGTGGCTGCCATTGTTCTTTCACAACTGAAAAATAATTCTAAATTAGTTGAAACATGTACCTTCCGACTGTAAGCGGGCACACCCTTCATGCCTGGAGGCTTTTCTTTTGGTACTTATTAATTAAGTTAGCGTTTTTTTTTGTTTTTTTTTTCTGCTTGTGGGATGTTTCCCTACCAGGGGGTTGTTCAAAAGAGGTACCGTGGCCCCTGGCACACAGCCAACTGAGGGAACACGAGTGGGTTTTAGTCAGTAAAAGTCTGACACGCCCTCCTGCTCCATCCAGAGCGGGAGAAGATGTTTGATGATTTCTCACCCAAAAAAAATGGTACAGTGTTTTTGTTTACATAAATGATATACAAGCAAATTAATTTGATTTGTTTTTTGAAATGTTAATTATTTTGCACACTATTGTAAATAATCAAGTTTTTCAAACCAAACGGACAGCTGTGCTGGTGTGGAGTTTGTAATTTGTTGCGCCACTTCTTCCCTTCTACACAGCTATAGCACTAGGAATTGGTGAAGGGCGGGCGTGCCTGGGGACAGACTGTCTTATGTAATTTTGACGTTCGGAAAGTGCTGATTGTCAGCCTAGTTTCAGCAAATGACTTTTGATCCTGACTAGCCAGCCAAACCCGACATTACTGACCCCCGAAATATCTATGTCGTACCCACAGGAACCTACCAAACTGAAATTTGATAAGTAACGGATATTGTTGCAGGCTTCACGTGTGGGATTTGTCAAAGATAGGCGAGGAGCAGACGGCTGAAGACGCGGAGGATGGCCCACCGGAGCTACTGTTCATCCACGGAGGGCACACCGCCAAGATATCGGACTTCTCATGGAACCCCAACGAGCCGTGGGTCATCTGCTCCGTGTCAGAGGACAATATTATGCAGGTATGTTGATCTGCTGTTGAAAATGATGTCAGACTTCTATGAAATACTGTCATCAACTACTTCTCAAACCACAATATGAGTTTCCTAAAACGCTACCTAGTTGAGAGAGGACTTCTCATGGTGGTAATACAAAGTTATTTTTGCAAAACCACATGCCTTCATTGCAGGCAAAAAAATAATTGGATTTTTATATTTCAATCCTCGACAAAGCCAGGCGTAACCCGCCGCACGTAACCCTTGTATGTTATGTTAGACTCTTGAAGGGTTTGGTTTCCGCACTTAGTCGTTCAAGTGGAACATTGCGGGTGGGCCATGGCTGCCGTCGGTAATTCCAACCAGCCCAACTCCTTCCAGATGTTGATTACGTCTCCTGCTCTGTCTAGAACATCTGTGAACGATCTGCGTGCCCCGAGGGTTACTGTTCTAATCTGGGTGACTTCAGTGCATTCAAAGAGCACATGCGCTCATGGCTTCCTCAGCCTCCATGCAAGCCCTGCACAGAGGACTGTCAGTTATGTGAGGTTTTTGTTTAGCAAGAAAGAAAAAGTATTTATTAGACTCGCACAGGAATATCACAAACTTAACTACACAATATCTTACTAATATTATAAATGTGAAAGTTTGTGAGTATGGATGTTTGTTATGTGGTGGATGTTTGTTATGTGGTGGATGTTTGTTACTCTTTCACGCAAAAACGGCTGAACGGATTTGAATAAAATTTGGCACACAGGTAGTTTGTAACCTGGAATAACATATAGGATAATTTTTATCCCGGTACTACGTTCCCGTGGGATAGTTTTCGACATTCACGTGGGCGAAGCCGCTGGCAAAAGCTAGTACTTAATAAAATTAAAATGAAATTTGAACAAAAATAAAAGTAAAATAAAAAACAAAGTCATGTACGAGGCGAAAAGGCCCCTGTCTCAGTATGATGCTGCGACATATAAAAAGTGTCGCAGCGCTGGTATTCTGTTTAGCAAGCGGTGTTTCGTGATGGCCGCCGTCACCAGGCCGTTCCTGGCCAGGCGTAATAAATGTCTGGGGAGCCTGCCGTCGAAGGATGGCATAGCTTTCCTGGACTGCCTGCAGCCAGGTTTGGAGGTCCACCAGCTCGCCGCTCGTGTGTGGGTGAACTCTTGTAGCCACCTGTATAGCTGGTTGAAAGGGATGCGTACGATAGGTTCGGGTCCACAGACTGACGTGCTGGATTTAGAACGATTAATCTAGTCTAGCCAGAAGCCAATTATTATCGTTGTCACATTACGTCATTAAGCTTATATTGTTGGCTTGGCAGAGTCGTATAGTATAGTTCTTTATTTATTCTGCCCAATCCAACAACATTTACTCAGTAATGTTTAAGTTTCACGTAATGCGAGCCTATTAATCGGGAACAAATCTAGACTTCAACCTGCTGCTGATAAATTTCCCCACAGAGCCGGTGTTCCGACGGTCGCGCTAGAGGCGGCGCTGTCAACATTACTACCGTCACGCTTAGAATAGAGAGAATGACAGAAGTTGTGCGCACTCAATGCCCTTTTCCACATGCTGTCGAAGCGACGATTACGTTCTCCGAAAAGTTGTTGTAAAATTCACTCATCCTACATGGTAACACGATAACATTTGGCAACGATCCTGGGGAGGGACATAGATAGGCTTTTTATCTCAGTAGCACGTTCCTGTGTGGTTATTTCCGACATCTACGCGAGCGAAGCCGCGGGAAGAAGCTAGTTATACAAAAAAATCTTCATCTATCCTTTTCCTAATTATCTTGGAGTCGGCTTCCAGTCTAACCAGATGCAGCGGAGTACAAATAATGTAATACAATTATACCCCTCGGTAAGACTGGTTGTCAAACTTGCGGGCTTCTGACGGCCTGTAACGACGTCAGCCGGGACCAACAGCTAAACGTACTTTTCGCGGCACGGTGGGACCTTGGTATGTAAAGAACTCATCCACGGACCAATTGCGGCAAGCGTATCCTACGACCTAGCGTACCTGATCGATTGATCCGTGTGGCTGCAATAAACTAACTTATGTAATGACGTGTGACTTGTGTGCAGGTATGGCAAATGGCCGAGAACATCTACAACGACGAAGAGCCAGAGACGCCCGCGTCGGAGTTGGAGTCCGGGGTCAACGTGAACCACGGCTAGCGGGCCTGGCGCTGTGAGTGCGTGACAGACTATATACACACGTCACTAGGTAGCATCGGCATCCTCAACAACGGAAGAAGGTCAACTCTCGTACATTTTCACGTTCCAATTCGAGTCACTGTCTCTTCTCAGTGGCAAAAATATTAAAAAAATCTTGTTAAAAATGTAGTCAAAATTGACACGCACGTAAGAAAATCACGGCGGGATTTTTTCGCGCACTGGATTTTCAACACTCGGAAACGAGCATTGAGAATTTAACAGAGTGCATCTTACAGCTCCGATAATAGAACAGTGTGTAGTGCGTTGAATATGCAGCGCGCGAAAAATTCCCGCCGCGATTTTATTACGTCCGCGGGTACGTGGGCTTTTTTTGACAGATTGAGACTGAGATTACAATCAGCAAACGTTCTTCAAGATACGGGAATTGCACCTCTCAGTTAAATTTATGGACGTTCCTGTTAATGAGCTCTTTCATGATCGTAATTAACAGTTACAATTAATAATAAAGTCACATGGGGAGTGCTAATTTAATCAACCGTTATGTGGCTCAATTAATTGTTTTCAAGGTCCCAGACACACTTATCATTTAGCATGCCATATTTCGTTGAGTGGTCTATTACTTCTAATTGAGTCACGTAATGCGAATCTAGCTTGTCACTTCGCGATATGGCGTCTTAATTCGCACTCCATACTATTCACAAAATACATAGTCCGTACTTAGAATTAAGCGAATAATATTATGAACGTAAGTCGCATTTAAAAATATAAACCTATTCAATATTAAAAAGAAGAAAATGAAAGAGCTCTAAATGCATTTTAATTTGGATCTTAAGCCGTATAAAATAGATGTAAAAATTATTGGTACGGTCAACAAGTACATAAATTGTACGAAATTAGGAGTTAAGGGGTAAATGTACTGCAATCATTGTTTGCGGTGACTTTGTTGTTGATATGAAAAAGAAATTGAATATTTTTGCATAATCTGAAATTATAATTTTTGAGTCCATATTTTGTATTTTGAAATTATATAGTTTTGATGCTCATGTGATCGAGTCTATCGGTAGAAACTAGATGTAATAATTAAGATTTGATTTTTGTGTTGATTTAACCCTCTTTCTGTCTTTTGTGATAATAGATCTTGTTTCGGAATGAAATGTCAAAAAGATCTCTTGAAGCTAAAGATTCTATAGATGATGAAGCATGGTATGGTTGTTTAAAAAATCTCAACGTATTTGGTAGTTTGTCAGTCGTATTATACAAAATTATAAAAATGTGGAATAATTGTTTAATTTAACTAGCTAAGCTGTCAAGTTCGGTTTATGCCTGAAGCCATTAACCACTGAGGTCAGATCTTTTTGACATCGCCAAAAGACAAACGGGTTATCACACAAAAAAAAAAACAACTTATGTAATTGAACGTGTTTCTGCCTTTTGACTGTCAACATAGAAAGGGTCCGAAATCCAATCATTTGTGGTTTGTATGCACAAGAATCTCGCAAACACTTTCAGTTTAAATGAATTTTGGAAAATATTTTTTTATACATTTAAAAGTGAAATATTCTATTTTATTTTCTTCTGAAATAAATGTGCGTACAGACCATTGAAATGCGATGTACTGGTGGTGACATTTGAAGCCTAAATCCTGTAACACACACTTTTCACTCCATAGAGACACTACGCTAGCTGTGACATGTTAATTACATTTTAATTTATTGTTTCTTATCCGATAAGTCACAAGGATGTGTTTCTGTTGTAACTGTCATTATTATTAAATTAAGGGCCTCTTTCACAGCCAAATAAGTATTCCTTATTACATGTGATGTATAATTAGATATAATTGATACAATTCCCAGTTAAAAACGCGTAGTATGTAGCATTTGATAGCTTAGCTATCATAGTTTATATGCAATACGTAAACAATTCAAAACTTTGATAAAAAATGATATGCTGAGCTATCGAATTATAGTAACTCGATGTAACATGCATGTTCAATGTTTTGTATTATATCACATTTGTAATAGCACAAAGTGAAAGATGCTCTTACACTGGTGACGCGACTGACCGACGGTATTTTATAATGTTAAAGCAGTTATGGAATAATTTTAAGCTCTGCTAATTAATTACTTATTATGATTAAAAGTATCGTAATGATCTTCTTTGTTTTTTTATATACCTACCGGGAAAAAGTCTAACGCAATTAAGAAATAAGTTTATCTATTTCAACGGTATCAAGTTAGTCCCGATAGTATTCTGCGAAATGTGACGGTGTTGGGATATCTGGGTAGGTCGCGACCCCTGCGTGTTGTGTGCTCACCGCGCCCACTGCGTCACGGTTAATGTGATTGTTTTGTGACAGGGAGTGACCACACCGTCGACACTAATTCAGTCCCATCCAGTCACTCGCGACGATAACATGAGACTTATTTTTATAGTGTTGTTTGTCGCCACGTCTACAGTCTCAGGACGAGGCCATGGTCACTCCAGGCACGGAAGCTCACATAACTATCCTGCGTCTACCGGACACTCAGGATATGGTTCAGGTGGTGCACACTCATACCCTGCCTCGACAGGAATGTCTGGTAACACAAACAGCGGGACCCAGCGGCAGACATACCCTCAACAACACAGCGTGGTCCATCACAACTACAGCCCGAGATCAGAAGTCCATCACCACTACCACTACAGTCCGCCGCAGCAGATAACCTACGGGTCTACCTACCACCCTGTGTATCAAGGACACCCGCCCGTCTACGTGTACGAGTACCGAGACTCTGGCAGCAGATTCGACAACTTGCTGACTGGTCTAGCGCTGTACAACTTGGGCCGCAACAGTCACTCTCATCATTACAGCTCCGAGAGACAGTACAGCGGCGCCCCGGGAGAGATATGCAAGCTGGGCATCAGTAAACGAACCGGCGAGTACGAGGAGACGCGCATCGACTGCAATCTGATGTCGAGTTTTATTTGGGAGGACACGACGAGCGCAACACGGAACGAGCAACATGTGACGAACACAAAGGAGGTGAAAGTGACGCAGACTGTGAACGGAACTGGTAACTCTTCAGTGACGACAGTGTCGGTGACAAGTTATACTGTAGAGGACGCGCTGAAGGTGAAAGGGCCCTCTATAGCGGTGACACCGGGCATGACTTGTTACATGATCAGAACTTTTAGAGACACAACAGCTTTTCGGAAACCTGTGGATTGTGGACTTTTGCAAGAGTACGCGCGCAGCTCTTTACATAGAAGTGTTGCACAATGTTTGATGCCCTTTAAGACGATAATATTTAATTTCCTTATAATATATTTAGTAAGGTATTAAAGGTAAATTAATTAAAGATTATTATTACAAGTTTTTCATTTGATCGAAAAAGGTGATAAGTGTAAACTTTCTACGACTACATGAAACTGACGGAGTCATTTCATCCATAACTCAGAAACTCTTAGTACTGAAAATCCTGTAATTTGGCATGATCATAAATATTAATCACACCATGGTAAAATAAATTGTTTTTTGGTGTACCGCTAAAAAATCTCCACGTCACGTGAAGTGGAGATTTTTTTTCTCGTTTATCCCACGATGTGGGGGTGTCGTTGGATATGCCGTTCAAAAATATCGCGGCAGAGTAAAATCCAATTCTCGTGTAGGAGTTAAAGCTGAGGCAGTCGACTTTAGCGGTGTGTGCGTCCACTGTGTGCGATGGCTTTGAAGTTCGTCGTTACATCTGTAATGAAATGAGATCTATTATTATGACAGGTCTTAGTCTGATCAAATATATTTCTCCAACGTGACATATTTCGGCCTTCTCTCTCTAATTTCTCACTCCAACAGTTCTTAAATCTTGGTCTACGCTATCCACTAATCTGAGGGCCGCCCTCGGCTTCTCCAGCTATACGGTTTACTATCCAGTAAACGCTCTGCACCGAATATGCGCCAGAGGATTTTCCGTTCGATTATTAACAGAGAGTATTCGTCTTTTTGCTAAGTTTCCAGCATTCCCAGCCATACCTATGTCAGTATTGTTCTTAGTAAGGTACTATAGAGTCGAAGTTTTATGCTTTTTGAGAGTAATTTTGAACGAAAATACATAAGCAGGCTGAAATAGCACATTTATTGGCCGCCATTATTCTAGTGCCCATTTCAGAAGATATATCTATTTTGTATATCACTAAGGAGCCAAGATACACGAATTCGCTGACACAGGCAAAGGTGGTATCGTCAATGGTAATTTCGGACGGCAGCTCGTGCAGGTCTATGGACAACTTGATGACTTAAATACATATTTAGTCCTGGTCGTGTCCACCCGAAGACCAGCCTCCGGAGATGATTTTGCCAGGGCTTGGAAAGTACACTCCAGTGCAGCTACCGATCATATCGAGGTCGTCCGCATAACCCAATTATTAATGGTGTGTTCTTAGGTATTAATAAAATCTAGTGGACTGTATAAAAAATAGGCATAATTAATGCAAAAGGCAAAATATTCGGTAGATTAAAGCAGAGAACCAATGACCGTTCGCTACAGACTCTGATGGTGAAGTAAAGTGACGCACACGGTCGGTGTCGGTCCACCCTGATTGATACACCCCGTGACGTTCGTCTCTCGCCGCACCGTGTCCGCGCGTGGGCACCAATACTTGGATGGATTTATTAAATATGCCGCCCGCTGTCTTTGAGTCTCACTGTACACCTTGTCAAGAGCAATATTGAAAACTACACAGAAGAGCACATCATTTATTTATAGTTTGGCATTGTGTTACTGGAACTAACTGGTATCAATTGGGCAGTAGGTGGCCACAATGGGTATACCTAATTGTTTGTTGATATGATCGGGGAATTTATGATATATTTTGAAAGAAGGATAGGAGACAAGCGGTGCAAAGCTTTACAGATCTGCTGTAAGTATTTGTATGCTAACATTGTAGTTTGTAAAAAAAAAACTTCAATTGTCACCACTGGTCTCCTTTACGATAATGCAGATAAAATGTATTTTAATAGCATTCTTACCTGGTAGCCCAAATCATAAGCTGATCATCAGCGACAGAGCCGAAGAGCGACTCGTGCAGCAGATGCCACGCGACGTCCTTTACGCCGGCCGTGTCTCGTGAAGACAGACTTGGCTTCGATAACGCTTTAACTAATTTTTTGTACCTATTTATTGGGATTATTCCGAACCTGACCCGAAATCCTAACCCGATCGCGGGTTAGGTTAGGAACATGAAAAATATTATAAAATGTGTTCCGAAGGTAACCGTCTTCACCTGACCCGACGTATCGTTCCAATCATAACCCGAATTGCGATATGATAGTTTTCCACCTTTCCTCTTTCTTAGAATAAAAAATGACAAATCAGAGTTTAATATTTAGATACTATACGTAAGTACCTACCTAATCAAAATATTACACTAACAATTTACGGAAAAAAATATAAGTATAATAAAACAGAATCAACATGGTTGCTCCTAGTATTTATACTATGGATATCATTGTATTTTTTAATTTATTTTTTTACGGGCATTTAAAGATTTTCAAAAATATACTGTGAAGGCACAGTCATTACATTAATCTCCTTAGATTTCTCTCTGAGAGAGTGTTTCGGACTTAATTTATAAATCAGCTCTAACCTGCAAGATAAAGATAGTCTGAATGTCGGCGGCATTTCCCCACAACAGAATACCATACGATATTACACTACGAAAATAGCTAAAGTACACTTAACGGGATGTCTCTTTAACAGTTAAATTACGAAATTTTTTAACAGCTTATGCTGCAGAGCTTAGATTTTTCGACAATTTATCTATATGTGTAGTGGTATGAGTGGTGGTAGTAGTGGAGCCCCACTGAAGCTTGGCATCCAAAGTTAAGCCCAAGAATACAGTGCTATCTTCAGGATTCAATTCTTCGCCCTTTATCAACACATTCGTTTTCACCTGCCTAACGTGGGCTAGCGTACTTACTAACTTAATGTACTTAGTAACTTAATGTACTTATTTGGTTTTTTTTTTCTTTAAGAAGTAATGTAAATTATTAACATTGAACCAGTGAACTAATATTGAGATTACGCTATTTTCATCATCCTTGGTGGGGTAATGGTATTTATATCTGTGGTTTTTACATAGTTCTAGAAGTCAATAATATTTAAAAACTAGCTGAGTTCGGTTAATTTTGACATACCTAAGATCTGGATTGCATTCACCAGTAGGCCCAAGCTTTAACGGATACCTAGTGTAGTCGAAGAACCCTGCGTGACGTGTACATACCGCGAGCATAACTACGTCACGCGAAATGTGATTGTTTTGTGACTGGGAGTCCACACAGTCGACACTAATTCAGTCCCATCCAGTCACTCGCGACGATAACATGAGACTTATTTTAATCGTGTTGTTTCTCGCAACGTTCACAGTCTCAGTACTCAGCTATGGCCATCCAAAGCAGGGAGGCTCGCACCATCCCGCGTCTCCCGGACACAAACCCACATACCCTGCCTTGACTGGAAAATCTGGTCTCTCAAACAGCGGCAATGTGCATCAGAACGTAATCCCACATAATGGGGAAAGTGGTTCAGATAGTAGACAGACATACCCTGCTTCGTCTGGAAAATCTGGTACCTCAAACAGCGGCAATGTGCATCAGAACGTAATCCCATATAATGGAAAAAGTGGTTCAGGCGGTGGTCACACAAACCATGCCTCACCTAGAAAATCTGGTGCCTCAAACAGCGACAATGTGCATCACAACGTAGTCCGACGTAATGTGCAGCAGACAGACCATCAACAACACAACAACAGCCCGACGCCAGAAGTCCATCACCACTACTACTACAGTCCGCCGCAGCAGATAATCTACGGGTCTACCTACCACGGTATAACTACCTACCCTGTGTATCAAGGACGCCCGCCCGTCTACGTGTACGAGTACCGAGACTCTGGCAGCAGATTCGATAACTTGCTGACTGGACTAGCGCTGTACAACTTGGGCCGCAACAGTCACTCTCATCAGTACAGCGGCGCCCCGGGAGAGTTATGTAAGCTGGGCATCAGCAAACGAACCGGGGAGTACAAAGAGACGCGCATCGACTGCAATCTGATGTCGAGTTTTATTTGGGAGAGCGAGAACATTACCAGCGCAACACCAAACGAGCAATATGTTGTGAAGAACACAACGGAGGTGAATGTGATGCAGACTTTGAACGGAACTGTTAACTTTTCAGTAACGACATTGTCGGTGACCAGTTATACTGTAGAGGACGCGCTGGAGGTGAAAGGGCCCTCTATAGCGGTGACACCGGACATGACTTGTTACATGATCAGAACTTTCCGAGGTGTTAATGCTTTACGGAAACCAATAATATCTAGGCAAGTGGATTGTGGACTTTTGCAAAAGTACGCGCAAAGCTCATTATATAGAAGTGTTGCAGAATGTTTGATGCCCCATAAGGCGATAATATTTAATTTCCTGATAGTGTATTTAGTAAGATTAACTGTTTTTTAGGCATAAATTAATTAAAGTGTACTATTAATTAAAGTCCATGTAATTTGTATTTTTTTAAATGATCGGGATAAATGTAAATAACCTACCGATTCTACATGACACGGCCGAAGAAGCTTCTTTCTGTTTAATAGTTCGGAATAAAATTAAAAATAGATTGTAAATAGGTATGGAAAATGTTTTTCATTGAACTATTTTTACTTAAAAAAATTGGCAAAAGTTCAAAACGTGTGCAACACATGCACACGTTTTCAATTTGTGTAAATGATAACTGTTGAAGAAATTACTTTTAGCGATAACATCGCCATGTTTTCGTTTTATTGAATGTCGTGTCTTGTTATTTCTTTGACCGAATACTCTTAAACTTTGTTTACAAAGTATGAAGCCAGCGCCCTAATAGGGTATTTTACTCAGTAAGAGAAAACATCTTAAAATATATGTGTCCGTTTCAATGGCGCGGCCACGGCGTAATTTCAAAAAAAATATTCTACCAAGATTTTGTAAAAATTTGTAAAAGTTGATTCTAGTTATGGTTAAAAAGTTATAAGGGTTTGAACGTGGCCATTGAAACGCGGAGAACCGCGCGGTCATGGAGATCTTTAAAACTAAGCGTTACAGAGACCTGACCTTTGGTAAATGATAGATAGAATTTGTAAAAAAATTGTAAAAATTTAGATAAAAATCCTAGGTTTATATTTTAGGAGCTGCAAGACTATAACCCCATCTCGCCCAGTGGGTTCCCGCATTGTCGTTCCGTGGGGGCTCAGTAGCCGTGGTCATCCCCACGGTGAAGCGAAGAGGAACCCCAAGGTGGGGCTGCTCGTCAGGGCTTTTGCTTCCAAGCCGACGACGTAGCGGCCAAAAAGTAGGTTGCGGTGAGGCAGCGGTGAGCATCGCAGCTGAGGCGGACCGCGATGTCGAATGGGAGGCATCGCAGCTGAGGGTTACGTTACAGGCTGCGGTGGAGGAGGAGTGCCAGTACTTCTGAGTAGCGCTCTTCCCTTCCGCGGCCCGGACGGGGCCGCCACCGTTTGATGGCGGACGCGGTGGGGCCGCAGTGGAGGAGTGTCGGTATAGCGTTGGCCGCTCTCTATCCCCTGCGGCCGAAAAGTGGTAGGTGGCGGGGCCACTGTGCTGACCCGTCGCAAGGGGACCAAGGGTGCTAGACACGGGGTCGTCTGGGGCCTATATGCTATTTGGTTCCTGGGGTGGTTACGGCGTACCATGTGTCCTGGTGCGACGGTGATAGGGGTTATTCCCCTCCAAGGAGGGTCCGGTGATGGATAGCCGCGGCGGGTTCGCGGATGGCTTGCGCTTTTCCGTGTTCCCGCCTCAAGTGGCACTGGAGGACACCGTGGAGTTTTCGAGTTGAAGGCGCGTTGGACAACCACGCGCGCCGTCAGAGATGTCAGCAACAACTGGTGTGGTCCGCAAGGTCCGATGCCTGCCAGGGGTGCGGGTTGTTCGAAAGAGATACCGCGGCCCCTGGGACACAGGCAACTGAGGGAACACGGGTGGGTTTTAGTCAGTAAAAGTCTGACACGCCCTCCCGCTCCACCCAGAGCGGGAGAAGTTATTTGATGATTTCCGAACAAAAAAATAAAACTCATTCAATCTTGCTAAAAGAGAACGAGAAGGTCTAGATAATACAACCAGAGATGATTCGAATGCATTTCGATTGAGCCCTTTCCAGCCCAGTCAAAGCACCCTTCTCACATGGAGTTAGATGAAACGTGTCATGTGTTACAAGACACACATTGCTAATTACGCGTTACAGACCAATTTAATGGTGAAAGTTTGGGCACCCCAACAGACAACCGAGAGAACTTTGAAAATGGTAACAACTCTGTCACAACTATAAACAGAATCACATCCAGACAAACAGAAAAACGGAGAAAATTCGAAAAGCTGTAAAAATAATTCGGCTTCAGTACCGTTCCCAAATTTCGTAGAAATAACTTTTTTCAAAAATTCTTCGTACAGTAAGTTATAAATGCTGTAGCATACGAAGTCCAGGTCGTACCTACATCTGTGTGTATAAGTGATGTATCAAACTATCAACACAGAACGCACACCTCAGAACTCACACACTGGCGTCGAATAAAACAAAAAAATACTGTCGCACAGAGTACGTAATAATTACGCATGACCTTGGTCGGTTCATACCATTGTTAAAATTGACGATATCATATCATGTTCCGAAAGCCCGTCGCGTATCGTCTTGGATTAATAAACTCATAGGTCTGGGTTCAAAGCGAAAGCTCGTGATGAGACTTATTTTTCTTTTCAATAATAATCTTCATCTGTTCTTTTATTATTCGATAAATTAATAAACGAGAATGATAGTGTAATTGTTATTTTTGTTAGTAGGTGTATTGTTAATTAAATAAAGAATTAAAATAAGTGATAACAAAATGTTTATTCGTTATAATTTTATGAAGTATATATATAACTAATAGCTTCTTGTGTTTATTTTCTCATAACGAACAATTTATTGAAGTAAAGTAGCTAATTGATGAACTATGATAATCAGGCTTAAAATATTGTATCTTATTATTATAATAATATTGTGCCGTAATGAATACTCAAAATCAAAATCAAAATCAAAAGTCATTTATTCAAACTAGGCTGAGAGTCAGCACTTTTTGAACGTCAAAATTACATAAGACAGTCCCCCCAAAAAGCCCGCCCTTCACCACTTCCTAGTGCTTTAGCTGGGAAGAAGAATTGGCGCAACAAACTCCCCAGCAGCACAGCTGTCTGTTATGTTGGAAGAACCTGATTCTATACAATAATAGCATATAACCATCATTCACATCGTGTACATTTTGCCCAATATATAAGATGTTGGCGAAGATGAATTGTGATGCCACCGTGAGAATACCAATATCTTTATACTGTGTGTGGGTACTCTAAAGAAACGCTTAAGGATCCACTGTGCCCTTTGATTCATTGGAGGGTAATACGATTGGACGTCGATAAACTCTCCAGGGCTAGATGGCACTCAAAAATGAGGTTTTTGTTAGTTTGTTTGTTTTCTAAAGCTTTCAGCACAGATAGCCGCATTATTACAGATTTAGTACTCCTAAGTTTATCTAATACTAGCTATTGCCAGCGGTTTCGCCCGCGTTACCCAATTTACACGAAACTGTAACAAATAGATACACAACTTACAACCTTTCTCATGAACAACTCTGTGTATTGGTGAAAACTGCATGAAAATCCGAGTTTATCGCGTACAGACACCCAGGCAGACACGCGGCGGGGGACTATGTTTTATAACATGTGTGGGTAATTCGGAATCCATCAAATATAGAAGTAGCTGCCCTTGATTGCACGTATTTATATTGGCAGTAAGATGTCACATATTTTTGCAATATTCTCACATTTTTCTGAACTGAATTGCGTAGGCAGATATATATAGCTCAAAAACATTTTCGGAGAATATGTATTCTGATAGGCGACACATCTTTTGAACCAATGCAGTATCTTATATTTCGGCGTCGTTTGTCTTGTCAGATAATTTTGGCGTGTATCCTACTTTATTTTATATTAAATGAAATCACAGAGCGCCGCCATCCACCCATTCTGCCCATCCTCGCCACCGAGACCCGCTGCGTCGTCCCAAGCCCCGACCCTGAACCAGCCCGCGGCCTTGAACCTGTAGCCTTAAATCTAATAGTCCCTAATGATTTATTACACTGATGACTTTGTGAAGGCTGCAAGAATCCGCTGGATGCGGGAAGCACAAAACCGGTCGAAGTGGAGGAGCTTGGGGGAGACTATGTCCAGCAGTGGACGTCTTTCGGCTGAAATGATGAGGATGATTTATTATAAAATCCCGAACCGGTCTGTCTGCATTTTTTTCAGCTTCCTCATCGCTACCCGTCTCTTCTTGAGGTCTTTGAGGATTGTACTACAAAAGATACGTATTTAAGGGTGCGTGGTGATGTGTGCCGCTAGCGGAGTCACTCGACTCATATAGGTAGTAGAGACTAGAGAGCGCAAGTCAACAGTAGTGGTAGATTGTCGTGTCCGTTTCAACGGCGCGGCCACGGCGTAATTAAAAAAAAAACATCTACCAAGATTGTGTAAAAAAAATTAAAAGCTGATTCCCAAAACCATAAATTTGTCAAAGTTATGGTTAAAAAGTTATAGGGGTTTGAACATGGACGCGCCATTGAAACGCGGAGAACCGCGCGGCCACGGAGATCTTTAAAACTAAGAAATTTAGGTAAATTGTGCCAGACGGGCGTGATCGCTTGGACGCGAGGGGTGTGTAGGGAGGGTGTATGCCTATCCAGGTTTTATCGCCGTGTGTGTGTAGGGCTCCCAGTCCACGCGGCGCTGACGTCCTGCACCTATAGATTCCAGATATCTTCAGGACGGCTACTATCTTCCGGGCTTCATGACGTTACCATATGTACCAACGTTTTTGACTCATCTCAAAGAAACAGTTTCCAGACTTTCGTCTAGAAAGGGGGTGTTTATGACTCCGTAAAAGGGGGTACCTTACCTGATTAATAACACAAGTTTTTACAGGACTTCAGGAAGCAATTTCGGAACACTACTTGAACTATATATTAATTTAAGATTTAAATAAGAATCTTTAGTAATTCGTAGTCATCGGACTACGAATTACTAGAAATTACACGTTTACTCAGTACTATGAACCTTTACTGTAATGAGAGCCGCAAATTGCTTCCTGTTTTTAAGTTTTATTTGTTCCATATTTTATTACAGCTGTGAAGGAATTATGCATATAACATATCAATTTATTAAAATATATAAGGCATGTTACATATCGTTGCATTCCCCATGAAATTCCCCGTTTCCTTAGATCAGCTATATCTTTCCATACTGAAAGAATATTTCGAGGAAACCCGAAAAAATCTGAAAAATGTGAATAAATTTATTTTATAAGTTGATTTTCTCGAAAACTACAGAACGGATTTCAAATCCAATTATAGATATCTCAGGCTGGTCTGTAGACCTAAAACAACCTGATATTTAAAACTGTACAACTATGGTTTTCAGGGCGTGACGCGCCCTGAAAGAGGGTTAGCAAAAACACAAATCTTAAGAATTACTTAACTAAAGCAACACGACATACAAACTCAATTAAGTGGGCTTTATATTAGGTTTACATTATTGAAAGTTACGTCCAGGGACGCAACTAAAAATATAAATTACAGCTATATAGCCCACTTAAATGAGGTTTGCAGGGGTGGTACTTACTGTTATCTTATACTAGCCGCTTAGTCACTACTGTTTATTGGTTTAACTGTCACTCTTATCTTTATGAATCTACGTTAATGTCAAAAACAAACTATATAACTATAGTGACGCATCGTCGTGGACATAAATGATAGATTGAATTTGTAAAAATATACAAAAAATTCCAAGGTTTATATTTTAGGAGCTGCACGACTATAACCCCATGGCCGTGCCATTGAAACGGTGAAAAACACGATATAGCCGATATCTCGCTGAAAAAACATCGCAGACGTCTGAAGTTTTTGAAAAATCTATATTTGAATTTGTCGAAATTAGTAAAAATACAACAAAAAATCCTAGGTTTATAATTCAGGATCTGTGAGACTGCCGATGGCCGCGCCATCTAAACGGTGAAAATCACGTTATCGCCGATATTTCGCTGAAAAAGCATCGCAGAGGTCTGAAGTTTTTTGTAAAACATAGATTTGAATTTGTCGAAATTAGTAAAAATACAACGAAAAATCCTAGGTCTATATTTCAGGAGCTGTAATATGGTATTGCGTTGAAATAAGTCGTGATTATCTATCGAAGAAAATAAGTAGTTGCGAGATTTTTTTTGTAAGCAACAACTATCAATATGTAGAACTACCGATAATAGGTAAAAAAAAAACAATTATTTCGTTTTAGAAAGCCTTAAAATATGTTTTGAATTTTTCGTTAGGGTGACCATAGTTTATTGTGTACAGAATACCTTCCACCTATTGTGTTAGAAATTATATCTCAAGGATTCTAAATTAAATTAAAATGAAACAATTCCATATAAAAACGTATTATGTTTACTTCTTTAAAAATCACACTAAACAGAGATTATTTACTTACACTAAGATATATATTTCCTTAAAAATCACAGATTGTTTACTTACACTAAGATATTTGTTTAATTAATACGACCCCATGGCTAGACTTTCTATAAGGAACATTTGTCGAAATCTTGCCAAAAAATTGATATTTCACACAAACCAAATCAAATCAAAAACATTGTCGTTTCATACGAGGTACCCACCTCATTTTTGAAATTTCGAACTGTCCTTGGGTCATGAAAAAAAGTTGTTGCAGATGGGTGCTGATTCCCACTGTAAAGTTTAATTTTAAATTACCCTGTTTTAAATAATGGATACGTTTTTAACCAGTGCGGAAACTGTAACCATGAATTCAGCATTCAGCAGCAGCAGCAGACCAGCACAGAAAGTTTTCGTCGGTTATACAAAAAAAAACCAGCTGTTTCATTGAAAATTGCAATACCTACGCAGTTAAATGTATGGAACAGCTGATTTTTTTTTGTATAACCGATGAAAAATTTCTTCGCGGTCTAGAATGATATGCTGAATTCATGGTATCCTTTAGAATCCTGGAGATACAATGAATCCTCGAGATATAATTTCTAACACAATAGGTGGAAAGTTTTCTATAAACAATAAACCATGGTTACTCTAACGAAAAATTCAAAACGTAGTTTAAGGTAGTTTTTTATAAAACGAAATAATTGTTTTTTTACCTATTGTCGGTAGTTCTACATATTAATAGTTGTTGTTTACAAAAAAAAAAAATCGCTACTACTTACTTTCTTCGATAGCTAATCACGACTTATTTCAACGCAATACCGTATTACACAGCTCCTGAAATATAAAGCTAGGATTTTTGGTTGTATTTTTACTAATTTCGACAAATTCAAATCTATGTTTTACAAAAAACTTCAGACGTCTGCGATGTTTTTTCAGCAAAATATCTGCGATATCGTGTTTTTCACCGTTTCAATGGCGCGGCCATGGGTTGTAGTCTTGCAGATTCTGAAATATAAACCTAGGATTTTTTGTTGTATTTTTACTAATTTCGACAAATTCAAGTCTAGGTTTTACAAAAAACTTCAGACGTCTGCGATGTTTTTTCAGCAAAATATCTGCGATATCGTGTTTTTCACCGTTTCAATGGCGCGACCATGGGGTTATAGTCTTGCAGCTCCTAAAATATAAACCTAGGATTTTTTTCTATATTTTTACAAATTCAATCTATCATTTACCTAAATTTCAGGTCTCTGCAACGCTTAGTTTTAAAGATCTCCGTGGCCGCGCGGGTCTCCGCGTTTCAAAAGCGCGGCAACGTTCAAACCCTTATAACTTTTAACCATAACTTTGACAAATTTATGGTTTTGGGAATCAGCTTTTACAAATTTTTACAAAATCTTGGTAGATTTTTATTTTAAATTACGCCGTGGCCGCGCCATTGAAACGGACACAGACTGTCCCAGGACAGGACAAGTGCGGGTGCTGGACGAAGCCCTGTCGTCTGCTACACTGGTGCTCACTCTTTTCAAATGTTTTAAGTACAATATTTAACAACTAACTGAACCTCTCTTAGATAACTAGCACAAGAGAATATGGAATTTTTAATTGACAAAATAAGGGGGCTTTGCAATTCACTTTTAAACGGACTTTCTACTAGTGCTTGAAGACAGCTAAGAGAGTCTTTTAATATTACGGCCTTCTCGATATTACGGTGTGACTCTATACAACGTGTAACGGAAAGGGTATATACATACCAAGGGCACGGCTTCTTTGGATGATATCAATTGAGATTGGAAGGGTTTTTTATTCCTATCTCTATATGTTCGGAAGTTATGAGAATTTTTAATACATTGATACCGGAAACCGAACTTTTCAAATTGAAATAAAAACACCACTCGGAAGAGATTTAGAGTGATATTGGTAAGTAACGTGAAAAGTTATTGGCCTACGTAGTGCGGTGACACGTTTGTCATGATTTGAATTTAAGAAACATATGAAACCGAAAATTTGGTATCAATTAGAGTATTTTATTTGCAGCTGAAACTATATATAGTGATTCTATACCAACAGCAATAGGGTTTCTGTAACACCCTGTATAGGTAATTACGTGTCAAAACGATGCACCCAGAATAAAATGACCATACCAAAATAGGTAAACAGAATTAAAGTGAAACAATGGCAGATAAGTAATTTTATGATCGACTAGCTTCTGCCCGCGACTTCGTTCGCGTCAAATTTCTTGCTCCCGACTTACCCCGTCGCTCGCCTCGCCTGCCCGTGCGATTACTTCGTATCCATGAGTTTTTCTCTTTCCCCGGCTCCTAAGGGTCTTAGAGCAAAATTCTATAGCCAGCCTTCCTCAATAAATGGGCTATCTAACACTGAAATGTTTTTTCAAATCGGACTAGTAGTTCCTGAGATTAGCGCGTTCAAGCAAACAAACAAACAAACTCCTCAGCTTTATTATTAGCATATATATAGATTACATGGTGCTCACATATTTACAAACATTGTAAGAGTAAGTATACGATTTTCCTAGAATATTAACAAGTAATCAGTCAGTGTGTGAGTTAAAGTAATCACTGAGTGTAAATCAATGTCATAAATATAATTATACAATTCTATTAGCAACCAGTTGGTTTTTTTAATTTATTAGTTTATTGGCTCGTGAAAAAAAAGTGTTACAATATTGAGGTGTGACACTGGATCCCGCACTTATGATACCCTGAATAAATGACTTTTGATTTTTCAACCTGTGTCCCAGGATCCAGTCTCTTTCGACAGATTATATAAAATTATGAAATATAAGTACTGATACAAGAACAACGGTTTAAATAATTAAGTAATTTTGTCTAGATTGATTGTCCTATGGAGCAGGACCAGCATGTTTCCAAGCATTCTTATGTTGAATATAATCCTCTAATTTTTAATATGCTTGTTTACAAAGTGTACTTTTAAGTAAACAGTCGTTACGGGTCGTAAGAAGTCTGAAATTCTTACAACCAGTCTTACCTTAAAATAATTGTTCAATTCCAAACAGTTATAGCACAACTATTTTAAACTTAGCTGCCAAAACTTTGTTGTTAGTGTTGTGAAAGATCTGTCAAGTACCTAAACCTTTTAGTACCTAGCCTTCTAAGTAGTGTTGGCCCCTTTAAAAAACTCAACATTACTTTGCAGTAGATAAATAAGTTCTATGTATACATCTATATTAAAACATTACAGTCGGACCTAGGATAGGATAGGACCTAATAGGTTCACTTGTTCATTTAAAATCTTTGTTATGTTAAAATATATAATATATACCTATATATTACACTCGTATTCTTAGTCATTTCGATCTAAGTATAAAAGAATAATTCTATATTAAAGACAGTTACGAACTTATCTTACTGCTTCTTTTGTGTAAAATAAGAAGGAACGTTAAGTTCGTGTGGGAAGTAAGCGCCCTTGTGATCAATTTTGATATCCTTGAAGTACATGTTGGTTTGTCTGGAGTAACCGTCACGTATGGAGGGGCGGTCGAATGGATAACCGAAGGGCTTGTTGTCCAAGACATAATTCCCGAACACAGCAGCACCCTTCTTAACGCTGTTGTATGGATATACGAACACGAACAGCTGGAATGGAAATCCACCAGGCTTACCCTTAGGCAGCATCAGTCTCCTAGGCATGTTTTCCGGCACAGTAGACATATCATACGGTACCTTTCCTTGGTCTAGCCACTGGTAGATTTTATTGATGGGGATGGAGTCATCCTTGAAGAACACGAACTCGCTGGATTTGCGCTCAATCTTGTTCTCACCAAGGACAAGCCTCTGCACGGACCGGTCCAGTTCGTAGAATTTCATCCAATCATTCTCAATAGAAATTGGGTCTTCGTTGGAATTGTATGGAGGTCCGACGAAGATTTTGAGGACAGCATCCAATGAAACATCTGAACGAATGTCGATAGAAACAGTGAACGGTCGGCTGTTCAAGCGAGGTGCGCGGATTTTGAAACCATTAGGGTAAGGCTTGAGCTCTTCCTGGCTGAAGAACACGCTGCTCGTGGCATTGAAGTCGAAGTAATCGAAGTAAGTAGCCAGTTCGCTGACTGTCACGTTACTGATCTTAACACCGACGAAATGAAGATCATTGTGAGAGTAAGGTTTTACGTACTCTTTGTAGAAGGCAATAAGGTAGTCGAAGATTCTCTGGTAGAGCTGGTAGAATGCAGGGTCACGCATAGAAGTCTGGTAGAAGTCAAGAGCGGTCGGTATGAAAGTGTAACTGAAAAAAAAAACATAATAAAAATAATATATTTTATTTGATTTGACAATATTGGTCCACTGGTTAGTACAAAGAACTTATCAACTAAGGTTTCGTATTTATAAATTAATAGGTACACATAATGTTTATTTATCCCTGCTGCACAAGCAACCGGACAGCGTGCCTTAATATTGGTGCATCGTGTTGTTCAGCTAGGGTTTTTAAAATACTGTTGCTAGCCCTCATACTGTTTATTAAGGATGCGGTCTTCTTCCTCACAATGGTATAAAAGTCGTCAATTCGTGCTACAACAAATATGTTAGACGCGCTGCAGAACCGGGGCCACCTCAACAGTACTCTGAAGCCATTATTATATTGCACGCGCAGGGCATCTAGAGCCCTCCGCGTATGGTTGACCCACAAATTGCCCGTGTAGAACGCTTGACGACAAGCTTTAAACAGAGTTCCGTCCAACACCTTGGCAATTACAGAGTGGCCAAGGATATCGGTCTGCAATTCTCCTTGTCCGATATATCCCCAGTCTTATTTTACACGATTGACACGACTTCTGTTTTTAGCACCCGATAGGTGGAAGGTAAGAGTGGATAATGCACAGCGTGAAAAACAGCGCCAGCACTCTAGGCAGATGTACCCCAGCACATCTGAGGTGCTCAATGCTGAAATCGTCGTGAACCTATAGCCATTCTTTCAATTCATTCAGCTACACGCGTTCTGGTCTCAGCGTCTGAGGCTGAGACCAGCACGCGTTTGACAGATTTTTTTTAAAACAAAGTTCACCTCCTTTATTTCGTGATCTTGTTGCCAACTTTAGAAACAAACTTTGTTGATAATGGGCCTCTTATTTCAACAATACCCAGCCTAATTAGAACAAAATACTAGGGAGAGAGTTACGGAGGGTCGCAGACTTTTGGCGCTACTAATTTTAATAATATTAATAGAATTGAGAAGTTAAGAACTGCACCCTAATTGCGTAAATCACGATTAATCATAGTCTGTTTCATTTTGACAGTTCAACAATGTTCATTGCTTTATTTACATTGTTCAGCAGACACATTTTTCGAACATATGAAGCAATGGTTTAGCCATCTGTTTCAAAACGAAACAGATTATGATTAATCGTGAGTTATTCAATTAGGGTGCTGGTTCATGGTAAAACTCACTTGTCAATAGGCTTGGGACTCCCGCCGAGTACTTGGCGAGCGATAATTTCGTACTGGTGAAAGTCCTTCTTGCTATATTCGGAGTACAAGTTTTCGTTACTGCGCCAGTAGTTGACGTAGTTCATTTCATTCTCGGGCTGAAAATCATTCATTCATGTGTTAGTATTCATGAAAGTTATGATCATGAAACTGAAACAGTAGGATTTATTTATAGATACTTACAGTTTTTTTGTCCTTCTGCGAGGATTGCAAGAATCTCTTCTCATAGGTGTCCAGGAAGCGAATGTATTCGTTGTTCTTCTCAGTTTGAATATTGTAATCATTGCTCCTTTGAGCGAATGGCAAGTAGTTTCCGGTCAGTTGGGGATAGAATCCAGTCTTGAAATTAGAGTGCCAAGAGAATTTAGGAATTTTGCCTAAACCGTTGGAAAGACGCTCCAAGGAGTAACGAGCCAGAAGTTGCTTGTAGTAGCAGAAGAAAAGTTCACCCAGACGATCTTTGATTACATTAAGTTTTTCGGATTTCCACCAGAAGGGCATGTGCGAGTGGAAGTAGTAGTAATAGGAGTTCCAACCAATGTCTTCAGTGAAGTATGACAGCTTCTGTTCCTGGTTGGGGTAAGTCAGGGCATTGGAGTAGTTGGCGTAGTATACGTAGTCGTCGTTCTCTTTCACAATACCGTATTGAGTACTAGCTTCAGCGTCGAACAAACCACCTTGCATCTTGGTGCGGTATATCCTGAACAGAACCTCCTTGTTGATGAAGAACTGAGGGTACACTTCATTCGGCGCCGGCAGAACGATGCCGGTAGTATCAGCCCTTTGGACTACGGCAATGCGGTACGCGTATATGAATTGTTCATCGTTCAGGTAAACCTTGGCCCAAGCCGCGGTCTTGTAGAAGGTGACGAAGTCCTTGGCGTAGTACATGATGTGGAAAAGAGCAATGGCTTCATTCCTCATCCTTTCGTAGAAGATGGAAAACTTGTGATATTTCGGTAAGAATCCGGTTCTGTATAGTATCAAGAATTTCTGGACAGCCGTTTTGTTCTGCAAAGAGGTATTGCGTTAGCACGTATTCTCAAGGATTTTCAGGTGCTGCGTTGAAGTCATTATTGAAAACATTGTTATTTTTGTTTATTTCAAAATAGCAATTTAAAGTCTTAATAATAGTACATTTACATAAGTATACACCGTGAAATTGTAATGGTTGTTTTCCCGCAGCGAAATGGTTTTGTCTTGGTAATACAATCGTTTTATAAACAAATATAATTTTAGAAACAAAAAATGGCAGATTAACCATTGTGAAAAATCACCACGTGCGAGAGTTTATTTTGCTTTGAACGTTTATGCATCGCTGTTCCCTTTGTCGGAGGTGCGTGCGATTCGAGTAGCAGGTACCTAAAAGTTACCTCTAGTTACTGTTGATTAGTGTTTTATCGAATTGATGAATATTTTTTTAATTATTTTAAAACAAAAAATTTTTTTACTTGTACTTTATGCTTCGAAAGTACTCCTTATGGCAAGTTGTTCTGCCGCTGGAAAACAACCATTTAAATTTCACGGTGTATAATAAAAACAGAGAAAAAGGAATCACAGGGCATGAAAAACTTCGTCCGCATCGCTGTCAATGGGAAAAGTGCCCAGAAGGCTGGCAGCATTGCCTCGCTGTACGGCAATCCTGATTTTTTGGGCAAATTATTAAAAGCTCACTGTGTAATTGTCGATGTTAGCTTCGATGTTGTATTCCTTGCCAAGTGTGTAGTACTCGGATTGTGTGTCCAGTTGTTCGGGGTGTTCGGCACCAGAATTTTCTTCTGGTACTTAACGAAGTTAGCTGTAACTGTTAAAATACATCGTAATGTAATTTCCTTTACCATAACTAAACCTGGCTGAAAATGCAAGGAACGGTTAACTGGTGTTTGTTGTACTATTGTTACTTAGGTTCTTTTCTTTATGAAAAAAAAATAAGCTTGTAGATATATACCCCTTAAATAGGAACGGATGTAAATCTACGGTAGTAGACTACATTCTTAAGCTAGTAGATTGACTTGGCCATCGCATGAAAACACAATGTCTCACAAGTAATACATATTATAATAAATTAGATTGTTTAGTGCGATTGCCAAGTCAATCTATTTATTTAAAACATAAATGATTTTTAATATTGATATGGTCACTACAAGATGTTGTTAGATTAGCTAATTACGTAATAACTTAAGACAGAAGGTCCCTTAAGTAGGGACTGAATAAATCAACCGACTTGGTATTACATGGATATCAGAACATTTTATGGTAGAAGAACTGAGTTGCGAGACTTGTTTTTTTTACATGTCTCGTTTTTGATGGCATCTCATTTCTTTTTGTAGATTATACATATACAGGTACACTGATTCATTCAGTGCAAATGTAACTTTGTAATCCTATATATTTTGGGATTACAAAGTTATTTATGCAGTTGGTGTATCTAGAAAACTGGACCGAAATTGCAAAATATTTTAGTTTTTCCTTAATTTATACACTAAACACTAATTGTATTCTAAATTTGAAGCTTCTATGTCTACTAGAAGTGCCTTAGAGTTTTGATGATCGGTCAGTCAGTGAGTGACAACATTGAGAACTTTGACTAGTTATAATTCTTAAACTGCTGGTTCAAATTTGATGAAATTTGAAATATACCGTGTTTATACAATGCTTGTTTGGTTACTAGAAATGCAGGCTTCTAGTTTAATTCACAACGAAGTTATAGGGGGTCGAAAATGGCCTGAACTGCTTCGAGAAAAGGATGGTACGGCTGTCGCTATTTTTTGCTCGACTTGGCGGGGGCACTGCCGTGCCCCCTGATAGAGGTCAAACAAAGTTATTTGTTAAGTGTTGTTGTCCCCTACAACAGGGGATGAGCGGTGATGTCTGAAATACAGATATTTCTTATCTATTCAGACACAGGTATTCAAAATCTGTTTATAGTAACAAGTGTCATAAAATGTATCACCATACTAATAAAATGTTGTACATTTTTGAACAAAAAAAAAATCGATTGTTGTTCTGAAACATAGGCTTGTGGTTAAGCTACACAGCATTACTGCTATTTGTTAATCAATGTGAGGCTGACTAGATTGGAGATCATTGCAAAGACGTGCGTGTGAACTTAGGGACCACACTGGAAATTTGCAAAATAGAAATCCTGGGATTTAGTAGTACCTAACTTAAAATAATTGTAGAACGAATCTGGAAATTTGTTAACAAATGTACAAAAAGTTACAGCCCGACCTCAGTACCTAGTCACAGATCATGAGCCAGATCTTGGTGACGGTTTTATTATGTCAGACAATTTGTAAAGCATTTGTATAGTTATTTACAAAATAACCGACCACAAAGGATTAAAGATAAAAAAAAATATGATGATAAGATGAAAAGTGTGGTACGTAAGTCCAGATCCACAGAAAAACAAATTGAATATTACCGAATTAACTGAGATAACATATATTTCGTAATTCCATTAACCCTATTTGATACAGTCCGGTGTGACGGACGTCAACAAAAATAAATCCTACTAGTTTTTTATTAGATTCTCATCGATTTCAAAGCGACTAAATATAACTTAATTTCATAAACTAATAGTAGAAAATATATTTTGAGGGTGACATTAGTGCATTATGTCAGTCGTGACACATAATGTCGGCGCAAAGACGACCACCTGTTTTGCTCAAGGTATTTATAATTCTTTTTCTTCTTTTTTGCCTTTGAATGCCTTAAAATCTCAACTCAGCTATTAGAAAATCATTCTATAAATAATTATAACTCAAAAACAAATACGATCTTTTTCATTTTCATGGTGTTTTTTGTTGCTAAAGTGTTTTGTCCGTCACAGCGAACATTGCTAATTGTATAGAGATTTAGTACTTTATTCCTATGTCCGCTGTGGTGGACTACGCCAAAAAGCTTAATTTTTTTTTTTGGTTATGGTGCTGAGTTTGGTTTCTTTTTCTTTGTCAACAGCCTAACCGTGCTAGTAAAATTCTCGCCTTAGTGCCAAATGAACATGCACCATCCGATGCTAGTGAAAATTCTGATTCTGAAACAGAAATGCATGGTGACCCGCGTGCTTACGCTTGTTCCCCGTTCTCTTCTTCTGCACCATTAATAACATCTTCCTTTACAAACCTAACAATCAGTACATCTGAAGACGAAGAATAGAACACTGATAATATTGATGTTATATCAGATTCTACCTTGCGCGAAATTGGAGAGTGTAATTATGACAATGTTCCATCCCTATCTGCTATTCGCTCACTGTCATCAACGCCTGTAGCACCTGTAGCTTCTTCTTCTCCACTTGCATCACGAAACACAATGTCCAGGAAACGACCACCTACAGTACCAGCAAAGAGAGCGAAGAAGGGTAAAAAATTTCAGCTGACTTATAAATGGAAAGTAGCACAATTCCATCACAGAAGCAGTCTGTAACCAAAATCGCTTAGCAATAGTTCGCTGGAATGACAGTATGGCCGTCACATTCATAAGTTCTTTTGTGAGAAGTGAGTTTGTAGAAAAAATCCGCAGATATTGTAAGGACGCAAAATGCAAGATCGACGTCAAATGTCCACAGATTGTGCGCCAATACAATAAACATATGGGAGGTGTTGATCTTGCTGACATGCTCATCTCACTATATAAAACACCATTTAAGAGCAGGAGATGGTATTTAGCTATATTTTCACAAATGCTCGACATATGTGTGAATAACGCTTGGTTACTCTACTGCCGTAAGCAATCAAGTAACGCGAAAACTAAAATACCTCTAAAAGCATTCAGATACGATGTTTATGAAATATTGTTGATGGCAAACAGATGTGCCAAAAGAAATGAAACTGAGACAGCAAAAGTAAGCAAACCACATGTAGCCCGCCAATCGAGTCCAGTCAAATATGACAACATAGGCCATTTCCCCTCAACGATGGAAGAAGGTCGTTGCAGATATGGCCAAAAGAAGACCGTCGTATATAGCATAAAATGCAATATAAGATTATGCTTTGTAGCAGGCAAAACCCCGAGAAATTGTTTTTTAAATTTTCACATCAAGTAAAATAACATTTTCAGGTCAATTTCTGTATTTTTCATTTTTGTATTTTCTTATTTTACTAAAATAAACATAATAATAGTAACGTTTTTTATTTTTCCATAATTTGGCACTGTCCGCCACAGCGGACATGCAAATCTACACGTTTATCATTAAGTCATTGGTAATGTCCACTGTGACGGACACGAATTTTCCCAACAGTGGGCAACTCAGGATTTATTTTTACAATTTTTCGGGGCTCTTTAGCACACCCCTAAAGCCTTACAATAATTCAATTTATATATTTCTTACATTTTTTTCGTTGCCAAATTAAGGGTTAATAGACTGAGTAGTGTCACCACACAATGAAACAAAATGTGGACAGTACTATTATGCAGGATAAGTTTTTATCCAGTGCGCAAACTGTAACCATGAATTCAGCATATCATTCTAGACCCCCTAGCGTAGAAATTTTTCGTCGGTTATAAAAAAATAAATCAGCTGTTCCATACATTTTGACTGCGTAGGTAATGCACTTTTCTATGAATCGTCACTACTGCTTTCAAAAAGGTGAAGGAAAACATCGTGATGAAACCGGCATGTCCTAGAACAGCGATGGCGAACCTGAAATCTCAACGAGCCATTTTCCCAATAAAATATTTAATATGGCATTGACGTGCCGACAAACAATCTTGACTTATTGACTGCTAGAAAAAATTTAATACTTTCCCAATAACAGGTACTCTTTATTTACGAACAGAAATAGACTTGTACTTTTATACAGTAATCAACGTCACACCACCACCTTATATAATGAAAGAACAAATTAGTGCAAATTCTGGTATTAGGTTCATATATTGACTTTTAGCAGAATGCAAGCTGAACTGGAAACCCGTGAAATAGGTACGGTTTCTGAAAGTAACGACTCTAGCTTAAGGTGAATCTAGTCCACATTTTTCCTATACAAACTTCGGGTGTGTATTACTCCACTGTTCGACAATGTACATCAAAAATTAGACATGGTATGGTTTTGTCTCATTATTAATATTGTCTGTACGGAAACAGAATAATAAAATAAAAAGCCATTAAAAAGTTAGGAGCCAACAAAGATTCGTATTTCTTGCTAATTTAACCAAACTTTGGGCGTGTTTAAGTAATAATAGAAGTGTAAAAACTGAAAAACCAAGTCGGTACCGACACAGCTCAGATATCGAAAAATTCAATAAACTTTATTGGTCATGCGGTGGTTTTTTCATAAAACCCGATCTTCCGAAGGACTTTTCTTAATTTTTTACGCGCCTGTTGTTCTATAAATGATCCTGCATCTCACTAAGTAACCTTGTGCGTGTAGACTAGCGTCGAACTGCTCATCACTGATACTACCTCTGTCGGACACGATGCCTGGTGAGACAGCGTGCTTTTTAGCCAGGCCCACCAGTGAGTTCGAGCCCGCGACTACGTTCCCCTTAAGAAGATGAAATTATCACGCTCAGATTTCTATATCTGAATTACTGGGACATAAGCTGCCGTGCCCAAATTATTTTGTTGCGTGCCACCAAAGGCACGCGTGCCATTGGTTCGCCATCCCTGTCCTAGGACCTGTTGGTTCTAGAACCAAAAATTCGAAGACAAGTGACGTCCACCAAACCGCACTGGGCTCGCGTGGTGGATTACGGCCCATTCCCTCTCACCAAGAGGAGCCCTGTTGCCCAGCAGTGGGAATATTATATGCGATTATGTACCTAGCGCAGAATGGTTCCATCATGTGATTTCTTGACTGTGAGAACTGAGGGGCTGCATAACTTTTATACATTTATTTACAAATTCCCAGATTCGGTTTACAATTGTTTTAAGTCTACTCCTAATCGATCATAATCTATCTCGATTTTTATGCCATAATGGGTAAAAAAGCGGCATCTCTGACGTGTAGGATCCTTGGGAGCCCCAACTGAATTCTGAAGATGATATCAGATAGGCCGGAGTCTGCAGTGCTGGGAAGGCTTATTCGGCTTCACGTGACGAAAAAATGTAATGTTTTTAGTTTTGATTTGATTTTGATTTTTATGAGAATTTATTGTCCAACAATGCTGCAATACTAATATAGTTTTTAAGACCTTTAATACTGACAATATATGGACAATTTTCATTGTGTCTGAAATAAACGTATTTTATTTTATTTATTTATGAATCTTAGGATATCTTTTTTCGAATTCCCGGTGTGGTCCCTCATTTGCATAGCACATGCCGTGGTACCGGTTGTAAGGGTTGGTACCCATAGAAATGCCAAGTGCTCTAATGTCTATCAGAACGTCGGTTGAGAGGCAGTAGTATGTATGGGAGGTGTAGGTATATGTCGCAGCCATCTGGTTAAATTAGCCAGCTAATTGGACGCTAAATAGCTGAAAGACAACTAGCCAAGTCATTTAGCGCAATGTTTAACCAGATGGCTGAATTTCGTGTAGTCATTTAGTTAAATTGGATATTAATGAATTTGTGATGTTTGGTTTGGGTGACTATGAGTTCACAAATTATGTACGACTACTTTTTACTAATACCTACCACTAAGTAACTAGTAATAGTGAAATGTTGGTTCACACAAAGTAGATAACACGAATATTACTCAATTATAATTAAGTCAGTCAGTAAGTTCAGTCAGTTTAGACTTACCTATGCTTAATTTTGCGAAAACTTGCAGAAGATGCAGTATTATTTGGTACCTCCATGTTTTCATACTATTTTGACAAGATTACACTTTAATTTTACTTAAAATTGCACACAATCACAAGAACGAAAAATAAAATTCACTATTTGAGGTATTGACGCCATTTGTTTTGGTGACTACTAGCGCCGCAGTCGGAAAAAAATGAACTAAATTTTAATCACTTGGCTGAGCCTTGGTCAGTCATCTTCAAAGGTCTGACTTTCAATATACCAAGTTGTTAAACGTTGAATGATTCTAGTTCAATAAACTAGCGGCCTAGGCATCCAATTGGATGCCGGCGTTTAATGAAGGCCTAGGCATCCAATTAACCAGGTGACTGCGACATATACATTTCGCCAGTGCGGAGAACCATGTCCTTGTATGAGGTGAGTCCAATGGCATCCGCTATTGATAATGTACGAAGTAATAGAAAACTTAATAACAGTTTGCCACCTGACGATCGTACCCATGACCCTACGCTCACAAGTCGCACTTGAAAAGAATAAACCTTATTTGATAGGTACTTTCATTGGAAGTAATTGTATCAAAATAAGGTTTTTTGTTTCCAAACCGACGAAGGGTTTAAAAAAAAAATGTTAATCTCATTTATTCTTACCAGCCTTCAGTTTGATCTCATGCTTCGGAGGGACGGCAGTGCCCAACGCCAGGGCGAGGAGCCCCGCAAGGTATAAGACAGTCTTCATGGTTTGCACAGCTGCTGTCAACTGTGCCATTCTGTTGGGCGGCCTGCCTTATAAAGATACTGCTGTGGCATCACATTCCTAAATGCATCGATATATGTGGAAAAGAATTTGGCTTTCTTTATCACAATACTTTGTTACTGCGTCATTGTCAGTCGGGGCCTTTAACTTTATAGGTTTTGGTCCTTTTTTAGTGTAATTATCGTTTTCGTCACTTACTTACAACAACAAGCAACCAACAAGAATCAACCAACCAACAATCAACTCAAACAACCAACCAACCAAAAATAACAACCAACTAACCAACTTCAACCAACAATCAACTGCAATCAACTTTAACTGCCTTCAAAATGATAGATTATTGCTAGGTCTAATGAATGTAGGATCCTCCTAGAAATGGTATTCTGTAAATCATTCCGGCAACAGGTGTAACAGGATCTGAAGATCCTGTCGATAACAGAACCTGCATAAGTAGGTAGTAGTTGCTTACTTCGATGATTGAAAGTAAGCAACTATAACTACATTTGTAAGAAAACCGAACGTGCATTGTAGCTGTGAAATGGATCACACACATTATCAGCAATATATTGATATTCAACGTTCATCGACCTAAGTGTTTGTCCTTGCTCAAAGTCTAGACTCCTAGAACGACCTAGATCGCTTTAGATTAGCTCCATTAATTTCGTGTAATATCCGTTCTATTCATTTAAATTGTTGTTCGTTCTTATTATTATTCTGTACCTACCGTTAATAATTAAGAAAGTGCTGAATTAGGCAGAAATACAACTACAAAGTTATGTCAAAAATCACGTTTAGTTGATTTACCGACGGCCGCTACGCGACACTTGTAGATCAATTTCCATGAAGTTTTTATAGAAATTGTTATATTTCAGTCGTTTCGTCGGATAAAAAGAAAATGCTGTTTTATAGAAATATGCAATACTTATGCGGTCAAAATGTATGGAACAGCATTTTATCTAGAACCCCACGACATATTTCAACACAGGGGTTTTAGAACTATGTAGGTAGGTCGATGGTAACGGTAGAACTAACAGGTAGCGCGTCGATATATCCCTGTGTCTAGTCAATTTTGTCAAACATGATTCTCACAAAAAACGACTGCAAGCAGTTATGTTCGGCAGCGCAAGTGAGGGAGAGGCAGTATATGCGCCCTCACGGCTCTAGCCTCCGCAGGAGACGCCCTGGGCGTTGGGAATCCCAGGCTGATTCCTGGCCACCTTAGGCGCGGGCTTGCGGACGTCGAGTAATGGGTAGCTCGCTTACCGGTAAGGACAAAGCCCGGGTCGACGGTGCGTTGTGTTCCACGCGCGCCTCAAGGAGATGTCAGCACCAACTGATGGGGCCCGCAAGGGCCGATGCCTGCCAGGGGTGCGGGTTGTTCGAAAGAGATACCGTGTCCCCTGGCATACAGGCAACTGAGAGAACACCGGTGTGTTTTAATCAGTACGTCTGACACGCCCTCCTGCTCAGAGCGGGAGAAGTTATTTGACGATATTCCACGCTCAAAAAAAAAAATTACGCTCAATGATTTATTACGATTTTCGTTGCGGTCTTGCTCAACAACAATGTTACGATAGACTTCGATTATCATTTCATGACGAAGTCCCATCCCGTGCCACTGTTTACAACTAGTACGTGGTCGAAGCATACTCACTGATGATTCGCGAGAAGGACGTCCTTCTCCGGCGAATACTGAAGATAACGTGAGTGCTGTGCGGATAGTGATAGAAGCTGATAGAAGGGTAACATATATACAGATTCTGTACACATTCTAAGTCTATTATTTAAAATTTTCTCAGGAATCTTAGAAAGAATAATGAGCACTGAATTAGGTCTATAGTTATTGATACAGGCCCTCTCCCCTAGGGGATCATCATCATCCTGAATACAGTGGGAAAGACCCCGGTTTCGAGAAATAGATTGAAGACATGGGAGATAATAGGGATAATAGTATTTATAGCAGCTCTAATGAAGGTAGAAGATATACCCTATTGCGGTAGTAGATAGCTCCAAAAAACTGCCAGAAACACGGCTGGCGCGAAGTTTTGGTAGGGCACGCGCCATAACGCACTGGGTACGCTCACTCAGGTAGTCCTCAAAAAGTTTCAGCTGAACATCCCTGATAGCTATGCTTTCCATCTTACGAAGCAGAGTAGGGACAGACACCGTGTCAACAGCTTTGGCAATATCTAGGAAAATGCCTAAGAGTTTCTGTCCATCATCCAAGTTTGTGACGATGAATCTGTGTCTAAACCGAATGATTTTACAGAATCTTCGGTTATACAGAATGAAGCTACTTTGGGTTCGGCACTTGGCTAGCCTTTATTACGACATCAAAACGAACTAATTTGCCTAACATTTTGTGTTCCAAATCTTTTTAGTTTTCTATGTAGTAGCATTCTAAGCAGGGCTTGGGACCAGTACCAAAAGTACTCGTTCCAGATGAGTACCGGTACTCCGCAACAAGAATACATATAATTTAGATGGACACTTATTTTGTAAATACATATAAGAAATATATAATAGGTGTTATGATTCCGTCCGTTATGCAAACATTTTATAGGTACAATTGTCACTTAATTTAAACAATAGAGACCAATTTAGACAATTTGTTTGTCTAATAAAAACTCTCACACTGTAGTACGCTTTAATAATGAAAAGTTTACGTAGTCTACTCTTAAACAGCACTGCTATCAAGTCTTTCCAACATCTTGGTAATGTATTGTAAATACTGGGGCCATTTTGACCTGCGGTTGGGCAGTCTCGCGCCCTAGTGATTTATAATTAATATTTAGATTCTGGAATTGAATGGTACGTAATAGGCTCGGATCCTATTGCATGGTAGGTAATAGTCCCGCGCCCTATTGCATGAGACTGTTAAGTCTATCAATTACATTTTATCAATTACGTTAGTAATTGATAAAATGTGAGTACCTCTGCCAAGCTCAGTCGGCCAAAACCCAGATCTGATGAGCTCGGAGTAAGGGTTAAAGCTGAGGCAGTAGACACTGAGCACTGAGCCACTGTGTGCGATTGCTTTGTTCGTCGTAGTTCGTCGTTATATCTGTAATGTTATGAGACATCTAGGTAGTATTACGACAAGAATACGTAATAATTAAATGTCATTTATTTCAGGCAATTATTAAAAACATACCATACAAACACATACTCTTAAATACCATAGGCATCAACTTAATAACACAGACAGAATATTAAAATACAAAAATACTATAACTAAAAATATATTTAAAAAATCTTTTGCCTCTCTTGCAAGATGGACGATACGGTACACAGATTTACCTTTTCATTCCTACTCAGGGTTACCCTTGTGTAGAATGACACTCTGAGCTTATTAGCAGCGCGGAAAACCCGGCAACGTTGCTCTCGGCGAGCATGTCAGTTAGAGGTGGTCAAAGTGTATCATTTTTGCGATTGGAACATTTGCATCTCGGTCACTGAAATGATCCGAAAAACAGATATGTTTCATTCGGCTCATTTGGATCATGGGCTCAAAGAATATAATTTAACATTATATGCAAAAAATTACCGTATAATGTTTGATAAGTAAGCGCCTTAGTGGTCATTTTTACGTGTATGGATAACGACAACGAAAATCTGTGAGAGTATGAGTGACACACATCTCATTTGGTACTCTTTCATTAATTTAGGTGGAACTAATTTAAAAATAGTTACAAAATTTGAATATCTCGGGCATATTGTAACAGAAAACTTATCGGATGTTGATGATTTTGAACGACAAAAAAGCAGTATCGCTTGTAGAAGCAATATGCTAGCTAGACGCTTTTATCACTACGCTGTTCAACCTTAATAGGGAGTATTACATCAGGGCTTTTCTTATATTTAAAGATCATACTTAACTTGCGTATTATTTATATTGTATGTCAGGTAGTGTTGAGTTGCGTACCTCTCACAGATGTCTATTAGTTTTCTGAGGCCGTTGACCGACGGACTGAGCAGCACCATGTCATCCGCGTAGCTAAGGTTATTAACGCGCACACCGCCTACTTGGTATCCGACTCTGGTGCTGCTCAGCTCCTCAATCAACTGCTTTACATACTGGCCAAGGAGGTCGGTAGTTAAATGAACTGGATACATCACCAGTTCTGTTCTTTACAATAGCAACAACCATAGTTCTCATAAAATCTGTAGGTATAAAAACTATGATACATACATGAATTAGATAACAAAGCCAACTTCTCAAAAAGTAATACAGATGCAAACAGAAGGTGCTCAACACTGAGCCGCGCTTCATGCCCATGACACACCTTAACACATCCTCCGCAGTGACGTGCAGCGCAGCGGTGGCAGTACACGCTTCACGCTCATGTAACGGCACCGATGGCGAACCACCATGGGCCCCACGACCCACCTGTTCACTCTGACTATCGGAAATGAAAAGTACAGATTGAGATAGAGGTGTAGGGTTAAATTAATCAACAAACAAATTAGCTGTAATAGATGGGTCTTGATTGCCGGTTATAGACATAGGCATTCGACTCATAATTTATTTTGTTGGTTTCTTTCCAATTTCCGAAGTTTTTATCACATATCTATGCGTGGCTATATTATCTAGATGTCACGTCACGGCACGTCACGATGGAGAAATATACTTGACCAGGCTAACCTGTTTTCGGCCTTTTCTCTGCAATTTCTCACTCTCAACAGTTCTTAAATCTTGGTCTACGTTATCTACCCATCTAAGCCTGGGCCACCCTCGACTTCTCCAGCTATCTGGTTTACCTACTGGATAGTAGTCCAGTAAACGCTAGGTGCTCTTGTCGCGTTCATTCTTACGACATGTCCTGCGGAGTCCTGCCCATCGAAGACTTTAATTACCTACATTTAGCTCGTAGTACCGCGTTTGCCATTGCTTGTTTTCCAGCACTGCACCGAATATGCGCCTATAATAGTAGTAGTAGTATATTTTGTAATAAACGAGTTTTCCGCCCGCGGCTCCGCTGCGTGTGTTTTATTTCCCGCGGGTACTACCAGCTAAAAAGTATACTATTTCACAACAGATTACGGGTATAAACTATTTCACAACCAAATTTTGTCAAGACCTGTCCAGCTAATTTTACGCGGATGCAGCACAAACATTTTTAATATCTATACGATTTTATTATAGGTAATGAATGAATTTGTTTTAAATTATGTGGTATTACCAAAATCAAAAGTAATTTATTCAAATTAGGCTGAGAATCAGCACTTTTCGAACGTCAAAATACATAAGACAGTCCTCCAAAACGCCCACCCTTCACCACTTCCTAGTGCTTTAGCTGGGAAGAAGAAGTGGCGCAACAAACTCCCCAGCAGCACAGCTGTCTGTTTAGTCGGATAGACTTGATTCTATACATACATAGGCAAAGTAATAAACATTACGAGACACAGACCATTAATTAAATAATTAGTCAAAATGTCAGCTAGCCATGACAATATACCGACAAATAAAATGAAAACTGTCGAGGCCACATAACGCATAAAACAACTCATCATAAAAAATATTGTTATGAGTTGATCATGTCATTAACTAATGACATAATAGATAATAATAAAAAAATACTTAGACAGGCAATAAAAAATAATAAAACAATTATATGAACCCATATAACCTGTCACTAGATACGCCAATTCTGGAGAAAGAACTTAAATATTGTCTTGAGTTAATCACAGCGACCAACTATCTTCTTGTCATTTAATAGTCGTTGATGGAATATAGCCTTTATTTAAACAAAGGCTGGATTTTACTTGAGCTTTAAACGCATGAAAAGGCAAATCTAGCAAAGAAGATCAGCTTGTTATAAAAAGTTATACCAAGCCCGGCAAATGAGTTATGAACCTTATGAAGCCGGTGAAAGGGAGCACGTATACTCTATAAGTTGAGGTAGTTAAATAAAGGTAAACAAATCGTAAAAAGGGTTCTTTTTATTTAACACTTTCTTGTTTAAAAACACGGTGTAACAAAATCATATTTATTTTCGATTTATACTATAGTTTCCTCTTTTATTAATAAATATTAAACTTTATCATTTATTCGTGAACTAATTTTCCTAGATGTAACTACTTGAGCACAATTTTTTTGTTAGATTAATTAGTGTGAGTAGTAGTAATAGTGAGAATACCAACATCTTAAAAAAAAGTCCCTCGAGGAAACTCTGGCACCTAGCTGGTAAATTATACGAAGAGCACGTTTTTGAAAGGCAAAAATATTTTGAATATCAGCAACTTTGCCTCACAACAGAATACCGTAGGACATAACGCTGTGAAAATAACTAAAGTAGACTAACCGAGCTGTATCGACATCAGTGTATTGTCTTACTTTTCTGACGGCGTAGGTGGCTGAACTGAGCCTCCCCGCTAGGCTTGATATGTGTGATCCCCACTGAAGTTTGGCATCTACTGTTATGCCCAGAAAAACTGCAGAGTCTACGGTTTCAAGCACCTCTTTATCTAAGACGATATTGGGACCTAGACTTCTAACATTCAGTAAGGCGAACTTTACACATTTTGTTTTCTTGGCATTGAGAACCAGGTTATTTGCCGTAAACCAATCCGTAACCATTGAGAGAGCACTGTTTACGTCATCAAAATCTTGTCTATTCCGGTCTACTTTAAAAATAAGAGAAGTACCATCTGCAAACAGTACAACATCACAAATACCCTTTAAATAGAATGGTAAGTCATTGATATACACTAAAAACAAGAATAGGCCGAGTATTGAGCCCTGAGGCACACCTAACTGAACTGGTAGCCCGGAAGATTTTTCACCATTAGTTTCTACACATTGGGACCTATTTTGTAAATAAGAATTTATTAATTTTAAAGTTTCGTTATGGACACCGTCATAACGTAGTTTACGCAAAAGCGTTTCATGGTGCACGCAATCTAAGGCTTTGGAGAGATCACAGAAAACTCCAATAGCATTTTGCGAGTTCTCTGAGAATTATATGTGTATAATCATATAGTAATGAAATTGCGTAGGTATTTGTTTCCCTATTGAGTACCTAGTAAACTTATAACACGTGACCTTGAAAAGGAAGCGCCAGCGGCGATGGAGGTTTCTGGCGACTGGGACCGCAATTAACTAGAACTGCGGTCCCAGTTGCCCTAGCCATTTCATTTTTAAATTTTTCTTCCGGCGACTGGGACCACCCATAAATGAATATAAAAATCTATTGTTCAAGCCAAAAGCAGTACAGTCAAACGAAAAAATGTTTAAAGTAAGTAATAATTAAAGAAATAAACTACAACTGTATAATACGTTGATTGTTTTTAATATGATTACTCCTATGTTTGGTAAGCTCCTACCAAATTATGACAACCTGGTACTTCGTGCAGGATACCAATTTACCAATTTAAATTTTAAAGGGGAATGCGCAAGGCACTATGGAAAAATGTACTCATTTCAACATTTGTGTGTCGTCATCAAATCATCTTCAAAATACTCTATGACATGTCTAAATACTTCCTCAAAAAAAGTCAACACACTCTACAACGGTGTTTCCGAGGAATTAAAAAAAAAAAATTACTATTTTGAGGTTATGTTCAAACACAAAATGAACTGAAAAGAGCTATTAGGATCTAAATATCTACATGGGTTTACGAGTGAGCCTTGTGCCTTTGAAATACATTTGTGTAAAATCTGTAGCAGTTTATCTATGTTAAGTGGCCAGTTACTGGTGAGTACCTCACCTAGACTTACTGTTTTAGATGTTGAGTATTTGTGCCTCAAAATCTTAATTCCACGTTTCATTAAAACGGAATGGAACGGATGGAAGCCAACATATTATACAACATAACGTCACACCTGTATTCCCCAAAGGGTTAGGTAGAGGTGTACCTATGTGTAGTACACCTACGTTTCGCCGGTTATGTTTAAGTCCCATGTAATAGGGCACTAACCTATTGCCATCAAGCGGGCACAAATCCAAACTCCAGGCTGCTAATGAGCAATCCCTGATGGAAGAACCGAACAAGGTTGCCCGACCTGGGAATCAAACCCAGGGCCTCATGCTCAGTAGTAGCGCTTGCGACTACTAGACCAACGAGGCAGTCAATATTTAATTATACAGTATACAGTAAAACTTAATTTCGAAACTTTAAAACTTTGAAGGTTTCCCACTTGAAAACCTTCAAAGCTGGAACTCATGCTTAGGTCCGGACACTTTAGCACTGAATTACCTCTGTTAGTGGGACAAAACAAACCTCTATATCTGGGATTAGTTCTTTCGATTTTGTCGTCATAATTACCTGTACAATTGAGACAGCGAGTGTATTTTACTTCTTTTACTGAGACTATATTTTAGGGATTAGTTCTTTCGATTTTATTCGTCATACCTAATTACCTTTATAATTGAGACAGCGAGTGTATTTTATTACCTCTTTTCCTAAAACTATATTTTGTGTACCGTTTTGTTTACTAATTCTTATTCTACCCGTAAATTCCGCACTTGGCTAGTTGTGTAAAAGTTACCTCCAGTTTTAGTTTTGTTTTTGCTATCGTCTGGATGTTATATACTGATACTTCGAAGACAAACTAAATTAACAGATTTTTTGATTGACGCATTCTGCATGTACTTTTGTATTGTTTAAAAAAACGTGTTACAAAATCAAAAATTATCCATAGTTGATTCACTTTTAATGTTTGACCAAGTGAGAGAAGACTGTATCGTGCAAAATAATCAAAAACAGTAGTCACGGTTCAGTCGATATAATCAATACTATTACAAGAGTTAGCACAAAATTTTTGTAAAGAATACTACCAAGAATATGTTTACGATTGTTCCGAGAAAAAAATAAAAAATATTGTATAGTTTAATAAACAAAATTACGTAAAGTTGGACAAAAACCTAAAAATCGCATACTCGCGTTTCGTAAAATTTTGATAATAAACTGTTGAATTTTGAAACGAACTTTAAATTATATTAATCTCAAATGTCTAAACTACAATTTGTAGGTTTTACATTTTCAAAATGTTGGCTGGCTATTTTAATATAATTGTTTTTTAAAGCATCTTAAATCTGCCATACATTATTTCTACGGACGCGCGGTGTTGAATATAATACGACGTACACCGCTCGGGAATTCAGTCGACCACGGGAGCTCAGAGAGAGGTCACGTCTCATTGCGGAGCGACGCGCCGGGAACACGAATTCGCGATCTATTGTGTACGTATACTGCTGCAAACAGCTAAAATGAGGTAAGTATTTTTTTTAGTTTTTTGAGTTTTACTTATAACGGATCTAACATTAACTTTTAACTTTTTATATTTGTTTTAGTAAAAATGGGTAAGCGTAAGGAAAGGTATTATAAAAAGAAAAGTGGCGCTCTTTTCCAGAAGAAAACCGTTCCCCATAGTCATAATATGTATGTATTTCAATTTTGTGTTTTCTTTTTCTCTATAAGACATTATTTTAAAATCCAAGATGCCGGATGCAAATTTTTCCCAAGTATAAGTATATATGGGTAATGTTTAATAGGGTATTGGGGTGTCGATTGCAAATTTGACATTAGTTTTAAAATCCAAGATGGTCGATGTAACTTTTTCTCAAATATTCGAATTAATGTGGTGTTGTTATATTTGTTTACTATTAAGTATAACTAAAAAGTAAACAAATCTAACAGCCATGCTTCATAGTTTTCAAAATTTTGCTCTTTATTAGCATTTTTTTATTTAATTACAGATTCACTTCTGCAAATGTCCTAAATGAAACTGGATCAATTAACGGTGTAAGTTGGTTTAGTTGTTAATTGAGTATATTTTTTTGTTATTCTGCAAGCTGATTCAATCGAATGGCGCCAGGAGCGGAAACTGCGACTCACGGCATCTGTTTTTGGAAAAGTGTGCAAACGAGGGCTAATTAAATACGGACCTATAGTCAAAACTATCGTGACTGAAAAAAAAATCCATCCATGTCCATTAAATATGGTCAAAATCATAAACACCTTGCGCGTACTCAACTCAAAGTTCTTCTCAAAAGTCCCATAAGAACATGTGGATTCATCGACCGAAATTTTCCATTTTTAGGAGCAAGTCCAGATGGAATTGTAGAAGATGACAAAATTATAGAAATAAAATGTCCTTACTCAGCCAGAGGCATGAGTGTAGACGATGGCATAAAAGAGAAAAACATTTTTTTTTGGAAAAGAGACAAGGATGGTAATCTCAATGTAAATAAAAAACATGATTGGTATTTCCAGGCACAGGGACAACTTCACGTCACACAGAGACAAACATGCATATTTGCAGTTTGGACTGAAGTGGACATGAAGATTGAATTAATAGAGGAAGATAAAGAATAAAACACGTGCAGATTCAACAAGCTTTTTAACCGATTTCAAAAAAAGGAGGAGGTTCTCAATTCGACTGTATGTCTTTTTGTTTTTTTTATGTTTGTTACCTCGTAACTTTCGACTGGGTGAACCGATTTTGATGATTCTTTTTTTATTTGAAAGCTCGTGCATCCCGTGTGGCCCAATTTCTATATATAGATCTAATGATGCGTTTCGGAGACAGACAACGGAACTCTTCAAAAAATAACAGTAAATGAACAGCGATTGCTGCTATCGTATAAATATGCATTGTTTTGACCCCAAGGATGATGAAATTTCGAATTAGTGGGGTAGGTACCTACTATAACTAAAAAGTGAAAAATGAAAACTTTTTCCAAAAAAAAAAAAAACAACCGACTTTCGAAAAACACTGAAAAATAACTTTAATTTCGGAAGGCGGTGACAAAAAAATTAAATACATATCCAAGGTCACCGCCTTCTGCGTTGTTTTTTTTTTTGGAAAAGTTTTACTTTTTACTGTATGTACTAACCTACAAAATTTCTTAAATAAACAAGTTAATAAGTAAATTGGTGTGTTTTTATTAAGTAGATGATACTAGCTTTACCAACCCACTTACCTACCTAACCTACTTACTATACCTATCTACCTACCCAATTTACTTACCATATCCATCTACCTACCCTGCTTACTAACCATACCTATCTACCTACCCACTCAACACAACAACTAGAATTTTTCAAATCCCGAGTTATCTACTTTTTCGTGCAGCTGCAAACGGCCTCGAGAAAACTTGTCATTGTGTGAGTGGCGATGCACACAACAAGCGAGCCGCGGTAAAAACCTATTCGCCGCTCGCCTAGTTTGGTCGGCGCCGTCTTAACGAGTGCAACAGTGACAATATTAAAAATAAATTAGAATATGTTATGGAACGAAATCCGGATTTAGACACAATTAGAGAATACAGCGAAAGTATTGAAAAAAACGTAGCAAATAATCTGATAACTTATTTTAAATTTGCTCCATTGACGTCTACAGATGTTGAACGATCATTTTCCACATATAAATGGATATTAGACGTCAAAAGGAATACTTTAAAATTAGAAAATATTGAAAAAATTATGATTTATTTTAATTGTATTAACGTTGAAAGCCAAAATATGGAAATTATATCCGATGAGGATTAAAAATAATTTATTTATGTTTTTGTTTAATTAAAAATAATTGTTCATTGAATTCAATCAATCATTCATTTAATAAACGATTTTGTTAGCTTAACTGTATGTTTTTTATTTTATTTTATTCCATAATCCCAATTCCGGAAATTTTTCCGGTAGTTCCCGCACATTATGGATAAAATGGCATGTCCATATTATAATATCTTGACGCAAGTATATAAAATCAATCTACCTACTCCGACCTCTGATAATCACGACCATTACACATCATCATCCACCTAGCCTTTTTCAACTATGTTGGGGTCAGCTTCCAGTATAACCGGATGCAGCTGAATACCAGTATTTTACTTGGAGCGACTGCCTATCTGACCTCCATAAACCAGTTGTTGGTACACTAAGATCTAGGTATCAAAATGACAAAGGAATGATATTCTTATGAACGAAAGGGTCAAGTGATTAAAACATGATGAACTAGCATGTTTCACGAAAGATTGGATCACAACAGCGTTTAGAAATGGAAACCGAATAATACCTTTCTGCCTACCAACTCACTGCGATGTAGTCATAATTAAAATAAAATAAGCTATTGCCTAACACCAGCAAAATAGGTAATATCAAAGAGGAAATATTTAAAACTAGCTTTTGCCAGCGGCTTCGCACGCGTGGAGATCGAAAAGTATCCCACGGGAACGTAGTACCGGGATAAAAAGATAGGTTACAAACTACCTGTGTGCCAAATTTCATTCAAATCCGTTCAGCCGTTTTTGCGTGAAAGAGTAACAAACATCCATACATACATCCATACATCCATACTCACAAACTTTCGCATTTATAATATTAGTAGGATGTTGCACTTGGAAACGGTTTTGTCATTGAATAAAACGAATTTCTATATTTCTATTTGCAGCCAAATAATTGAAATTATTTTTGTAATCTACACTAGAGTATCCATATCGTCGTCGATTGATGATACCTGAACTGATTTGATATTAATCTACGGCTGGTGTTCCTGCAGGCTTAGCATGACGCTTTTTATTTCTACGAAGAATAGACAGCTCTTTCTATACAAAGTGACATTTCGTTTCTCCATTTTTGGCATCGCACCGTAGAAATCTTTTAACAATCTGTCATTTCAATCGTTTCTAACGATCTTTGTATAGGTCCTTTTATATGTAGACTATTTCGGAAGAAAGTTTTCTTCCCAAACTGTCAAAATCACACTAACAACGAACTTTCTACTCGACGGCCACAAAGTATATACGGTTATCTACATAATCATGATTCGTTTTGAACCCATAACTGTGATAATTAATAGAAGAACAAAGCTATATTCTCCTATTGTGCATCATTTCTAAAGTAAGGCTTGCCGCGCTAAATTACACGTTTAAATACGAAATAAAAATGTAAAGTGGACAACGATACGTGAAATCTTAGCTGTCCGTTGTCCCCGTTATGTACAGTCACCTGTTTTTATTTCCGTATACCGTTGTAAAACTATTGTGCTATTGGATTCCTATGGCAACAATGCAAATCATACTGGAAAGCGCGCATTACATTTTTTTAAAGCACCGACGCAAAAAGAGAGGTGTTATAAGTTTGACCGCAATTTGTATCTGTCTAAGTAACTGTCCGTGTGTCTGTCTGTGGCACCGTAGCTCTTAAACGGGTGAACCGATTTGGTTGCGTTTTTTTTTAAATTTAAAAGTAGGTCTAAGAACTAAAGTTAGAAATAGCGGTGGTTCTTGGACATGTTTTATCAAAATCGGTTCAGCCGTTTCAAGATTATCAGCTATTTTCTCGTTGATGAAGGGTTTTGAGCAACTTCCACGGGTCTGATCAAGTCGAAATCTGGTATTCTATTACTTCAATGATATTAAACGAACAAAGTAACCTTAAATTTATGCTGCTGGTTCACTTCGAATTTCCAGGATACCCAATTACCTCATCAACGAACAGCTAAAGTATCGTGTTTGGCCTCATTGAAAAGGTCTCAATGAATAGGTTATAGATAAATGATGATGAGGGTCTGATGTTAGAATAGCAATGAGGATTGAGGGTAAATTTGTAACAAGCTTCACTGTAGGAAACATACGTAAAGTTGCGCAGATTTAAGCGACACATGTTTCGATGGTGGCGTGTTTACTATTACTGTATTAAGTTTAAAAAGCAGGAAATAAAAGTTAAGTTTAAAATTAAAAAAAAACCCCGACCCAATTGACCGTCCCCCGACGTAACAACGCTTTTATCAAAATATTACATATAACTTCTTATTAAACATAAAAGGTCAAATCGTTTGGGTCGGCGGTTTTTTTTTAATTTTGCTGTGGTGAAGTGCAAGTAGATCATGATCATGTAGCATAGAACAAACAAAAGTATTCGACATAAATTGGACTATTTATTAGCAGTGGACTGAAACAGGCTGATGATGGCTGTATTAATCATCATCACTGAATTCGTCTGATTCAGAAACCATTGTATACAATGGTTTATGAATAAACTTAAAAAAACTTTTAAAAAAACCAACCGACTTCCGGAAAAACACTACAAAGGGGAAATAACTTTAATTTCGGAAGTCGGTGACTATGGATATGTATTTTAATTTTTTGTCACCGCCTTCCCAAATTAAAGCAATTTTTCACTTTATAGTGTTTTTCCGGAAAACAGTTGTTTTTTTGGAAAATGCTCACTTTTTAGCTACAGGGAGACTGAGGACACTTGATGCCTGTGGGAGACAAGGTACACCAACATTTTGAAACTACTAAACGTATTAGAATAGTTTAAAATAGCAACACTAAACCTACATTGTAGCCAACATAAAAAGAAAAAACTGTCATGTTAAAAATCTGTCACTTTTACAAATGGCGTCGGTGTGTTGTTTACGAGCACGTGGAATTAAATTTGGTGAGTTTTTGATTACGATTTTTTTTTGCGTCAACTTTATTGTACGAGTTGTTCAGATGGAAAAGATATTGTGTATTTTATGTGGTTTCCTAATAATCGAGTCGTAAATGGCAAATCGTTAGTAGTTTAACTAGAGTGATATAGTTTTTAATGAAATGTGATTCAGCAGACATGGTACACTCGGTTGAGGTAGACTTGATCCCCGGATCAAATCTCCCTTAAGAAGATTGATTATAGTTACCTTGTCGATATCTAACGTACCTACTTATTTGACGTTTTCATTAATTATTATTTTCAGATTCAAAATGCCACACGTCTATATGACAAAACAGGGAAGTAAAAAGCGAGAGCACATTAATAAAGACAAACTTAAATCGGCCGTTTATGATGTTATATACAGTGAAAAATCACTTCGAGGTGTTGCAAAATCATACAATATGTCCGTAATGACCCTGAAGCGGTATGTGAAAAAAAAAGAGATGCAATTGCTGCAGGAAGTTCTTCTCCCAAATATGAACCGAATTATAAACAGGCGCAAGTTTTTACTGCAAACGAAGAATCGGATTTATCCAAGTATTTGGAAACCGCCAGCAAATTGTACCATGGACTTACACCTAAAGCCGCAAGACTGTTAGCTTTTCAGTTTGCTGTAGAAAATAATAAAAAGATAACAGAAAAATGGCAAAAAAATGAAATTGCATCCATCCATAGTTTCATGCGTCGTCATACTAATTTGTCTCTCAGAGTTCCCGAAGCTACAAGCCTTTCGCGGGCTACAAGTTTTAACAAACATAATGTTAGTATGTTTTTCCAAAATTTGCAAAGCCTTTATTCTGGACACAATTTTGAGGCCCAAGATGTATAGAATTTAGATGAAACGGGCATAACAACCGTGCATAAACAAAAAAAAAAATTGCATATAAAGGTTTGAAGCAAGTTTCCAAGGTAACGTCAGCCGAACGCGGAGTATTAGTTACACTTTACTGTGCAATAAGTGCTGCAGGCGTATGCACACCACCGTTTTTAATTTTTCCACGAAAAAACTGGCAAAATCGTATGATAGACAATAGTCCTCCCGGTACTGCCGGAGACGGTTACCCAAGTGGTTGGATAACTGCATCTAATTTTGTGTTGTTTTTGAAACACTTTAAAAAACACGTGAGGTGCTCCAAAGATAATCCGAGTTTAATCATCATGGATAACCACGAAAGCCACATAAGCATTGATTCAGTCAATTACGCTCGGGAAAATGGTATTCATTTATTAACCATTCCACCTCATACTTCACAAAAGTTGCAGCCTCTGGATAGAATACTTTTCGGAACTCTTAAATCTTATTATAATACGGCGTGTGATGATAGGATGCTGGCGCACCCTGGTCGTCCATTGACAATATATGATATCTCTGGCTGTTTAGGCAAAGCATACCCCTCAGCAATGACGCCTCGAAACATTGTAAAAAGTTTTGAAATAACTGGAATTTATCCCTTTAACAGTGATATTTTTACCGATGACGAATTTCTTTCTTCTTATGTAACTGACCGTCCGGAAGATTTTGCTGCTGGTCCAGAAGGTGTTCAAACAATTTCTCAAGAAAACAATATCGCACATGAAGCTATTATCGTGCCAGATGATGATCTTACTGACGCTGAAGATTATTTACAGGATAGTATTTTTACTGAGAGAATGTCACCTAGGGGAGACGACATTCTCTAAGAAATTCTGGAATCATATCATATACCTTTTGACCCTACGCATCCAGATAAAAGCGTACTGCCTTCTGCCAGTTTAACTCTATCTCAGCAGTCTCTTGCAGTGGTGAATGACACTTTTTCCTCTGGCCCTTGTTCTGATGACTCTTCTCTACGTGCAAAACAAGCAAATGAGTTACCCTCTTGCCAAAACTCACCCACAAACGCCTCCTTAAATTTTACAAACATTACACCGACGACGTTTACAAGTGCAACAAAGGCTTGTCATACACCCACTGTGCAAGAATCCCCTTCCGATGTGATAGTGCAGCAAACCTTTTCAAAGGTGAACTCTTCTCTTTGTCTCGGCGATAAGGCTATGGTGGCTGAAAATAAAACTCTTACCGATTTAGAAGCACCGTCGACCTCGAGATATTATTAGACCACATCCTAAAGCGGGACAAAGAAAAAGTAACTGCAGAGGCAAGAAAAAAGGATCTACAAGAATTATTACTGATACACCTGAAAAAAATTAAATTGAAGAAGAAGCTCGCAAAAGAGAAGAAAAGCAAAGAAATAAATTAGCTAAAGTAGTCAAAAGGAACTTTAAAGACACAACAACAAAGCAGCAAAGGGCTAAAAAAGCAACAAAAGCGAAGCGACAAAGACGAAATTCTAAGAATAGTGCAAGTTCTGAAGAGGAAGTAATCTTACCATCATCGCCAGAGTCCGATTATGTTATAGAAGAGGAAATAGAAGATAATAGTGAAGAGGAAGAAGACGATGGAAAAGACCTCGATGAAGATGATATCCATGAAGGTGATTGGGTAGTGGTGAATATTATTTCACAAAAGAAGTATACCACACCGGTATGTGGGTCAAGTCGTAAATGAGTCGTTAGCTAGCCTAGATATCAAATTTGCAAAAAAAATCGATGAAAAAAGATTTAAGGGGCCAGAAAAACCGGATAGTATAATAATACTATCCGGTTTTTCTGGCCCCTTAAATCTTTTTTCATCGATTTTGCCAATTGGCAAGTACCAAGTGGTCAAGAAACTCCCTCCACCTATTTTTAAGTCTACTTCGAAACGAGTTGGTACATTTGAATTTCCCAAGTCCCTAAGGCAATTCAAAATAGATAAGTAAATCCCGCCTACAATTTATAAGATGCTTTAATTTTCTGATGATTACTTTTAAGAATATTCTAATTACAAGATAAAACATTAGTTTATAATACAAACTGAACGTCGGTTAATTAAGGTTTGACTGCATCCTAGTCTAATTATTAAATAAGGAAAAGTACAATAATACACTGAGTGATGTTAATACTAAAGATTTATTGTTAAAAAGTAGGTACTATATAATGATTGAATAGTGAATAAGAATTTTGAAACAAGACTGTTTAGAGAGAGTGATTTTTACGTAAGAACAAAGTTAAAGATAATGATGATAATTTTTCTAAATAAAACGGATATAATTTATATTTTGTCTTTTACTTTTACTTCACTCACAATTGACCCTGATCAACAGATCAAGTCTCCCAAGCATGTGGCACACATGGTCACATTTAGTGTAACAAGTGTCCCCAACGTGTGGGAGACTTGATCCGGGTGGATCATGTCTACCTAAGGGTGGGGACCAAGTGTTCCACATATAGGGGACACTAGATACCAATCTATGCTTACGGTTTTAGTTGAATTTCTAATATAATTATAAGTCGATCCTTATTTGTTTCACATAACATAAAACTAGATAAATTTCGGAACTTTTAGTCAAAACACATCATAAAATTTGCTTTAACTTCAAACTTTAGGGCCAAAAAACAAAAGGGAGGATCAACCTACCATACCTATTCAAAATTTATCATCCTACGGGTGAAGCAATGCATATTTATGTGATAGCAGCAATCGCGGTTGATTTGCTGTCATTTTTTGAAGCGTTCCGTTGTCGGTCACCGAAACTCATCATCAGATCTATATGAAATTTAAATAGAACGAACCATTTCAGTATAAACCTCTTTTGAACAAAAAACATAATTTTACAAATCCGTTAATATATGACGGAGTTATGCCCGAACATACATAAAAAAATATATAAAAACCTGTCGAAGTGATAACCTCCTCTTTTTTGAAGTCTGATTAAAACAGAAAAAAAAATGGTTTACACTATCAATTTCATTTTATTGTATCTATGACTATTCTTATAACACGTAAGTATACATTACATTTTGTTTAAATGTTTTAGAAACTGTCATGCATACCTACTTAAAAATGACATTGGAAGTGTAAACTTTTTACTGATTTTGTTTCGTTTATATTGCTGTGAAACCAATGTATACTCAGTTTTGACACAGTTTGATGGTTAGTTAATTTAGAAAAAAATCCGTACATATATTTTTTAAATGGTAGAAGTTAAGATAATTTTGAAAATGTGACAATGTTTATATATTATTGCTCGTGACTGTACATATGGGCAACGGGGACAACGGACAGTTAAGATTTCACGTATCGTTGTCCACTTGAAACATTTATTTAAAGTGGTCGTTGTCCACTTTTCGGCAAGGAATTTGATGACCTATTATTTTTTTATCCCGTTGTCCCCGTCACGGGGACACAGATTACGGGGACAACGGAAATGCACGGGATGGTGCCCGGTGTCTATCTATATTTAAATCTCGGATTCACTTGTCAAGAGTAATATTGAAAAGTACACAGGAGAGCAAACTATAAAGTTTGTAAAAAAAAAACTCGAATTGTCACCACTGGCCTCCTTTACGATAATGCAGATAAAAGACATTTCAACAGCTTCCTTAACTGGTATCCCAAATCATAATCTTTTGATCATCAGCGACAGAACCGAAGAGCGACTCGTACAGGAGACGCCACGCGACGTCCTCGACGACGGCCGTGTGTCCCGTGACCACCAACGTGGCTTCGATGACGCGTTACCTAATTTTTTTGTAAGTACCTATTTTTTAGTCCCACTTCTTCTCCAAAATGTATACTATTTCACAACCAAATTTTGTCAAGACCTGTCCAGCTAATTTTACGCGATTGCAGCACAAACATTTATAATATCTATACAGTTTTATTATAGGTAATGAATGAATTTGTTTTAAATTATGTGGTATTACCAAAATCAACTGAGATTTATTCCAATTAGGCTGAGAATCAGCACTTTTCGAACGTCAAAATTACAGACAGTCCCCCAAAAAGCCCGCCCTTCAACACTTCCTAGTGCTTTAGCTGGGAAGAAGAAGTGGCGCGAACAAGTAGCAACACAATACCACTTTACAATAATAGTTGACTAGGTCAAACTTATCCAAAATTTCAAAAGGTGATAAATTACTGTACATAATCCCCCTTATTTATAAAAGATGACGCAAGAAGCATTTTTGACGTTTAAACATCATATGATTATGTGGGAATATGTGTAACAAAAACACTATAATACCTATACAACATCCCAAAAATGATCAGGTTAAATTATTCGAAAATAATAGAATTACTTCCGAATGGGTGGAAACTTGGTGGGGGATATTGGTAGAATGGTATTTAATTTATATCTGTGGTTTTCACACAGTTCTAGAAGTCAATAATATTTTAAAACTAGTTGAGGTCGGTTAATTTTGACATACCTAAGATCTGGATTGCATTCACTAGTAGGTCCAAGCTTTAACGTATACCTACCCAATAAGCATAAAACTGCATTATAAGATGTCACAAAAGGTAACACCGGTAACTTTAGCATTTAGGAAGACTTATTATAATTTTATATAGTACACTCGAACTGCAATAGCTGAAAATTACGCTTTTGCCTGTATAATAACGCTATTATGCGTCACAAAGGCAACACTGTAGTGTTGCAAGCGTTAATATAGGTAAACAATTCAGTATTATGCAGTTTTTAGCAATCAATAGTACTGTAAGCTGTAATTAAGCATATTTATGGACTTAAACTATGAATTGAAGGCCACAAGTGTACCCTTAGATCGCTTGCATTTTAAGAAAGAATATGTGAGCTACTATAATCCAATCAGTTATTTTGTGAATTCAATTAACAATGATATAGTGCGTCTTGCTGCACATAGATGAACTGTAATAGTGTTAACCAGCTTGTTACACGCAATCTTATAATAGCACTTGTATATCCCACATGATCACTATGGCCGAACTTATGTGCTGCTAAATTACAGCAAACTGCTATAAATTAGCTCACAATGAACCCATGATCCCGGTTTGTGCTGAATACTTGTACTAGTGTCGGCAATTAACCTACTAATGTAGTTATATAAGATCTTGAAGACTTATTTTTCAGCGCCTCGTAGGTATTATCAGTTAATCGCTGCCAGCATCACGATTTTGCCATATATGGAAATATGAACGAAGAACTGGCGGAACACGCCGAAAAATTTATGTTAGAATACTTGATAATTATAAATAGAGATACAAATGACAAAACACGTTACACTTTTTGCGAATAATGGTTCAAGAGCGAATGGAATTTTAAAACGGGTGGGTTCCGTATTCGGAAATGTTGGTGTGTTGGTTGGTTGGTAGCTCTGCTGGTATACAGCGAATGTTAAAAGATAGTGGTTACGTATCGTGCAGTAATGACACTGAAACATTGCTTCGGGAGGGTATTGACGCTACAGTTATCGTTGTCGTAATCGCGCGCGTACTGTAGGCCATTGCGGCCATTTCGCAATGACCCACACTGTTACAAAATTTAAAATCATTTCTACTTTGATCGTGAAAAGTTTGATACTTACTATGACACGCTCATTCAAAAAAAAAAAAACTACGAAAATATTGATGAGTGGTCCTGGGTGTTTCTCGCATTTCGTGCATTTTCAAAGAAATTGCGAGAAAAAAATATTTCTATTTTTTCTTATTTTTCATGAAAAGCTACATGAAAAATAAACATTCTGATTTAAGATATATTACATTATACGCAAAATGTGGTGCCGGACGTAAAAGAATAGCACCATCCCATTTCTTCCTGTGGGTGTCGTAGAAGGCGACTAAGGGACTTACTAGAAAATGGGCAGCAGCGTTCTCTATGCATTTTACCACCATACTGCGATTGCCAACCCGCCTGCCAAGCGTGGCGATTATTCCCCCTTTTGGGGGAACCCTATGTCCACCAGTGGACGTCTTTCGGCTGAAATGATGATAAGTACGCAAAACTGCCGGAGATACAGACCTAAAAGTTTTCCTGGGTATGGTAATGATGAATGTAATCTGGTAATTATTTGTTAATGGTAATGAAAAATTAAAACTGGTAATGAAGATTTAAATAAAACAATTGTTTCAGATTGAGGTTTTACAAAAAAAAAAAACGATTTTTCTAGTCGAATAACGATACATTAATTAAATTAAGTAATTTTTGGTAACATTGCTAATTATTTGATTTTGATCATAATTATTCTTCGACTAAACCTAATAGGTACACATAAACATTTAACAAAAAAACAACATTCTACATTCATGATCAGATTAGACTAGTATAAATGTAGCTAATAGTAAAGAAGTTATATCGATACACAATGATTTACAAACTTATCCTCTTACTTACTTATATTTATTACCATATTTTTATAATCATTGCCATAATTTTAAGATCATTTCCATAAGTGTAACATAATTACCATAACTGTATGATCATTACCATTTCTATAAAAAGCGGCTGGTAAATTGTGGTAATGATAGAACGGTAATGATATTTTTGCACTTTCTTTAGATTTACTCCCTTTTTTAACTACAATACCAAGGTATTTTATATTTTATAACTATTTGAACTCGATTATGATTATGATGGCATAAAAAATACTCCAACACAATAAGTAATTTTCTCTTAAAAGCACGAATGGTAATGAAAAAAACCTTACAAAATTTAAAATCTCGTGTTGATAAAATTTCCAAAAAATAAAGTTGCACGGGTTCATCTTGTTCAACATTCGTTGGGCGAAGTCGGGGGAACACCCTGAGCACCAAGCGCGGGGTGAAGTACAAGAACTATGCTCGTTCGTATATCTACCGGCGGTTTCCCCATTTTCAATCTGCATGAATGGTAATGAGTTTTGTTTCCGTGAACGTAAATAACAATCGTAAATAACTTTATTTTTAAATAGTTTTATAGCTCTAAGTGTACTTTAAACATTTCATTAAAATAATGCATAGTGAGGCATCAGACTATTTTGTTATATCCGGTCAATAAAACAAAAACATGTTTTGTAAGTTGGTAATGATATTTGGGCCTATTTTTTAAAATACTTAAATAGCCAGTTACAAAAACAAAATGCACTGTCCTCCCATACCTAATATCACTGTAATTTGAAAACATTATAAAATCCAATTATTTTTAAAAGAGTAACCATGGAGTTTCTTGCCGGCTCTTCTCCATAGGAAGCGACAAATTGGAACCGTGCACCTAGCTTCTGACGTTTCATAAGTGCCCTTGCAGGTTTATGAGAAATAAAATATTTTGATTTTGAAAATGTGATGGCAGATATACCTTTTTAACTCACCTCGATAAAAAAAAAATGTACCTAGTCGCTTAAGAACGTGTGGATTTGTGTGTGGGGTGAACATGTGATTTGCACGAAATGAGAGAAACACCCTTCTCGGGGTGATGGTAGGGATGTAGGTAACCAAATAATATAAAAGGGTAGACACACCAGACGTATAATTGTGTAAAATACATCCATGGATCCATAAAACTCACGCAGAGAGTTTAGTGGTCCACTGATGATTACCTACAATGTTTGCGTACACGTTACCCATTATCAAGCTTTACATGAATCTGTAGCTGACTTGTTTCACACATGGACTACTCGTATTAACTCGTTACTGATTTATGTACTTACCACGAAAGGGTACTTAAACAGCCCATACCATTTAATTGTGATAAATACAGTGCATATTGCTTGTCTGCCATTTTTTAGCTTCTAACCTATGTAATATATCTAATATATTAACCATTTATCTTTGTTTAATCAACGAAAATAACAACGAGATTTGAATAGAGAATCTAATGATTGTATACTTAAACAGCTTATTGTTAAATTACAAAAGAAAAATAAAAAGATTGATTTTCTCAAAATATAACATCAACCTGTTTTATAATATAATTTTCAGGTAAACAGTGATATTATGCGAGCGCGTGAAAATTTTCGCTTTTATTTTCGCCATTCGAATTTACACACATGGACGAAAAAGCAAGATTTTACCTCCCGATAACAATATTCGCCTATTTCACCAAAAACGTCACGTCAGAAAATGGTTCACACAAATAACTTAACAAAATCATAATTATAAAGGAGTAGGGTAACATTTATTCACAATTTCGTTACTTGTGAATTTTCAACTCCAAAGAAGCATTAAAAATATCCTGGTGTGTACTTTGATTGTGCTGAAAAATAGGCAACAAGGACTCTATTAATCGGCTATAGTGCTGTATAAAAGGTAACACATACTCTAATAAGTAAATGAATCAGTCAATGTTCAGCTCTTGGGGCGACTGTTACCTCTAATAATGCTCAAATAATGCTGATTTAATGCAATTAGTTACAATTATTCAGTTTATATAAGCTGAGACAGCGCCTCTAATGCTCTTATTCAGCAGGCTTGTACAGCTTAGGATTTTATTGTGGACAGTGATTCAGCTTATATACAGCGGCGCTTCTGTGTTACTTGGGTAGTGTAGTCGAAGAACCCTGCGTGACGTGTACATACCGCGAGTTCGCGACAACTGCGTCACGCGAAATGTGATTGTTTTGTGACTGGGAGTCCACACCGTCGACACTAATTCAGTCCCATCCAGTCACTCGCGACGATAACATGAGACTTATTTTAATCGTGTTGTTTCTCGCAACGTTCACAGTCTCAGTACTCAGCTATGGCCATCCAAAGCAGGGCGGCTCGCACCATACCGCGTCTCCCGGACGCAAACCCACATACCCTGCCTCGCCTGGAAAAAGTGGTTCAGGCGGTGGACACACGTACCCTGCCTCGCCTGGAAAAAGTGGTTCAGGCGGTGGACACACGTACCCTCCCTCGCCTGGAAAAAGTGGTTCAGGCGGTGGACACACGTACCCTCCCTCGCCTGGAAAAAGTGGTTCAGGCGGTGGACACACGTACCCTCCCTCGCCTGGAAAAAGTGGTTCAGGCGGTGGACACACGTACCCTGCCTCGCCTGAAAAATCTGTTACCTCAAACAGTGGCAATGTGCGTCTGAACGTAATCCCATACTATGGGAAAAATAATTCAGTCGGTGGATACACATACCCTGCACCGCCTGGAAAATCTGCTGCCTCAAACAGCGGCAATGTGTATCAGAACGTAGTTCCACGTAATGTGCAGCAGACATACCATCCAAAATACAGCGTGGTCCAACACAGCTACAGCCCGAGGTCAGAAGTTCATCACCACTACCACTACAGTCCGCCGCAGCAGATAACCTACGGGTCTACCTACCACGGTTTAACTACCTACCCTGTGTATCAAGGACGCCCACCCGTCTACGTATACGAGTACCGAGACTCTGGCAGCAGATTCGACAAATTGCTGACTGGTCTAGCGCTTTACAACTTGGGCCGCAACAGTCACTCTCATCATTACAGCTCCGAGAGACAGTACAGCGGTGCCCCGGGAGAGATATGCAAGCTGGGCATCAGTAAACGAAACGGCTATTACGAGGAGACGCGTATCGACTGCAATCTGATGTCGAGTTTTATTTGGGAGAGCGAGAACACTACCAGCGCAACACCAAACGAGCAATATGTTGTGAAGAACACAACGGAGGTGAAAGTGACGCAGACTGTGAACGGAACTGGTAACTCTTCAGTAACGACAGTGTCGGTGACAAGTTACACTGTAGAGGACGCGCTGAAGGTGCAAGGGCCCTCTATAGCGGTGACACCGGACATGACTTGTTACATGATCAGAACTTTCCGAGATATTACTGCTTTACGGAAACCAATAATATCTCGGCAAGTTGATTGTGGACTTTTGCAAAAATACGCGCGAAGCTCATTATATAGAAGTGTTGCAGAATGTTTGATGCCCCATAAGACGATAATGTTTAATTTCCTGATGATATATTTAGTAAGATTTGCTGTTTTTTAAGCATATATTAATTAAAGTGTATTCTTGGTTACAGTCTATGTGCTTTGTATTTTTTTAATTGATCGGGATAAATGTAAACACTAAAAACCTACCGACTCTACATAAAACGGCCGAAGAAGCTTCTTTCTATTTAATGGTTCGGAATAAAATTAAAAATAGTTTGTACGTATGTAAAATGTTTTTCATTGAACTATTTTTACTACTAAATATAGAAAAAATTGGCAAAAGTTCAAAACGTGTACAACGTTGCACACGTTTTCAATTTGTGTAAATAATAAATGTTGAAGAAATTGCTTTTAACGATAACATCATCGCCATTTTTTCGGTTTATTGGATGTCGTGTCTTGTTATTCTTTGACCGAAGACTCTTATAGAAACTTTGGTTACACCGTATGAAGCCAGGTCGTACGTGAAGGGTTCCGCCCTACTAGGGTACTTTGAGCTTTTTGTATAAGTGGCATCTAAACATCTTGCTAAAATGGGACGAGAAGATCTAGGTAATACCAGAGATGATTCGAAGGCATTTTGACTGAGCCTCTCCAGCCCAGTCAAAGCACCCTTGTTACATGTAGTTAGATGAAACGTGTCATCTACTAATTACGCGTTGCAGACCAATTTAATGGTAAAAGTTTGAGCATACCACCAGACACCCGAAACCAGGGACGGTTACCGTTATCAATAAAATACCGGTAAAAATACCTAAACATTTCGTTCCGTTCCGTTAACTATTTAACGTTAAAATTACCGTTAAATCATAGGATTTACCGGTATTTAAATAGCGTTACCAGTATCGTTACTTCGCTAAAATCTAACAAGAATCAAAATTTTTTGCGACGTTACCAAACCGAACCAAGCGCCTCGCGGCCTTGCGTTCGGCTCTTCTAAGCGGAGCAGCAACAACACACGATACGACGATCGGAAAGATACGAATACGATAAGACTCGCGTTTGTCCGACCGATTGACCCGTGTTTTATTTCGTAATCATACGGCATACAAACATCGCGTCGCGTACGCCAAACGTACCTACGTCTACTGCCTTTGATTTATCAACTAGTTTGTGTAAAAAATATTATTTTGGGCCGAAAGAAGTTTCAACCTTTCAACTTAAACCGTATTATTATAACTATATTGTTACTTTTTAATTAGTCTTAGGTCTGTATGTAGGTACAGTCGACCAGATATCTCTGGATACTATATTAAAACTTTTCTCATTAGCTTATGTGCCTCATAAAGGCGCTGTCAAGGGCAATTTTATTGTATCCAGAAATGTGTGGGTAACTATACATTTTTGGAGACCGGAATATCTCTTTACATAGAACAATTCGGTCGCAGCTAATTTGAGTACTTACTTTATTTTCAATTTGAGCCACCATTTATTTTTTTCCGCAGCACAGAAACAATGGTGCTGATTCTCTTGTCACAAATGCCACTAAACTAGACTAAACATCACCAAAATGTTGTTTATTCCCATTCTGAAATAGATTAAAGTGACACAACTTAACTATATTTTAGTTTGACAGCACTAAGATGGCACTGAGTTATTAATTTAGTGAAAATAGCAATTATGCTATTCTGAATTTGACGTTTTTCAGCTAAAATTTTGATTGTCTAACTAAATCTGACCCCGGCCGTCCCTTGCTCCCGACCGTCCCTTACTCGTTGAAGTGTCAGCCCGCGCCGCAGCTGAGCCTGTATAGTTAAATTTCCCGAGATTTAATAATAGTGAAAATGATTTGATCCAGCCTGTCCCAACTTACTGACCCCCTACCAGTCCGGTAGGGGGACAGTAACGGGCCTCGTCTCAGGGTGTCCTGAGACGAGGCCCGTACCCCACAGGGGGTGCCCTCAGCGTGCAGTCGCTTAGTATAAGTAGTTTTACGCCCCTGGCTGGAGACTTGAAGTTTTCTTAAAGCAACCACAGGAAAATCCAGTTAAGTAGTTACGCCCTCTCAAGGTCAACTACGAGATGCCATACAAAGAAAAAAATAAATCTGACTATGTTTAATCGCGATTAAAAAGGTGTGGAATAAAATTAGTTGTCATGAACTAAAATTCACACCAACACCTCGACTTCAGGTGTAAAAAAAACTGTATTTTTTTCTTTTCTATTGCTTATATCTCGAAAATGGTGTGTCCTATCGCAAAAATAATGAATATTTCGACCCCCTTTAAGAGACCCATAAACCTCTAAAACTCAAAATGTAGGTATAAATTTTTCTTATTTTCCATACAAAAAGTTAAAAATTCCATTCCATAAAACACACCGAGGCTGGCACCCCCGCGCGCTTCCGGCTCTAAATAAAATTCACAGTGTAGGGCAAACAATTAACACGATACGAAACAAAAAAAAAACCACGTGGAGCCGCGATTGTGAAATACGATTTTAGTTGTGCCAAAATTATTAACTATTCTGCACAAAAATCTCTAAATTTAAAAATTTAGAGATTTTTGTGCAGAATAGTTTTAAGATTCTTATAGCCTACGCTAAACAAACTAACTAAACTATCACTTAGTTAGTTTAGTTCGATGTACAAGAGAATCGGCACCAATATTGTATACACGCCGAAGGTTCATTCATGGTTTCCGTTTTCGTGTTGATATCCCTCTCTTCGCCTCAGCGCTCTTCCCTTCCGTGGCCTGGACGGGGCTGCCACTGTTTGATGGCGTACGCGGTGGGGCTGCAGGGGAGGAGGAGTGTCGGTACAGCGTTGGCTGCTCTCCCTATCGCCTGCGGCCGAAAAGTGGTAGGTGGCGGGGCCGCTGTGCTGACCCTTCGCAGGGGGACCAAGGGTGCCAGACATGGGGTCGTTTGGGGCCCTTATGCTATTTGATTCCCGGGGTAGTCACGGCGTGCCATGTGTCCTGGTGCGCCGGTGATAGGGGTTATTCCCCTCCGAGGAGGGTCCCGTGAAGGACAGCCGCGGCGGGTTCGCGGATGACTTGCGCGTTTCCGTGTTCCCGCCTCAAGCGGCGCTGGAGTACAACGTGGAGTTTTAGTGGGTTACAGTCCCACATAACGGCGCTATCTCCCCGTGGTAGCGCAGTAGGCATTTCTCCACGTTCAACAAAAAAGAAATATTTATATGCCCGGGTGGACGGCGCGTTGTGTTCCACGCGCGCTGTCAGAGATGTCAGTAACAACTGGTGGGGTCCGCAAAGGCCGAGCCTGCCAGGGGTGCGGGTTGTTCGAAAGAGATACCGCGGCCCCTGGCACACAGGCAGCTGAGGGAATATGGGTGGGTTTTAGTCAGTAAAAGTCTGACACGCCCTCCTGCTCCACCCAGAGCAGAAGTCATTTGAAGATTTCCCACCCTCAAAAAAAAAATGATTTGTACTCATTATGTACTCCTATTTCATAATTGGTAAATTTTCGTTAATTGTTAGAAAAGCAAAAAAACATTTTCTGCCTATAAGTATATGATTTGTATAATTGACACTAGATGGCGTTAAATGTAAAAATTAAGAATATACGTTCAAACAATAATAAAAATATACGGTCGTTTGTTTTTAAGTTTAAATATTTATTGCTCAGGTATTTTAGGTGGATTCATGTGTATACTTTGAGAGAGACTTTGTGATGCCATGATGATACAACTAATATGAGAGGGCTCAATTCATAAATGTGTTTTCAAAGCTATAACAAATAATGTTGTGATCAATTAATTTCTCTTTTCCTTGATTTATTTGCAAGGCATTTTCTTACATTCTCATAGCAGGCACCACAAAACAGCTATGAGCTGATAAATTTGATGGTAAATCAATAAATAAGTAAATGTGACCACGACGCGACGTGAGAATATGGGCTAAATAATAGGTACCTCTCGTAAATATTTTAGTAGGAGGTACAGAATGAAAGTAGAACTTACCTCAAAAGTTAACCACTCCGTTAAAAGATCAGTCATCAGTGGGTAATAAGGGATGATATTACATGCCGCACGGAGAAGTATTTGACCCACAAAGCTGGCCAACACTATTTTTGATCTTTTTTGGTATTATTATCACTTGGATGTATACAAAATACGTTGTTTTGGGGTATTTTAGAAACAATTTGGGTCATTTCATGACATTTTGTTAAAAAACTATATTAATTTACAAAAAAATATATATTTACTAAAAATATGTACAAAAATCACACAAATTACAACTCCTACCCTTCTTCCTCTGAAGAATCATCTTTTGTATCAGAAGTTTCTCCGTTGTCGTTGTCGTCGTCACTGTGAGTGGCTACTTCAGGGGGAACCATTAGTTCTCTAGCTTCTTGACTGAAATTCTGGGCTGCTTTGCGTGACCTGGGTCTGATACTACTAATGTATGGGTCAGAAGTTAGCAGCAATCGATTAAAAATGTCCAAATTGCATTGCTCCCTAGAAAATTTCCTGGAGAAGCTCTGTCTATATTGCCGGAAATGTTTGTTTCGGGCCTCTGATGCCTCTTCTGACAAACATCCTATTGACAATAAGGCATGCTTTATTACAATGGGGCCATGAGTCAATATTTTGTGCACAGTTGGGGTCATTGGGCACCAGGGATACAGTTCTACGTATAGTCTTGCTGTTTCATCGCAATAAATTTCAAACTTATTCAAATCAATTTTTTCCCGCTTGATATGACTTCCAAAACTATGGCAAACCTTTTGATTAAGCTTAGGTCTATTTTCGTTATCCAGGCCGATACTTCAGCATTAGCAAAGAACCTTCTACTTGTGTTCCCATCATTGCTGGTACCAAAACCCTGCTTAGGAAAGTCGACTATCAGACCTAGCTCCTCCTTGAACTGTGTCTGAATGTTTTGTTTTCTGGTTTTGATAATATTTTTCTCTTCTTTTGTCAGTCTTTTTTGCCATTTTTTTATTGGTAACTTGTAGGGAAGGTGCAATAATGTCTCGAAAAATCGAATTCGAGCATGCAATATCGATAAACCGAATTCTAGATTACCAATATCAGACTTTTTGGGCTCGATCAGCTTATTGAAATCTTTTACAGTTGTCTGACAAACAGTCCACGCGGTGCTGACGTCCTGTACCTATAGATTCCAGATATTTTCAGGACAGCTACTATCTTTCGGTCTTCATGTCGTTACCTTATGTACCAACGTTTTTGACTCGTCTCAAAGAAACTGTTTCCAGACTTTCGTCTAGGAAGGGGGTGTTTTAATCCTCCGTTAAGGGGGGGTACCTTACCTGATTAATAACACAAGTATTATACAAGTCTTCAGGAAGCAATTTCAGAACACTACTTGAACTATATATAGATATAGTTCTATAAATAGGTGCATTAATTAGTTTAAGATTTAAATAAGAACCTTGCCGATGACTACGAATATTATTAGAAATTACACGTTTACTCAGGTACTATGAATTTTTATCGTAACGAGAGCCGCAAATTGCTTCCTGTTTTTAAGTTTTATTTGTTCTATATTTCATTACAGCTGTGACGGAATTATGCATACAACATATCAATTTAATAAAATATATAAGGCATGTTACATATCGTTGCATTCCCCATAATTCGCCGTCTCCTGAGATATCTATATCAACTATATCTTTCTATACTGAAAGAATATTTCGAGGAAACCCGAAAAAATCTGAAAAATGTGAATAAATTTATTTTATAAGTTGATTTCCTCGAAAACTACTGAACGGATTTCAAATCCAATTATAGATATCTCAGGCTGGTCTGTAGACCTAAAATAATCTGATATTTAAAACTGTACAACTATGGTTTTCAGGGCGTGACGCGCCCTGAAAGAGGGTTAGCAAAAACACAAATCTTAAGAATTACTTAACTAAAGCAACACGACATACAAACTCAATTATGCGGGCTTTACATTAGGTTTACATTATTGAAAGTTAGTCCAGGTAGGAAGGTAGCTGTCCAGAGCTAGGTCTCGGTACTAGGTTACCTGGACGCAACTAAAACTATAAATTACGGCTATATAGCCCACTTAAATGAGGTTTGCAGGGGTGGTACTTACGGTTATCTATTATATAGCCGCTTATACTAGCCGCTTAGTCACTACTGTTTATTGATTTAACTATCCACAAATAAAGAATCTTGTATCTTGTATTTTGTATCACTCTTATCACTATGAATTTACGTTAATGTCAAAAACAAACTATATAACTATGTAGTGACGCATCGTCGCGAACACACAATTCAAACGAAGATCGAAAGCAAACCGGCGCAAGCATTCTGTTCTATTCTATTTTTATTAAATGGCAATTAAAGCCGATGCACGATGTCGACTATTCTGCCAATGTCTAAAGAGAATTGGAAAAGCAAGTGTGCATGTTACAATTTATAAGAAAAGAACAACAACTGGAGACACAAGTAAATTCTTCGATTGATACAGTTGAACGGTTCACCCTTGTTTGATAGAACAACGTTTGAAATAATATTACTAAATCGAACAACGTTTAAGAAAATCATCACTTTGTATAATATCGTTTGACAGAATTTTCAGTTCATCGAATATTTGCGCTAATGATCAAAAGGTATAATGTTCAGACAATAGAAACGAATCGCTATAAATCCGACTCCACGCAGTCTTGTCTGCCCTACCCCTAGAGTGTAATTTAGAATCGCGTAGGCGCGGAAGGGCGAGGCGGCCCGCGAGCTGAGGAGCGGGTGGTTGTTACACTCGCCGCGGCGGCTGAGGCTGGCCGGCGAAGCCGGCCAGCAAGCCGAAGCCGCGGTGGTGAGTGTTAAACCATCTGCGACGATAAGCTCGCGAGGGACCGCCGTAGCCCCGCAGCGCCGGAGCCGTGACAGAAACGAATTTTCAAATGAAATTAGTTCAAATAAATAATTACGCTAAATAAAAATTTACCAATGAATTATTCGGTCAAATGAATAATTCTTCGAAATGACTTTATTGCAACTAAAATTAGATTTAGTAATATTATATCAAACGTTGTTCTATCAAACAAGGGTGAACCCAGTTGAACACAATATGTGACTGAAACAAACAAAAAATAAATATAAATATATAATAAAACTGTTAAAACATATAAAATATATGCCTACCACACCCACACAGAAAGAATAACTTATAATTTTATGTCATTGTGACGGATGAACGTCATCAACGCCACAAGCATATAAAATAATGTACTCTGTGCACAAGCAGTTCATGGGAGGAATATGTTAGCAAGGAGGGGAAATTAATAGGAAGAGGGATTTCGGGAGACGTTTATACAGATCTAGAGGTGGAACGTTGTTTGAGCATTCAAAAAAGATGTGATCCATAGTGCTCTCCTCCAACCCGCACTCACAGAGAGAGGAGTCTCGTACGCGGATTTTATGTAAAAACACGGGATTACTACAAAAACCAAGACGAATACAACAAAGGACGGATACGACGGATTTTTATACTTTTTTGTAACCGTAGAACCAAGGTTTTGGCTGTATGGTTGGTTGTACTGCATAATAAAACCTGCCCTTTCTTCTTCCAGTGGCATTCCACTGTTCTTGCCATGAAGATTGGAGATGAACTCGTGGAAGGTTTGGTAAGTCATACCCCTGAAGAGTATTGTGGGTGAGGTCGGCTACTGTTGATGAGCAAGCATCTTTGGCCAAAGCATCGGCGCACTCGTTACCCTTAATGCCACAATGACTAGGTATCCAAACTAACTGAATCTCTCTTAGATAACTAACACAAGATAATATGGACTTTTTAATTGACAAAATAAGGGGGCTGTGCAATTCACTTTTAAACGGACTTTTTACTAGTGCTTGAAGACAGCTAAGAGAGCCTTTTAATATTACGGCCTTCTCGATATTACGGTGTGACTCTATACAACGTGTAACGGAAAGGGTATAATATACATACCAAGGGCACGGCTTCTTTGGATGATATCAAACGATACTGGAAGGGTTTTTTAATACTATCTTTGCCAGGAACCGAACTTTTCAAATTGAAATAAAAACATCACTAGGAAGAGATTTATCGTGATATTGGCAAGTAACGTGGAAAGTTATTGACCTACGTAGTGCGGTGACACGTTTGTTATGATTTGATTTAAAAAAACATATGAAAACGAAAATATAGTATTAATATTAATTCTTAGAGTACTTTATTTTGAGCTGAAACTATGTATAGTGATTCTATACCAGCTGTTATCTATAGTGCCTAAGGATAGTAATAGGGTTTCTGTTACACCCTGTATAAAGGCAAGCTTCCCACACACTCACCAGTGAATACAGAAGAATCTTTAGGACATTTAAACTGTAAATTTATTCTAGAGCTTTGGTAATAGACCGCAGCTCCGGTGTGGTTAAGATCTGTTGATTTCGAAGCGACCGTGAAAAATAATTGGAAACCATACCATCGGCATCGCTCACCCACCACCGCATTGAAAGTCAGATTCGCTGACGGGAGTTTTTGGGTATGCCAATATCAAAAACAATTTTAGGAATACAACTCAAAAATCTCCATAGGCGAAATTAAAAAGAGGTAAGCTGGGATAGTGAACAATTGGGCATACTAAATTTAGGATTTGTCGAAAGGATTTTATTATTACGGGGATTTCTTTATTTTTCCAATAATTTTAACTTCTGCATAAGGCGTCTAAATCTTTCAGTTTTTCTGTAAGAGTATGGGAAGATCTACATATCATTCTAGACAAAAAACGAGAGGCCAGATACTGTCGTCTTAGTGACAGAGGAGGGTTGGCGCACTCAACCTGCAATGCGTTAACGGAGGAGGACTTCATAAAACCTGATATGATTCGAAAGCATTTAGACTGAACCATATCCAGCCCAACCAAAGCATCTTTATTGAACGGGATGAGGAGGTATATAATCCTTAGTCAACAACGCGACGAACCAAAGCATTATAAACTAATTTCATGATGTAGCGGTGAGCACCCCCACCAGACACCCGAAAGAACTTTTAAAAGTGAAATAATTATTTCATATTTACTTATTAGAAAATTTATATGATGTTTGCTAGGTAACTTTGTGACCAAGATAACGCCTAAAAATTAACTTTATTAACTATAGGAATATTTTGATCTAAATTGCTCACTGAAACATGAGGAACGAGTCTTTTACGAGAGAAGACTACCGCCGAACTTTTTGGGATAGCGATAGGCCCTGGTTTAAAAGCCACTGATTCAAAGAGTCCAGAGAAAGGCACAAAGATGACGCAGCGTCAACTATGGAGGGGTATCGTAACATACCCATACCGATATAGAGAACAATGTCGTCGGCGTATTGTAAGATCTGACAATTATTATTTAGGCAGGACCCAATATCAGCCGTGTACAGGTTGTAAAGTATGGGACTGAGGACAAAGCCTTGTGGAAGTCCCTTCCATGTCTGTTTTTTATCCAATTCCTCTCCCTGGACTCTCAGGACCAATGAGCGGGACAACAGTAGCTCGCATATGCATCGTATCATCGTCGCCGGAAGACTCAGCTGTTGCAGTTGTTTCCTGAGTACGGGAAGAAGTACATTATCATACGCAGAGGAGATGTCAAGGAAAATGGCAACCATGGATTCATTTTTCGAAAATGCTAAGTGGATATCCGTAACTAAAATACCAACACTGTCCATTGTGCTAAGCCCTTTCCTAAAACCAAATTGGTAATTCGGTAGTAAGTCTCTCGATTCGACAATGAACTCAAGACGGTTTTTAATCAGGTTCTCCAGTACTTTGGCCAGAACTGAAGATAAAGCAATTGGTCTAAGGCCATTCGGATCATCTGCATGTTTACCTGGTTTCAGTACTGAATGATTTGTAATCCCATCCATGGGCATAGCAAAAATTTAAAATGTTTAAAAAGTAGGTCTTAGTCCTGACACCAGAATGGGTTATAAAAGCATATGGCACGCCATCAATACTAGGGGCTGAGTCCCGGACATGATTGAGCACCACATTCAATTCTTCCAAAGTAAAGGCGCATCAAAAGGGTCCTCTGATACATTTTTCAAGGACATATTGAGACATTCAGAAGGGAGCAGAACGTATAGTGGAACAATTTTATCAAAAAATAGTTCAGCTGTTTCCCTAGTGATTGGTGAAGAGACTGAAGGGGAGCTTCCACGTCTTCACCTATTCAATAGGTGAAGACGAGGAAGCTCCGTGGAATGAAATGCATAATATTCGTAGTTGCGTATGGAAGACCAAACAACCTAAAAAATTGACAAAAACGGTTAAAATCGGTTAAAAACGTTTTATAATCGAAAACGAAATAAATTTTGTTCTTCTTCAATAACGTTTTATGTATCGTTCTGTTTGAACGTAACCGAAACAAATAGTTTCTTAGGTATTTAAGACGAAACCGTTTCGAAAAATATACCAGTATTCGAGCCCTGACATATTGATGTTCTTCGAGACTACTGACACAGGAGTAGAGGGACATAAAGAGGTGCAGAATTTAACCCAGCCCGCCCGTTTCTTTTTGCGGAGGTGACGTTTGGTTCTAGCAGTGATCTGACAATATACAAACAGATTTTCGGTGTTCATGTCTGCATTGTAACATTCCTCAGACTCGTCCCTGCCGGTAATGGCCGAGGTGCACTCTGGATCCCACCATGGGGAGAGATATTTTTTTTTACAGGCATTATTTTTCAGTGGAAAGCAGGAGTCCACAGTGGTGGTAATGGCATTAATGAAGCCGCGTTTAGCATGGCAGGGACCAGGGTCTAATAAATTTGAGTTTATAGCGTGCATTCCTGGCACCCCTCTTATCCCGTCGTGCGACACTCCCCACCACCCTCTGTGGCCTGTCCGCGCGCAGGTTCATTACCCAAATATCCTTTGCGCGCGTCGCTCGTGTCACTGTGTGCGCCCGCGCCCGCGCCCCTAGTTTAAGATTTTATAACATTATACTGGCGCCCAACGTGGGGCCGATGTTCTAGACTGTTCGATAGTGCACGGGACTTTTAGTGAACACAATGCCGCCGCGTAAAGTTCGTAATAACGACTCCAGTTCGGACGATGAACCTGTGACTATGACGGGGACACCTGTAGCTCCTGTGCTTATGTCTGAAACAGTCAGTTAGCGTCGCTCCTGGCCGCCTTCTCTTCGGCGCAGGCCGAGGCGAACCGGAAGCTCGTCGAGTCACTACTGACATCGCACTCACCAAGAGAAATAGCTAACTTCTGGAGGGAGGTGGGCTGGCTGGAATAACCACCGATGGCCGCCATGGCTCACGCACAATGGTCCACTTAAAGGACTAAGTGCGGAAACCAAACCCAATAACATAGACAACATAACATAGACATCGCACTCAGGGACGCCGCCCAGTGTGAACTCCGGCGCTACACCGTCATCTTATTCTGGGAATTTTGTCAAATGCACCTCGCGCTTCGATGGTTCGTCGGAGTATCCGGAGGCGGTCGAGGCATTCATAGACGCCGTCGAGATGTTTATGGATTGTGCTTCGGTCAGCGATGAGATCCCCATGGACTCCCCATGTTACTACATTGGCAAGCAGCAGTTTGGTGGCGTGGCATCCGTCATGAAGTTACGTCATGGTCAGAAGCTGTCAAGCGCCTGCGTTCGATGTATGGCATACCACGGCCACCGTACAAACTGTACAGAGATGTTTTCGCTGCCGAGCAAGGGTTGGAACGTGCCGACGTTTTTATCGTAAGAGTACGATCTCTGTTGGCGAAACTACCTTATCAGTTACCAGAGGAAGCGAGACTGGATATGATTTATGGTCTACTTCACAAGAGAATCAGGAAGCGGTTACCAAGCGACGGTGTGAGTAATATTGAATCACTGATAGCAAAATCTCGCAGCATAGAAGAATCGTTGTCGGAGAACTCCGCGTCGCCGTCGTCGTCGTGTTTACCTACGAAGGCTCCCCTCGCGCTCAGCGAGAGCGCACACCAACACGTCGCTCCGGGATCGAGTTCGACGCCGCCGCCGCCGGTTCGCGCTGCCCGCGTCCCGCGAACGAAATCGCCGCATAGTGATCAGTGTGTGAGCAGAAGTGATAACAGTGATAAGAAGTTGTTCTGCGTGTATTGTAAGGTGCGAGGACACGTACGGGACTCATGTGATAAGCTAAGTAAAAGTTCTCTTTCTACTAACTCCGGCACAGTTTGCTATAATTGTGGTGAAAAAGGTCACGTTAGAGTTAATTGTCCTAAAGGTAAACAAGATAGTGCCGGAGATAGTAACACAAACGTTAAGATAGAAAATGTGTTTTCTTCTGTGTATATAGATAGTAAGAAGTTATCATGTTCGGGTTTTGTTAACGATAATAATAAGCAGGGCCGGCCTATCGTGCGCGTGTGTGTGGAGGGTTATCAGGGCACCGCGTTGTTAGATACCGCCGCGCGTCGTAGTATTGCGAGTTATTCACTTTATTCCTTACTGAAACGTATTGGTTCAAACTTTCGCGCCGAAACGATATCGTTGAAGCTTGCGGATGGTATTGTTAGGAATAGTGATGTGCTGACGATAGTTAATGTTCAACTTGCTTCATTATCGATGCCTATTGAATTCATTATTCTACCTGAGGCCGTTAACAACGATACTCTGTTAGGCATTGATTTTATTACTAAAGCTAAGATGGTTATCGATTTTTCTAATTGGACTTGGCGTACAATGGATCAGCCTCGGACACTTTATACTTTGTCATGGGAATCTGAACGCGCACCTATTCAGTGTGCTTCGGTGAACGTACTGAGGACGGATGAGGGCGCTATGTTATCGGGGTCGGAGAGATCGACGTTGGAGAATCTTTTAGGTGAGTACTCCGACATTTTTGATATAGTCGGCGGCGTCGGCGGTGTGTAGCCTACACCATTTGCGGAACACCACATAAATACCGGCGACCATCCACCTATTGCTTTGCCCCCGTATCGCCTTACGCCTGCCAAGAAGGAAATCATGCGCGCCGAGTTAGACAAGATGTTAGAGGAGGACGTGATCGAGGAGTGTGAATCCGCCTAGGCAGCACCGTGCGTCTTAGTACCGAAACGTAATGGTACATATAGGTTTTGCGTTGACTACCGAAAGTTGAACGCTGTTACTAAGACGGATGCGTACCCCATGCCGCGTATTGACGAGCTCTTACAGTCGACCAAGAAGGGTTGTGTAATGAGTTCTCTAGATCTTCGCAGTGTAAGCACCGCCGATCGCGATAAAATTGCATTTGTCACGCCTTTTGGTACCTATCGCTTCAAACGTATGCCATTTGGCCTTAAGAATGCGCCAGCGACGTTTCAGAGGCTCATAGACCGCTTCAGATCTGGGTCAACACTTGGTGGTAAGACTATTTTAGGTTATTTAGATGACCTTTTGGTTATTTCAGAGGACCTGGAGTCCCATGTAGCAGATTTGCGTGCGGTATTCGACCGTCTCCGTATGTACAAGCTTCGAGCAAACCGAGAGAAGTGTGTGTTTGCCAGAGACCGGCTCAAATACCTTGGCCACGTGATATCTCATGATGGTATATCTCCAGACGAAGAGAAAGTAAGTGCTGTTTTAGAGATGAAGGAACCGACAACTCTTCAGCAACTTCGCACCTTCCTCCAAACTTGCTCATGGTTCCGCAAGTTTATCCTAGAGTTCGCCAAGGAGGCTGAACCTCTTACGCGTCTAACCAAAAAGTCACAGGCCTGGAAATGGGGTGAAGATCAAGCTAGCGCTTTCATACATCTTAAGCCGCCAGCCGGTCTACTTAAGACCTTTCATCCTTAGAACGGACTCCAGCGATTTCGCTTTATATGCAGCCTTACTCCAGGGGGAGTCACTACAAGATGAACACCCCATCGAGTACGCTAGTCGTCTCCTGACGCCAGCAGAACGGAACTACTCCACCACAGAGAGTGAGGCGTTGGCCGTTGTCTGGGCAGTGGAGAGATTCCGTGGCTACATCGATGGTCATCAGGTATGTGTCAGGAGTGATCATGAACCCCTTAAGTGGCTGTTCACGCTTAAATCGCCTACCGGTAGGCTTGTTCGTTGGGCATTGAAGTTACAGTCTTTTGATTTACAAATCGAGTACACACCTGGGCAGGCTAATGTGGTAGCCGACACACTCAGCCGCCCAGTTATAGATAGTACATCGGAATGTGGTGTCTGTCCGGTCACCGTGGACATTTCACGATGGGACGCCACCTCTACCCGTGAAGCTCAATTGTTCGATCCAGAAGTAGCTAAGATTCTCATTGACTTAGAAAGTGCTGATGAATTGTCAGCGCACCGTTGGTCGGATAGAGGGTACCTTATCAATCAGGGAGTATTGTACAGGTATGTAGAGGCTTCTGATGCTGAAGAGCCTCAGCTGGTCGTTCCGGAGAGCTTGAGAAGCAAAGTCATGTACGAGTGTCACGATTCGCCGACCGCCGCTCATGGGAGTATCCAGAAAACTCTTCATCGCATATCTCAGCAGTTCTATTTCCCAGGCATGAGGAAGTATATTACCGACTACCTGAAGACCTGTACGGAGTGTCAGCGGTACAAGTCCTCAAACCTGAAACCACTTGGCTTACTCCAGACTCCTGTACCCGCTCAGAGATTTGACATCATCGCTGTTGATCTCCTCGGACCGTTACCTAAAGGGCCTCAAGGCGAAAGGTGGGTTTTAATAGTAGAGGACACCGCTAGTAAGTGGGTTGAACTTTTTGCCCTTACCGAAGCTACAGCCGAGATCTGTGCGAAAACCTTAGTGGGTGAGGTTTTTATGAGGTATGGACTCCCTAGGCGTATGATCTCAGACAACGGAGTTCAATTCGTAGCTGATGTAATGCAGAAGGCGCTGTTTGTCTTAGGTGTGAAACAGAATCTGATACCACTGTATCATCCCGAAGCCAACCCGGTAGAGAGAAGAAATCGGGACTTGAAGGCTCACCTGGCTATTCTTGTAGAGGGCAATCACAAGCAATGGCCTGAGGTTTTACCGTTCGTCCGTTTTGCTCTTAATAGCTCATTTACCATGTCCACCGGTTCCACTCCAGCTTACTTGACATTCGGTCGCGAGCTTCGTTCTCCCCTTTCTGTCCAGGCTGATTTACGAGCCGTCATCGAATCTGAGAATTTGGTCCCTCAGATCACACCGTACCTTTTGAAGCTTGTCGGTTCTCTCTCTCAAGCTAAGGAGAACATCGAGCATCAGCAGGATCTGCGCAAGCATCAAGCGGATTCTGGCCGTCGTGCGTCGGATCCTTTCGAAGAAGGCGATCTTGTGCTTATGAAGACACATGTCTTAAGCAATGCTTCCAAAGGTGTTACTTCCAAGTTTATTCCGAAACAGGACGGTCCGTATGTAGTCTCCAAAAAGGTGAGTCCTACTACATATGTTCTTACCTCGCAGAAGACGGGTGAAGTAGTGGGTAAGTACCACATGTCGGATCTGCGTAGATACCATGACAGAGGTGGTGAGTGTCCGGAGCCTATTGTTCCGAAGCGACGCAGAGGTCGCCCCCGGAAAGTCCAACCGTAGGTTTGCTATTTATTATTAGGAGTTTGACCAATGAGATTTCGCCTCTTGGTCAAAAGGGGGAGAGTATAGCGTGCGTCCCTGACACCCCTCTTACCCCGTCGTGCGACACTCCCCACCACCCTCTGTGGCCTGTCCGCGCGCAGGTTCAGTACCCAAATATCCCTTGCGCGCATTGCTCGTGTCACTGTGTGCGCCCGCGCCCGCGCCCGCGCCCGCGCCCGCGCCCCTAGTTTAAGATTTCATTAATCCATTATAACATTATAAGTCTAAATTTGGAAGAACAACAATTTTATCCTCCAATAATGATCCAAATTTTTCCCAATCTAATTCAATTTTAATCTGGTTTGGATAAGTTATATATTTCAAAAGTGGAGATGTTTTCTCTAAATAAGTTTTATTAACTACAGATATAACAATAGGGTAGTGGTTACTACCGACAAGGTCGTGCATTCCCAATGGGTCGCAGCGGCTAACTCAGCTGAACAAAATGTAAAGTCGACACAACTCTTTTGCTGACCGGGAAGCGATCTGCGTGTTGAGCAACCATAAATGAGAATGCACTGATTCAGATCATCCAAAATGTCAACTAAAGCTACACCAAAGGCATCACAGCGTTCAGACCCCCATCTGTAGTGGTGACAGTTAAAATCACCCATGACCAAAATTGGTCCTTGAACACTGGAAAATATGTTTTTTAAAGTGATCAAAAAGTCTTGCTGGGGATGAGCAATGCATATTGAAAACACTGTAATACCTATGCCTTGCCTATGTAAACACTCTACCCTTCCTGCCACAATACTCAATTCACCTGTGAGTGAGGGTAAAGGGAAGGGCAAAAGAGGGACCCGATTTTTGACAAGGAGAGTCGAACCTCCATAGCCATCAATCAGATCTATCACATCTGAGAATGTTGAATATATATACGCTGCGGCAGGTTATACAGAAGTTGCTTAGCGTTTGTGGTCTACGAAAAAGCCTTCGATTTGATTAAGGCGTGGGCATTACTGCAGTCTCTTCAACGGTGCCAGATCGACTACCGGTACATCGAGGTGCTGAAGTGTACAAAAAGGCCACTATGTCAGTCCAACTCCAGGCTGATCCTGGAGTCGGACTGACACAGTGGCGTTTTTGTCTGTATCTCGAAACTTTTCCTTCTGCAGCAAGATTTGAGATAGGGAGACGTTATCTCTCCGAAACTGTTCACCGGTAGCGGCATCCTCCAATGTAGACTGGAGGATGTCTTCAAGGTTCTGGACTGGAGAGGGGCTGGCATCAATATCAATGGCAAGTGCATCAGACACCTTCCGCTTGCCGATGATATAGTTGTTATGGCTATGACTATGGAGGACCTGAGTAGATCTTCCGAAAGAGTGGGTCTTAAAATGAACATGGACAAGGATCTGTCTAGTAATTTAAATAAAATTAACTAAAACGCTAGTTCAAAACTCAGTGTTTCTATTTAAATATAACTCAGACCTATACAAGTTCCATCTAAGACATTTCTTAAGCTCGATGAGATCTTATACAAAAACTAAGGTTTGCAGACTGAGGTTTTAGCCAATGTTTGCTATTTTTTCCGAGGCATGTTTACTCTGAAAAAAAGAATAAGTTAGTGGTAGGTAGGTAGGTGGTCAGTCAGTCAGTTTGTAGATTTACTTTGTTGGCAGTTAACAATCGATCACGCGTAGGTAGTAAACCCTTCGAACTTGCGCTGGCTTAGCGGAGTATGGAGTTTCAATATAATAAGAGGCCAGCGTATACTGGTACTAATTACCATTTTCAATTTCCCATCACCGTTCGCCAAAATACGAACGGGAGAAATGTTAATTATATAAACGGTAATTAGGTTTTTGTACACTTTCTCACATTATACGTTCTATAAATAACATAATGACTTAGGAACTTAATCAAAGCAAAGGGTATTCTATGGCGACTATTACAGTGCATAAAAATGATAAAGAAGAATAGTACACTTACCACGGCAAACTCGAATGGTAAGGAGATTTTTTTTGCCAAACACCATTTCTGGTCGTTTAACGCTGGCTACAGCTGGCGCCATAACACTCTTCAACGTGTGACCAGCACGAGTCGTGACGTGGAACTGAACGCGAGGCTGAGTTGTCTCTTTCAGAGACCATACACTACGCGAAAAAAAATAACCCTGCGACTGAGTGAACAAATGGTAGTGAGTAGAAAGTGTTGGGACAATTTTCAAAGTCATTAAAATTATTTAGTGTTCTTTAATGTGTGTTGTTTTGCTAATTGATAAAGTATGTTGTGTACTATCTACTACAAAAAAAATATGATCTTCAGGGTATATTTATGACTTTTCGAGTATGAACTGCAAAAATTTGGGAATTGGGACACGAATGGTGATGAGATTTGAGGTACGTTTATGAATATAACTTAGTTGTTTATAACAATAGGAATATGTTATGTTCATCTGTAAATAGTGCTGGACCTATGTTTATCGTGAAATAGAAAAAACATAACTTTTTATCTCACTAAGTAGTTATTTGGGGAGGGCCGCGTAATATGCACATGTTCAAAGAATCACCCTTTATATGTTTAGGTTAATTTACGAGTATATTTTATTTAGACCTAGCAAGTCTAAATAAAATGCGTAGGTATTGTTTATTACTTAACGTTAGGTAACTACTCCTTATTTTATCTAATATTTGTTTCAGCGGATTTGCAACTAGAGATTTGGATAATACGGTAGCTATGAAAGGTTCCTATAAAGAAATTTATTTTGCCAAAGTGATTTCCGAAATGTATGTTGCCAGTAGGATGTCACATTTTTTGCAATATTCACATATTTTTATAAACGGAACTGAATAGGCTGAATATATGGTAGGTACGACATGTCGGATATTATGCGTTCTGAGAGAGAGGTGACTGATACATCTTTTGCAGTATCCTATATTTTGGCGTCGATTGTCTCGTTATAGAGACAACTTTGGTGTTTCTTCGATGTCACAATATGTGCCTTCCACACACCACCACGAATATTTGCTGTCTTCTTGAGAACATAATAGGTATTTACTTCTTATGTAGTACATCAGACCCCTCTAATTATAGATCTATTTCAATACTACCTACCTTTAGTAATTTTTTTTAATAAACATAATTTATTACATAGCAAACAGTTCGGTTTTACAAGGGGTCGTTCAACTACCGATGCCGGTGTTGAACTCTTATATTTACAATGCATGGGAAGATAAATACGATGCCGTGGGCATTTTTTGTGATTTATCTAAAGCTTTCGATTGCGTGCTTCATGAAACTTTAATCAGGAAACTCCGCCACTACGGGATCCGAAACACCGCTCTGGATCTTCTTATTTCATACTTGTGTAATAGGATTCAGTGTGTTGATGTAAATGAGAAAAGATCTCCCGGATCAATAGTATCAATGGGAGTCCCACAAGGCTCAATCCTTGGTCCTTTCTTGTTTTTTATTTATATTAATGACTTGCCTTACCTCATAAACGATAATCATGAAATAGTGTTGTTTGCGGATGACACTTCACTTTGTTTAAACTTAAACGTCAGCAGCTGGTTAATGACAATGTAAATAGCGCAATCTCAAAAGTAGTTCATTAGTTCAATGTTAATAATTTACTTCTTAATGAAAAAAAAAACCAGATGCATTAAACTTTACGCTACGTCACGTTAGGCAGGTGAAAACTAATGTGTTGATAAAGGGCGAAAAATTGAATCCTGAAGATAGCACTGTATTCTTGGGCTTAACTTTGGATGCCAAGCTTCAGTGGAGCCCATATATGGATAAATTGTCGAAAAAGCTAAGCTCTGCAGTAGGGTAGGTGCTCCAGTGAATGAACAACCCCAGTGAATGAATAAAACGGAATTTTTTGGAAAAACTAAGAAATTAGAACATTTCTACCCAACGCAGTATTTTTTTTAGTAATTGCTACTCTTTTTTCTATTATACTATGTATCTCAAATCGATTTCATTGCCATTTTGGCCAGTTTTGAGTAAATTATTAGGTGTCCCAGCATTGGAACTAAAAATTGTTTGAGATCCGGTGAATGAACGATCGTTCATTCACTGGACAAACATCGATTTCATATTTTTATTAAAATAGGTGTGTAATTTATATTTATGCCGATTCATGTTTTGGGAGTAGTTTTAAAAATAGATTTCTGGTCTTTAGGCCGGTATTGGGACAGGTATGTTCATTCACTGGTTTATAAAATCTAGTGAATGAACTAACATTTTTCATCATGTTCAAATATGAGCTTTTGTCAAGAAGATGTAACCAATAAATGAACACAACATTTTGACTTGATTTAATCCTTTAAAGACCTAGATTTATTATTATATAATTTCTTATTTTTTTCTATTAATGTCGCTTTAGATTACCATGGATTCAAATAAAAATAAATACGAAAGGTTTCTATATATATATTCTGGAATTTGTACGGAGGATGCCGTTGTTGCCTTCACTAAAAGTGTGGTAAGCCAACTAGACAATAAACTGAACTGCTATGGCGTCTTCCTAGACTTAACCAAAGCTTTTGACTCTGTCTCTGTCCCTCGACTTATTTCAAAGATGGAAAGCTTAGGAGTTCGCGGAGTACCTCTCAAATTATTTAAAGATTACCTCTATGATAGATCCCAGTGTGTTCTCTTTGATTCAGTCACCAGTTCATATGAAAAGCTCACCTATGGCATCCCTCAAGGTAGTATATTAGGACCGACACTTTTCCTTATATATATCAATGATCTATGCAAGCTCTCCATTCCTAATTGCGATTTTTTTTATGCGATATGCAGACGACACGGCTCTCCTTGTCTTTGACAAAAGCTGGGAGCAACCCGGAGATAGAGAAAAATACTCGCTTCGGTTAGTAATAGAACGGTTGTCAACTAACTTGCTGACGTTGAATTTAGATAAGACGAAACTAATCACGTTTTAAGATCAACAACCCCATTCTCTCTCCCTCATATAATAAAAGCTCACACTTGTCCCGCTCATCAATCAGTAGGTTGTAACTGTCTTGCTCTCAGCACAGTCCTCAATAGTAAGTACCTGGGAGTGATTATTGATGAAAAACTTAACTGGCACGCTCATATAGAGGCTCTTTGCACTAGAATCAGAAGACTAATATATAAAGAACATATTGAAATGACAGAAGAGGAAAAGAGAATAAAAGAAGAAGAAAAAAAAATAAAAGAAAAGGAAAGCAGAGGCGAAAGAAAATGAAAAAAGAAGAAAACAGGAAGACAAAGAAAACAAAAAGAAAGAAGAAGAAACGCTTTCGCGAAAGCGATATAATATATATACAATAAGGAGTACGAAGAAAGCTCTCAAAACAATCTAAAAAACAAAAGTCAAGTAAAAAAAGCTAAGCTGAACGATGAAATTCAAATCGATGTCTCTACCAGCATCAAAGGATTTATACGGGAAGTATGTTATGGTAAGTTTCAAGACAGAAAAAGAGTACGTCACTATGTAGGTAAAGTTCTTATGGTAAACGATGAAGAACAGAAATATAAGATAGATTTTCTTAGAAAAAAATCTGTATGTGATAACATTGTCAGCTTTGTAAAACCACACGTACCGGATGTAACAGAAGTTGCTTATATGGTATGTGAACCTGAATATTCCAGACGTGGCTTGATCTCTTTTCACAGTGTGACATTTAGAGATGTAGAATAAACAATAATAACGCCGAATAAATAAAAAGACTGTATTGAGACTGATTATTGTGATTCTAAGTAGTTATATTAATTACTTATTGAGTAAAGTTTAAGGAAAGTTTGTTTCAGTTTACAATTATGTTACCTAGTTAATTAGTGACTGTTTTTTCAAATGTTTTGATACTTCTATATATATTTTATATTATCTTTGAATTAAAAGATATGAATGGTGCCTTCTAGGAGTATAAAGGTTTATATTGATTAGGTAAGAGTTTAAAGGCTTTTATTTAAAAAAAAAAAAATTGTTAATGATTGTAACAGATTTAGAAGCACAGAATTTATGATCGTTTTGTTAAGCTGATTTTATTGGACTGCATTTATTAAATAATAAGGGTTTTTCTGTATAACTAATTAAACAAAGATTGTGTTCATTTACTAGTTTTATTTTGTTCATTTACTAGAAAATTTCGTTCATTCACTGGGGTTTTAGGGTATTTTTCAATTTATTGCTAAATATCTAAGTAAGTATACAGGCTATGTCGTAAAATCAACTTAAAAAATATTTTTAAATATAATCTTATTACCATGACATAGCTTTGGACCGTATCCCTTAGAGGCAAAATACTTTAATAATTTTTTGAACTTCGAAGATCGCTTAAGTGTTCATTCACTGGAGCACTTACGCTATACGCTGTTAGAAAAATTCGTAATTTAACTGATAAAGTTTGTGATTAGTTTTTGAAGGGGTATGTCGTATGGTAATCTGTAGCGGGGACATGCCGCCGACATTCAGACTATCTTTGTCTTTCAGAAAAGAGCTGTTTGATCAATTTATAAATTAAGTCCGAGACATTCTCTCAGAGAGAAATTTAAGGAGGTTAATGTAATGACTGTGCCTTCACAGTATATTTTTGAAAATCTTTTATATGCCCATAAAATATTAAGTTGTTTAAAAAATACAGTGATATCCATAGTATAAATACTAGGAACAATCACAAATTTGTTGTACCATCAACAAGGCTCAAGAAAATAGGTGGATCATTCAGATGTCAATGAATTCAGATGTCGCTTTTATAATAAACTTCCAAGCCATGTTCAAGATCTAACTCTCAATAAATTTAAATAAGTTGTGCCTGAAAGGTTTTTATACCGTTAAAGATTATATTGAGGACGATAAAGCTTGGAATTGACCTGCTCCAATTTTTACATACTGAATGTTATTTTTTTTGTTTTTTACAAACTTACTCATTGATATACTCCTTGACATTTGATAGTTATTATATACACTTTGACATGAATATTTACTTTGAGAAGTTTAATATAATTATTGTTTTAATTATTGTGACTATGTGGGTCATGTGATATTATTTTTTGTTTTCTTTTTGTTTTTACTCTCTCTCTCTTTCTCTGTTAGTTTTTAATAATCTGGCAGTTTGAGTACTTTATGCGGTCTACCATCTACCTTTCTTTGATATTGTTCGTCGAATCGTTGTGCACCTTATGTTCTAAGTTGACCTGCATGATTACTGACAAATGCGTGCACTGACAGGGCAGGTCCTCTCAATCTGAGTGGTTCTTTCCTCAAAAGACTACATCAGACACCAATCTACACGGTCCTCTAATGATCCCACCACGATTATTTTTGTATTTTTGGTAAATATGGACATTGACATTATGAATTTTGTTTAAACAATGACATGAATATTTACTTTGTAAAGTATTATATTGCTTTAATTATTGTGAATGTGATGACTGTGAGGGTGATTGTTTTCTTCATTTAGTCATGGTCTGGCAGTTTGAGTAATTTATGCGGCCTACCCAAATGTCCTTTCTTTGGTATTTTTCGTCAAATCGTTGAGCTCCTCAAGTTCTGAGTTGAGCTGCATGATTACTGATGAATACGTGCACTGATTGGACAGGTCCACTCAATCTGTCTGGTTCTTTTCTCAAATGACCATTTTAGACACCAATCCACATGGTCTTTACATGATCTGACCAAGATTATGTCTGGACTTTAAAAGACCGAAACAAACTCAGAGATCAGGTGTTAGTCAACACCTGATCTCTGAGTTTGTTTCGGCCTTAAACGCCGACCTCATCTAGTTTTAATAATATGATTGACGTGTAAAAGAGTTTGTACAAACCTACTTACAGAAATAAAATCATTTATCATTTATCATGAATCATGAAATCAGATAATGTTACCGATCTGTCCATAATTTCATATTTATGTTCATCACTGTTCACGCACAGTTTTGACGCACACACATGACGTTAGCTACCCACATATATTATCCCCGGGGTTGTACCTACTTATAAAAAGCAGGAAAAAACAGGATGTGAGTGTAGCTAATAGTATCTAATTAACAGAAACAGTTAATACGGAAAACACGCCTTTTACCTTTCAGACTCGTGTTAGTTAAAATTATTTAGTGACAGATATTGGTCGTTGTCAGAGTGAATTTCAGTCGTAATTTTAATCCTAAACACTCGCGCCAGGAATATGAGGTTAAGTTTTGTAGCAAGATTTCTCTTATTGACCGTCCTGATCGTCGCCGTTGTGGGACGCTACAAGGTCTCCAGACTGCGATTTAGTTCAGGCGGTACACACTTATACCCTGCATCATTTGGAAAGTCTGGTAGCATTAACAGCGGCAACGTGCGGCATATATACTATCAACAACACAGCGTGGTCCAACACAACTACAGCCCGAGATCAGAAGTTCATCACCACTACCACTACAGACCGCCGCAGCAGATAACCTACGGGTCTACCTACCACCCTGTGTATCAAGGACACCCGCCCGTCTACGTGTACGAGTACCGAGACTCTGGCAGCAGATTCGACAACTTGTTGACTGGACTAGCGCTGTATAACTTGGGCCGCAACACTCACTCTCATCATTACAGCTCCCAGAGACAGTACAGCGTCGCCCCGGGAGAGATATGCAAGCTGGGCATCAGTAAACGAAACGGCCATTACGAGGAGACGCGCATCGACTGCAATCTGATGTCGAGTTTTATTTGGGAGGACACGACGAGCGCAACACGGAACGAGCAACATGTGACGAACACAAAGGAGGTGAAAGTGACGCAGACTGTGAACGGAACTGGTAACTCTTCAGTGACGACAGTGTCGGTGACCAGTAACGCTGTAGAGGACGCGCTGAAGGTGAAAGGGCCCTCTATAGCGGTGACACCGGGCATGACTTGTTACGTGATCAGAACTTTTAGAGACACAACAGCTTTTCGGAAACCTGTGGATTGTGGACTTTTGCAAGAGTATGCGCGAAGCTCTTTACATAGAAGTGTTGCACAATGTTTGATGCCCGTTAAGACGATAATATTTAATTTCTTGTTAGTATATTTACTACGATATTAAGAGTAACTACTTACTTACTTACTACGATATTAAGAATTATTTCATTCAAGTTAATATGTATCAAATCTTACTTGATTCAATTCTCAACATGTCAAATTATTATAATTCTTCTTTATCCATGCAAAATCCTTAGGAATACTTAGGAATATATAAAAGAAAAACATGAACAATAAGTACATTTTGTTTTACTTTTCCATAAGTTTTAATTAATAAAAATCTATATATCTATATTATATTATATACATTTAGTAAATCTGTAGACGAGCTGCTTCCGTACATTCAAAATATTAAAAAAAATAGTTGGGGTGTTAAGGGATAACCAACAGATGCCATATCTATCATTTTTGAAATTTTTGTCTGTTTGTCTGTTTCTCTGTGTTTCTATTTAGATGTGTCATTTGTAGAGGAATCACGTCAAAAGAACGAAACCAATATGGTTAATTTTCTTACTCAAATATTGGGTATAACTCGGGGTATATTTTAGTTTTTGTTTCATAGCAATCGCTTCGCTCAATCAAATTTTTTGCAAAGTCGTCTATTAAGATAGAGTTATGCACGAACATACATAAAAATATATAAACGTCGTATTGATAACGTCCTTCTTTTTGAAGTCGTTTAAAAAGAGTTGTAAATGATGTGCTAATTTTCGTGATGTTAGTTTTCGAGGGGGCGTTTCGAGGGAGGTCCGATGGCAAAAATTAGGAAATTAAAATCCAAAATGGCGGCTAAAACTACTACTGGATCTCAGTAAATAGGTTGCGTTTCACACGGGTAACTGTAGGTATGTCGGTGCTCTTTCGAGCAAAATCGCTTACAGAGAAGCATTTTCTTAATTAAAACAAACAAGTTTAAAAATATATCTATCAGGATACTACGTAGGCATTCAAAGCATACAAACGTGTACATCAATGCATTTAATGAAATTAAATAAATTAACGTTTGCATAAATAGTGACCTAGTTTTTGTGTATTAGCGTGCGTTAAAGTAATGAAATGACTTGATAATTTATGAGTTTTGTGATATATGGAAGGCAGCCCCTTTAATCGGAGCGCGATGATGCGACGTAGCCCTCCACCGACACCGATCCCAATCCCGGTACCGACCCCGGCTCCGACACCGCCCCAACAATTAAGAAAGGACCAAGAAGAGATTTTTGAAGTAGTGTCCACTCCGGAGATCCAGAACTGGATGGTATCCATTGAGCAGTGCCTCAGTGAAGTCTGTGCTATTGCTACTGATGGAAAGCTTAACGCTGAGCAGAAGCTAAAGATTAGCAATCTTTGCCGAAAAATTGGACATGGAGCTTCGCAAATGGCTGTTCAATACCAGTCGCTTAAGCAAAAAGCCATACAGACCCATACTTCTCTTAAAACAATGACCGAAGCAAGAGACCTATCAGACTGTCTAACAGAGATGAATCCAGGAGTCCAGTACAGAACGGAATGCGGCTACTACATCTTTTGCAGATATGGTGAAGAATGGGTCCAACAGCTTTCTTCGCCCAAATACTTTTAGCTCCGTGGCGATCTATCCCTGTGATAACTCGAAGACCAGTGATGAAACTAAAAACATGGTCCAACAAATCACAAGCCCTGGAGAAATGAAGCTGAAAGTACGAGGCGTACGGAAAATAGGAAAAGGAGGACTGATAATCAACACTGAGACCAAAGATGACCTAGAAAAGCTAAGGCAAACAGTCCAAATCCCTTCGTCAGCGCTTACCGTCAACGAACCTAAAAAGCGCAAACCTCGCATTATAGTTATAGGAGTTCCTACAGCAATGGCTGAAAATGAGGTTTTTAAATGTATATACGAGCAAAACTTGACTGACAAACTGCCAACTCTGACCCAAGATATATTTTTGACCTCCATAAAACTGAGCCACAAGTCTGGCAGGAAAGACGCCGAGTATTGCAACTACATAATAGAAGTTCCAGCCGTCATTCGTAAGGCCCTCATTACACAGGACAGATTATTTATTAATTGGATGTCCTGCCCGGTACGAGATTTCACACTTGTAACTAGATGTTACAAGTGCCAGCAGTACGGTCATGCAGCCAAGACTTGCAAAATACCTATCCCCACTTGTAGACATTGCGGTGAGGAAGGACACTCAACCCAGGACTGCGAGAAGAAAGCCAATCCACCTAAATGTGCTACATGTACGCGCTTTAAAAAACAAGCCAACCACAAGACAGGAGAAACAGATTGCCCAGCTAAAAAAGCTGCCGAATACAGGTATATAAATTCGATAAAAGTAAATTAAATAGAGCAGGTAAAAATAGCAAACAACTTTGGAAACAAATTAAAAACGTCACCAATATGTCAAAACAGCGTGAATCAAGTTCGAGTTTACGGCTTGCAGCAGATTCCGAAATATTGCGACCAACTTCCTTTCCAAAAATCAAGCGATAACTGTAACCCAAAATCTTTTGCTATGTTGGACACTGGTGAAGATGAAATACTTAATCCGAATAATTTCTGGGCTAAAAGATGATTGTGCAGCTGGATGGGATAATATAAGCAATAAGATCCTTAAACGCTTCAAGCATATTTTGATACCTCCTTTAACGCATATTTTTCGAATCTATCTTGCCGAAGGAATTTTCCATAGTTGTCTAAAAAAGGCAGTTGTACTCCTTATCTTTAAATCCGCAAGTAAAAACGCAGTTAATAATTATTAGCCAATATCCTTACTCCCTCAATTTAAAAAATACTCGAGAAAATTAGAAACAGTAGACTTGTTAATTACCTAGAGAAAAACAACATTTTATCCCCTGCGCAATTTGGTTTTAGACCCAAACTATCGACAGCCGATGTGCTGCATAGCTTGATTGATTATATTTCAGAAAACCTCGGCAAAGGAAACCAGACCCTAGGAGTCTTTCTCGATTTAGCCAAGGCCTTCGACACGGTGTCTGTTTCTGTTCTTCTGGATAAATTAGAGGCCATAGGAATAAGAGGACGGCGGAGGACGGTACGGTTGGCGCAACGGTTAACCGATTGACTGCTGCGCTGCGTGTCGCGGGTTCGATTCCCGCACGGAACAAATATTGGTATGACCTACAAATAGTTGTTCCGGGTCTGGCTGTTTGTGTATGTGAGTTTAGATGTTTGTAAACGCACCCACAATACAGGAGTCATTCCTAGTGTGGAGCAACGTTTTTAAAAAAAAAAAAAAAAAAAAAAAAAAAAAAAAGGAACGCCGCTGGTACGTTTTACTGACTATTTACACGGCCGATACCAGTATGTTAGAATATATAATATTACGAGTGATGAGCAGAAAAATACTGGTTTTGGTGTTCCGCAAGAGAGTATTTTGGGCCCCACAATATTCCTGATTTATATTAATGACTTGTGTAATCTAAATATTAAAGACGGTAAAATTATATCATATGCCGACGACACGGCGTTAATATTTACAGCTAAGACCAGTAGTGAACTGCTTGAAATCGCTCAATTAGGTTTAAATTCTGTGACTAATTGGCTTCAAAGCAATTTGCTAACATTAAATGCCGACAACACTAAATATATATATTTAAACTTATAACCCCAAACTTATAACTGAATCTGGACCTCTAACCGATGGCAACGAGGTTTGTGAAACATTTAACAACTTCTTTTCTACAATTGGTTCCACCTTAGCTAACCTCATTCCCACACAATAATACCGACACAAAACTGTAACAGTGCCAGATTCTCAACCATATAACAGAGAGCTCACAAGCTTCACACCATGCCAAGTAAGCGAAGTATCCAAAATAATAAAAAATCTCGATCCAAACTGCGGTGCCGGTATCGACGGTATAAGGTAAACGCGGGTGAACTCGACAGTGACCCAAAAGTCGTCAAATTATCTAAAATCGACACTATATTTTTCTACTAAACATTAAACTGGCCGATTTTTATGGCAACATATTTTTGGTAACATATTGCACAATTAAAATAGCCACACTGAGTTGCAACTGTAATGGCGTCAGAGTTATTCTACATTGAAAGTGTCTCCAAGAAAAAAATAGTTTTTTTGTAAGTTTAGCTATTAAACGTAGCACTCGGCTCGTGTTTTTGTGTTTCTATTTGTGCAGCTTCAGTGGGGTGTACGGTAAGTCTGATTGTTTTATGAATTAGTTAAGTTAATTTGCTAACGATATTACATGATATTTGGAACACTTTTATCATAAAAGTGTTATTTTTCGTATGTGACATCTATTGCCCAAAAAGTCCTACTTGACCTAGAACTCGTCATTTTATGTACTATTGTGACGATTACTGGGACACGCTTTATAGGTTGTCTCTAAACTCGTCTTATTGTAGATATTTTTGTGTTTTAGGCCACAAAATGGGAATAAAACTATTATCGGAACCGTTAAATAGTTGGTAACCCCTTGTGCAATCATATTTAAAGGTTTGGCCTTCATTTGACGATAAACGGGGTTTCTCTTAAGCTGTTTCTTAGGGGTATTATTACTTTATTGACGAGTTCTAGGTCTTTCACGTGTTTGTCAATTCGACGAGATTTATTATGAGACTGGGAATGGTTTGTGCTTGCGTCTCTTTGTGCCGCTGCGCGCTGTGGGCCTCCAGCACTCGCTTAAGGACACGTGATAAGTGTCTTCCTCCTGGCCTGAAATCAGATTGGGCCGGTAACATAAACACTTGCATGCAATTTTTGAATGGCACTATTTGAGCTTTCTTTATGGCATGCGGTTATTGTTCTTGAACGTTCCACAAACTTAAACCATGTAAATGGGGCTTATCGTTATGTATCATTTTTTTATTTTAGATTGTCGTGATGCATGAACATAATTTTTATTACAGAAAATTATGGCTGAAAAACAATACAAGCAGGAGGATATGTCAAAAGCCATAGAGGCTGTACGTCAAGGGGTCACAATATCTTCTGCAGCAAGACAATTTAAAGTGCCAAGGACCACCTTGATTGACAAAATTAAAGGCCGTAGTTCGATCGGCTGCGCTAAAGGACCACTCTCCATTTTAACCAAAGAAGAAGAAAATCATTTAAAGACTTGGTTAATTTTCATGGCAGAAAGTGGGTTCCCTGTAACCAAAGATCAGTTGTTAGATAGCGTAAAATTATTAGTTCGCAAACTCAACCGTAAAACTCCATTCACAAACAATAGGCCAGGTCGACATTGGTTCGAGTCATTCATAAAACGCAACCCTGAAGTAGGTCAGAGGGTTTCTCAAAATTTGACACAATCTCGTGCTTTAGTTAAGGAAGAAAATATTCGTACCTGGTTTAAAGAAGTCCAGGACTATTTTAGTACTGCCCAGCTACAAGCAGCTTCTGAAGACCCTCGCAGAATTTTTAACTGCGATGAGAGCGCCTTTTTCTTGTCCCCGTCAGATAACAGGGTCTTAGCGAAACGTGGCTCTAAAAATGTTTACAACATCATACCTAGTGGTGAAAAAGAGTGCGTAACAGTTGTCGTAACAGCTAATGCGCTGGGTGAATTGGCACCGCCGATGGTTCTTTTTAAACTAAAGTCTATACCACACAAAATTTCAAAATCAGCACCCAACGATTGGGGATTAGGGCACACAAACAAGGGCTGGATGACAGGCGAATCCTTTTACGAATATATAACTAATGTTCTCTACCCTTGGGTTATAAGAAGTGGCATCCAGCTACCAATAATATTTTTTTAGATGGTCATTGCTCACATACAACTCTACCATTGAGCAATTTTTGCCGAGAAAAAAAAATAGCACTCATCGCACTCTACCCAAATGCTACCCATATTCTCCAACCCATGGATGTAGCAGTTTTTAGGCCTCTGAAAAGGATATGGAGAATAGCTGTGTATGACTGGCGAAATGAGAATCACTTTGTGAAACTAAAAAAGGAATATTTCTGTCCCTTGTTGGACAAGTCCCTCAAACTATTGGACCAAAACTCCATTATAAATGGATTTCGTAAATGTGGACTGTCACCATTTGACGCTAATAACGTCGATTACACTAAATGTGTCACAAGCCAGTTAAGTCAGTCCACCCAGAAAACAAATGAAGCTGATGTTTCTTTAACACAGTCCAACAGACAGGCTCACTTAAAATTTTTCGAGTCCCAGATCAGCCCCAGGATACTTAAAGTTTTTAATAAGAATAAAATGTCAACATGGAACGGAGACAAATCATTAGACGGAATGTTTACTGTGTGGAAGTCTATGACCACTCAAATTACCAATAGTTCTGGAGACAACCGCGATAAAGAGAATATTAATAGCTCTTCGGAAGTTAGAGATATCGAAACACTAACAAATGAAACTATATCTATTTCAAAACAAAGAACTCCTAGTAATAGAATTCATGAAGATGATAACGAATCATTGAAAGATTTTGACAATTTTACAGGATTAAGTGACTTAATGGACTTTTCTTTAAAGGATTTATCCGAATTCAAATTTACTGCAAATATAGAAAACGAAGACCAGGCAGCAAATGAAGGACAGGTAGAATTATACGAAGTTGTAAATGGAACACTAAGTCAAATGAGTTCTAACCCAATTGAGACAAGCGACACAGAAATTCCAATATTTGTAGAGCAGATTCCAAACTTTGAATTACACAAAACAACAAGTAATCCACTCATACCAGCAGGAAAAATAATTCGAACGGTAGGTTCAAACCCTATTTATTTAATGCCTCTCAATAGAATATCACCAATGTCATGTGGCGATATCTCTTTACCTGTATCTTACAAAGACAAAACTAAGGTAACATCACATCATCTCCCATCACAAGGACTGCTGCTGGAATGACAGAAAATACGACTCGACACGACGGAACGGAGTGTAGTTTAACCGCGTCGCAATCACAACCACCTATACCTATTTACCTAACGCCTCGATGTCAAATATCGCCAATGTCCTGTGACGATATCGCTGTAACTGTACCTTCCAGAGCAATAACTAAAGTGACATCAACTGTTACATCGTCTTCCACATCAATAACTTTTTCTGGAATTACAGAAAATACTGCACGAGATGATGAAACGGATTTTTCATTAACCTTGCCGCAATCAAAACCACCTAACCCCTATTTATTTAATGCCTGGCAGTCAAATATCACCTATTTCATGTGACACTCACAGATCATATTCCTCGTCAATAAGCAATGCTAGAATTACAGATAACACGCCACGACACAACGGATCAGACTGTAATTTAACCATGTCACAATCACCACCACCATCTGAGGAAACAAAAGAAAAACCTAAAAAATTCTATGGTAACCTTATGATTCCAACGCCTTTCAAAGAGGCTTTATTTTGGCCTCCTCATCTAAGCTAGACCCAGACAACCAAATCAAAAATAAAAATACCCAGTGTTGTGACCTCAGACCGGTGGCATATTTTTGAAAAGCGAAAGATCGATGCCAAGACCGAAAAAGAAGAATGCAAACGGAAAAGGGTCGAAGCTTGAAAAACAGCAAAAGCTAAAAAAGAACAGACACATAAGAAAGCAACAAACAAGAAAGCAAATAGCACTTCAATTCAGGAAGTAAAAAAAGATGATTGGTACTGTCGGTTATGTCAAACAAGTTCTGAAACAGACATGGTACAATGTCTAAGCTGTGAAATCTGGTACCATATAACTTGTGCAAAAATCGAACCGTCACAAATAACTTTTCATTGTGTCTATTGTAGCGCCTAGCCATAATAATGTTTTGAATTTTTAGTGTAGCTTTACTATAATATAATGTTTCATTGATATATTTTTTTTGTAGGTATACGATTTTATATTTGATTTACTACTAATCACTTCTGCTTCTCAGCACATGCTATGCCAAGAATAATACTTAGTTTAGGTGTTTTTTATCTGACTGATTTAAGTTTAAATTGCTGTCTGATTATGAATAATTAAGGTGTGCAAAAGTATTGGGTATAAAGGCACTCTCTCACCGGGAACATCCGCAAAGTAATGTATCAATCCAAGATTCGTTTGGAAATTACCATTACCGCGGTTCTCCTCAATTACTGATGTAAGCTCGAATCTGAACTGTTACATTACAGGCATACGCTCGCGGGGAGGGAGCGCCTTTAGATATTAAATGCTTAATGATTATTTGATTAATTATCGCGGAAGGTAAAGCTATCTGTAAAATAATTATTAGAGAGTTACAATTTAGCAACAAGCCAATAAGAGGGTTTTTATTTTTTGGTTTGTTATTTTTTTATTTATTTTTATTGCGAAATGGGCCTGCTCTTGACCTTAAATGTATGTTTAGTAATTATACTTGTGTGTATGAATGACTGATGATGAAAAATTTCACGAATGAGAAAAAACTTATTATAAAATTGATTCTGATAAAACCTGATTCTGTGATTATGATCTCATTATTTTTTTATGATAAATATATAAGAATTTGATTTATCTTGACGTTTTTATTACCTACCTGCTCTGGTTCCTGTTTACACAACTTTTAGTAAGTAATTTCTTGGGATTTGGTCTTCTACCTATTGTTACTAAGACTTGTCACTCATATCAGTCAATCACAATTTTTTTAATATGTTCACATCTTGATCTTTAATTTCTAGAGCGGAGAGTTCAAATTAGCATTAAAAATTGACGACTACTGGGTCCTTTTGGCGAGTATTAGTACAAATCTGACGACAACTGGCACAAATAGCCCTTTTTTTACATTTGCTTAAATAAGTATTTATTATAACTAAAAATTATAAAAAATTGCTACATAAATAGAATAACGGATAAATTTTCAATTTTTTCTTACAAAACGTTTCATTCTACATGAAATACTTTTCACACAGCAGTGCTTCAAAGTCGATGAATATCAAAATCTGACGAGTGTTGGTACGTTTACCTTAACTACCAAAGTCGTCAAGTGTGTAAGTGACTTAATCGTGGACAAACTTACCGACTGTACAAACATACATCTTGCCAGTGGAACTTTTCCAGATCAATTAAAGATAGCCAAAGATACACCAATCCACAAATCTGGTGTCAAAACGGATCCTAATAACTATAGACCTATTTTACAGATTTGCTATATAAATCCTGCAACGTACTCACTGTTCGCCAGCTTTTCATTTTGTACTTAGTATTAAAACAGCACACCATGCTTACCTACAATGCTGACAATACTAACAAGAGACGGAATGATATAGTATGCATAACTAATGCAACCTCAAAACATGTCTTTGTAGAAAGATTTTATACATTTTTAGGCCCATTTCTGTACAATAGATTAAACAGAAAACTAAGTATCTATAAATTAAATTACCATAGCTGTAAAAAAAAAAATTACTGAAACATTTACTATCCATTGATTATGCACAGACATCCTACTTGTTGTCTGCAAATAAAACCGCTAACATGCAGTTTTACTTTTGTTGACCTAATTTCTATTTTAGTACTTAATACACATTGTTAACTTATCTTTAAGTATTTTTGCATTTTTGTTCAACCTAGTTCAGGCAAATTAGCAATTGTGCTCTATTAAGTTGTTAAGGTATTTATTGTAAACGAGCCCCTTTTGTAAATAAACGATTTATTATTATTATCTATTTGGTATCTCAAACAAAGGATACATAGAAACAACAGAAATCACTTTTAAGTTGGGTCCGGTTATGGGGACCGTGCCGGTCCTTAACCGTGGACCGGCGTTATGGGGCGTAATGTAACATTCGCAGCGAGCATGTCGTTACGCCGTGTGCTAAAATCAGTGTTGCTCGCTCGCATGTTTTTCCTTACTGACTGCACGAACTCTCGCTTGGTAACATGTTAGGTGCATTTTTCCCCGTGACGCCGGTCAGTATCCACCTTTACAGCGTGATCTATCTTCATCGTGATAACGCCGTGGTCCCACGGGCCGTGCTAGCTGTCGAGGCCAATCGCAGTCCGTGCCAAGCATTCCCACTGCTGTGGTTTTATTCAGTGGTCAACATTCGATAAACAAAGCTAAAAGGCACGCGTCTGTACGGGGCCGAAACAGCCGCCCGCCCCCGCGCTACGCCACCCGCACCGGCAACGACTGGCCACCGGAGACCTCATCGACATCGGATGTTCCCACGGCCTATCGGCCTGGCTTGGCGCGGTCTGTCCTGTGAGAAAGCGGGCCGTGGGAACGTAGAATAACGCTTCAGTACACTCAACCAGACGCGCAGTCGATTTATAGAGTACGGCAGGTGCAATGAGCCTCGTCCAGGCGTCTTGATTTATATTTATTCTCAAAAATCTAAGTGAGACTTCGTGGCTTTCACATTATAAACCCTGAAGACGCAGTGACTGCATTCGAAAGCTGTGGTAGGTTCCTACCAGGCTAAATCGGAAGATTCTTGCTTTTTAACCGACTTCAAAAAGAAGGAGGTTATCAATTCGATATGTTTATATTAACAGGGTTATTGGTTAAGTCGACCTAGATCCTTTAAGAGGTTGTATTTTCCATCGTTCCTGACTGATTTCACCATGAAACATCGTACCCCAAACTTAACCTTTTTCAAGATATTGGACTTCATGGTTTAAAAAAATGACGATTTTTTGTCTATTGGTCTATTTTTTGGGTATTGTGCCTCCAATTTATTTGTCTTTGCGATGTTTGTGTAGTGACAAGTTGCTCTAATATTCTAAACACTAAAATTGCAGTTAAATGAACAAACTGGGTCGTAGTAGACAATTGATATACATTGAAATAAATTCGTAAAAATGTTACTTTCTTTCCAAAATATTAAAAAAGTCTATAACAGTTATGCTGCAGATGTGCTTAAAAATATCTACGTTTCATTAGCTATCCAACAAGGTATAACAAGCTCGGGTACTATCAAAATTCTTAGAAAAAATCTTTGATGAAAGGCTCTCAGGTAAGTAGTATTATAACAATAATTCGTTGAGTTCCTTGTCCAATATATTGAAAAAGGTTAAGATTGGGGTACGATGTTTCATAGTGAAAACAGTCAGGAATGATGGCAATGGTCGACTTAACCTGTAGGGGAAGCCGGGGTATTACGGGCCCACGGGGTAAAACGGACACCCCCTCTCCCCCGCAGGATAATAAATCGAAACGCTTGGAACTAGTCGGATCGCGTTTCAGTCGCTTTTGCGCTAGCGAGACAAGTGATTGTGTGTATAGGCTGCGTGTCGTTCGTCTACAGAATGAAGATACGTAAGTTGATGCACTTGATATTATTTTTCATTTTCAAGACTGCGTTGTAGCTAATTCGTGAATGTCTTAAATGCTCAGTTATTAAGTAAATTCCTACGTTCAATTATGTGACTAAATAACTAGAAAGAGTTGTGAAATAACTACCAGATACTCGTTTGATTAGGTTAACGTTTATTTAATTTGACCTCGGGGGCATTTTGAGCGGGGCAAAATGGGCAGGGTGCCCGTTTTGCCTCGGATAATTGTATTGAGTTTGTTTTTTCTGCAGATACAATTATGGTTCGCCACTACCAAAGGAAGACAGAACGTGCCAAATGGAACTTCGAAGAGAAGGATAGATGATACAATTGTACCACTGTCAACATTGAATCAAGAGTCCCCAATTGTTGACTATTCACAATGCCACACAAAGTCCAACAGGTTCTCTGACACAGCCAAATATCGTGCAGCCTCCTATATCGTCCTCTCCGGGTCCATCAACAATCCTACAACTATGTACAAATCCACCACCTGGAACATCTTTTAATGTCATGTCGCCAGTAATATCATACCAAAACCCAAAGCATAATTCCAAAAACGAGTCACTAGGAAACGCCCGAAAACGGTATTAATAACCAGTTCACCTTATAAGAAGGATATGGAAGAAGTCCAGACACGGAAACCAGTGGCTTGTGAGAAGAAAGGAAAGAAGAAAAAGACGAAAAAGAATTTAAAAAAAAAAGGAAAACGAATCGGAGGAAGAAGATGCAAGGTATTTGTGCTGTGGATATTGGTACTCGAAATCTACTGAGGGTTAGGTCACTTGCCGTGCATGTCACAGATGGACCCACTGTTCATGCGCCGGCGAAGAGGATAATGATGACTAGTCCCTTCACATTTGTACATTTTGTGCTCGGTTTTAAACTTACATAAGTGAATATGCCTGTGAACGTCTATTATGCGCCGCATGTAACCATTTTACCCCTGACATGGAGCAAAACAGGAGTTTTTATTTTATTTTAAAGTTTGATTAGCACCAAAGACTGGTAGACTAAGATAACTATTTTACGTTAATGTTAAAGAACATTAATGAGACTAATAAATGGCTGTTGATTTTTTTCATTATATTATTTTTCTAAGGTTTTATTCAAGATTTTCCTTATGGGGCCCGCATTTGAATTTAAGAAACATATGAAACCGATTTGGTATCAATTCTTAGAGTATTTTATTTTGAGCTGAAACTATATATAGTGATTCTATACCAGCTGTTATCTTTAGTGCTTAAGGGGAACCTAGTTGCGGGCTCGAACTCACTGATGGGCCTGGCTAAAAAGCACGCTGTCTCACCAGGCATCGTGTGCGACAGAGGTAGTATCAGTGATGAGCAGTTAGACGCTAGTCTACACGCACAACATTATTGAGTGAGATGCAGGATCATTTATAGTATAACAGGCGCGTAAAAAATTAAGAACAGTCCTTCGGAAGATCGGGTTTTATGAAAAAACCACTGCATAAATCAATAACCAATAAAGTTTATTGAATTTTTCGATATTTGAGCTTTGTCGGTACCGACTTGGTTTTTCAGATTTTACACTTCTTTTATTACTAAAACACGCCCAAAGTTAGGTTAAATTAGCAAGAAAACGAATCTTTGTTGGCTCCTAACTTTTTAATGGCTTTTTATTTTAGTATTCTGTTTCCGTACAGACAATATTAATAATGAGACAAAACCATACCATGTTTATTTTTTTATGTACATTGTCCAACAGTGGAGTAATACACTCCCGAAGTTTGTATGGGAAAAATGTGGACTAGGTTCACCTTAAGGATAGCAATAGGGTTTCTGTTACACCCTTTATATATATTTTTATGTATGTTCGAGCATAACTCCGTCATATATAGACCGATTTGGAAAATTATTTTTTTGTTTGAAAGGGGTTTATTCCGAAATGGTCCCATTTAAATTTCATATAGATCAGATGATGCGTTTTGGAGACAGACAACGGAACTCTTGAAAAAAATGACAGCAAATCAACCGCGATTGCTGCTATCGCATAAATATGCATTGTTTTGACCCCAAGCATAGGTACTATAACTAAAGAGTGAAAAATAAAAACTTAAAAAACATATCCAGTCACCGACTTCCGAAATTAAAGTTATTTTTACTTTCATTTCATTGTCAGTGACTTCTGTGACACTTCTTTCGTGAAACAGGCTTAACTGTAAAGGCTCGTGCAGACTAGCGCGACGCGACGGTCGCGTCGCGACACTCGTAGAACAATTTCTATGAAAACTTAATGGAAATTGTTCTACAAGTGTCGCGTCGCGCTGTCGCGTCGCGGCTGTTTGAAGAAGCCTTAAGTGTGCACACATTATCTCGCTGGGTCCAAGAATTTGAACAAACGTTACGAGACAAAAAAGATAAGTCCATGCCTGGACTGGATCCAACCAAAATGGGGCGTATCTGCGTATGTTTCATAGAGTTTCAAAGATTTTGGAGAAGACGGACGGGCGTTACAAATTGGTCTATAATTGTGCACTCTTTTTTTGTTTCCACTCTTAAAAAGAGGATAGACAAAGGCTTTACTTAAAGGTTTAGGAAATAAATATCCAGACGGGTACTTGCGATACGAATCGCTTTCATTTTGACAGTTCCACAAGATTCATGTCGTTGTTTACTTTGCTAAGCAGACCATTTCTTCGAACATATGAAAGAATGGATTAGCAAAAACCTTCAAAATGTTTGTGTGTTACGCAATTAGAGTGCTGGACATTGTGATGGTTTAAAAATGCTTGTTTTTACTGAGATAACTGGGATTGCAGAGGCACACGAGTATTAGAACACTTCTGTAGCAATTTCATTAGGCTGGCTGGAGTGCCCACCAATAGCTGTATCTGAACGTGAGTCTCGTACTATTGCTTGTCAACTCCCCGGAAGCGAACCGTCCAGACCTTTGGGCTACCTAGTTAGTAGGTATTAGATGTAGTTCTTGATAACTACTATCAAAACGCAATGTTATCAACACCTTATAACTATGCTAAGAAGTTCGCTAGAGGAGCTTTTTGCACAGTACCTTTGTAATGTTTTTATCACCTTCCATATTTTTAATGATGTATGAGTATTTAACGCAAGCAAATACGTTAAGTAGGTAATTTTATTTAATTGAATTTATGCTTAGGTTTACCTACAACTCGACGCAGCAGGACAATGAACAGGATAATAGGTAGGTAATTATGTTATTTCTACATAGACTTTTTTCCTTTTATAATCAATTTCAGATATCAAGGCTTCATTGTGTTAGCACTAGGCTCATTTAGTGACGGGTCTGGGTCGTTTTTAGAATTTTTATATTTTTTTATAACACATTTGCTCGTAAAGGGTCTCTTATTTCACCAATTTCAATATCGTAATGTATGTCATTACGCACTTGTGCGTTATTGTAATGTAAAACGCACGGTTTATCAAGATGCTCCGTCTAAAACGAACGGTACTTTTAAAAATATTAGCAAAGAGTTTTTATGTCAGAAAAGTGGTCAACATTTTATGAATAAAATTAACTTTGAGAGATAAAATATAAAAAATAAACATTTAATTCTTTAATTTAATTAGTTTTGACAATAAATTACAACCATTTATCTGTAACAAAAACAAAAAAATATTAATTTACTTTATTATTTATACTGGCTGTTTTTGTGCCTTTGCCTTTCAAAAAAGCGCTGATGCACGCGCATCGCTAATTTGTGAACAAGTAATAATCAATTTTACAAATTGTTCAAATTTTTCTAACTGCTTTAACAAGTGATTAAAGATTTACTCGTTTAAGAAAGTCCGACTTTTATTTATTTCCTCGCATATGTTATAAAACGTCGTATGACATACGTGCGCTTTGAAAATTACAGCCTCTGCTTTCTTGTAGTCCTCGCCTACGGCTCGGGCTAGCAATATCGCCTCGGCTGTCATTTTCAACTTACCGCACTTATATCATAATGTACTAATATAACACATTTGCTCGTAAAGGGTCTCTTATTTCACCAATTTCAATATCGTAATGTATGTCGTTACTTACTTGTGCGTTATTGTAATGTAAAACACACGAGTTTATTTTTAATAAGGTAAAACGCACGATTTATCAAGATGCTCCGTCTAAAACCAACGGTACTTTTTTAAATCTTAGCAAAGAGTTTATAAGTCAGAAAAGTGGTCAACATTTTATGAATAAAATTAACTTTGAGAGATTAAATATAAAAAATAAACATTTAATTCTTTAATTTAATTAGTTTTGACAATAAATTACAACCATTTATCTGTAACAAAAACAAAAAAATATTAATTTACTATATTAGTATTAGTATATTACTAGCTGTTTTTGTGCCTTTGCCTTAAAAAAAAAACGCTGATGCGCGCGCATCGCTAATTTGTGAACAATTAAAAATTATTCCGCGCGTTTTTTCTTTTCGCTGTATTGTTTTTGTTTGAAAATGTCGTCAACTAATGATGAATTTATTAATTCTACAACGCCAGAAGTCTCAGAGGCAGCGAAAAAGGCTACTCTAAGCCTCTTGCCCGAAAAATCGACCGATAGATACTTACAAGCGTATCAAAATTTCATTTCGTTTTGTACGCTGTTTTTATCTCTTTTCAGGTTGTATTAATATTCGGCATAAATGGTGCATGTAGAAGTCAAGAGTTGGCAAACATCACAACTAATGATGTCGAGACTAATAAAATCTAAGCAACGTAATGACATAGTTGGATTATCAGTGGAACATTGTATCGAACTGTCCTGTGTTGAGCTGGATAAGCATGTTGTAGTGTGCGTGTACAGACCCCCTAATTATCAGAACTTTTCTTTATTTGAGTCAATAATGGAAGATGCCCTAGCGAAACTTGCATCCAGTAATAAAGCCACAATTATCTGTGGTGATTTTAATATCAATATTTTGGAACATAATTCAAATAGCAGTAGATTACTAAGCCTTTTTAAATCGTTCAATTTAACGAATGTTTTTACAGAACCGACTAGAGTAACTCCAACTTCTGCTACTTGTATCGATAATATTTTCTGCGATTGTGAATATGTAGAGAAAGCCATCGTAAATTATCTGCCGTCTGATCATAGTGGACAAACGGTAGATTTTAAGTTTAGAGCACCTTTGCAAAAAGTGCAAATACAATTTAGACCAATAACGACGGCCAAATTAAATAAATTCAATAGTACCCTAAACAGTAAGTTAAATATTCTGGGCGTTCATAATATGGACGATGCAAATAAATTGTATGAGGATTTCTTTTCAGTAGTGCACACTGAATTCAGTAAAACTTTAGAAAAGAAAACAAAAAATATTTGCCCTCATTTTGTATTTAGTGACTGGGCTACTAGAGGTATTAGGATAAGTAGGGAAAGACTGTTCGAGCTGTACGGCCTTAAGCCTTACATTAACACCGAAACTTTCAACAAGTATGTTGCTACATATTCCAAAATTTTTAGAAATACCTGCAAGTTAGCTAAAGCTTTGTACATTAGCAACAAGATCAAATCAGCAGAGAATAAAATAAAAACAGTTTGGAAAGTTATAAATAACGAAACTAGTAGGAAAAAAATAAAAAAATTGGATTATACATTAGAGACTTCGCGTGGTGCCATAAGCTCTAACATAGAAGTAGCTCAAGAATTTGTAAACTTCTTTACTGATATACCATTTAAAACGACAGAAGCTTTAAATTCGTCCCCCGATGTTATAGTATCTGTTTATTACTGATACTGTACTTACGCTTCTTTTTCATCCATCCACATCATCTTTGTTTTATTATCCTTTTACGATTTTCTTACATTATTATATTTCTCTCTTTGTTCTCTGTCTGTCTCTGTGCTAACACTCTGCGGATCGGTCTTAAACGATTCGTCTATATAGAATTACTTGATTTTACATTAGAATTTCCATATTTTTACATAATAATATTATTGTTATGACATTTAAGTCAAACGTGTCAAACTGATGTCTACTTATTCTTTTAATTATCTATGCAGTCTATTTAAGGAAGGTTGCATTACGATTGTAATTACCAAAAATCATTTTATATCGTTTTGGATAGCCTAAATTTGGTTTATCTATCTAACTACGTTGTCAACTAAATAACAAAATTCTAAATTATAATTATAAGATTCTTAAATGCACTCTGGGTTTATATGAAGGAGGTTTTATACGTCTTGGCCGACTAGACTGGCAGATCAGAAAATCGATGGCGGATGACATGAGAATCAAAGAAGACAGAAAAAAAGAGAAAAGAAAAGCAGCGAGAGCGGGTCAGAGAATAAAAAGGAGAGAAATTAAGAAAAGAGGGTGAGACCGAGCTGAAGGCTGCGTTGATACTGCTGGCTCGTGAGCGGTATTTCGTCCCGGGCATGAATGGAACAGTTACTGAAACTATTCCTAAGCAAGCTTGTGTGACTGCTACTACAACTCCAAGAAGTGTTTCAGGAGTGAAAGCCAAAGATATGCATGTTAAGGAATTGGACTGTGATTATTACCAATAAATAGAGTGCAAAGGTACCTTTTTATAATTTATCTTGTATTTCTCTTATTAAATTTTAATTGTCTAGTCTATTTTCTACCCCTTTTATTTGTCAGGGATAGGTAGATACGACAGTTTGGCGCCCAATGTAAAATCAAAACTAGATACTACTACACACTAAACTATTTTTCAAAATTCTAAAATGTACTATTATTAGTACTGCTTCTTTTTGACTAACTTATTTGGCTTAATAACTTTTTAATTTCTTTAAGGAGTGATCTTACTCTTATTATTACTTACTTGTTACAACTAATTTACCCTTTTGAATACTCTTTGACTCTAACACTACCCATACCACTACCCACTGACACAAACCCTCTCATTTACCTCCATTTTGCACAATTTATAATCTTTTTGCTATCTTTAATATTAATTTTTAGTCATGGATAGAATTATTCACTTCGAACTTTTAAATAAAGCTGAGCTTGAATATGAGGTTAAAATCAGACTAGAAGAACCTAAAGATACAGTTATACTTCTTAAGAAGCAAATTCTCCAACTCGCGCCCCTTACTCTGACTCATGATATTTTAGATTCGGTATTTTCAGTCAAAACTGATTTAGACGAACTTGTTACTACTCTTAATTATATCGAATCGAAAATATTATTGGTAGAACAGGACAACAATAAACTTAACAAAAAAATTAGGACTTTTATGAACCATTTATTTTACAGATTAGAGAGAATCGACATTGATTTAGATACATCAGAGGAAGGCCGTTTCTCTCAAACTAAGGAAAGGTTTCTCGCCTTGGAATCAAAATTCAATTTATTATTAACTGATTCCAACGAACTCAACCCTCAACCAGAAGTCAACCGTCCCACTTCGACTCCTAATACCCCCAATGAGACAATGTTTCATACGATGCTTCCCGATCCTCAGTCCCAACCTTTAAACTCTATTCCTAATAATTCCCTTAATGAACTAAAACGAATAAAATACGACGGGAATTCATGTCCGCGCTCCTTTATCCAGAAAATTCAAGAATTTAGTATTTCTAGGAATATTTCTCGGGACAAATTATTAGACCATGCGTTTGAATTATTAACTGATAACGCTTTACATTGGTACCGTTTTAAACGTGACTCTTTGTTTTCATGGAACGAACTTTGCGAAGCTTTAATTACAGACTTTAGCGGTTTTGACTATGACTACAAATTATTAGAAGCAATTAATAGTCGAACTCAAGGCAAGGATGAACCTATCGTTATTTTTGTTTCCATACTGACTGGTATGTTTTCCAGACTCACAGAAAAACTAACGGAAACTAAAAAACTCCAAATCATTATTCGTAACATCCGACCTTGTTATTCACCTTATATCGCAAATAATAGTATTAATTCTATCCATGCCCTGATTTTATGTTGTCAAAAATATGAAGAATTCTTAGACAAAGAGAAACGTTTCTTGGAACCACAATCTACTAATAATCCTTTAACTGTTGAATTTAACTATAAATCTACAAACTTAACGCCAAAGCCCTCAACTTCTAACGCGTTCCCTTCTAGAACAAATTTTAATAATCGATTTAACAATAAACCACAAGTTAATACAATCAATAAGTTTTACTCTAATGCCTTTTGTGTACGCTGCCGCACTAATGGTCATACATTAACGAATTGCTCACAACCTCATACATTAATTTGTTTTAAATGTGGCTTGAAAGATGTTAAATCTACTGATTGCCCTAACTGTAAAAAATCCAACAACTCAAAAAACTAAACAACGACTTGGTTAATAAAAACTTTAATCAATCAGACTGGCATGATTGGTTACAAACCATAAAAAATTTCTTCCATTGTTACAAAATAAGTTCACTATACAATAATGAAAAAGATTTCAACCGTCCTTTTATTGATATTACTATCAACAACAAAATATTTTCCGGATTATTAGATAGTGGTAGTTCTATTACAATACTTGGTAATAACTCTCACTTAGAAATTTTAAAACTAGGCTTCACGTTATCCAAGTCTTTTTCAATGACGATTACTACTGCCAGTAAGCATATAAGTAAATCCCTTGGCTCAATTGATATTCCGATTAGCTACAATAATCAAACTCATCTAATCCAAGCTTTTGTATTCCCTAATATATCTCCTTCAATTATTTTAGGAGTCGACTTTTGGAGAAAGTTTAATCTTGTTCCACACATACTTTCTTCGGCTTTTAAGCCAAATACTAAATGTTCAGTGGTTACTGAAACTACTAAACAAGTACTCCCTTATAATCATCTCTCTTTAGAGCAAAAAACTATTGCTGATGATATGATTAATCGATTTAAAGCTATATCCTTTGAAAGTAGAGGAGTACTGGGCCGTACTCATCTTATTAGTCATCATATAGATACTGGTGATACTCCACCAATTAAACAACGCTGTTATCGACTGTCTCCTGTAAAACAAAAAGCTCTCATTATAGAAGTTGATAAAATGTTAGAATGGGGTGTTATTGAAAAATGCGAAAGCCCTTGGCTTTCTCCGGTTATCATTACACCTAAAAAGAATGGCGAATGGCGATTCTGTGTTGATAGCCGTAAATTAAATTCAGTTACTCGTAGAGACGCGTATAGCCTTCCATTTGTTAATGAAATTTTAGATAACCTTAAAAACGCTAAATTTCTTTCTAGCATCGATATTGCTAAAGCATTTTGGGAGATTCCCTTGAAAGAAGAATCGGACAAAGATAAAACAGCTTTTTATGTCCCTGGTCGAGGCATGTATCGCTTTGTTATTATGCCCTTTGGCTTAACTAATGCTCCTGCTACTCAACAAAGACTTATGGACATGCTTTTTACTCCTGAATTTGACAATAAGGTCTTTTGTTACTTAGATGATATAATAATCATCTCTGAATCATTCGAGGAGCATATCTCTTATCTAGTTAAAGTCCTTGAGAAATTGACGTTAGCTAATTTGACTATTAACTTCGATAAAAGTCAATTCTTTAAAAATGAACTTAAGTACTTAGGATACATTGTAGATGGAAACGGTTTACGCTCAGACCCAGCTAAAATTAAAGCAATTCTCGAATTCCCTACTCCCATTACTCGTAAAGACGTAAGAAAATTTATTGGAACTTGTAGCTGGTTTCGTCGATTTATTCCCAACTTCAGCACAATTGCAACACCACTTAATAAATTAACTTCTTCCGGTAAAAACGCCCCTAAATTCATTTGGGATAAAGACGCTGCTCTGGCTTTTAATAAATTAAAAGAAGCTCTAGTCACTACTCCCATACTAGCTTGTCCTGACTACGATCTCCCTTTCTCTGTACACTGCGATGCTTCTAACTCCGGCATTGGAGCTATGTTAACACAAGTAAAAGACGACAAAGAAGTAGTTATAGCCTATATGAGCAAATCCCTTAATAAAAATGAGCGCAATTACTCAACCACAGAAAGAGAAACTCTCGCGGTAATTTCAGCTTTAGAACATTTTCGTTGTTATATCGATAATGGTAAACAGTTCACTGTTTATACAGATCACGCAGCACTTAAATGGTTTCTAAAATTATCCAATCCATCCGGTAGACTCGCACGGTGGGCTCTTAGGTTGTCATCTTTTAATTTTATTTTAAAACACAAAAGAGGTAAAGACAATTTAGTCCCCGATTTACTCTCCCGTAATTCGACAACATTTCCACTTGGCGTTAATCCTGTCTCACTTGATTCCCAATCTGTATCTCCAGCATTGGAACACTACAACAAACTACTTTTGGAATGTCGTAACAATACTGATCAATATCCCAATTATACTGTTCGCGAAAATAAATTATTCCGCTATACTCACTCTCCCTACGCGTTAACTGAAGATTTCGCGTGGAAAGAAGTTCCTCATCCTAATCTCCGTGAAACCCTTATCAAAGATAATCATGGGTCTCCAGATCAGCCTCATCTAGGAATTTTTAAAACGTATAAAAAATTATCACTTCTATATTACTGGCCAGCTATGTTTAAAGACATCGCTAAAATAATTTCTATCTGTGATAACTGCTTAACTTACAAACATGCAAACCACTCTCCCTTTGGCCTTATGGGTAAACCAAAAATTTGTTCAAGGCCGTTTCAAACAATTTCTTTAGATTTAATGGGTCCTCTACCTATGACTAGACGTAAAAATCAATTTATCTTAGTAGTTAACTGTTGTTTTACTAAATATTCCCTGATCTTCCCACTAAAACGGGCTACTAGTACTAACATCATCTCCAACTTAGAAAATTTTGTTTTTCTTGTTCATGGAGTACCTCAGACTATTATTATGGACAATGGATCGCAATTCCAATCCCATGAATTTCTCAACTTTCTTGGAAGATATAACATACCATACATATTTTTCTCTCCTCACTATTGCCCTCAAGTTAATCCCACCGAAAGATACAATCGTACTATAATCACAGCCTTGTCATCTTTGGTCGGTGAAGACCATAGATCTTGGGACATCCACCTTCCTAAGATCCAATACGCTATGAACAGCACAACTAATGCTACCACTGGCTTCTCTCCTAACTTTTTGCTCTTTGGACGGGAAACAGTTACTTCTGGTTCACTTTATACGCCAACTAGTAATCTGGACGAAATCATTTTTCTACCAAGGGACATCTATGCTACCAACATAGGTTTACTGTCCGATACTTTCGACAAAGTTCAGATAGCCCTCCATGTTGCTCATGCCCGTAATTCTTCTCGCTACAACGAGCATCATTCCTTTAAAGAATATAACGTAGGAGATACAGTCTGGCGAAGAAATTATGTAAATAGTCAAGCTGGAACTTATTTCAGTGCAAAATTAGCTCCAAAATACGTAAAGTGCACTGTGTTGCAAAAACTATCCCCATTAGTTTATATATTAGAGGATCCTAATGGTAACCAATCGAAATGGCACATTAAAGATTTTAAAATATAATGTACATATTTATGTAAATAAATTCATCCTTAGTACTATCCTCATGATTCATTTTTTTTTTCTTTCTTCTAAACTGTAGAGTTCTTTTCGGCCCATTATAACTCTATTTAGTTTTTATGTTCTAACTGGATTTATTCAATCCACTTCCAAGGTCCGGTTCTTAAACCATTATAGAAGATTTTTAAATCTCTCTTTTATATCTGTTTTTATCAGATAACTGAAGAAGTGCTTTTAGGTACAAATCACCTAACCTTCTTACTAACTAAGTTAGTACGACTAATTTATTAACTATCAACACTGATGTTGATTGGAGCGGCTAACAACTCCATAAAAATAAGCCCTTGTTATTTACTATCAACACTGAAGTTGATTGGAGCGGCTAACAACTCCATAAAAATAAGCCCTTGTTATTAACTATCAACACTGAAGTTTTGACACTGAAGTTGATTGGAGCGGTTAACAACTCCATTATAAATAAGCCTTTGTTAAAAATGTTTATATTTTTCATCTGATTAATGGTTTTCGACGAGAGCGGCTAACAACTCCGAAAATAAGCCTACTGTTATTTATTTATCAGGTCGAGTTGTGATCATTGAATGTGAATCCAACCTGACCTAACTTCGTAAGATGTCGGTGTGATTGAAAGAAGTATGTTAGTTATGTGAAAGTCGCTATATTTAACCTTACAAAATTTTTGTTCTAGGCCAAAAATTTTCTCGGGGTCGATGGGGAAATATAGTATCTGTTTATTACTGATACTGTACTTACGCTTCTTTTTCATCCATCCACATCATCTTTGTTTTATTATCCTTTTACGATTTTCTTACATTATTATATTTCTCTCTTTGTTCTCTGTCTGTCTCTGTGCTAACACTCTGCGGATCGGTCTTAAACGATTCGTCTATATAGAATTACTTGATTTTACATTAGAATTTCCATATTTTTACATAATAATATTATTGTTATGACATTTAAGTCAAACGTGTCAAACTGATGTCTACTTATTCTTTTAATTATCTATGCAGTCTATTTAAGGAAGGTTCCATTACGATTGTAATTACCAAAAATCATTTTATATCGTTTTGGATAGCCTAAATTTGGTTTATCTATCTAACTACGTTGTCAACTAAATAACAAAATTCTAAATTATAATTATAAGATTCTTAAATGCACTCTGGGTTTATATGAAGGAGGTTTTATACGTCTTGGCCGACTAGACTGGCAGATCAGAAAATCGATGGCGGATGACATGAGAATCAAAGAAGACAGAAAAAAAGAGAAAAGAAAAGCAGCGAGAGCGGGTCAGAGAATAAAAAGGAGAGAAATTAAGAAAAGAGGGTGAGACCGAGCTGAAGGCTGCGTTGATACTGCTGGCTCGTGAGCGGTATTTCGTCCCGGGCATGAATGGAACAGTTACTGAAACTATTCCTAAGCAAGCTTGTGTGACTGCTACTACAACTCCAAGAAGTGTTTCAGGAGTGAAAGCCAAAGATATGCATGTTAAGGAATTGGACTGTGATTATTACCAATAAATAGAGTGCAAAGGTACCTTTTTATAATTTATCTTGTATTTCTCTTATTAAATTTTAATTGTCTAGTCTATTTTCTACCCCTTTTATTAGTCAGGGATAGGTAGATACGACAATGTCTCAATTGATTTATTAAGAGCGAACGTTCCAGGCTGCCCTGTTGAATTTCAATTTAAACACATAAACCCTATGATAGTTTTAAAATGTTTTCGGCAAATCAAAATCAAACTGACCGAAGATCTATGGGGAATGTCTATTAAAGTTTGTACATCTATAATCGAGACCATAGCACCATACTTAGCTTTGATATTTAATTTGTGTGTAGATCAAGGAGTCTTCCCGGATTTAATGAAATATAGTAAGGTTATACCTCTATTCAAATCTGGGGATAGCAATGACGCCAACAATTATAGACCAGTATCCGTGCTGCCGGTATTCAGCAAGGTGTTCGAAAAGATAATGCTCAATCAAATGCTTAATCATTTTAACACCAACAAAATCTTACACGATCAGCAATATGGTTTCACCAAAGGACGTTGTACGACTGACGCCGGTGTTACCTTATTAAAACACATATTTAATGCTTGGGAGGAGGCCCAGGATGCCATTGGAATCTTTTGTGACCTCTCCAAGGCATTTGATTGCGTTAATCACGAAACCTTGCTCTTAAAACTTGAGCATTACGGACTAGGTAAACTTGCGCTCAGTCTAGTAAAATCTTATTTAAATGATAGACAGCAAAAAGTTCATATAAATGGAGTCAATTCACTTGGTTTAAAAATAAAAATGGGTGTTCCACAAGGCTCAATATTAGGTCCTTTCCTCTTTTTAGTATATATTAATGATCTACCCCATTTATTAAAAAAACAACCACAAGTGGTGTTATTTGCTGACGATACATCCTTAATTTTTAAAATAAATAGACGTGCATCAAATCTTGACGACGTAAATAACGCCCTACTGCTGGTGCAAAATTGGTTCACTGCTAATAATTTAGTATTAAATGGGAAAAAAACTAAATGCATAAGATTTGCTTTACCAAATGTTAAAAGTACTGATTGTGACATAGTATTGAATAAAGAGAAACTAGAATTCGTCGATAAAACTGTTTTCCTAGGGATCACGCTCGACTCAAAGCTACAGTGGAGTCCTCATTTAACAGCTCTTGCAGGACGGCTAAGTTCAGCAGCATATGCTGTAAGAAAAATCCGCCAATTCACTAATGTAGAAACCGCGAGGTTAGTCTATTTCAGTTACTTTCATAGTATCATGTCTTACGGTATTTTACTATGGGGACGGGCTGCAGATATTGAGTCTATTTTTATTCTGCAGAAAAGAGCCATCAGAGCAATATATGGCCTCCGTAGGCGAGATTCTCTAAGGGAACTTTTCAAAAATATTAATATCATGACGGTACCTTGTCAATATATCTATGAGAACATTATGTACGTCAGGAAAAATTTAAATCTTTTCAGTAAAAGAGGTGAAAGACACACCGTTGGGACTAGAAATAGGGACCAATTAGTTCAACCAGGCTTCAGACTGGCTAAAGTAGACTCATCCTTCATGGGGTACTGTTTAAAATGTTACAATAAAATACCTCCCCACATTCTCCAACTGAATGAAATGAAATTTAAATCTTGTATAAAACGCACACTATGCAGCCATGCTTATTATAAGTTGGGAGATTACATCGCTGATAAAAATGCTTGGCTAAACGCTGCTTGTCCAGCTCCACAAGGTAGGTTAAACCAAATTGATTAGCATTTGAAAACGCTGGAGCTGCTGAAGATTGTAAAAGACTAGATCTTTGCATTGTATAAATTCAAACTTTTAGTATTGTATAATTGCATAGCATATGTGTGAGCACTATGTTCCTACTATAAAGCTACCATTTACAAGGTACGTCTTTCATTGACCTGAATGTGCCTTGGCAGCTAGGAGTATGTCATGCTCACTCAAATGTCTCGCTGGTGGTGGCGTGTGTGTTGGATCATTAAGTTCCCTTCAAAATGGTTGAGCTGAATGGTGCTGATCCACACGTCATGTTCGTGAACGGGCGCCGCCAGTAGGGACTGGTCAATCTCTCCTAGCTCCCACGGCTTATTTTAATTTCTGAATGGTTATTTTATTTTTGTTTTAATTACGGACGCTTTAATGTGCACGTCTTTTTACATCGTTCTCACATTGATAATTTCAACATAATGATGTAACCAACTTTTTGTAACATTACCATGATTTTAAAAGAGTGTCCATGGAGTTTCTTGCCCGTTCTTCTCCATAGGTACCTACGCTTTGGAATGGGCAATTAGCTTCATCTTTCTAACTCACCGACCTTGACAATTCAAAAGTGCCTGTAATTGGTTTATTTGAAATAAATGCTTTGAGTTTGAGTTTGAGTTTGAGTTCGAGAACCATGGGCGGATTCTTCTTGTCCAGGTCAAAAACACAAAAAATATAATTCCAAGATCGTTTACAATACAGGGGCCTTTTCACGACATAATGAAGAAATACGAAGCGCTTCGTTCAACAAAACCGATGTCTGACAGATTTTTTCAATTACCAAAATGGAAAATGCCCTAGCAAACCTATTGGCATAAATAAATTTGGAGCAATGCCGAAACAAATTGCCACTTTCTTAAATTTGGATGATCCACATGAATACACAGGGCACAGTTTCAGAAGGTCCTCGACTATATTGCTCGCCGATTCAGGTGCGAACTTATTGACACTAAAACGCCACGGAGGCTGGCGGTCGAACAGTGTAGCCGAGGTCTACATAGATGACTCATTGAGAAATAAAAAAAGAAATTAGCTCCCGCATTACAAGGAATAAAAATTTGGAGCCAAGTGTTGACTCTCGACCATCTACGAGCACATACGCGTACATTCCACCATCGTCGCCGCCACCGCAGCCGCCTCCGTCGCCGCCACCGACTGCAGAACTCTGTGGTCTCGTTTCTCCTACTTTCACTCAAGAGAGTGAGAGAGACTGGTGAAATTGTTTTTTTTTTTTTTTTTTTTTTTTTTTTTTTTTTTTTTTTTTTTTTTTTTGTAACTAATAATAATAACTTGACAACATTTAAAATGCCAACTGGCAACGTAATAATCAATTTTACAAATTGTTCAAATTTTTCTAACTGCTTTAACAAGTGATTAAAGATTTATTCGTTTATGAAAGTCCGAGTTTTACTTATTTCCTCGCAAATATGTTATAAAACGTCGTATGACATACGTGCGCTTTGATAATTACAGCCTCTGCTTTCTTGTAGCCCTCGCCTACGGCTCGGGCTAGCAATATCGCCTCGGCTGTAATTTTCAATTTACCGCAGTTATATCATAATGTACTATTATTAGGTTTACCAACAATTTTTCACACTGAATACAGTGACAAAACATATTCAATTAACTTATAGCACAACAATTACTTATAGGTAGACACCACATGCATAAAACAATGAATTAGAGAAATAAGCTAGTTTTAGTTTAGTCAGAGTGATTTTCGTAATTTGGCACTGACACCTCACACCGGTAATACCTACCATGTGGCTTAGATTTGTAGTATTGTTTCTTGTAACGACATTCATAGGATGCGGCCACGGACATGGAATTATTGGAAAAAAATATAATTCTAGCCACAGAGGCTCCGACTCCGACTCCTATTCGGGATATCGTACAGACATAGCAAATTCGGAACCTCACTCAACCGGAATGTTGGGTAACGAAAACACCGGCAAAGTTTATCACCTCTACAATCCTCCGAAGAACTTAAGTCTACCTTCTACCCTGTTTATCAAGGGTACCCGCCCGTCTACGTGTACGAGTACTGAGACTCTGGCAGCAGATTCGATAACTTGCTGACTGGTCTAGCGCTGTACAACTTGGGCCGCAACAGTTACTCTCATCATTACAGCTCCGAGAGACAGTACAGCGGCGCCCCGGGAGAGATATGCAAGCTGGGCATCAGTAAACGAACCGGCGAGTACGAGGAGACGCGCATGGACTGCAATCTGATGTCGAGTTATATTTGGGAGAGCGAGAACACTACCAGCGCAGCACCAAACGTTGCTCGTTTTGTCACTTTCACCTCCGTTGTGTTCTTCACTACATATTGCTTATGTTGTGAAGAACACGACGGAGGTGTAAGTGACGCAGACTTTGATCGGAACTGGTAACTCTTCAGAGACGACAGTGACAGTGTCGGTGACCCTGAAGAGGACGCGTTGAAGGTGAAGGGGCCCTCTATAGCGGTGACACCGGACATGACTTGTTATATGATCTGAACTTTGAGAGACATTACTGTTTTACGGAAACCTGTGGATTGTGGACTTTTGTAAGAGTACGCGCGGAGCTCATTATATAAAAGTACCTATTGCACAATGTTTGATGTCCCTTATTACGATCATATTTAATATTCAGATTTTACTTTATTTAGTGAGTTATTATGAGTCAATATTTAACGATTCTTACTTATAAACATCATTGCTTATAATGTAATTTATTGATAACGTAACATTGGGAGCAGTTAATAGACATTTACATTGGTAGAATAAGCCACATGTGCAGGAGGAATTGATGCCAAACTTCCATGTCTCCAACGTAGTATTTTATCTTATAATTTGCTGTTTTGATAAGGCCACGTTTGATGTGGGTTATGAACTTTCCATCGCTAAGTTCTGTAAATAAATTCAAAGTCAGGTTGTAGGTATAATATTATGAACTGTTAAAATTACCTAGTAGTTACTTATTTAGATGACTCACTATCCATCTAGGAGTAGTTGAGGGGCATATAAGCTACGTAACAATTATTATCGATAACAGGAGGACAAAAACAGGAAAGGATGCAATCGCTGCATCCTTTCATGTATGTTTCCAGACTTTCCACAATGTATTATGGAGCGCTTACACGTATAGTAAAGGTGGACTGAAGGTACATCTGCCTATAGAAGACTGAAGCCAGGAAGCCAGTCACAGATTTTACGTAACTGGATTTAGGACTACGTGCGCCCCGGCTTGCCTAGGTAAGCATGGTTTTGCTCCGGCTTACCTCGCCCATAAAATCACCCTTCGCGCGTTGAAGATACAGTGCGTTGCATCTGTTGAACCAATAGTGGTGTCCATGGTCCACTTATAAGAACTCTTAAAGATTACAATAATTATGCTGTTTCCGCCGTTGCACCTTGTTGCACCGCCGTGTCCTTGAGGAGGCGATCGGCGGCGTCCGGCTTTGGCCCAGGCCATGGTACGGAGCGAGAGTGCATGAGTAGCCGTCACCTCCTGCGAAGAAGTAATGCTCGCGAAGAGGGAGGCAGCGCACGTGAGGGAGAGGTAGTATAATTATGCGCCCTCACGACCCTAGTCGCCGCAGGAGACGCCCTGGGCGTCGGGAATCCCAGGCTGATTCCCGGCCACCGTAGGCCTGGGCTTGCGGACGGCGAGTAATGGGTAGCTCGCTGTCCGGTAAGGACCAAGTTCGGGTCAACGAACATAGGGGTATTTGACTCCAAAATAAGGAAAAAAATATTTTGCGGTCATAAATGTTGGGCTAAAAAGTTCGTAGCATAGAATTTTTTTTTTTTTTTGTTAGAATTTGATTTTAAAAGTTCATAGGCTAGCATAGAAAAAATCTTTTTATTGTTAGAATTTGATTGATTTGATTTTGATTTTTCGATACCATTTTAATAGTACGATTTGTCTTTAGCCTCAAAATAGGCTTCAGTTTCGGCGATTACCTCTTCATCGGCGCAAAATTCTGTCCAGCGAGCATCCTCTTGAGGTCTGAGAACAGAAAAAGTCGCTGGGGGGCAGATCTGGAGAATACGGTGGATGCAGAAGCAATTCGAAGCCCAATTCATACAATTTTGCCATCGTTTTCATTGATTTGTGACATGGTGCATAGTCTTGATGAAACAGCACTTTCTTCTTCAAATGGGACCCTTTTTCTGCAGTTTCGTCCTTGAAACGCTCCAATAACACTGCGTAATAGTCGCTGTTTATGGTTTTTCCCTTTTTAAGATATTCGATGAAAATTATACCATGCGCATCCCAAAATACTGACGCCATAACCTTGCCAGCCGACTTTTGCGTCAATTTGGACTCCGGTGTGAAATGATGGAACCATGTTTCATCCATTGTCACATATCGATGCAAAAATTCGGCAGCTCCAAACACTGCTCAGAATCATTAATTCCTTGTTGTTTTTGGTCTCTGGAGCTCGCGCGGCACCCACTTTGAACAGAGCTTTCGCATACCCAAAAATTCATTCACGATATGTCCAACACGTTCCTTTGTTATCTTTAGGGTATCAGCTATCTCAATCAACTTCACTTTACGGTTATCCAAAATTATTTTGTGGACTTTTTTATGTTTTCGTCGGTAACAGCCTCTTTGGGGCGTCCACTGCTTGCATCGTGCTCGGTTCTCATTTCGTCTCGTTTAAACTTAGCAAACCACTTCTCAACTGTTGATTTTTGTGGTACAAAGTCCGAATAATGTTTATCAAGCCAAGCCTTGGCTTCAAGAGTTTTTTTTTTCGCAAAAAAGCAATGCTTTATTAACACACGAAATTCCTTTTATCCATTTTTTCAAACTAATAAAAGTTGCTTCACTCAAAATGCGATACCACAGCTGTCAAATGTTTTTTGAAGGTTAGGGCTAACTAAAAATCATATGGATTTAATACTAGTAGCGCCATCTATGTGTCAGCCTACGAAATTTTCAGCCCACCCAATATACGTTCAAAACGTCTTGGTTGCATTGCTCTCGAGAAAACGTTCTTGCGAAGTTTTGGCGAAACTGCCGGAAGTGTTTATTTCTCGCCTCACTTGCTACTTCCGACGAGGTTCCTATAGGTAACATCGGGCATGTTGAACCACAAGGGGACCGTGAATCAGTACCTTGTGTACCGTAGGCGTCATGGAATGCCAGCAGTACAACTCTACTTATAGTCTCCCTAAGTTTTATTTGAGTAAAATAAACGAGTTCAATTACTCTCACTTTTAAGAGTTTGAAATTTGCGGCTTTTTGCTGTGGTCACTCAAGTCATCGAACGTCTTTGACGGAAGACCCGGTTTTCCTGAACAGTAGGCAGGTATTTCCATTGTGCCTTGTAACCAATCTGCTGTTGGCAGCAAGCCATCTGGTCTTCATTTCTGATTTAATATACGAGAATTTGGGGCGAAACTCTTTTATTTGTTTAACGGAATGATGGTTTATTAGTTATCGCATTCTTCACAAAATTCCACTTCTTTGAATAATCTCTTCCTACTTGTACTAGTTTTGGCCATATTAAATAAACATTCTCGTGTCTTAATCCTGACACCAGAACCACCTACAAGAGAAATAATGTTGATATTAGAATATGAAGCGCATAATTAATTTTGTTTTGTAAAATGACATCGTCAAAGAATAGAAAAAAAAGTACAATAGGCAAATTTAGGCACCCAATCATAACTTACCCTAAAAGTAGGAGGGAGGAGAACCTATAACAACTTTCGAAAACAAAACATACCGGGAAACTCCCATATATTCAATAAAAACTCTAATGTATATATTTTCGACCCAAAATATCATTCGTTTGATTTGCGGTTCATAATAACTACAATATCTACTAATATAAGTACTCTTATTATTTTGAAATAATTGAGTAATACACGTAGTACATACCATATTACCGTAAATAGTATCCATCATAAAAATGGTTCTTTTATCAACTCTTAACTTCACCAGTTAGTTCTAAATGCACGACTTCAAAATCGTTCACTTATTATTTATTAACGTATTCGCTGCAAGGTACTAAGATAACGACTACCTAAAACTTAACCAACTTATCGAAATTCTACTAAAATAAAATGATGGTAGTTTTTTGTTCTCTATGCATTGCGCTACCAATATGCATCAACCGTTTCCGGGATTTGTTTACTTTATTTTGTTGTTTCAGGAACTAAAACTAACATTTTCCGACATAATTTTGCCTAAGCTGTACATAATAAAATACCCTATTCATGTCCTTCATTAAGGAGAATGGGCAAAAATGTATGAAGCCTGGTACTCGGCCCAATAGTCATAATATATATATCATTGGGAAGGTCTTTTTACAAGGATTAATGATAACCAAGTCGCTTGTCTCCATTTGCTGTCGGAACGGAGTTATTTTGTGTTAAGTATTTAATTTTTTTTTTAGTATTTTTTTTGTTTTTGTTGATTTTGTTAAGATAATGGTGATATTATATCGTTGTCTTGTATAGAATCATGTGTGTGTTGATTAATAGGTACTAAAATGAATAAACACTCAAGAATAAAAAAAGAAAAAGAAAAGAAAAGTAAGAAACGTTATTTATTTTTTTAAACATTATTATCAATAATGATATCATTGAGGAACGCTGCAGGAGCAGTGAAGCCTTCATGTCTGGCATATCCTAGATACCACACGATTGAAACTATATGAGCACAAGTGCCGACTGTTCGTCGTCCGGTCAAACATGTGCAGTAATAATTGCATAAAATGTTATGGATATTGGTTTCGTTTTCATTAACATTGTTTTTTACCAATACATAACAATAATACGTTTTTGACCGTACGTGACGCGACTGTATGCGTCCGCGTAAAAGCCAAGTATCTTCGTTTATGCCATATTCAATTAAATCTTGAAGTGCACTTTCTCTATATATTTCTAAAATGTATAGTCCATTTGACAAATGCTCGTTGCAGTAGGATCGGGCTAGCTTTAGTTGATAGGTGCCCAAAGAAAGTAAAATAATCTGTTCTTCCGTCAGTAGTGGGAAGTTCTGTATTTCTTGACTTTCTATTCTTTGAAAATCTGCTCTTCGGCTATTCAAACGTTTTCTTTCTACATAATCATAAAGTAGATTCGGGGAATCTATTCTCTCCCTAATTATGTTTAGGAAGGCCTCTGCATGAATGTTATCATCGATGGGTATGTGGAAGTTATTTAACATAGCTGCGGCGATTTTAAAATCAATGAACATTTTTGGTAGTGTTTTATTATAATATTTATGCCGCAAAAGCTTGAAATCTCGTTTGAACCTCCCGTTCACCACTTCCACTACCCACCGGCATATTGTAACTGATCGAGCTTCATTACCTTGCTCTGTAGTTAACTGTGTCTCCCATCTGTCTTTAGATGGTGGAACGTAGGATTCATATCCACATGCTTCGATAGCCTCTAAACTGTCCCGGAAGCCGCGATCTAATATGAAGACATCGTTCGGTTGAAGAAAGCAATGTAATGGGTTTTCTCCATCATTCATTATGTCGCTCATGATGTTCGCATCGGTCTTAGTGGCAGCGTATGGTCCCAAAACATCGATTATATAGCCATTGGAACACACAAGTAAAAACGGCTTTAGCAAATTCTGGAACTTATGCAGGCTATAAGATAGACGCTGGAACAAGAAGTTCGAGCTTTTATTGATATATACAGGGTTATTTGTAAAACACCGGTAACCTCTCAGGACTATGTTACTAACATCATAATCAACAACTTTTGTTCTATGACTTTTCAAAATTCATCATATTTTAATTCCTCAGATTTACATACAAAAATAAAAATATTTAAATTCAACGCTCTAAATGTTACGAAGTCTATGCGAAGCAAAAGAAAGCGATAGGTAGTACCGACAATAGCGAGGGGAGCGGGGTAGGGGGCGGCGGGGGCGCTTGAACTTGACCTATTTACGGGCGGCCTTCAGTCATTCGTTTGCTTTGATGCGCTTGCGTCGCGTCATTACGGGTCCTTGTAGTGAAATTCGGCAGTGCAGACGTATACGTAATTATCTTTACATGATGGCGTATCAATATTCCAATGTCGAGTACACGGAAATGGTGCGAATGCTAGCTAGGTGTGATGACAATGTTTCGGAAGCGTGTCGCCAATACGCCATACGATTCCCAAACGTACGTATACAAAATACTTTTATCAAGTGCTATACCGTTGTAACTTTACAGAAAATGTGAGATGTCATTGTTAGTTTGTTTTCATTACGGTGTTTAGTGCATAGGTACCGTGAAATATCAAGGTTATTTCCATGTCAAATGTTCGATTGTAGGTATAATTTGGCTTTTGCGTAAAAAGGCGGGAACCGTAGCGTAGCGAGTTACTAACCCAAAAGTATTACTACGAGGACAGTGCGCGGCAATGTATGTAGGTACAGCAAAATACAGAGTTGAAATGTGTTACATAGGACAACGAAATATTTAAGGTTTGTTTTTGGTAAATGTATTATGTTTTGTAAAAAGTCGTAGAACAAAAGTTGTTGTTTATGATGTTAGTAATACAGTCCTGAGAGGTTACCGGTGTTTTACAAATAACCCTGTATATAAGTCCCATCGCATATCACGATAGCTTTATTGTTTTCTTCATTGCCAAATAATCCTCTTGGTATAGTAAGGTTCTTTTCTAAAACGTCGTTTCTGTTCATATGGTCCACTCCCAAGTGTAATATTACATATTCATTTATGAGGCATTCGCGCACAATAGTTAATAAACGTTCCAGTTTTCTTCGTGACATATTAAATAACGTCGCTAGTCTTTCATCTGAGTCTCCGGTACGTAGTTTCGTAAGATATATGCCTAACGCAGTTCGAGGCTCCTTGCACCTCTCACTTAGTGACGGTGTTTGTTGTAGTATGGAATCAAACTGTTCGCAGTTGCGTCCTGTCCAAAAGTGCATATCCTCGTTGCTTAAAGCACCTCTCGTGTTGAAATCTAGCCTAGGTCCACGATTTAAAGCCATTCTCAACATGTCACAAACGTCACTAAACTGTTGTGCATTGAAGTTATGTGTGACATTGCAGAATTGAGGCAGCTCTTCCCAAGAATTGCTCTCAAGGTGTTGTCCACATACTCTAGCACCGTCTGGAATATATAACTTATATTCACAGAAAATGTGAATCTTGATCGTCTCTGGTATTCGATGGCGGGTTGTGTTTTGGCAGGTGTTAAAGATACAATGCCCTGGAGTGTTTGGAGCTCGAGTGTAGTCTGGAACCTGAAGTTCTCGTACATTCTGTTCTACTTCTGCAGGTGGTCTTCCTACAACGTTGTCAATTCTCTGCCAACATCGGTGACACACACGTCGTGTGTTGTTGAACTCCACCTGAAAATAGTAAAATACGATCTTGTTGATGTAATGTTGTATTTTTATGAAAATATTTAAAACAATGCGGGTTGTAGGCTAAAAATTCAGGGCTAAAGTCATAGCATACTTGTATTGTTTTCACATTTTAAGTAATGCAAGTAAAAAAATATCTTATGTATAGCCGAAGCGACGGCTTAGTGAATAGAATAGATAACAATATCAAACGCACAATAAGTGGTCAGAAAAGTGTTTCAATAATAAGAACTATAAACGTGCGAACTAAGTCATAAAAGGATTGTGAAAAAGCTGCACAAGTCATTATTGATATAAAGGAATGCCGCTCAGACGCAGGTATCTGGGATTACACGTGTTTTTTTTTCTATGAAGCGCGAACACTATTCTATTCTAAAAAAACACCCACAGCTAAAATAAATACGTGCAGTTGGTAGTCTACAGCTCGTTTCGGAAACGCATTTTTACACACAACACTAGGACAGTTCAATAAGACCTGTAAGTGCGAGTAAAAGGTCCACTTAAAATGATTTATGACTCAGTTCGCACGTTTCTAATGGCTCAAGTATAAAAATATAACATACAATAATATTATAAACAAACCTCTTCTAAAAAGAAAAATTGAAGCTGGTGAAGAGCGATATAGTTTAATGAAGTACTAACCTCCAGAACGGCGTGTTCTCGTATATATGCCACAAACTCGGGGCGCATTCTTGGAAGATCATCAGTCAACACGTGCTGTTGGTATCTAGCACGATGTAGGCCTCGCCGACACATCACACAGTTGCGATGTTCCTCCATAACGATGTTCCAAATCGAAAAACACAACAATAGTCCACAACACTAGCCAAGATAAACGTTTATAGCGGGTAACAATGTCCAAAAGGGGTAGCCGGGGTCAGTGATGAAAACGGTATAAGAAAGTACTAGATATGTAATAAACAGCAGCGGAACGTCGTCTCACGCACAGAACGATACGACGACTAATGAAGGATGCGGCACAAAAGGTTGTCCACTGGCACCGCGCACCGCCCACCCCACCCCTCGGCTGGTTCCCTATCCCCGAGTCACCGTAGTTTCAAAAAACAGAAATACACTTTACTTTACTTTACTTTTATAATATACTTTTTTATGTAAAAATACATATTTTCAAAAGTCATCACCATTATCATATCATATCACGAAATATTATGCATGAATAGTAACACAATATATTTCTCGTTTTAAATAATGTTATTTTACATTGTTATTTTTCGTATTTTCAACCATGATAGGTATGTAATATTACTGTATTTGCAATTATGATATTAACTAACTTTGGGGGCTTCCCGAGGTTTTCGGACAAGGATTTGGGACAAGTCGCCATAGTAAATATTTTTCCTGATTAAAAGATCTATCCAATGACGCCACAATGATTGCTATTGGAGCGAGTACCAAAATGCCCAATCTCCTTTGTATTCTGTTGTATTTAACTATATTAACTTTGGTTAAAATTTTCATTTGTATTCAGAGGCCCTAGTGTGAATTTAATTTAACCATCTCGATCAAACACAGTGAGCGCGTTTGGCGCTCCGATTGGCCCGGGAAATTTCCTTCTTAAGGTAACTGATTAGATAGAATAATTCATACATACTTCGTAAGGTAAAGTTACCTTTTAATATAATTAACCTGTTAAATCCCATCTCTAGTGCTCATACGCCTTCCGGTCCGGGATACGTAAGAGATATCTCAATAATAATAAAATATAATATAAGATGGCATATTTGGACGTTTCATGTTAAACTGATGTAGAATGTAGGTTAAAAGGAAAGGAAATAAATTTATTTTACCGTATATTATAATCATTAATTCAATCATTATTACAGAATTATAATCATTAAAAAATTAATCATCAATAGAACCCTCAAGTTCATTTATTTCTTTCACCATTGAAAGACTATTTCATAAAAAGTCATTCAGTGAGACTAAAGGAACGAAACGTAAGAAAATTTGAATTACGTGGGTAACATTAGCGCATCCTTAAGTATTAGGGGCTACTCACACTTATTCAGCTCTGTTCAGCTTTTGTCCATAGAAAACAACGATTTTGTATATAGAGACCGTTCAGCTTTCCGCGACTGAACGGATGCGTACGCGTCTCATACAAAATCGTTGTTTTTTATGGACAAAAGCTGAACAGAGCTGAATAAGTGTGAGTAGTCACTGTTATTGATAAAATGCTTCTGTTTTAGTTTTTCACAGTAGGTATGTAGGATAAAATTTACAAATCCTTACTTTATAAAGTCCGGCCGTCGAGAGTATGCGTTCCTGACACCTGTCAGTGCGACAGTTCTAGTAAGTAATAAAAATCCAATTCGCAAAACACGTATTCGTTTGTATGAAACTGAGAGGTATCAAGAACGCATTCCCTCGACGGCCGGACTGTTAATAAAGGTAATTAAACATTGATTTTCTCGGAGAACAGCTTCGGTAGGTTTTGCCAGCACTCGTAGTATTTCGCGTCCAGCTTCTGACAAGTCTCTGCCCCCCACTTCGTTATGGCTAAGCTTAGTGAAGACTCGAACATAAACGCCTGGAAAAAGACGTGGAATAAGTACAAAACATAATAATTATGTTCCTAATAATGAAAGGAGAGGAATAGTACTTTGCTCTGCTTTTATCAATACTTTGTATAAATATAGCTTTATACAAATATAATTATTATAATTTATGTATAAATTAGCTTTTTCAGCCTATAATGTTTCCAATGCTGGGACACAGGCCTTCTCTCTATGAAGGAGAGTGGGCCATAATCCACCACGCGGGCTCAGTCCGATTTGGTCGATGCACATGAATCTGAATTTTTGTTTGGTTCTAAGACATGGTTGACAGGTTCCTCCAGATGTTTTCTTTCACCGTTTTGAGAGCTGTAGTGATGAAATTGAACACAAAGTAAAGCTCCTGAGCTCCAATTACACAACAGAGGCTCCAACTCACGATCTACAACTCATAAGTCAGGGCTGGTACCACTGACCCACCACTGCCCCTCTAAATATATGTACCTACTTATAGGTACATATAATGAATGCTTTATGTCTGTACTTATACACCGTAAAATTTTAATGGTTGTTTTCCCGCAGCGAAATGGTTTTGTGTAATACAATCGTTTTATAAACAAATAAAATATTAGAAACAAAAAATGACAGATTAATCATTGTGAAAAATCACCACGTGCGAGAGTTTATTTTGCTTTGAACATTTATGCATCGCTGTTCTCTTTGTCGGAGGTGCGTGCGATTCGAGTAGCAGGTACCTAAAAGTTACCTCTAGTGTTACTGTTGAGTAGTGTTTTATCGAATTGATGAATATTTTTTTAATTATATTAAAACAAATAAATCCTTTTTTTTACTTGTACTCTATGCTTCGAAAGTACTCCTTATGGCAAGTTGTTCTGCCGCGGGAAAACAACCATTTAAATTTCACGGTGTATATTTATTGTATATTTATGAAAATTGCACAGCGCAGGCTACCTGCAGAATTGTCTCTCCTACAACCTTTAAATTCATTCCAAGGTTGCCATTAAAACCTGCCCAATTTGTCAACCTATCTGAAACTTCTAGTTGTATATGACCCGTAATTCATATAGTGGTGTACATAATAGAGAGTGTTCTATTCAATGCAATAGCAGTTCAGATTCTGGATTTGTGCCTGGCCCAAGAACATGATAAATCTCTGGAAGAGATCGCGCGATAAGGCCGCCCATTGTATATTTTAAGGTGTAATTTGTTTTTTTGTAATGTATTTTTGTGGTGTACAATAAAGAATATATAAATAAATCTCCGCCTTCCCCTTCGGGGAATAAGCACGGGCATTGAAAGAAATGTATGACGTATGATCAATTGTTATATTTCAAAGAGTGCCTTCATAGACTTTACCAGGAAAAGCCAAAGGAGAAATGGATAACCGCAAGTGGTGTCAACTATTTGAACACTTTATACAGTACCCCCTTTTATGAAAATTACGCGTATGGAGGCGCATGATGATTGGCAAAGTTTATGAGGAGAAGAAATGCACAAAGCTATGTTTTTTTCTATGATTTATGGGTGGGCGATCACTAGTAAATAACCATTTTTTAATGGTGGTTATCTATAGTTATTTATAATTTTTAGGTAAGTATTAAAATATAGATAATAGGGTCCAGAATATCAATTCTGCTCTTCTTCCTCTTATTGAAAGACATTTATGGGACTACATAAAGATATTAACCAATAGGCTCATGACAAATTGAGTCGTATGGAACGGAAGAAACGAAATTCGTAAGGGGATGTTTAAACTGACAGGAATAGTCGCGTGACTTCTTAAACTACGTTTACGGACGTAAAAATATCGGGGCGGTATTTTAAAGTCGCGGTGTTGAGCCGATAATTAAGCATCCAACAGAGTGCATCCAGCGTGTCAAAAAAACACGCTGTTGGATTTCCAACTCTCGGCGCTAGTGCTTTAACGATCTAGTCAAACACAGTCACGTCCTGAATCCCGCGCGGGGTTTGCCTTCGCGTGGCCAAGGCTTTAAACGCCATTTTAGACACCCACGAATGTCCTACGGGAAACTTGTGTGGCCGACAGACCGACACCAGTTTTCAACCTCGTACCTGAGTATTCACAGCAATTTTCTGGGGAACCAGCTCTCCATCAGAAGCAACTTTGAAGCACTTGTCATCAGGCCCATGCGGAGTCATCATGGAGTGAAGAGAAGCGCCTCCAGGCAGGAAACCTCCTTCTTTCGCCTCGTATGCACCCAGAATAAGGCCCATGAACTCACTCATGCAATTTCCTGGAAATTTGCAAGAAATTGAATGCTAAAAATATGATATTTTTGCTTTTACCTGGCTAGATGTACAAATTCATCATAGATACTATCAAAATAATTAACTGAATCATTTTGAAGGATATTGCCTTGTATTGCTTCATAAATATATAATACTAGCGTTTGCCAGCGGCTTCGCCCGCATGGAGGTCGAATATAGGTAATCCCACGGGAACGTAAATACTGCCAGGATAAAAAGTATCCTATGTGTTATTCCAGGTTACATACCACCTGTGTGCCAAATTTCATTCAAATCCTTTCAACCGTTTTTGCGTGAAAGAGTTACAAACATCCATACATCCATAATTTCATACTCACAAACTTTCACATTTATAATAGGTATTAGTAGGATTGTATGTGTTATGTTATTTAAGATAGTTTAATTAAGGACCACGCTACCGCATTAGGAATTTCCTGTAATGATAGCAGTGTTTGTGATAAATAAATAAATGTTTCAATAACGTTGGATACTTATTAAAAAAAAACTGCTGTTTTATAGAACGGTAAAAATGTATAGAACAACATTTTTTTTAAATAACCGATGATCAATTTGAGCTCTAGATACATGTACTAAAACCATGGTAACAGCGCCTATGTCTCTGCCACCCCGTATATTATTTTCCTGCGAAATGTACTAGGTAGGTACGTTGCGATTTGAGGCATGTGAAAAAATTGGTAAATTCATTTAAAATAATTTTTATATTACTTGGACATGACAGCCCGACTTGTATGCATTTATCCATTGTTACATTATACATGGCGCAGTGGCGCTCCTTCTGTATGTTGGCCAAAACAACTAATGCACAGATGCCCAGAGGGCAGAGTATGTTTCTTACTGAAACGAATGCCCTTGTTTCAACTTTCAACTTAAACAATAATCCAAAACAGTCGTTACGTGGTAGTCAGAAGCTCGAGTCTGACCACCAGTCTTCCAGTATAATGTTTCGCAGTACCTAACTTGATTGTGTAGGTTGAATTACCAGTCGCTCCGAAACGTATTCGGTTATATCCAGTTAAACTAGAAGTCGATCCCAACGTCATTGGGAATAGGCAACGAATATAAATAATCAAAAACACCGAAAATCCAAAATCATACTTGATCATAAATTTAACTATTTGTTAATCAATAATCAAGAAAAAGTACGTAAAAAAGTACTCTCGCTGAGGACAGGATTCGAACCTGCGCGGGTATAACCCATTGGATTTCAAGTCCAACTCCTTAACCACTCGGACACCTCAGCTATGAACGATCTGCGTGAATTTATTGAGTATTGTCTAAGTAATTGAAAACTTGTGTTTTGTAAAGATCAATGAACAATGTGAAGTAATGAGCAACAGATGTTTATTGTTTAGAACTCTGAGCGTGTTAAGAGCGTTTATTCTGAAAATGGGCAACGTAGCGAATAACTGTCAAATATTTCACTGTTTTGATTAATTTGTCATTATTAGTGCATGGAAATATGAAATATCGGTAACTAGTGAATTAAAATTATCATTATGAAATGCAATAATAAATATCTTAATACTGTAAAAAAAGAACTTAGAGACTTTCCAAATGCCGTTTTTACACCTAAAACGGTTAACAACATCAAATTCAGTGTTATAATTTCAAATCATCATTCATATTTTAGGTTACTAGTTAGCGATATTTCATATTTCCTGCTTGCATGTTGCATGCTTGTTTTCACGCTGCATGCCTGCTTGCACGCTGCATGCCTGCTTGCATGCTGCATGCTTGAAGCAAGCATCCTTGTTTGCATGCTTCTTACTGGCACCGCTTAAAACCACTTTTATTCATAATCACCTTTTTTATTCATTACATTAAAATAATGAATAAAACAAAATAGTGGCATAATGCATGTTCGGAAACATAATACTTCGAACAAATGTTATCGGCTAAGTGTAACTTCGGTAAAAAGTTTTTCGACCAAATGAAACGTCGGAGTAACGAAAATAATCGAATTTATTTAATTTAGGTCAACTGAAACAGTGGCAGACGTGACGTGAAAAAGGAACGATAATAGTGAAATGATATTCGGTCAAATACTTTTCGAAATTACGATAGGTAACCCCTCTTTTTGCGTCGGGGGTTAAAAATCCAACAGTGCAGCGCGAGTGAGTTTCAGCGCGTCGAAAAAATACAGTGTTCAATTTGCAACTGTCGGCGACTAGCCGTGCGTTGATTATACACCGTGACATTTTAGTCATCTTACAAAGGTGGTCCACTCAATGTATCCGTCATAAAATACCTCTAGGCCTAATTAAAACATTTTTACCATTAATTAAGATAAAAGGTACAAATAAAAATAAATAATGATGTAGAATTATGAAACACCCTCACTGTTAATAATGTTTACCACCATAACAGGGTGTTTCAAACTACGTCATGCGTCTTAGTGAATGATATTTTCATTTTTTTGAATTATGCAAATGTTCAAAAATATATTTTTTTTTTCAATAAATGATTAGTAGTCATTGGATACATTTTCACGGAGTGCGCGAAAATATTTGCGCCGCGATTTTGTTACGTCCATGGGAACGTGGGCTAAGCGAATAAATTTGGGCTGATTATGTTAAGCTAAATTACATAAAAAGTACTCTCGCTGAGGACAGGATTCGAACCTGCGCGGGTATAACCCATTGGATTTCAAGTCCAACTCCTTAACCACTCGGACACCTCAGCTGTGAACGTTATGAGTGAATTTATTGTGGTATTTAAAACTTTAGAAAAGACAATGTGTAGTAATGAACAAGTGTTTATTGTTAAGTAATTACTATTTACTTAAAACGATTTTTGTTTCATTGAAGTTAACGCTATCGGCAACGCGATATAACTTGAACGAACGATTCAAAAAATTTATCAGTGACTGACGCTGCCAGTGGAAGGGCTTCCAAGTTTTTACTTCTAATTATTTTGTATACTAGTTTTACCCGACTACGGTGAAGCAAAAAGGAGAGTTATGATTTAGACCGGTATGTACGTTTGTATGCATGTAGGTATCATCTGTTCCCTCGTACCTACTTCTAAACTACTTATAAAAAAATACAAATGATCGTCCGCTGGGTAAATGCTATGTGACATCACTAGAGATCGGATTTTCGGATGCATATTCGGATGCATATCCTAAAGTTGATATGTTGGCTAAAATGCAATCCGCTTTTTGTGCCAAAAAGATCTTAATTTTAATGTAAAAAAAAAAGTAACACACACCACCCCTATTCTTACAGACTTACACCCTAGGTACATTGGTACTTATACGTACACATATTTCCATCAGGGTTAATTTTAAATAAATATTCGTCTGAATAGTTATGCAATCCTAATCATTAAGAAGTCGCTTCCATACTATACAACTGACTAGTTATGCATTCCCGGTGTTGCTGGCATCCCAGGATTTTTGTACAAAAAAATATTTTAAGAAGCCGCTTCCATATTTTCGTAACAAAAAATTAACTTTAGGTAAATATGCTTCCGATTATCCGATCCTTAGACATCACATTTACATTTTTTTTCTACGATAGCCTATTAGAAAGATGTCAAACGAAATTACTTAGTTACACATTTAAAAATAGTTGTGAGCTAACCCCAAAATAATTTAAATGAAAAGTAAATTCAGAAACTAAAACCTGACTACTGAAAAATCAAGCTCTAAAAAGTCTGAAACAAGGAAAATATGCTCATCTGAAAGCCGTGACACTGAGATCAGACTGTGAACGTTCTTAAAATTACGAGAATTGCCTCTCTAGTCATACACGCTGGTTGCGAGTACTACGCCCTTGACCTTTCTGAAGAACATCACCCATAAGGTCGCTATATGTCCTCCTAGAGCGACCTCTCTGCGTTTCCACTCACATCTACTTTGTAAATATCTTTTGTTAGCCGCCCTTCATGGATCCTCTCAACATGACCAAACCATTTGATATACTCTTTTGACAATAAAGACTTTTGTCAATTGTTGTCTTTAAATATTCTACATATTATATCCTATACTTCTAAACAGTTGTGTAAATATGATCTAGGTCAAGTGTGCCTGTGCATACCAATTGTCAAACCTCTAGGACAACATCAACGAATTGAAGACAAGTGTTCACAGCTGAGGTGTCCGAGTGGTTAAGGAGTTGGACTTGAAATCCAATGGGTTATACCCGCGCAGGTTCGAATCCTGTCCTCAGCGAATATATTTTTTTTAACATATTGAAAATACATTTAACAGTTATTTCCTACACTGAAGGCTTTTTCCGTATCTCTATTAAGATAATTAAGTATGGCATATTGTTTTTTTTTCTGAGGGGCTGATGGCTAAGTAATAACAGTCGCTCGGGTCGGTCGATTAGGTTAAGCTACGTTTCCCGCGGTTGATCCGTGGATCGTTGATCATCTTTACATACCAAGACCCTTCCATGCCTCGGCAAGCACCTTAAGTCTTTGGTCCCGACTGTCATGTCATGTCGTGGATCCTTCACAGTCGTAACGTGTTGTCAGAAGCCTGAAACTCTGACAACCAGTCTTACCAAGGGGTATCGTATTACCCAGGAACTGAGTAGGGCAGGTCAGATAGGCAGATTTTGGTCCGGTCTGACTGGAAGCTTACCCTAATGTGGTTGTGAAAAGGGTAGGTAGGTGGATGATGATAATGATATTGTTTGTTTTTTTTTTCAGGTAAAACTTAATTAGCTACCTATTCAAAGTCCTTCAGTTCTTTCTGCTGCGTCATTCAAAACATGTCCTTAAAAAGTTTTTTGACTTGTTAGGAATTAAGTTGTTGAGCAGACAAATATTTCGAACATATGAAGCAATGGATATCCTATGAATATCTTTCAAATGATTCAGATTCTGATAAATAGTATGTTACACAATTACGGTGCTGTTTGAATTTAAATTTTACAATAAACATTGACTTACTATGATAATATGGTGGCCGGAAGGTGTTCTCCTGAACGGACCATCTCGGAGGGAAGATCACGAAGTCGGCGATGGCAACACCGGGCTTTGACGACGGGCACGTCAGAACTGTGAATATTGATGGGTCCTGCAATCGGAAAAGTTTATCGTTAAGTATGCCGAAATTTTTCATTTATTATTGATTTATTAATTGCGTATAATGATCTTCAAAATTACTAACCTATTACCTAAGATAAGAACAATACTGATGTTGCAAGCAACAATTATAAACAAACATGATTTCGTAGGAAATCAAATAGAGTGTGCATCATGTTATGGATGATGAAGTTAGGCTTGCCCTAGGGCTAAGCCTGGACATGACGACTAGTCGTGAATGAATTACGATACTTAGGAGCCATTATAGGTAGATATCCAGCGGCGCTTGGTTAACAGTCAGCTTAGATATCAACGTTGCAGACTTGCTCAACTTTACTTTACGAGTAGGTTTATAAGATGGGAAGGATAATTAGGTACTCTACAATATAAGTATACTTTATGGGGGTAAAGGTAAGGAGAACCGACTCATATGAGGGTAAGTTGAAAAAATTAACAGTAAATAACAGTTCCAAAACCCGCCAAAATGGCGCAAGCTTAGAGACAGAGTGTGGTATGAATGAAGCAGTTGTTGACGGAATGATGTGTGACGAGTTAGATAATTTAATATTTTTAGTGAATAAGTAATAGAAACTCAAACTCAAAGCATTTATTTCAATTAAGCCATTTCCAGGCACTTTTGAATTGTCAAAAAGTCGATCAGTTGGAGTAGTTACGGACAGTCCAATATACCAAACCTTAGCCCCTTAGGCGCCCCTGGATCTGAAATCATGTACAATTATAAATAAACTTACACAGTGATCGTAGAGCACCGCGTTGATGACCATAAACTTGCTGAGGTCGTACTTGTACGGCACGTAGTTGCCGTGCCACGCCACCACGTCGAAGGGCGAGTAGTTCTGCTCCGCTACGAATAGAGAGCCTTGGTACTTGTTCACTATCTTGAAACCTGTTGGAAGATAAAATAAAATAGGTGTAGCTTTTTAAAATGTTTTATTACCATGTTTTATGGTACACAGTTTCGTGGTAAAAGTGTTTCGGAAATCTAAATTAAAATGCTATAGAGCATGGATTCCCAAACTGGGTTCCGCGGAACCTGGGGGTTCCGTAGAATAGTCATCAGGGTTCCGCATTATTCATAATTTCTTTCTTCACATACAGTTAAATGATGATTAGCGTCTGTTTAACCAAACATTTTTGACGTTTAAACATCATTTAACTTTAATCATCGCTTAAGAATAAGGGGGAAACTTTAAGTTAAGATTAATGTGTTTCAATTAAATTACACATTTCTTAAAAAAAATGTTCTTACATAAATTTCAGTGTTAATGTGTACCTTATCACTTGATATGGGGATGTATAAAATAAAAGGTATTTGATTGGTGTTCCGTTATCTTTAAAGTTTAGGAACCCCTGCTATAAAGCACAAAATCTGAAATTTTTTGAAGGAGACTGCTAATCCATTGGTTCATAATCTCCATTATGTTCGAAAAATTTGTCTGTTCAACAACGTTGTTGAAGAAATTATGATTAATGCGGAACCCTGATGACTATTCTACGGAACCCCCGGGTTCCGCGGAACCCAGTTTGGGAATCCGTGCTCTATAGCATGTTACGCAATTAGGAAACACCAGTTAAAATAGTTGATAAAATATTGTATGATCTTACCAGTTATTTCTTCGTCAAAGTACCGTGCAACAGGTGTGAGGAAATCTCTTGGATTGGCGAGTCCATTGGCTCCGATAGGTCCAAGGTCTGGTAGCTTGAAGTGCCCATCAAACACTTCAAGAATGTATCCTCTGAAATAAAATACGATAAATAAAGTAAAAACCGTTTTGTTGTTTTAATTCCCAACATAAACGTTTTTAGCTTTTAAACAGTCTTTAAACATTAATTTAAAGGTCTTGGCCTCGATCCACAGGTCGGGCAAAGTGTCATTGGGTTTCTCTATCTGGAAGTTTAACTAAAAGGGACATAGTTAACGGTATTGACACCCTACTAAAATTAAAATTAGGTAAAATAATATTATGTGCTTTGCCATATTCAAAAAATTTGAATTATGAAGAAAATGATTATATTTTTAGCCTAAATCATTTAATGCATATTTTGACATGTCGTCATAGTGACTATTTTGATACTAACAATTTTGTTAGAGATTTTGTGCTAGTTCGGGAACATATGTTTCTTCCCAAGAAAAGTCGACATGTATTAGCTACTTTGTTAGCTTACAATATACACGCAGTTATTGATAATTTAACTGAGACTAGGTTTAGTGACGAAACAGTATTATCTAGTTCTTCTAATAATACTGTAATTAATTCTTTAAACTTTTAGACACGACAACAGAGAAGCATAATAAGGATATTTTACTGTATCACCAAAATATAAATCGCTTCCCTGGCAAAATCCTAGACGTGGAAATGTTAATAGATAAATATCATATGGATATCCTATGTTTTTGTGAAACTTGGTTAAAACCAGATAGAATGTTGTTTAAAGTAAATAATTTTTCAGTTGCCAGTGCGTACAACAGGTCTTCGATAGGGGGTGGTACTTTGATATTATGCAATAGTTGTTTTAGATATAAGGAGAGAAAGGATATCACTGCTTGCTCTGTTGATCGCTTATGTGAGGTAGCATGTGCAGAGGTTGAGGGCCATACTTTCTTATCTGTTTATAGACCACCAGCGTCAAACTTGTCATCATTTTTGATCATAATGGAAGAAATATTAGGTAAACTTTTTAAAGATGATAAATTAGTCTTCGTGTGTGGTGACCTAAATATTGATCTATTAGTTAATTCACCAGAAAAATGTAAGCTTATCTCATTGTTTAAATCATTCAATTTAAAATGTATATTTAATGAAGCGACTAGAATAACAGCAACCACCGCTTCATGCATAGACAATGTATTTACTAATTGTAAAATAAAGGACTCTTCCTTAATTAGTGGCGTCAGGTCAGACCATACTGGTCAGCTTGTATCGTTTCACGTAGATAAAAGTTACACCTAGATAAAACCATTGAATTGAGACCTCTGACTAAAAATAAATTGGAAACGTTTAAAAATAATGTTCTTAGCAATCTCTCAACAGCAAGTTTTGATTCACAAGACCCCTATATAAACTATAGCACATTTTTTTCTACAGTATGCCAAGAATTCAATAAAGCATGTCCTGTAAAAAAAGTTACAATCACTCCTAAACCAAAATTTAGCGAATGGGCCACAGCTGGCATTAGAAAAAGCAGAGATGTCTTATATAATTTGTACCACGAAAAATCACTGACTTCTGATCAGGCCCTTCATAATTATGTAAGAAACTATTCTAAGATATTCAAAAGAGTCTGCGCTCAAGCTAAATCTAAATTAATAAGTAACAAAATTAATATTTCTAAAAATAAAATAAAAGCTGTGTGGCAGGTAATTAACAAAGAAACTGGAAACACACAACAGCGAGATCAGAATGAGTTAGCTCTAAAAATTGATAATGAAACCATTTCAGATAAGTTAAAAGTTGCTGAGACTCTAGAAAATTTCTTTACCAACATCCCAATAGAGGTTACGAAGTCTTTACCCTCATCATCTGTATTAGCTGAATCTCTTCTTAAAGAAAACATCAGTAAGGACATTCCAAATTTTGAATTCAAACCCATTTCTATTGCCACAATTAAAACAGCATTCAAAAGTCTTAATTTAAAAAACACTGAAGACTTATGGGGGATTTCCGTTAAGGTTCTTGAAGGTATCATTGACACAATTGCCCCTGTCCTAACAGGCATATTTAATCAATGTTTAGACAGCGGTACGTTTCCTGACTTAATGAAACATAGTAAAGTAGTACCAGTTTTTAAATCGGGTAGTAAGAGTGATCCCTCAAATTATAGACCTATATCTGTGCTTCCAGCAATGAGCAAAATTTATGAAAAAGTCATGCTAGACCAGATGTTGTCACATTTTAACTCAAATGGGATTTTACATAGTCGACAGTTTGGTTTCACGAAAGGTAGGTCGACGACTGACGCGGGAGTAAAACTCGTCAGTCACATTTTGGAATCCTGGGAGAAGTCCCAGGATGCAATTGGCATTTTCTGTGACCTCTCAAAAGCGTTTGACTGCGTTGACCACAACACACTCATCTGCAAATTACACCACTACGGAATTCGTGGACGAGCTGCTGATCTTGTACTTTCCTATTTATCAAACAGGCAGCAAAAAGTAAATGTTAACGGGGCAACGTCCTCGGGGTCTCTAGTTAAGATGGGCGTGCCTCAAGGTTCAATTCTTGGCCCTTTTTTATTTCTAGTTTATATTAATGACCTTCCTTACCTAATAGCAAACTTCTCGGATATAATTTTATTCGCTGATGACACCTCTCTTATTTTTAGAATAGATAGAAAAGATACGGATGTCTTACATGTCAACGATAGTCTAGCTGTTCTCTCGAAATGGTTTGCGGCTAATAATCTTTTACTCAATGCGAACAAAACTAAATGTCTTAAGTTCTCATTACCAAATGTACCCCAAGTAGGGCTAAATTTAAAACTTGATGGCAAGAAACTAGATGCTATTTCGGAAACTGTATTTCTAGGAATTACTTTAGATTCAAAATTGCAATGGGATGCCCACATTAGAGCTCTCTCAAGTAGATTAAGTTCAGCTGCTTACGCAGTAAGAAAAATAAGGCAGTTGACTGATGTAGCCACAGCTAGGTTAGTATACTTTGCTTATTTTCACAGTATTATGTCTTATGGCGTTCTGCTGTGGGGATCGGCAGCTGACGTAGATTCAGTTTTCATTTTACAAAAGAGGGCAATCCGCGCTATCTATAAAATGGGGCCTCGCGAGTCTCTTAGAAACAAATTGAATGAAATTGATATACTAACTCTGCCTTCTCTTTATATCCTAGAAAATATCTTGTATGTTCGCAAAAACTTAGGTCTTTTCAAAAAAAGATGCGACTTCCATAATCTAAATACACGTAGTAAAGATGAAATCGTGATTCCAAAATTTAGATTAACTAAAACTAGCAAGTCATTTCTAATAAACAGTATCCGCTTCTATAACAAGTTGCCAAAATCGGTTACAGAACTTAGCGATGGAAAGTTTAAAACTCACATCAAACGTGTCCTTATCAAAAAAGCATATTATAAGATAAAAGACTACGTTGAAGACAGGGAAGTTTGGCATTAATTCCTTCTGCACATGTGGCTTCCCTGGTACCTCATTAACAGCATAACTTTGTGAGAGTCTATTAACTGCTTCCAAATTACAATGTTAATTTTTAATATTTTTATTTTTTACACTTTCTGACATATTCTCGTCATTTTTGACATTATACATCGCTTCAAATAGCACCTATTTATTAGTGATTCTCATGGAAATCATGTCACTTTGTTTAAATAGGTTGATCTTACTAATGTAGATTCTTTTACATATTGTGAATGGGAAAACATTGTAGGCCTTACAGATTAGATTTATAGACGATTTTCTATTCTTTATTTTCATTCCTCTAAGTACTTGATACTTATTGACAGGCCTGCACTGTCCTCCCATACCTATTATCACTGTAATTTGAAAACATTGTAAAACCCAATTATTTTTAAAAGAGTAACCGTGGAGTTTCTTGCCGGCTCTTCTCCATAGGAAGCGACAAATTGGAACCGTGCACCTAGCTTCTGACGTTTCATAAGTGCCCTTGCAGGTTTATGTGAAATAAAATATTTTGATTTTGATTTTGATTTTGATTTTGGAATTTCTCAGTAGCAGCCCGGTGTCTGGATTTGTGCCTGGTTGATGGCATTAGGCTCACCCCCTATTACATGGGACTTAAACATAACGGGCGAAAGTATTTGCACTATTGGTACCTCTGCCCGCCCCTTCGGCGAAACAAGGCGCGATGGTATGTTATGTTTTAATGAAACTCACTTTCTATAGACATGGTGTTAGTCCAAGCCCTTCCGTAAAAAACAGATAATGAAACCTTGAAACGGCTGAACCGATTTTGATAAAACGTATCAAAGAACCACCGCTAGAAAACCTACTTTTAAATAAAAAAACCGCATCCAAATCGGTTCACCTGTTTTAGAGCTACGGTGCCACAGACAGACACACATAGCGGTCATACTTATAACACTAACACCCCTCTTTTTGATGATTCAGAAAACACCTCTATGGTGTATCTAGTTCTACATGACGAAGTTTTTGAATAAGTATATTCTATTTCGTGTGGTGCCGGACGTAAAAGAATAGCTCCATCCCATTTCTTCCCGTGGGTGTCGTAGAAGGCGACTAAGGAACTTACTAGAGAATGGGCAGCAGCGTTCTCTATGCATTTTACCACCATACTGCGATCGCCAACCCACCTGCCAAGCGTCGCGATTATGGCAAAACCCCCCCTTTTGGGAGAGGCCTATGTCCAGCAGTGGATGTCTTTCGGCTGAAATGATGATGATGTTCTATATTACCCCTACGAGTGAGGAGTGACTTGAGAGGCGGCATGGCGTCCTCACCTTCCGCCTGACACAGGTCCTCACCGGACACGGCTGTTTCGGGAGGTTCCTGTTTCGGATAGGGCGGGAGGAAACGCCCGGGTGTTTCCATTGCGAAGATCGCCCTGAGGACACGGTGGAGCATACGGTGGAGGTCTGCCCGGCTTGGGCGGAGCACCGCCGTGTTCTCGTGGAGGTGATCGGCGGCGGCGATCTCTCGCGTCCGACCCTGGTCCAGGCCATGCTACGGAGCGAGAGGGCATGGCTGGCAGTCGCCTCCTTCAGCGAAGCAGTTATGCTCGTAAAGAGGGAGGCGGCGCACGTGAGGGAGATGCAGTACATGCGCCCTCACAGCCGTGGCCTTCGCAGGAGACGCCCTGGGCGTCGGAAATACCAGGCTGATTCCCGGCCACCGTAGGCATGGGCTTGCGGACGGCGAGTAATGGGTAGCTCGCTGTCTGGTAAGGACCAAGCCCGGGTCGACGGCGCGTTGTGTTCCACGCGCGCCTCAAAGAAATGTCAGCAGCAACTGATGGGGCCCACAAGGGCTGATGCCTGCCAGGGGTGCGGGTTGTTCGAAAGAGATACCGCGGCCCCTGGCACACAGGCAAGTGAGGGAACACGGGTGGGTTTTAGTCAGTAAAAGTCTGACACGCCCTCCCGCTCCAACCAGAGCGGGAGAAGTTATTTAATGATTTCCCACCCCAAAAAAAAAAAACCCCTACGAGTACCGTGAATCGTTTATTTACCGTGTAGGTCCATCCACAGTGACTGCAAACCTCATGCCGAGCTGCACGACCGCTATCTCGTTCGGAGCCACAGTCATGATTCCGAACTCTGTCTTGATCTTCAATGTACCTTGTTGGGGAACTGAAAAATGGAAGATTGTGTATAAATCAAGATTCAATCAGCGGGGTAATTGCATAATTAACTAATGAACTAACAGTCGCATTGCCTTGCATTTTGAAAATTCGATAACATTTGTTGCGTTACTTACGCTGATTTTTTCAAACGTATGAAGCAATGGGTTAGGAATTTCTTTGAGAGTTTATCACGCAATCGGGATACAGATCAAAGTACAAGGTCAGAATAGGTAAATCAGGAAGAACGGTAATCAAAAGAGTGAGAATTTAATGTCGACCTTAATGAGAAATTTCTCTTGAGAACCTACCGTATTGTTAATCGACTTCCAAAAAGGAGGCGGTTATATGTTCGACTGTATGTTTTTTTTTATGTATGTACACCGATTTCTCCCCATTTGTGGACCGATTCTCAAAAGTCTTTTTTTATTTGAAAGAGTATACTCCTGAGGTAGTCCCATTGGCACCAAGTCAGGATCTGATGATGGAATCCCAGGGAAATCGAGGGCAACCCTCAAATGCTTTAGGTAGTAACAATGTTTTTCATATATTTTCTAAAGCTATTGAGACATTTGCGTATGGTCATGATCATCACATGAAGCTGAGCTGATGAAGGAAGGTACAACTCTTTAAGGGTTAGGAGTGGTAGGATGTTCGGGCATAACTCCGTAATATATAGACGGATTTTCAAAATTCTTTTTTAAAATCAGAAACTAACTTTTGCCAGCGCCTTCGACCTGTGGATGTCGAAGATTATCCCACGGGAACATACTACCAGGATAAAAAGTATCCTATGTGGTAATCCAGGTTATAAACTATCTGTGTACCCAATTTCATTCAAATCCGTTCAGCCATTTTTGCGTGATTGAGTAACAAACATCTGAATATACAAACGGAGGACAGCCTATCTGACCGTAACAACCCAGTTACTGGGTTAACCTGAGAAACGCGATACCTCTCGAGAAGACTACCTAGTTTTTAGAACGACTCATTCACTTAATACCGGAGCACAGTGCCAAGGGAGTCCGTTTATAAAGCTGTAGATTATACACCGTGACATTTTAGTCGTCTTACAAAGGCGGTGCACTCAATGTATCCAACATAAAATACCTACAGACGCGATAAAAAAAATTGTTACCATTCATTAAGATAATAGGTACTAAGAAAAATAAATAATGCTTTAGAATTATGAAACACCCTCCCTGTTAATAATGTTCACGTATCAAACAGTAGAAGATTTTTACCTACCTACCATAATACCATTACATTTCATCATTCATTCCATCACCATAACAAGGTGTTCAAAACTACGTCATGCGTCTTATTGAATGATATTTTTTTATTTATTATTCATATGCCCAAAAATTTTTTTTTTTTAAATTAATGATTAGTAATCATTGGATAGCTACATGAAGTGGGCTGCCGTTGTAAGACGACTAAAATGTCACGGTGTATATTTTCAAATTGGTCCAAGATTAGCAGACACTTACCAATAAGCAGATCTCCATCGCTGCTGTAAAACGCGCTCTTATCCATGGATTTGTTGCACAAGTACACGTGGATGGCGAGTCCATTGCGGGAGCGAGGGTCTCCGGCCCCGCAGACGGTGTGGAGACCAGCCACGAAATCCACAGATTGACTCGAAGGTGGAATGTCGAATGGAAGCCAGCGGGACTGGGAAGCAATAGGGTACATTTTGTCACGATTACAAATACAGGGCTTTGATACCTAGGTCAGGCAAAGTATTATTGGGTTTACAATCTGGAATTTTCGCAGTAGCAGTCCGAAGTCTGGATTTATGCCCGGTTGATGGGGATAGGTGGGACTTCCACATAACTGGCGAAATGCGGGTGTACTATTAGTATAGTCTCTCTGCCTAAACCATCGGGGTAACAAGGCGTGATGTTATGGTATATTAAATGCAGAGTCAAATTATATTAGCTTTCGAAACTTCGCAGAAATAATGGTCATTGACCCCCAAAAAAGAACATATTTTTTTGTTTTTGTTTTATTGTCTTTAGATATCAATCACCTATCAGAAGGCCCATTCTCGTAATTACAAATCAAATGTCAAAAACTTGGCAAAAATGTAGGGAAACTCGAGGTATTTTTGTCAGATTGATACTGAGATCAGATTGTGAACGTTCCGAAAAATTATCAGAAGAGCCCCTGTAATCGGCGGAGTTTCGTTAACTAATTTAATTTGATCCTGTTTTATAGCGACGCGATATTGTTTGTATACAAGTAGTCTTACTGCAAAAATCGCACGAAAGCCTGCGCTCTGCCTATTTAATGTAAAACTATCACGATATTTATTGGTCGGTGGTCGGCGCTATACGCTCGCTATGTTGCTGATCGTTGCGTAAATACATACCTGGTTAGGATCTGGTTCCTGTTCATCCCATTTGTGAGTAAGATACTTTGCGACTTCCAACTTCTGGAAAGGCTTGTGAATCACGGAAGGGCGAATTCTGAAATATGTATAAGTAATGAAAATCTGCTTTTGTATACCCACTTGCGCAAAGTTTTCTTTACAACACATCACCTTAATTGCGTAGTAACACACTATCAATCATTTTGAAGGATATTGTTAACCCATTGCTTCATATGTTCGAAAAGTTTGTTTGTAGAACAACGTAAATAACGCAATGAATATTTTTTTAACTGTCAAAATTAAGACCATTCCTACTGTTAGTGAGTGACAAAGTTATCCCGAAGCTTTTACATTTACTTTACAAAGTATGGAGCCATTCCATTGCAGCTTTTTACATGCTTTATATTAGCTTCACTTGTATGTTTGTTTGTGACCGACTCTTTAGGGCACGGTTTTGACCCACTTCAAACGGTCAGGAGCCCAAGTCTGCTATTTTTATAAATTCGTCATTCCAACACGATCCCATTGTCATTTTGCTAAAAGTTCGTAATCTGCTAAATTCCTAATGGTCGATCATTGGTCAGTCAATGGTCTCGTAATAGAATTGTGTTATAATGGCATTGTCGTATTGCCATTATTATAAAACCCTTTATTAGAAATGATGTTCCAAAAACTACTACTTTTGAACATTTATTTATTCATGCCCGACTTCATTTATATATATTTTTATTATGTCAGTATGTACGAGATTACCAATAAATGCCATTTCTTTCAATAGAGCGTCAGTGGCTGATCATTGGAAAGTCATAATGACACCATTATATTAGTAGACTAGCACTTTGCCCGCGACTTCGTCCGCGTGGGTTTCGTATTTCCTCTAAAAAATTCGAAGGCTGATTTTTCAATCGATAGATAATTTTTATTGCCATCTGACAGTTTTTGTATGAAAGAATAGGCTACGTGAAAGAGCTATAATGACATCTAAAAATAGGAAACAGTATGTATCCAGAAATATGCGGGTTAATGGCTATAACAAAACAATTAAGTTTTTATAGTATTTCTTTATAGACTACATTCTTGGTCGTTCTGGAGGGTGTTACCAATATGACCAGGCTGCAAGATGAGCTCACACGAGAGCATGCTACGTAGAACTGACCATGGGAGAAACAGGGCTGTCGCAAGTCAACTCCTGCAAATTTAAGGGTTTGACCCTGTGATTTATTTATTGTCATCGCAAAGGAAACTTTTAAAGGGAACTGAAGTCTTTTGAATTCGAAAGGGAGATCGTTCGGGATTAATGGAATACGTGGAATGAAGACTGTTTCTCCCTGGGAAGACCCAGTTAAAATGGTAGCTTCAACAATATTACGATGCAAAGCTTTTACTTGTAGCCTAGTACCGTTGCATAGTTTTGGGGGTTTCAAATTTCTAAGTAACATCACAGGTGTGCCCACGCGCAGTGTTAGTTTATGATATGGAAGTCCGGCTGGATTAATAGTGTTCAGAAACTCAACCGGGTAATGGAATGCTTCGTCTGTATTTACCACCGTGTCTATTGAATTATATACCATTTCTGTGCCGTCAAATGATTTCAGCAAAATATCATTAATTACTGCTGCTTGGTCATTTTTAGGTGTCATTATAGCTCTTTCACGTAGCCGTTCTAAAGGCTTGTCCTTTATTTGAGCTACATCTGGATAATTTTTTTATATAAGGTCTTCGACTGTAGTTACTACACTACATAATTCATCTGTTATAGCTATCAACCCGTCTGTTTCTGGATACATGCCGTTTCCTATTTTAAGTAGAAGGTCTGAAAAATGGCCAGCAGAGACGTCCCCTCTCAGATGCACTCTCATATTTTTAGTCACTTTTAGAATTTTCGTAAAGGGCCATAAATAAGATCTTTTAAAGTATGCCTTAATTTCATCAGCGCGCGTTCCTTTTGGTATTACCGGTAAAGTTTGACGAAAATCGCCAGCTAGCAACACTGTCATACCACTCATTAAAGAATTGTTGTTTCTTATGTCCTGTAGAGTCCTATTTAACGCTTCGATAGCTCTTTTGTGCGCCATAGTGCTTTCATCCCAGACTATTATTTTTGCTTTACGCAATACTTCGGCAAGATTGCTTTGCTTTGAAATGTTACACATTGGAGTTTCTACGTTAGTCAAATTAAGGGGTAATTTCAAAGCAGAGTGCGCCGTTCGACCTCCTTCCAATAACGTAGCGGCGATCCCGGAAGACGCGACTGCTAAGGCAATTCCACGAGTACTTCTAATCTTTGCCAAGAGTAAATTGATGAGGTAAGTCTTACCAGTCCCACCTGGGGCATCCAAAAAGAAAATTCTTCCCTCGTTTTCATGTGTACTTGAAATAATTTCATTGTACACTAACTTTTGTTCCTCAGTTAGTGAATTCTCATTGATATTGACAAATGATTCTAAGGCAAACACATCGTAGTTAACTTCATTAATATACGCTCCTAATTCACTTTGAAACACTTCTGATGTACTCGGTTTCGGTAAACCGTATTCTTCTAGTGCACATCCTCCAAGTGCCAAACATGCTCCTTCTATTTCCAACAGACACTTACTAAAAATCTCATCCATGAGGTGTTCTACTCCGTTTTTTACCTGCCTCTCAATCTGTCGTTTAAAGTCTTCCGACAGGTATTCTTTAAATTCATCCCACAGACTGAACGGATCTGCCAGTTGACAAAAAACTAACATGATCGTAAAAAGCTCTCTCATCATGTGCGGAGATTGACACAGGGCTGCCTCTTGTAGTGCTGTATGCCAATGTTGATCATCTTCAAGTAACCCTAAAGTCTTGCAAGCTGATTTGAAAGTCGGTAGTACCACACCGTTGACTGTTTTTAATGCTTCAAAAGATAACGGACCCCGGATTTCATGTAAAAGCAAACGAAGGTGGTAGCACTCAACATTATTTGGATGTACCGTGTATACTCTGCCTAAAGCGTGGTCTCTTTTAATGCCTGGCCACCCAGCTACATCTACCCCTCTTTTCCTCCTTTCAAACCGATTATTGTTCCAAACATAGTATGCAGGTACTTCGCAATATAGTAGGGTTTTTCATAGTCATCTACTTGACATAATTCGAAAAAAGACATGAGTGTCGTTTTTGGTGGACAGGATACCTTATCAGCTAAGTTTTCTGGATTGAAGTACACTCTTTGACCATTTTCTAAATGCACAGCGAGATGAATTACCGTAGGAAAACGCTCATGAATAGGAAACCCGAGAATACGCCATACTGCCTCTGAACTACTTATATACCTTCCACTTTCGTACATTTTCACTTCATCTTTTAAATCTCCTAGTGAAACAGTAGCCTGGTCGGTACCCTTATTTACATATTTGCAGACATATTTGATTGACTTTACTGAGTTACAGTATTCCACATTGATGTGGGCGATAAACAATGCACTTTGAAAACTTTAAATTCGCATATCTTTTGATTGGAAAACCAAATGTTACATTGTGTTTTAATATGACTGTAATTCTAAGTAGATATGTATTCGTTAGTACCATTCTGGCCCAATAGATGTCGTTGCATGTATCTAAATTCTTCTATACAAATTTTCACACCCCGTCAACCCCTCTCAGGAGGTAATTTGGAAAAACAAAAAATGCCAAACTTCATAATTTACTTAGATAGATGTTCGTGCCAAGTTTCATGTTTATTAACACAAGTAATAAGATTTTCCCCCCTTAAAGGTTAAATTTCCAAAAACCCCTTCTTAGTGCTCCCCTACATTATAATAGGAAGCCGTGTGCAAAATTTCACATTCCTAGCCCCAGTAGTTTCGGCTGTACGTTGATATGTCAGTCAGTCAGTTCTCCTTTTATATATACAGATTACCAAAGTTGTCAAAATCAACAATTATGAAATCAATGATAGACCATTCTGACACTATTGTAATAGCAGACTTGAGGCCCAGATTTCATTTAAACTTTGTAGACTTATCGAGGACCGAAGACAATTCAAAAATTAAAAACAAATAGAAAAAAAAAACTTAAAATCACGCTTTTGTAGGTAGCAGAACTAAAAAATAGTAAATAAATAATAATTTTAAAAACTAAAAAACGCTTTAAAAACCAAACTAAACAAGTAGAAAATAATTTAATTCTATTAAAAAGCGTGGGGTGCTTGATATTAATTGATTATAAAAATACCTCAAAAAGCACCCCACGCTTTTTAATAGAAATAAATTATTTTCTACTTTTTTAGTTTGGTTTTTAAAGCGTGTTTTTTAGTTTTTTTAACTATTATTTTTTAAATATTTTTGAAATAGTTGTACAGTTACAAGAATAAATTAATAAGCAACATTCAAAAGCGTTTTATTTTCTTGCAAAATAACGATTGGTAGGTACAGACAACAGCACATCAAGCTACTCCAATCTGTCAAACTTCTTTGATAGTTTTTCAACCTTATTACAAAAGAATAAGGTTCATGTTGAATTGGGAAAATTTGAAAGTATTGGATGTGCTGGCTGTCTGTACCTACTTTGAGAAAAAACCTAGTTCACAGTACATACTTAGTTATGGACTGACCGAAGGAAGACAACACAACGAAACAAACTCAGATGTCTTAGAGTTTGTTTCGGTCTTCCTTCTCAAAGAAGTTACGAAACGTCGAACTCATCTAGTTATAAAAACATATTTTTGTCGTGTAAAAGTGATTTTTTAAATCTAATTTAAAAAATAAAATAAACATAATTTATTATTTAATATTATGGCTTCGAAAATAGTAGATCATAGTTTTGTTACACCATGAGAAATGAATTGCGAAAATCGTGTTTTAATCTTGCGTAAGTGTAAGGTAAGTAGGATTTAATGAAGTATTTATAGATTTACGGAACCTCCGTTAGTATACCTGTACAGCCAAGACCGTTTGTTCTCATGTCTGGGCGCAGTGAAGGCAGTTCCTGACAGTTGCTCAGCATACAGTCCGTAGGGGCAACGTTGAGGGCTGTTCTGACCTACAGGGAGGGCGCCCGGCCTGCGAGGATCCTCCGAAGTGAACTCAGAGCCAAAGCCCGAGAGGTACTGTGTAAGGAGTAGCAGAAAATTCGTAAAGATCACGTCTAAACTTAAGAGAGTGCTTTAAATTAGACCTAGAAGCTTAAGACGGAAGCGCCAGGGTAGCAACATTCTAATTTTCTTACGTTGGTAAAATACTTATTATTCGTGACTGACCTGAATGACCTGATCGTACAGACTCCTTTGTAGGTATGTCAGGATCTGAATAGACCATAAAGAACTATTCAGTCTCTGATACCTATTTACCTACCTACATACCTATTTGATATTTATGTATAACCAAAGACATTAAATTATTTTATTTTTTTCTATTAAATCTGTTTTTTTATGATATGATTGATTCCATATTATAGAATGCACATAAAGATATAAATGTCGCAGCCATCTAGTTAAATTAGCCAGCTAATTGGACGCCTCGGCCGTTCATTAAACGCCGGCATCCAATTGGAGTCCTAGGCCGATAGTTAATTGAACTAGAATCATATTACGTTTAACAACTTGGCGTATTGAAAGTCAGCCCTTTGAAAATGACTGACCAAGACTTAGCCAAGTTATTCAAATTTCGTTCAGTTTTTTCCACTGTGGCGCTAGTAGTCACCAAAATAAATATGTCGTCAATAGCGCAAACCGTGAATGTTATTTTTTGTTCTTTTGTGCAATTTTAAGTAAAATTATTATTATATATTTTTTTACTTTTCACTCTTACAAGTTACTTACTAGGTAGGTATTAGTAAAAAGTAGTCTTATAATTTGTGAAATCATCGTCACCCTGACCAAAAATCACAAATTCATCAATATCCAATTTAACTAAATGAATACGCGACATTCAGCCATCTGGTTAAACGTTGCGCTCAATGACTTGGCTACTTGTCCTTAAGCTATTTAATTGGATGCCGGCGTATAATGAACGGCCTAGGCGTCCAACTAGCTGGCCAATTTAACCAGATGGCTGCGACATGAATATATTCACTGCCGCCATGCTGCCGCTGTAGTAGCAGTAGGTAAGAACATTAGTTGGTATGAAGAAAGGTATGTTATTGAAAAAACCAAGTGGGAACATAACACTAGTCTAGAATGGTCGCTAATTGGGTTTTTATATTCAATAAACTGTTGAGGCTGGGGTGTGTCATACCGTTTCGGAGTTTACATTCCCTACTGGCAGTGAATACAGCGATAAGTTACTGTTGTACTTGAAAGTTACACTCCTACCTACCTCATCTTCATCACTGCTGGACATAGGCCTCCTCCAGGCTCCTCTACTTCGACCAGTCTTGTGCTTCCCACATCCAGCGGATTCCCGCGGCCTTCACAAGGTCATCGGCCCACCTTGCGGGAAGCCTTCCCACTCTACGTCCGAAACCAGACGTCAGAACCTATCGGCCCCATCGGTCATCTGTTCTGCGAGCAATGTGCCCTGCCCACTGCCACTTAAATTTGACAATTCATCGGGCTATGCTGGTTGCCTACCTACCTATTAACTTACAAGTTACTGTAATACCTAGTATCCAACTGTTACATTTACTTAAGTTATTGTTGTTGAATTATAAGCTGTGTAGCGACTTGAATATTGACAAGAACCAGAAACACAACATACCTTTACCAAGATTTTACATAAGACTTCAAAATTAACAAAGTGGATAGATTTTGCCACATTAAGGGTGAAGCGCCAGGGTAGCCCGCGGAATTAAAAGTTTCTTCCATTTTTGCAATTTACAGGTCAATGTAAGGTGTGTGTTGATAAAAATATGATTCGCGAGTCGCGACCCAAACAAATATGGCTTTACAGAATTAAAATAAATCAATACAACTCTCTTCATTTAATCCCATTGAATGACTATTTACATTGTGAGGAAAACGGCATGTCTTAATCAGAATCAAAAATTCGAAAACATTGTGTCATCTACCAACAAGCACTGGGCCCGCGTGGTGAGTTACGGCTCACAGAGAGGAGGCCTGTGGCCCAGCAGTGGGAACGTTATAGGCTGAATATGCTATGAATGACTGTTTCAAAAGTCATTCAATGGGATTAACTGAACGCATTCGCGTGCTACCTTATCGCATCCACCTTAACACATGCACATTTCTCCGGTCCCGGGCTCTCATGTCTAAGTTTTTCTGGTTAATTCTTTGTCAATATCGAAAGCATTAAGGCTCCTGCGAACAACCGCGCCGCGACTCACGAAGAACGATTTCCATGAAAAGTTCATGGACATTGTTCTTCAAATGTCGTGTCGTGCCTGTTTGAAGAAGCCTTTAATAATTACTCAGATTATAAAACGAAGGCAGATAGACCGCGCGGAACACCAAAAGTGAAGCCAAAAAAAACAAATACTAAAGCGTCGCATTATATGTAACACACAATGCAACGATTTAGTACCGTGTTTGGTTTTTACGCTTCACTCTTGTTCCGCGCGGTTTATCTGCCTTTGTTTAATAATCTGAGAATTATTATTTACTAGCTATTGCCAGCGGCTTCGCCCGCGTGGAGGTCGGTGTATTATACATATAAACCTTCTTCTTGAATCACTCTATCTATTAAAAAAAACCCGCATCAAAATCCGTTGCGGAGTTTTAAAGATTTAAGCATACATAGGGATATAGGGACAGAGAAAGCGACTTTTTTATACTATGTAGTGATCTTACAAAGTCAATGGGATGTCAACTCAGGTTTACTTACCTACAATATTCCCTACTACTACAAACTACTCATAAAGAACTGGTTTCTCACAAAATGTTACTTTTTAATTTAAACATGTCTTTTAAAACTTCTCTATACGTTCTTGCGTATTGTACCGATTTCTCTCTATCTATCGTAACTTTAAAGATAAGAATAAAATTGAACTTACCTTAAGTTCCTCCATCTTGAATAACAGACGAGATGTTTGATACAACTGAGTGTTCCGACTAGGCCACTATGTCGGAGTGTCGGTGTTTACTAGCCAGCGACTACTATGCAAATGTAGCCGGTTTGTTTATGATAAAGAATGGCATTTATTTATATTAAGATACAGATAACTTGCTCAATAATATTATTTTGTGATAATTTGTCATCTGGACTTATGTCTTTTACTTACCAAGGTGCCTCCGTGCCTCGGAGAGCACCTAAGCCGTTGGTCCCGGCTGTCATTCGTAGTCTTTGATTGTTGTTTTTTTTTTGAGGGTGGGTAATCATCAAATAACTTCTCCCGCTCTGGGCGGAGCGGGAAAGCGTGTCAGACTTTTACTGACTAAAACCCACCCGTGTTCCCTCAATTGCCTGTGTGCCAGGGGCCACGGTATCTCTTTCGAACATCCCGCACCCCTGGCAGGCATCGGCCCTTGTGGGCGCCTTCAGTTGTTGCTGACATCTCTTTGAGGCGCGCGTGGAACACAACGCGCCGTCGACCCGGGCTCGGTCCTTACCGGACAGCGAGCTACCCATTACTCGCCGTCCGCAAGCCCGCGCCTACGGTGGCCAGGGATCAGCCTGGGATTCCCGACGCCCAGGGCGTCTCCCGCGTAGGTTAGGGTGTCGTTACGGGTCGTTAGAAACCCAAAAGTCTGACAACCAGTCTTACCAAATGGTATGGTATTACCCAGTAAGAAACTGAGTTGTGGCGGTCAGATTAGGCGCGGTCCGAGGAGGATTCCAAGCTTAAAATAGTAATTTTTCGAAAACATAATAAATTTTCTTATTAATAAGTATGTAGGTAGTCTTTGGCTGCAACCGGGCCTGGGTCAGATAGGCAGTGGCACCATATCAAATACTGGTATTGAACTGTATCCGGTAGACGTAGCCGACCACAACATAGTTGAGAGAGTGGTTCCATTTCAATTTGGTGAAGATCTGATGAAGAACTTCCGAGATAGGCAACGGAACTCCTCAATAAATGATAGCAAATGGACTGGGATTGCTGAAATCTCATGTCTGTCTATTGTTTACACCAGTTAATAACATAACATCACGCCGGTACGCTGTGAAGGGGTAAGCACATGTGAACCACTAAAAAGTGAAAAATAGACGAATAGAGATAGGCGGTGACAAAAAAATAAAATATACATCCAAAGTCACCGAGTTCCGAAATTAAAGTTATTTTTCACTTTGTAGTGTTTTTTTGGAAGTCAGTTGTTTATTTTTTTGAAAAAAGTTTTTATTAATCTTATTTGCGTCAGCTTAGTAAAAAGTTCCTTCCTTGTTCCTAACCATATTCCTTGTTTGTTTAAAACCGCAGGACCAATTAAGAGAAATTGATAAAAACAAAGACGCGAGGACGTAGCCCAGCCAGGCGATAAGGCGGGTTGGTTGGCTTGTTGATACGTCGTAACTAGTGCCTATTACGCAGCAAAACACTACAACAACAACAGTATTTAATATTTAGACACCTAAGTATGTTGTTTACTAGGGTAGGTAGGTACCTACCTACTATTACCTACTAAGTATTCTATTCTGAGTCAGTAGAGACCTTCGATAATAAAAGTCTGAATAAATGACTAGCTTTCACCAGCGACTTCGCCTGCGTTTTTTTTATACACCAAAACCTTCATCATGAATAACTCTGTCTATTGGTGAAAACCGCATAAAAATCCGTTTAGTAGTTTTAGAGTTTATCGCGAACAGATAGACAGACAGACGCGGCCTTTGTCTTATAATATTTAACTACTTATGCAGTGATGATGAATGATTTTATTTCTAAAGGTAATTTTGTACAAACTCTTTGACAGGTCAATCATATTTTAAAATATAGATGATGTCGGCGTTTGCTATTTGACTACTCTAAGAAAGGCCGAAACAAACTAAGAGGTAAAACACCTGACTAGGTTCGGACCTACGACCTACAACTCGGTAAGTCCCGGCCGTTACCACTGCCACCACTGATCCTTCCTTTTACCTACTGCGTTGCATGCCTATGCCGGCAGTTAGCAATAAGCAAGTAAGCAATAAATAATATAATAACAACTGCGTCACAGTATTATTGATCTTAGCGACTGCTTCAATAATATCGTTCCACGGAGGTGTGTATACCGGTATATGATAATATTAAAATAACTGGTTTCGTACCGTTCTATAAAGCTGCTTGTCAATCCCGTTTTATGTGGAAGCATATGTATAGTTGGTATAAACACCAACTTAATTAAATATTACATAATGTGGTGCAATATCGGTATTTCAGATTATATAAGAAAATTGCTCAGGATAGATAATCTATCTTGTCGCCAAGAGTAAGTTGACAATAAAATTGACACTTTCTAAGTTGAAAGCTAAGGTGGAATGGGTCAAATCTGTAATGTAAGATGTGCTACAAACTCGTTGAAGTCGGCAACAGCCGCGTAGCAAAATCGTATACCTTGGTTTAGAGCGAATATTCCAGATTAGAAACACCTTGTCGTTAAAACTTGACGATCGGGAAAGAACGGAGTTTGTCGATTGGTTCGAGCCGGATATGTGTATCTAGAAGTGCTTCGGGTCGGCTTTGTTGTTCAGCAAATATGGCCGAATCGAATGCGTCGAATAAGTGTCTAGAAATCCTAAGTAGGTAGGTACTAATGCCCGAGATACCAGACTAGTTTCTCAAGCCAGGATAGTCAGCTATAAATCAAACTAGTAACTCTGGCTTCGTATATATCTACAGAACTTGCTGCTCCATTAGCTTAAAATTTACGAGCATCGTGTAAACAGCTCTAGCATGTGCCAAACCAGGATAATACATAATAGGAAGGATATTAGGAAGCCAAACTTAAGTTGTAGTGGACAGGGCAAATTGCTCACAGAACAGATGGCCGATGTGGCCGAAAGGTTCTAGAGTGGCGTCCGCATACTGGAAGAAGTAGCGTTGGAAGGCCTCCCACAAGGTGGACCGATGACCAGGGGGTCTAAACAGGCCACTTTAGCAGAATCATGATATGATCATATTATTAATCATATTTCAAGTCGTAAAATGGTCACAAACTGACACTTCATAATATTATTTGTTACTTCATAATGTTGTTTGTCTAGTTGACGGCACGCAATTCATCTGTTTGACAGTTTTGTATGGAAATTCGTAAAATGGTCAGGTCACCAAATTATAAATTGCTTTATTAAACTAAAATGTCAAATAGCAGAATCATAGCGGAATTCAGGAAATAATCACTTTTAGAAGAATTGCTCAATGTGGCCTTTTTAAACCCGCTGGTGAGGGCCGCAGGAATCCGTGATGCGAGAAGCACAGAACCGAAGTAGCGGTGCTTGGAGAAGGCCTATGTCCAGCAGTGGACGTATTTCGGCTGAAATGATGATTCTGATGAGCATATCAGGCTGATGTAGGTAGGTAGGTCATAGACGCAGGTAATCATAACAAAAAAAAACATCACAAATTTACTTCCGCAAATATTTATTATAATATTGTTTATATGAACAATAATGTCAAGCGATATTAAATTCGAATTGCCTATTTATAACCGACATAAGGACATTACAATGCTGGTATACTACAATGGTTATTCTGCGACGTGTCTCTTCAACGATTACGAGAAATATCTACAAAATTGATACTTTAAAGTTTTTTGGAATTAATTAAATTGTTTGTAGGTAATTAATATTGAAAGCACATCGTGTACTTCTTCATTTATCGCCAGCGATTCGTGAGACGGGATATGAAAAGGAATCTGAGAATAATTGGCTAGTTGAGAGCAGAAGTACTTAATCCAAGTGACCTTTTGTGACTTTTGAGATATTAATCTAAACGCGTTTTTATTATATACTCCACTAACAAATTAAGTTTTTAATGGCTATGCAGAAATGTCAAACATAGGACTTTGTTCGGAAAAATGGCTCATACCACTTGGATAACTTCTGCATTAACTATGTTTAGTCCCACGGAGGGCAAAAAGTGACTTAACTCTGTTTTGACAAAAAGGTCACTTGGATTACTTCTGCTCTCAACTGACCAATTAATATATTTTGGATAGAGAATAATGCGGCATGTTGCTCCATATTAAAGGCACTGCCTACCGGATACATTGACTAAAAAACGGCAAACATTTTGCATGTAATTATCCGTTTGATAATTTAACCGGAAATAGGCTAGCCCCTGTTACATTGAACTTAAACATAGCTGGCGAAATATAGGTGTAGGTACTATAGTCACAACTGTGTAACCATTCGGAGAATACAAGCGTGATGTTATGTTTATGTATGATTAAGTGACTACTCGCACTTATTCAGCTCTGTTCAGCTTTTGTCCATAGAAAACAACGATTTTGTATATAGAGACCGTTCAGCTTTCCGCGGCTGAACGGATGCGTACGCGTCTCATACAAAATCGTTGTTTTTTTAATATTACTGTATGGAAATATAAAATGTTGCTAACTAGTGACCTATTTTATATAAAGTATAAGGTAACTCACGAAAAAATACCAACAAAATTCTGGCAAGAACGGCAAACAAGAAATTCTTTGAAGAGACACTCGCCTATGACAAGAACGGTAGGTAATTATACAAATTACATTACAATATTAAAATAGCTTCTACATTATACAGCGTTAACATTATTATTGTTCTTAATAATACTTAGGGTATCTACCGGAAGGAGATAGGCTATAGAGTTGATATTTGCTTACAGCACGCATCTGATCTTTGTGACACAGGCATCTTATTTCTGAATAGAAAGAAACGCACTTACCGCAAAAAACCCGAAGAAATTTACTGGCTCCATTGAAAATAGGACCGTATTACCAATGGCTAAAGTAGAGCAATTGTTTGAATATCGACACAGTCGGCTCGCGACTCGGTTGCTCTTAGTTTGAATTGCGGCCAGAGAAGGCACGAGTCTTTGCGAGGATTTTTACGTTTGATAGAACTGACCCTTACATTTTATTTTATTCGCTCTCCTTTATCAACATAAAAGTCTTAAAGTTATTAAAACATTAAGTAGGAAATCGTCTAAATAATATAGCTTTTATAAGGATTGCATTTTGTTAAAACGAGAATTTAACATTACATTAGGTACTAATGTCAAAATGCTGATAAAGTGTCCGTAAAATTTACACAATTATAGTAAAATATAAACTATTTTTACCGAAAAGTATAACGAGAGCTTTTTACCTTTGACAGTCCTTTGTCTTTATCTAATACCTTTAAACGAGCAATTCTTGTATATATGTATACAGGGTAAGTTTTTATCCAGTGCGCAAATTGTAACCATGAATTCAGCATATCATTCTAGACACTCCAGCGTAGAAATTTTCGTAGATTTTACAAAAAAAAAAATCAGCTGTTTCAGAGAAAAGTGCAATACCTACGCGGTCAAAATATATGGAACAGCTGATTTTTTTTTGTATAACCGACGAACAATTTCTACGCTACCACGCTGGGGTGTCTAGAATGATATGCTGAATTCATGGTTACAGTTTGCGCACTGGATAAAAACTTATCCTGTATATATAATCTGAATCTCGGAAACGGCTCAACGATTTTCATGAAATGTAGTATGCAGGAGGTTTCGGGGGCGATTAATCGATCTAGCTAGGTTTCATTTTTAGAAAAAGTCAAACCAAAAAAAAAAAAAACGAGTAAGGCTCGGTCATCCAAATATTACCATCAAAAGTCAGATGCGTATACTACAAGCAAAAACATCGTCTATAGTTTAAGACATTGTACAATAGAACGGAAGATACAGTCGTGATTTCAATAAAAAAATATAATTTAACAAAATAAATAACAATCATAGCCAATTCATGTAAACATAAACAAAAAAAAGAGATTTTTGATATGTAAGATTAAAAAAAAAACAACTGCGGGTGTTATAATAGTAAGTAGTAATTCTTTAAATGATGTTAGCTTTTTAATCATATGAAACAGTATAATATTATTTTCATTACAATATTTTCAACAATAAATTTGTTAATATCGAAATTTTCGAATATGGGTATTTAATTTATCTTTTCTATTATAAATTGAAATAGTCTTCGAATAAGTTTTATCGATTAATCCTTGTATAATATTCAAATAATTATAATTATCTAATACTAAAAGCTAAAAACATTGATCTAATATTATGCACGAACAACAAACTTAATGGTAAACAACACAAATCACAGTTACGTAGCAAATAGAGTGCAGGCTATTTTTACATAGAAACGAGAATATTATCAAAAAGTTCTAAGCACAAAGAACTGACTCAGTAGAAAAAATAAACAAAAATATCCAAAGTCAAATTTAATTATCTGGCAAGACTGCGTGACACCTGATGTGTAACCTAAACAAAAGTTTTTGTAGACTCACACGTACAAAACAAGGCCAATATCTAGTTTAAACCAACGAGCCATTTCTAAAATTTTAACATAATTCCGTCTTCAAAACCACCAAAGTCTCAAAATATTAATGTTCTAATAAGGGCTTTATTAGCGCTGAGAATAAGGCTCAACATAAAATAACTCGCTCGATTACTACATTTAGAGCGCGTTCTGAAATAAAAAGGATAATGACGAGTAACTACAATAACCGCGGTTTTTGACTCCGTAATCAGAATCAGCTGTAATGACTTGACATTTTTATTTTAGAAAACCTTTATAATTTGTTTAATCGTGTTTCATTATCAATACCCCTAACATCTGTAAAGTTTTGCCACTTAATTCAATTTGACGTTGGATATTAATAGTTTATGGTTAGTTCGAAATTCAAACGGAGTCGTGGCAGCACCATAACTAAGAGAGACATTCTCTTTGGTATAGAACCGGCGGGCGCAGGTAGTGCGAATATCATTGATGTTATTACTCTAATTTGAAGTAAAAATAGCCTTAGTATAAGCGCAATCACATACACAACAAATATACAGGCAAGTTTAAACATACATAATATCCTGAAAATATTATTAAAAAGCAATAAAAGACAATACAAGAAATATATTATTCAAAATAAATATAAAGTGCCGAAGAGTATAATATTTATTCATATCTATCATTTATTTTATGTATCAGGATACCTATGTAAAAGTATATTATTTTGGAATTTTAATTTGCAGTTACATTATTATGTTGCATAATGCCGCGTAATTTTACCCCTATGATACATTTTACATTGATAACAGCGTACGTAATAAAACCAATATTGTATTGTTTGTTTACTCGTTTTTAATTTATTGAATAAATCCTTTACATGAAATGGTATAGTTCGGTTTAATTGATTGAATTTACTTACCAGGAAACCGATTATAAAGTATAAAACCGCAAAATGTCACAAAGTTTTATAGCTCAATGTGTCATATAAATAAAATTACGTGACGTTTCAGTTCACGATGCGCTAATACCTACCCTACATATACATTAATATCACACGGCCTTACAGCGGCCTAATACACATACGAAATGATATACGATTGATATATTTGGTAACGAGCGGACAACCGTTAGAAAATTGTTCTAATAGCATAAATAACTTTTTTTGAGACCTTTTCAACGAAATATTAAAGCTTATAACACCATCCCTCCAATCCCGGGAACTTTCCTTTTTTTTTAATAAAACGAGACAATTTTTAAAACAAAACCGTTAAAATTAGCTTTAAAAAATAATAAAGCTACAAAAGGTTTGTAGTAAAAAAAAAACTAAAATTTTTTCCCTCATACAAAATCTACTAAGCCGTCACACGAAGCATACTCATTCTGTAAACTTGTTAATCGATATCCCTTTGTATCGATTATCGAGTAATCGATTATTGGTTAGGACATACTTTCCCAGATCAAGTTTCAGAATAGCGCAAATTCACAGTAAACTTAGCCATAGCCTTCTTCCCTCTCTGTTCCCTTTAATATAATACTAATAAGAACGCACTTCGTTCGGAGACTGCACTAAAACATATCTTTAGTGCTTCTTCTAAACAAGTATACAAGAAATAGATATACAAAATATAATTACATAGACATTTGGGAAATATGACCAGAACAAAATAAAAATATTTTAAATACAATTTTCAAAGTATCAGCGCTTTAACGATTATCTCTGTCTGATTTCAAAATATAATGATTATTATTATTTCATTTATGAGCTAAATATTTATGACAAATGTTTTATAATATTCGTTTTGATATATATATTTTTTATTCGTATTTACATTAATGCTACAAAGTCTAAAATTGTTTTTGAAACCTATACAATGAGTACAGTCAAGAGAAAATAGGAAACCGTTTTAAAATCACATGAGATTTTGAAAAACATCTTTTGCTATCTCACTTTTGAACTTGATAGTACATTTATGGTTGGGACTCATGACATTTTATCTTTTGGAGCATTCATATAAACACTACATTAATATCATAGTGGAGTATTGTGACCTATTATTATTATTAAACGTGAGAACATGTAACTACGTAATAGCAGTATACAAACTGGAATCGATACATTAATAATTTATAATATTACCATCAAAATACATAATAAGAATCATGGATAAACAATAACGGTAAATAATACTTATTATTAACTTATTTATGAAGCAAGCGACGACAGTACAACCTCTTTCAATTGTCTTTGGTAAGCCATTGAAACTGCAAAATGTTTGGAATGTCATATAAAAAAACTACCTTTCTATGTGCAAAAAATCTATGTTTATATCAATTTCGTCGTTTGCTTCTAAAATCAACGAAATTAGCTATATACGAGCGAAAACTTTAACATGGAAGCATAATTATATTTTACAATTTAACTAAATTGTGCTCGCAGGACGCTTTTTCTTTCTCACAGAGGAAAGTAACTGTTATCAAGCTAAAACTGAGTATTTGAGATTTTTCTTTCGATACTTTAACAACACCATATAATAATTTAAAAAAAATACAGGAGAATAGAAGATACTGCGGGTATGTCCCGAGTTTTGGTATGGTAATTCGGGATAGAAGTCAAGTCTTTTGTGCACAAACATTCTGGCTGGTGCGTTCTGATTTTGAACGTCGATGACAGCCATTTACTCCCATTTTTTGAAACCCGCATCAAGTGTCAGTAAATTAGCTGTAGCTTTTGTGATTGGTCAATCAACACGATTTAAATTAAATAATATAGCCAAACAGCATACGTTTCTACGACGCGGTCTTTTAACAAGTGTATTATGTGACAAACTGTAGAACTAAGGAGATAGCGCTAGGGTAGCCCGCTAAATTTGATTTTTCTTACTTTTTTTTACAATTTGCACGTCAGTGTCAGGCTGTATTTTGATTAAAATATGATATGCGACCATAACAAATACGGCTTCATAGAATTATAATCATTTAAATGATCTATACGATGCTCGGAAGTTCATTTAATCAACGACTATTTAATTTTAAAAAATGTCATTCGGGAGTGAGCTGTCAATCCCGGCTAATAAGATAACAATTAATTTTCTATTGCGTGGGCACGCATGCGTGCCCTCCCGGACGTTACGAGTTAAATAAACATACACCGTCTTAATACAAAACGCGATACTTTAGTTCTAGCCTAAAACTCTGTCACTTTTTGCATTGAAAACTTTTCTTCTATTTGGGTAAAGTTCTTAATACAAAAATGACAATTCAGCACTGGACTAAGTTGCCAGTTACATAAAAGGAGCTGTATTTCGATTACAGTTAGGTTCTCATTTAAAAAACAGGCTCGATGGTTTAAATCATACCTAAAGTAAACCCTTGTTTTGTAATAAAGGGGACAGGGTTGTATGAATGATTTTAATTATTAAAATTCCGTAAATAATTACGTGTTACGGTCGCGAAACATATTTTAATCAACTTAGAACCTGTTCTGCAAACTGCCAAAAAGGTAAACAAAAAATATTTTTTCGGGCCACCTTAGCGGATTCTTCCTGATGTCAACAGTATGCTTTGACAGTTAAGTACCACTTATATGGTGTTGTTAAAGTTGATAGATAATAATTATTATGTAGTTCCTTTAGCTTGAATAGAACGAGGCAAAAAAGCGATTATAATTACCAACTAAAAATTCACATTTCCTATTATTGTTAAGTCTAAAACTGCCCTAACTACAAACTAGTGGTAAGATTCGATAACTAGCAACTATTTGAATCTCCGTACCTTAACTTTATACTTAGAAGCCTCATTTTAATACTTGCACCTATAATACATCGAAATTTCAACAAAATTTTTCACTGGATTTACCCCATATACATTGCTTCCTCATACACAAAATAAGTACATACAAACACTTTTTACTCATTCCATATTAAATTTTTGTCGATATCGATACCATTCACACATCCCTAGCACATTCCTAGCACTGAAATCTTACCACTAGTGTTGTAGCTTCACATCGTATGGTCGCATTACTGTTGCGGTAACATATGCGACCAGGCGGCCTCGTATTTTGTGTGCGCTGAACTGCATGCGGATTTCGTGGCCTCGACCACGCTTAGCGGGAATGGTTCACACTGAAAGATAAAATGTAAAGTTGATACTTGGGTATTGTCGGTAAAATTAATTCTGAAGTGTTGAGTTCACTCAACAGTTCAGCATAACATAATTAACTATCCATAGTTAATTATGTTATGTTGTGTATCCACTCAATGTGATCATGTATCGTTATAACTTTAAAAGTTCTTCACGTGACCAGAAGGTTGGCCTATTTTTTGGTCAAAGAATCAGTATTGCCATACAATGTGGCAAAGCTGCCAGCCTTTTGGACACCTTTCCAGTTGACAACGATACAGACGAATTTTTTGATGCCCTATGATACTTTTCTTTTACATATTTTACTTCAAACATCTCGTTAAGCAGCCAAAAATGATTTTATTAACATCAGGTTTATACTTTCTGTTAAAAATAAAAATATATATGTGAAAAAAATAATAAAAGACATAATTACATCACAATACGAGTGGCTGAGGATTTGTTTCGAGAAAGTTTAATTATTTTGTATTAGGTTCATTGGGCTGGTATTATTCAACACCCGCTATTGAGACACAATTGATTTTCTATTGTATCGAGCCATGGCACGGCCCGACCGGGACTTTAGAGGTCATTAATAGTTGCTACTAAGGACGGTGACGGTATGTATAATTAAATGTTAGTAACTCACAGTGAGCGCACAGTAGGCCCGCTCCAGGGCCGCTATGAGCCGCTCCAGCTCCGCGCCGCTGGCCAGCACCAGCGCCAGGCCGGCGCCGCGCTCGCGCGCCTCGCACACGCTCCACTCCTGCGCGACAGGGAGGATGCAACACTGACCCATCGGGCCAATGGCGGGTACACACTTGGCACACCGAGTTTATTCCGGCCTTAAACTCGGTGTGATGAATGATGAATATCCTTATTTTGACGTGACAACGTCTTATAAATTGGTTTGCCGGGTGACACTTCAAGAAACTGCGTTACGCTCCGCTCACGTTATGCGCTCACAATGAGAGCGAGTGAGAGGCACGCGTCCCTTCCACTCGGGCATGGTTAGCCCGCCTAAGAGCGAGAGAGACAGACATAAATATTATTATTTATGTCTGTCTAATACAATTATTTTACCACTCAAAGTCGTTGTCACGTAAAACTTTCGCCCGTATACCGACTTTACAGGCAACCAATTTTTCCGATAGTTTTTAGAATTTGGTATCCTTTCACATAAAAGAATAGCACCATCCCATTTCTTCCCGTGGGTGTCGTAGAAGGCGACTAAGGGACTTACTAGAGAATGGGCAGCAGCGTTCTCTATGCATTTTACCACCATGCTGCGATCGCCAGCCCGCCTGCCAAACGTGGCGATTATAGCATTCGGCCGGTTTTTTTGTCCATTTCCTTTGTTTCAGACCTAACAACACCACTAGTGTCTGTTTACTTAGAATCGTTGATCACATATTGGAACAGGTAGAAAATCGCTAATGGCACATTTAGTTTGACAAAATTCCGAATTCTGAACTTTAACTTACCAAACAGCACCAGTTTTCATCAGTATCTGGTATTTTAAACGCAGTCAAGTTCTTGATGGACCCACAAGCTAGAATCTCGATGTCTGTCCTCATCTCCTGTATGTATTCTGAAACAAGTCATTCACATGAAAATTCAACTTGAATGTAATCATCATCTGCCTAGCCTTTTCCCAACCATGTTGGTGTCGGCTTCCAGTCTAACCGGATGCAACTGAATACCAGTATTTTACATGGAGCGACTGCCTATCTGACCTCCGCAACCCAGTTACTGGGTAACTTAATTTAACTGGAATACAGTGCCATGCAATATTAGTGAACAACTTCTACTTAATATGCAGAAATAAACGCACATATACGCACCATTTACTTAGTGCGCGAGCTCACTTTGATCTGAATTTCGGGCGTATTCGTAATACTCGAATTTATTTAAACCAGAATTATCTGGTTTAAATCAATTCGAGTATTTCGAATACGCCCGAAATTAAAACAACAAACCAATTTTAAACCATTCGGTTTAAATCAATTCGAGTGACCTATACTTTAATTAATTTCGTAACACGTCTTTTTTTCACGCTCCCACCATCATCTCAGAATACATTACTAGTGGTGGCATCTACAACGCCACATGTGAACTACGAACCACACTGACGTCACGCAAAATCCTACATCGCGCAAGCAAAGTTTACTGCGCAACTAGAATACAACGTCCCGACATCAATTGTCGGGCTTAGTTCAAGCACAGATTTGTCGATGGAAGAATAGACATGACTATTAACTAAATGATGTACAATAGGAGAAGATAGCTCTGTTTTTGTATTAATTATCACAATTGTGTGTTCTAAACGAATTGGCCATCGAGTAGAAAGTTTGTTGTCAATGTGATTTTGACAGTTTAGGAAATATTCTTCTGAAATATTCTACATTTTCATGGACCTAGACAAAGATCGTTAGAAACGAAATACAAAATAACAGATTATAGAAGGATATCTATGGTGCGATGTCAAAAATGGAGAAACGAAATGTCACTTTATATTGAAAAAGCACTGTCTATTCTTCGTAGAAATAGAAAACGTCATACTAAGCATGCTAGTATTGCCCACCAGATACAAAACCCGTCTGGTCGGATGATCCTCCCTTTTCTATGGAGGCATGAGAGAACTTTACACCCTGTTCTGTTCCTCATATAGCCTTTCTAACCATATTTTTCACGCAATCCATTCAACCCAAGAGCATTCATTCGACGTAGGCTGGCAACGTCGCATTTCCAGTGGCTTTTCGAGATTATTTTATTAAATATGTATAAATAATTTTTTTTTTTTTTAGCCTTGCACTAGATCTTTGGTATTTATAATTATTTTTAACATTTACTCTTAAATAAAAACATTTAATCGTAATATGTACTGCAAATAGAAAAAAATTACAACATGTCGATTTTGATAAGTAAATACCAACATTATTGTAAAAAAAATACCACACAAACTTGTAAATACAAACGATCTAATACTTGGCTGAAAAAAAAAATAGTGCTATGATATTTAAACTGAATGCGACGTTGCCAGCCCGCGCAGAATGATTGCGTTTAGACCTGTAAGGTAGTTACCTTTGAGCAATGCCTCCGACCCCCTATCCTTCAGATATGCGGCGGCGCCGGTCACAAAGCCCAGGTCGAGCGTGTCCCGCACGCTGATGACCTCGTGCGGGGTCACCAGCACGGTGCAGGCGGGCGGCGGGCCGGGCCGCTCGCACGACTTCTTAGCTCCGTCCTTTTCTTCAAGAGCCTGAAAAAGAGAGAGACATTAGTATAGTCAATATAAAAAATACACTATACTGTCCAAGACAACTTTCACTTCGGAAGTCTGTGTCCTTGGGTATGTATTTTTGTTTTACCACCGACTCCCGAAATGAAAGTAATTTTTCACATTTAAGTTTTTTTTTAAATAAAGCGTATTTATTTTTCACTAGTTTTTGCCAGTGGCTTCGCCCGCGTGGAGGTCGGAAATTACGACACTGGAGCGTACTACCGGGTTAAAAGTATCCTATATGTTAATCCAAGTTATAAACTATTCTGTGTGCCGAATACCGTCCAAATCCATTCGGCCAATTTTGCGGGATCGAGTCCAAACATAAAAAAATACAAACTTTCACATTTATAATATTAGGATTAAGAATATGGGTCAATCTCGTATTCTAGTTTTGGAACTTTCTGATAGCGAATGAAACCTGATACTAATGAATATTACTCATTGTTTGTGTGTAATATGATAATTATACGTTGTTAACTTTCCAATTTCCTGTGTTGACGTTCAAAAAGTTCACATAATGCAGATTTTCTTTTTTTTTAGATTGTTGAGACAGTATAGTAGTAACAGACGATTTGTTTTCTATACCTAAGACATAGCATGACATCACGCCTTGTTTCTCCGATGTTTTGTGTTAACACCCAGATTTCGCCAATTATGTTTAAGTACCATGTTATAGAGGGCATTATCAAGAAGGTTGTTTTAAAATAATATTACCTGTGCAGCATGTAACAACAAGCTCTGCAGCCACGAGGAGGCGGTGGCATCGTCTGGGGCGGCCAGCAGGAGCCGGCTGTTGTCTGCCAGGGCGATCTCGAAGCAATGCGGCCTGCGTGAAGAGTCCAGGTGTCTCCTGACTCCTAGTACCGAGCGGAGCGCGATGTTGTGCGGCAGGGGAGACGTGCCGTCTGACGAATGAGAGCCCCAGTGTAGAACACCGGCCCTGGTAAGAAAGAGTAGTTGTGTTAAAAAGTTGTCCTGTGGTTGCTATATGACATATTTTTGGTCAGACGATTATAATTTATTAATCATCTGCATAGCCTTTTCCCAACTATTTTAGGGTCTGCTTCCAGTCTAACCGGAGGCAGCTGGATACCAGTATTTTACATGGAGCGACTGCCTATCAGAGCCCCTACTGTGAGTTTCATTTAACCATCTGGATCAAACGCCTCGAGCGCGTTCGGCCCAATTTCAACAATTGAAGGACCAATCGGAGCGCCGAATGCGCTCGATGCGTTTGATCGAGATGGTTAAATGAAAGAGCCACTGACCTCCACAACTCAGTTACTGGGTAATACGATTCCCCTTGGTAATACTGGTTGTCAGACTATCGGGCTTCTGACGACCCGTAACGACTGTCAAAAATCCACAAATGACAGCCGGGACCAACGGCTTAACGTGCTTTCCGAGGTACGGAGGGGTCTTAGTATGCAAAGATGGTCACCCATCCACGGACCAACCGCGTAACATTAATTAACAAAACACATTATTTTTTGTAGATAAATCAGATTTCTCAATGAGATTTTTGAGCTTACATCTTCCATACAAGTTCTTGAATTCTAAGGTTAATGTTTTTACTCAAAGCTACACGCATACCATCACTTACTTTCAAACGATAGGTGGAATTGGTTTTTGTTCTTGTCGCATAAAATAAGTTGGATTAATTTCACTGTGTATGATAATGGATTTCCGAAAGTTGTTATAGACATATCTTGCAGAAATATTTCAACAAAGTAAGTACATAAATTTTTCATGATTTATTTTTTTAATATGACATCCAACAATAAGCTATTTACCTGAGCAAGAAGTAACAAGGCTCGAACCGCCGACTCCTGTCCGTCCTGCACATGAGGTACCCTTCTAAAGGGGGGGCGAAAGCGCCGGGCGCTTCAATGAGACGGTCCCCCGCGTCGCCGGAACATACGCGCCCGTAGAATAGGATTTGCGGTATCTGAAACAAAATTGCTTGCAATGCAGTTTCCTTTACATCTCCCGTAACCAATGTGAGCGATTTCACAATTTAGAACTTTATTGCGAGCCGCATTAAGATCATAATAGAAGTTCTCATCAATTTTAGCTTTAAATTTTCGGCTAAACCGCCTTATTGCAAAAGTGAAAGATTTTCCTGATACCAAGCCAATATCATGATCATCTGCCAAGCTTTTTCCCAACTATGTTGGGGTCAGCTTCCAGGTTAACCGGATGCAGCTGTATACCAGTATTGTACATGGAGCGACTGCTAACCAGTTACTGGATTATGCGTTACCAAGGGGTAACCAGTCTTAGAGTGGTTGTCATGCTAACGGGCTTCTGACGACCCGTAACTAAACCGCAAAAAAAGGCAGTAATTATTACTGCTCGCTTTATTTCATTTTATTATTTTACATACCTACAAGTTTATGGGGCGTAATGAAACCACGACATCGTAATATTCTTCTTTCACCAAAAAGTACTGACTGAAAACAACCATTGGTCATTGCCATCCCTTATCTTTTTATTAGGCTAGTAACATAGCTTACATACAGCCAATAACCGATAATTCATAAAAACACGTTGTTCATCCTCTTACATGTATTGATAACGGTTTTAATCATAATATTGTTATTGTTGCATAGAGCGAGGCCAAAAAAAAAATAACGTTCATAATTAATAAGATTTATCAGGTTGTCTACCTCAAAAACTCGAATGTTCATGAAAACGAAGAGAACAATTGAATAATATTTATTTAACTGAATTAAAATTAGACCTTCAAATAGTTTAATTACAATCATACTATTTTGGGCACATTGTTTTAATGTAGTTCATATGTAAGCTGGAAATAGTAAACAAACGATAGCTACTGAATACTTTGCAGCCGTACTGTTTGTACTTCGGCACAACCTGACCCCGTATCGCCAATCTGGGTCGGAGAGGACAGAATGTCTGGAGAAAGAGCTAAAGGAGGTTCGGAGTTCAGTTCTGGCCATTAAAAAGAAGCCTTTTCGGTCTCTCAAACTTTTCTCCAAAATAACATGGTCGACACGCGATATTAAAGCTAGACCAAACGGCTAACGTACTAGTTTTAATATTAGTAATACCAGCGCCTTATTGTCCTGCTACAAGGCAAGGCTCTTCTCATATAGAGCAACGGAGTAATTGTGTAAGACACTAATATTAGGAATGGCATTGTGGCAGCTAAACAATATTTATTGCATTATTTACGCTGCTGAGCTATGCATTTTTTCGAACATATGAAGCCATGGATTAAGAATATATTTTAAAATGATTCAGATTCTGATGGACAGTGTGTTACCCAATTAGAGTGCAGGCACAAGCACAACAGATAGATCACCACGCTTGCTCATGACAGGTTGGCGATTTCAGACTTAATTTCCTCAAGATGTTTTCCTTTATAAAGTCCAAGATAAATTCAGAAAGTACATTCTTTTTTATTGCAATCGTTCTCCAGCTTGTAAAAAGGGTAAAAGGACCTGATACATACCCTTCCTTCATGCCTCTGCCTAGCTACCGCGGCTGCTAACTCTCGGCATCCAAGCGGTATCATGGCCGGAGGTCGCTGGATCCGTAGGGGTGACGTCCGTGCACTCCACTCGAGAGAGGACGCGAATCGAGCCCCGAGTGTAGCCTCCCCGGTGATAATTGAACAGGCTATGTTACCAGCGATGTCTAGGATTTGGATGTACTGCGCTTCTGGGCCCACCTGTGTAAGAAAACATAATAAGAAATAATAAATAAATAATATAAAACGTTTTTTCTCTTTACTCAAGTTATGAACTTAATGCCAAACTTTGACAGTAGTGCATGTGCCCGAGGTAGGTTTATACATATAAAAACCTGTATTACAGGTAACTAGGACCCTCCCGCGGCTAGATACCTGTTATCAGGACACACGACATAATAAAAATACAGGATACATAACTAACAATATATTAAAGAATCAATACACAATTAAAAAATACAAAATGTTGGAGGAAATACAAGTGTGTGTGGGTAACAAAAGAAAGTGTAAGAAATCGGCAAGCGTTGGTTAGGACGCCCTTAAGCTAGCTTGTCACCTTTAAAGGACCTTTTTAAGGTCGCCATTCAATCGAATGACGACCTTAAAAAGGGATAGGCTGAATGCGGAGGTTGCTGCGCAACTTGGGAGGAAGTCGATTGTGATAGGCTGAGTTGATTGATTAATTAAAAGTAAGAAAAAATAACAAACAACAAAAAAAGATTAAGTAACACACAATATTAATAATAAAACGTGTAAAACATAAAACCATGAGTTGCAGGCAGAGCCGTGGGAATAGGGTATTTTACTCTATATGAGAAAAAATCTAAAAATATATTATTGAGATAGCTTATGCAAAAAGCAGTCGGAAAATATTAGTTTTAGTTCATGAAATAACAAAAGAAATGATGAAATTCAATTCAAACATTTCAGTTTTTTAAATCTGTTTTTGAACACCTTTAAATAGTAGCCGCCATGTTATTACGTCATACCGCGGTATAGTATAGTAACTAAAGAACTGAACAACTTTGTACTTTAATTATTGTCGTAACTAAAGCAATTTTTATTGAAATAATATATAATTATGTATATTTAATAATAACATTCAGGAACAGCAAACCAACGATAAGTAGAACAATAACTCATTTTTTAAATAATAAACAATGATCATAGAAAATATCAACGCATTTGTTTACACAGAAAACTGACGTCATACCCGTAGAGCAATATGGCGTCCACTGCGTCCAGCGTTTTCGTCAAATTACGCGCGAAATATGAATATGTTAAATTTAAATGCATTTTTATGGCACTAATAGATTAAATAAAAATGTTGTGTTTTTTAGCATTTTAGAATCTAATTATGACACTTTTCAAAAATGCTACTACCCTAATGATTATGTTGTATTCGTTCTCGAAAGAGGTCGGTGAAAGAAAAAAATACCCACGATAATTGACACTCGTAAAGTCGCGCGATATCGCAGGACACGTATCGGGAGAATTTTTGCTGTCGACAGTCGTATCAGGCGATGAGGTAGGTACGGTTCAGCTAGGTCCTACATAGTCATGATCCGCATGTACTAAAAGTATTCAGGACCCTCAAGCAGTCTGTCTTGACATAACAACTGCCGAAGACTTTCGTATGTATGTGTATCAAACATCAGGGACTGAAGATGTTAAGTGTTTTCGGGGCATGATGAGTGGTCACCCATCCCAGCAACCTAATTGCGTAACACACTGTCGATTACAATCTGATTCATTTTGAAGTATATTACTAATCCATTGCTTCATTATATGTTCGAAAAATTCGTCTGCTCAACAACGTAACTAAGGCAACGATTGTTGTATTTTTTTTTTGGGTGGGAAATCATCAAATGATTTCTCCCGCTCTGGGTGGAGCAGGAGGGCGTGTCAGACTTTTACTGACTAAAACCCACCCGTGTTCCCTCAGTTGCCTGTGTGCCAGGGGCCGCGGTATCTCTTTCAAACAACCCGCACCCCTGGCAGGCATCGGCCGGTCCTTATCGGACAGCGAGCTACCCATTACTCGCCGTCCGCAAGCCCGCGCCTATACGGTGGCCGGGAATCAGCCTGGGATTCCCGACGCCCAGTGCATCTCCTGCTAAGGCTACGGCCGTGAGGGCGCATGTACTGCCTCTCCATCACGTGCGCCGCCTCCCTCTTCGCGAGCATCACTGCTTCGCTGAAGGAAGCGACGGCTACCCATGCACTCTCGCTCCGTACATGGCCTGGACCAGGGCCGGACGCAAGAGATCGCCGCCTCCGAACGCCTCCACGAGGACACGGCGGTGCTCCGCCCAAGCCAGGCAAACCTCCACCGTATGCTCGACCATATCCTCAGGGCGATCTTCGCAATGGAAACACCCGGGCGTTTCCTCCCGCCTTATCCGAAACAGGAACCTCCCGAAACAACCGTGTGCGGTGAGGACCTGCGTCAAGCGGAAGGTGAGGACGCCGTGCCGCCTCTCAAGCCTCTCCTCAAAGAGGGGACTTACCGCCGCAATCGTGGCGTGCCCAGCACTGGGTTGCGAGAATCGCACTCTCCACGTCGCCATTATATCCCATGGATGGAGCTCTGTCCGCTGTAGGCAACGATTTTTGTTGAACTGTTAAACTGTAAGCAATTTCTACTGTTCGTGTGTTACGCAACCCAACAATACTGACCATAGCGAAGAACCATCTACTTGGCTATGTTTAATTCCTAGTCTTTCGTTAATGGATTCGGACAAAAGACATAAACAATAAAAGACAATAGACATAACAAATTAATGTGCACTTATCTCTGCATAATAAGGGGTATTGGTACGAATATATTATTATAAACAGCTTTGCGTATCATAAGGTCGATAATATTATGATCCACTATGAGCTAATACGTCTGGAATATTATCAAATCGTTATTTGAATGAGTAATTTAAATCGTTAAAATATTATTGACCCAGCTTTAGTTATGTCTGTAATTGCATGTACATCTACATATCTCAAGGTTTAGATGCATAATTACATATAGAGCAGTGTAATGGTTCTGTTAAGTATTAATTATCGTTTGTTTCCGCAAATCTTCTATACATCTATACAAATAAATAAAATTGAAGTGTCTGTTTGTAACATCGAAATAACAGCTTTTTACTAAATGCATATGAAAGTATGGTAAATGCATACGGTACTTATAACAAAACACATTTTTTTTGTCTGTGTGTCTGTCTGATTGTTCTGGCTAATCTCCGAAACGGCTGGACCCATATGGGACGAGACTTTCATTGGCAGATAGCTGCTGTTTAAGGAGTATTATAGGCTAGACTTTTTGTAGCACGTTCCCGTGGAATAATTTCCCACATCCACGCGGGTAAAGCCGGGGGCTGCACCGAGTTACGAAAGATCTTTAGAACCCATAAGTTTTTGCTACAATTTGTCAGTCATACAAACGAAAGATACCGAAACCGTCACGCCTAAAATCATAACTTGCTTCTTCCGTTCTCATCTTTCGAAAATCAAATCCCTGGAAACTACTTACAACAATGGCATCCAGTTCGTTATGAGGTAGCCGGCACAACATTTCATACTCCGTACCCCCAGGCTTCACGCTTGCAACATATAGCGCGTAGTCAGTGATGAAAACTAGCAAAGGTGTCCAAGACCCATCCTCCATGCTGTATGCTGACTTTACTTTCATCATCTGAAAGAACATCAGACTGAATGAAGGCCGAAAGAAAAAGGCTATAAATACCACAAGAATACATTTCAACCGTTAAATCGACCTTTCGTCCGATGATTAAAATGGTTTTCAAAACTTTTTCGCCAAATTAGTACCTTGTACAAAACATCGCGTAATCAAGGTCGTATTACGGTGAACGAAATTGCTTTGCGATTTAGTAATCAAACATAATTACCCTATTTAAAGTTTCATTCGGATACGAGAATATTTGCAGCCTGAGCTTTTCATTACACTCAATGGCTACGTTATCTTCGAAACTATCGAAGTAGGACGGCTCGTCCGCTGTCAGCAGCCTCACAGACAACCTTTTGTTCTCTATCACCTCTTTGTCTATGAGCCTCGACATTCTGTTAGCCGACACATGAAATGTATCAGATACCTCTTTCAGTGGAAGTATTATGCTCGGAAAATGTTTCTCCATTCTAAGTTTGAATTGAAAGAACTTATTGTTCTTGATTTTGAGTTCAAGGTCTTTCCTTTGACACACATTCTTCAAATATCGGTTCAACAGTGCTGATTTGTTAGATTGTAGCTTTTGATTCCCGGGACTGTCGAAAAAGTCGTCGTTAAAGTCTTCGGCCCCCTTCAAGGTTGAATTATCGGTGTTTGAACAGTTGTCGCTGTTCACTTGCGGTGGCGGCTCGTCGTTTACTTTCTGCACTGTTGACGCCGATTTCCGACTGTACCTGTTTACATTTTGCTTTTTAGGTGAAGACAAATGCTTGGAAATGCCATTTTTATGTTCAGTCTCGTCTTGGATATTTTTGTTAAATTGTCTCTTGGGGGTTGAAGTCTTGCTTGAAGAGTCAGTATCGGTAGATTTATTGAGGTCGATTTTACTTGTGCTAGTGACTAGCTCTTGCACTGGTGTTGTCTCAGGAATAGGGACAAAAGTCTCCTTGGGTGCATCAAAAGCAGTTTGGAATGTATCATGGACATAACTGTAGGAGACTCCCTTGTGTTCATAGACAGTACTTTCACAGTTCACAACATACTTGCTGAGTGGTGGGAGATCAGCTTTGTTGGGTTTCTTATCAAGTTGAGCTTTCATGTTCAGTGTTAGTTTATGCCTTGGAGATCCTTCATTGGGAGTTCTATCACCTGCCACTGTGGTTTTTGATGGTGGTGTAATCTCTTTAGGTTTTGCAGTATCTAACGGTTGGCCATTCAGATTGATTTCAACAAAGTCATCTTCATCTTCAGCCTGGAACCCAGAGTCTAAGCTTTTAGATAGATTTTTATTGTGGTTAACATCACAAGGTAAAGCTTCAACAACATTGTTTAATTCCAAACTGTTTTCAGGCAAACCTTTTTCTGGTGCAAAATTGAAGTTGAAATTTTTGTAAAAATTCTTCAAAGAATCTATGATATTGTTGGCATCCAGCAGGTTTAATACTTTGTTATGTGATTTCCTTTCCTCAACAATACTAGTTGTTATGTAGCGTTTTTTCTTCAACACAGATTTTACTGTATTTGGACTATGTGAGACTTCAAAAGGCATTTTCATTCTATCAGTGGATTTATCAATATCGGCTTCAGAAAAATATGTTTTCCTCATAAATGCTACATGCCCATTGTTTTCAAATGCATCACAGGAGTAGGATTTCTGAGCTTTGTCACATTTCCTGTGCAACATTGAAGTTTCAGTTTTATTTGAATGAGAGGAGGATGAGTCACTGGATGAAGTCTCAGAGTCACAGCTGAAATTTGAATCTGAGCTGTTTGAGTCACATCCATAAAGCTTCCCAGTAGGCCTGGGTTCATTATTGTTATCTTTATCATTATTATTTTCTTGGTTTTCTGGTTGATAAGTCTGACAGTATTCAAATATACCACTCTGATCATTTTTTGAGTCGCCATAGGTCAGGATATCAGACATAGTCTGTTGAGCTACATCAGCTGCATACTTTGGTGTCCTGTCCCCTGATGCACACCATGAGAACCTGTCTGTTACAATGTTATTCTTTTGTCTAAACCTATCACAGTATGAACTATCAGGTCCATATGATACAAAACCTCTTTCAATGTGAATGTTGTCCGTTTTAGTGTTATTTAATATATCTTCATGGAATGAAACTCTTTTCTTCTGAGAACTTGGTCCACTTTGTGACTTTTTCCGACACCTTCGCCTAAAAACAATATCTTCAGACAGAGATTTCTTTGGTTCATTCCTCAAAGCAGGCTTTCGAGATTCTTCAGCAACTTTCTCACTTTCTAATGCTTTTAATACTAAATCTGGCAAGTTTTCATAGGTTTTTTTGTGTGACTCAATTATTAGCTCTGGTACAATGTCATCAGGCACACCAATGTTCTGATTGTCGATATCACTGCGGGTCATGATGCTGCTGGTGGTGCTCTTGATCATGTCCTGGGAGCATGACGGGGGCGCATCGTAAACACTGTCACAAGCTAATTCTTCGGCCCCTATGAGACTGTGCGACATGAGCGCTTGGCTTGTGGCCTCCGACGCCTCACTATCTAAACACAAAACACCAGAATCACCAGGCGTATCGGCCAAACTACTCGTTGTACTAGAAATCAAGTGATTGTTGCCTTGAAGATACAGCTCTGTGGGCTTGCCCGCGCTTTCGTCCGCGCACTCCATCTTCGCGAATTGCACTGTATCTTCAACGCCGTTTGTTGCCGCTGTCGCAATAACAGTGTCGTCAGTTTTATGACGACGTTTGCTTTTATCGATCTCGTTGCCTTTTATTTCAGTAGCCTTGTCTGAAGACATGATGACTTCTGACACTTGAGCACTATTCCGATTGCTTTTTAATACCTAGGAGCGTTAATATTGTCTCACTTTAATTACTAGTCGTACTCATTTTGCCATTTATTTATAAAATTCATGTAAAATACGACACAAAACATGACGAATACACAGCAGCCATATTTAACATTTGACATTTACTTGTTTCTTTTCTACCATAGAGTGCCTCCAGCACAGATAATTATATATAGTTTTTGTTTTCAATAGTCGATTATAGTCGATTATGCTCCTCTTCTAGATTAATCAATGTTATTGACAACTGTTTTTCGTGATTGCTAAGTCCATAATTGGCCTAGCCTTTCCTTAATATGTTGGGGTCGGTTTTCAGTATGACAAGATGCAGCAGAATGATGTATACATTGAACGACTGCCAATTTGACCTGATAGCGAAGCACCGCCATTGCTTCCCGTTTCCAGTGGATTCCTTCGGCCTTCACAAGGTTATCGGTACGTCATGAACGGTTTTTATTCATTTTCATTAGGTTTTTATTAAAACTGGCATCTTATATCAATAAGAATATGAGGTTTAAGGCTCCCGTAAACAGGCGCAACGCGACACCACGACGCGACTCTCATAGAACGATTTCACTTAAAGCTTCATGGAAATTGTACTACAAGTGTCGCGTCGCGCCGTTGCATCGCGCAATTACAGTGGTGCGGGACGAGCAGCGGGAGCGGGTGGCGGGTCAAGTGGAAAACGCACATTTCCATGGATGAACACAGTACACAGTAGCAGCGGGGTGATTGAGTGGTCCGGACGTACAGAGGCCAGCACATCAAGTTACCCCAATCTGTCAAATTTCTTTGATAGTTTTTCAAACTTTAACACAAACGTATAAGGTTCATAATCAATTGGGAAATTTTGACAGTTTGGGATAGCTTGAAGTGCTGGCGTCTGTACCTACCTCGTGCGATATTGGAAATAATAATAATCATGTCAGATCTTTTGATTACATATTAAATGCCGTAAAAACATAGTTTCGAAAACTGCAACTAACTTTATTCCAATAACATATCTCCTGAGCAGAAACTTATGTTGACTCTGAGGTAAGAAATCAAAACTTTTATTAATAATCATTAAACTTTTAATAAGAATCAACAATTCCAGAAATAAAAAGAATCTGATTATTCAAACTATCTTGCGCGTCATATACGGATCTGGAAAACTTTCATGTTGCAGCTCGGTCATAATAATGGAATTTATTTTGTTTCTGACTTTTAAATCCCTTTGAACTGTTCCAGTTGTGGGAGTAAGTGATTTTGGTGCTTCTTGTGTGGTACTGGGTGTACTTTCTTTGTTCTGAAGTAGTAAAAGTTACTTTTTTTCTATTTCCAAGAATTCAGGGCACAGTTGTTAGCTGATTTCCTCTTTTTTCCTCGACTTGAAGTTGATGGAACTGAAAATGGAGCCGGAGTGTGTGCTGGTGAAGATACTGCTATGCTCGATAACGGTCATGCGACATTTATATCACTTCTAAAAGAGTCTTGCGTATCGTCGTTTTCATCACTGTCACTTATTAGTTCAGTTTCAGTAGTGATATTAGATTCACTTCGGCTAGGCTGAATTTAGTCTCTCATGAAAGATATTTGACGGAAATGTTTCCAAGTTTAAACGAAATTATTAGCTGCATCTCCTGGTCGAGTTGGTGGAATTTCTTAAGTTCCTTTCTGTAATGGTCCTTTATGTTCTTCCATTTTCCTTTCAATATTTCAAATGTAAAAAAAAAATTGTTCAAGTGAATGTCATTTGCACCTGGAACCCGTTTATCTAAACTACAAGTTACAATAGGTAAAAATCTGGACACATCTTTTTCATTTTTGGGTAGGTTCTTACGTTGCCAGCTTTTTACTTGTAAATTGTAGCTTACTGTACTATTTATTTGCAAATACTTGTCTACGGGAATGTCATTCATAGCACTAGCTTTTTCTTCCGATTAGGAGCGACTATTGTTGTCAAAATTATATACACCACATGTGAAGCAATCTGGGATTAGTTAGTACATATACACATGCCTCAACCTACAATGGAACAATTGAAGAAAATAGCAAATGACTATTATGAAAAATGGCAATTTCCGAACAGCTACCTTTGGTCTTGATTGGCGATGAAGTTTACCCATTTAAAAAATACTTCATGCGCCCATATCCCCAAAGAAGTCTTGACCACAACAAAGAAGTATTTAACAAGAGGCTATCAAGGGCCAGAAAGTGCGTTGAATGTGCACTCGGAATTCTGTATGCCAAATGGCGAATTCTTAATAAATCCATAGAAACTGTAGGCTATAACTACCTACAGATCAGCCGCTCTACCAACATATCTCCGAGCTGCTCCTCGCGCCGCCTCCTCGATCCCTGCGCACTTTATGCGTTCCTTAGTCGCCCTCGGCAGTCTGCGCTAAACCACGCATAGAGCATGACGATCGACTTGCGCCTCGTATAATTGCAGTGTTTATATTATAATTTACTTACATTGTCTTTACGAATAAACTTTTAATTGTTAGAGCTGTGTTTATTTGAAGACATCCTAAACCACCAATACACACAAGACTCTACAAAACAAATGTTAAACATGCACGTCTAATAATAAAAACTGAACAACATCACTATCAATAAAAATGTTCAAGCCGATCGCCATATGCATTTAATCAATCAAATATCTTGAATAAACTCAGCATCAAGTTCTAGACAAAACACTCTACAGTGAGGACTAGAGCAGTACGAAGTGACTTTAATAATTATAACAATGAAATAACTATTAAAAGTTATTTACCAACAGAATCTCCGCTTATTATTTTTATTTCTTCCCATAGTTTTTTAATTACTTGTCGATTCGAATGATTTGAATCACTAGAATTCCACAAAGGTGGCCGAGCCATACGGCACTTATTAAATCTTCAGTCATCAGCGGCATGTCCAAACCATACTATTGTAGTCTTTGGTCCAAACAAATCAAGCCGGAAACGAAAACTGACTTGCGTCCACGCTCCCCGTTCGTGACAGTGCTTTTCTCGCTGCGATTCCCACTCACCCGCCCCGCCCGCACTTGGTGCACCTTAGTCAAAAACTATGTGTTTGACTTACCCGCTAGCGGATTCCGCTGCCCGCCCCGCTGCCACTGTAATTTCACACTGAAGAAGCCTTTAGAAAAATTATTTACCTGTATCTGCTTAAACACGCAGGATCCCTTGTAAGTTAGTGATCCGGTACATCGATACGGCTGATACAGTGATAGCAACGCCCTTGTTTGCTCATTTCATTTTCTTATTATTGTTAAATTTTAAGTAATATTCTAGAGTATTCTGTACTCACTTTGATCAATAGATATTAGTCGATATCTTGTGGTTTTACTCTAAAAATAAAACCTGTCAAAACTTCTACTTCATACAACTGTCAAAGTTTGAATGAAATGCGCGATTTGCCGATCTAAGAATAGGTTAGATTTTCAAAATAGTGTTAAATTAACTTGCTCGTATTGATGTATTTACTAAAATAATATCATGGAGACTAGGAAAACTGCTGTTTTCTTATCGCTACTGTGTTTACTTGGGTGCACTTGTGACGGAGCTAAAATAAACACTCCAAGGGTGTTATTACCTTGGTTTGAAGATTTGTATATCAATTTTACCTTTGAAATCATTGAGGGAGGTTGTTACACATGGTAAGTTTGAGCTGAGAATATAATTCGTTTCATTACGTTCTGTTTGTTGTCCAGAAGGATTACGTAAAGTGTTTTATTTGCAGGAGTTTGTCTCGCGATGACATCATAGATTTGGAGCCGCTGTACGATGATGCTATAGGCCACTGTTCCCGAGCAGCGCGTGTCTCAGTCTCCAAGTCATGTGTACCACCCGGGTCAGTGATCATTCTCGCCGAGGAAGTCAGCACAGGCGAGGTATAGTGTAGCCTCGCGAAAAGGCGGGAAACTGCATCATAATATAAATTAAAACTATTATTTATCTGAGTTTATTGAATTATTACCTTAAGAGATATGTTTGCGGATAGAATTTCAATGTGTATGTATTGCAAACAACTGATAATTAAGTAATGATGCTTATGTTATTCAATTTTATGTTTTGTATTTTGAAGTACCAGCAATTGCTACCAATTGGATCCACTTTTCATTTCTACATTTTTAATCTTGTTGCACATATTATCAAACAAATAAGTATTTAAATAAACAAACATTGTTTTCAAGTTAATCATGCCACGAGCCTAAGCATAGCTATTAAGGACTGAATATTTTGCTTTTGTCCAGATTCTCCGTGGAGATGTAGACATAGACAAGATAAGTTCTCTAAAAGTTGTGAGTACAACATGGAACCTGTTTCTGGAGGAAGCACCAGAGGCCTTTGAAGTGGTTGCCTATGATGATCAAGGTATGTTCTTTATAATGTGACTATGAGAGTAAGAGAAGATGCGGTGTCAGCGCACTTATGCACTATAATATCTCCCACTCTGCAGTACGGAGAGCTTCTGTGCTTATACACACATTCACAGCATGTACTCTTGGTAAACACAAGGTATTTGTGCGTTGCTTAGTGAGATAAAAATACTGTATCATTCCCTTGTCCTTATCCCAATTGATTTGGAGTTTGTGCAGCATGTTGTCTTCTTACATACTTCTCTGTTCATATTGTCATTCACACAGTCCAGCCGTCGTTTCTTTGACCTATGCATTCATCTGTGTTAACTTATATAATTTATCAAGGAAATGTAAATTAATATTAATATTTATATATTATATATTATATTTTCTTTTAAAGGTATGCCATACTCTAATATACTTATAATTTTTTCTAGGAAACACATTTTCAACTCTAGAAGGAATAAGCTTCTCATGGACTATAGAGAATCTTGGCAATAATGTTGGTGAAGATCTTCTGGTTACGTAAGTACATAATCCACTTCATTTTATTATTTTCCTGGCATAAAGCCATGATTATTATTATTCAGTCACTCCTTACACCTTTGCAACTATGTAAGCTAGTTGACTATCCAGTAAGTGAGAGACGACTATCCAGAACATAAATGAAATTATTTATTGACTCCAAATGGATATGGCAGGGTAATCGCAGAAAACGTTAATAGTAGGAATATCTTTGATTCGCACAACTACATGAATTGAAATATGTACTTTGTTGATCAGACAATTTTCTAGAACATATAAAGCAATGTATTAGCAATATCCATCAAAATAATACAAATTGTGATTGCTATTGTGTTACACAATTAAGGTACTGATCATATCCAAAGGTACAGAAAGGAGCTACAATTTGTAGCATCAATTTTCTGTGGAACTTTTTAACACTTTGATAATTAACATAAATTGCATCCTGGTTTATGAAAATTTAAAAAATAACAGTTTAAAGTGCAAGAGTATCTAGCGAGCTATGAACTTAATGGTGTCCTAACAACAGAAACATTTAGTCTGTTTCATAAGTGTCTGATAAAAATGTAAACAAATAAATTAGAAAACGTACTTGGGATGCCAATTTGTATTGCCACTTACAAATTGAGTGTTCATTTAATTATTTGAATACTTAAACACAAAATTATAATTTTAAATCAGCTTAAAAATGTTTTTCATTTAGCAAATTATGATTAATTATACTAAAATTATTGTCTGTACCATATCCTTACTCTTCATTTTGACCACACCTTTCTGATAGGTAGACACTGTAGATCCTCATTGTTGTCAATCTTTTTTTAGTCACATTTTAATCACAATAATGCTCAAAAATGTGGTGAGTTATTGTCGTGCAAACCTAAGTACAGATGAATGTGTTACTAATTCCCTTTACTGAGCGATTGCGTAAAAATTTTTACGTGAACAGTTGTTTACACTTTCTACGGATACTTTTGGTACAGACTGTAGTTTTATGACTGCTTTTTTGGTACAGACTGTAGTTTTATGACTGCTTCCCATTAAAATTTAAAACTCTTTTGTAACCTCTAGGTTCGTCAGATGGCGGGACACAGACTACGAAGCGCCTCGCGGGGTCACAGAACTCGAAGCCCGCGGACTTCGTTCCCATTCTGTCCTGCTATATGGTCAGGCTATGGGCGAGTCTCGAGTCACTGCCTGTCTTCATGACATATGTACGGATTTCAACCTGCACGTTATAGCCAGTGTCGTGCTGATGCCTGCTACGGCAAGCATCGCGCCTGGTGATACGCTGCGATATAGGTAAGTTAACAAACTGTCTTAAGTGTTTTAAATTCTTTATTGGTGAGAAAAGAGGTAAAAATATTAGGCACAATTTTAAATTCAAGCAATTTTTTAGTAGATACACATTTAAAAGGTAGTTCTGAACATCAAAATTGAGGAGAAAATAGATTTTATTCCAGGTGTGCCCCTTCCAAATTGTGAGGACCAGAATAGGCAAGAAACTTCACTTTGGTTTCTTTCAAAGCGACGCATGACTCCCAGGAGTATCGTAACAATAGATAAAAATAATTAATTGGATCTCAGTCCATAATTGAGTTATAATAAGGTAGACGGTTGTAACCCAATTTAGAATGTTAAAATTCAATTAAAAAATTGGGGGTATATTCTTATGAATATACCCCCAATTTTATAATATTTTTTAAATAATTTTTTTAATGTTTATACATTGATTAAAGTTAAAAGATGTTTAAATGTTTAAAAATATATGGTTAATCAGTCGCTAATCATTACTTAACATTAAGAAACGTTTATAAATAAAGCGGTTGATCTTTCAACAAACATTAAAACAATATTTATTTCCCAGGGTGGTACGAGCTCGTGCAGGCCGCCTTACAGTTCAAGACATTGCAGACACTATGTACTACTTAAAAGTGCCAGACACCAGCATAGCTCGACTAGAAGACACGATCAGCCTGGTCAGGGGTTCAGAGATAGGCACTACAAACGTCCACCTCATGTCAGGAGCAACCGAAGTTGCCACGGCAACACTTACCGTAGCAGCGGCACACAGCATTCGAGTAACCCTACGTCCTTCAAGCTTACTCATAAAAGGAGAACCATTTGTAGTACATTGTGTTGTGTTGGATAGTAAAGGACATCCGTTGACGGCTGGTGATCAGATTCTGATAAGATTGGCGGTGGAAGGAGAAGCTAATGTAGACCTGCTGCGGTCGACGGAAAATGGTACCTTGACTGATGCAGTTGCGCAGAATGCTGGCTCCTTGACTATTACTGCGAGGTTGTATTCCATTGCTGGAAGGACTATTTCGAGAAAGGTATAGTATTGGACAAAATAATATTTGTTCTATTATATAACTAGCCAGAGAATATAAAATGTTGATGAATTAAAACAAGATCCGACTAGTGTTTTTTGGATTATAGGTCCAGTAATGGACAGATAGGCACAGACCGATCGTTTAATATTACCGTCGAAAATTATCGCACGGGAACGTACTACCTTTATAAATGTGTTGGAACAAATTACCAACATTTTAGTATTATTTTGTAAATGTATCTTAGACATTATAATTTTCCTTAAAGGTGGAAGGTCAAGTAACAGCCATTGCAGTGGATCCGTTAGAAGTTGTACCACCACATATCTATGTAGCATGGACAGACATAATGCAGTAAGTAAATATGTACTTCTTTATTTAAAACAAAAAAAAATGTATGAAATAATAAAATATTCTCATCGAGAGCCCTTTTATACCACTTTGCCCTAGAGCTTATTGTCGGTTACTATGGTTATAATGCGTTGTTGTAGGTGGCATACGACCACGGCTTTCAAGTGGGATATTATTTTGATTTTTAACAGACTTCAAAAAGAAGGAGGTTATCAATGATGTATGTATGTTCAGGCATAACTCCGTCATATATAGATCCGGATTTTCAAAATTCTTTTTTTGTTCGAAAGGGGTTTATTCCGAAATAGTCCCGTTTAGATTTCATATAGATCTGATGATGCGTTTCGGAGACAGACAACGGAACTCTTCAAAAAATTACAGCAAATTAACCGCGATTGCTGCTATCGCATAAATATGCATTGTTTTGACTCCAAGGATGATGAAATTTCGAATTGATGTGGGTAGGTACCATCACTAAAAAGTGTAAAATAAAAACTTTAAAAAAAAAACCGACTTCCGGAAAAACACTACAAAGTGAAAAATAACTTTAATTTCGGAAGACGGTGACAAAAATCTTCCGAAATTAAAGTTATTTTTCACTTTGTAGTGTTCTTCCAGAAGTCTGTATTTTTTGTTTTGTAAAAAGTAATCTAAGTAAGTTTACCATACAATATTTTTATTTTTGAAATGGATCCTATTGAATGACTTTTTCACTAAATAGTCATTTAATTGGATTGCATTACCTTGGAGGATTGTATTAAAGACTTTATTATAATTCTGTTAATACATTCGTGTCACAGTCGCGAATCACATTTTGATCAACATACAAAAAACGCAGGTTACCCTGGGGCTTCCACCTTATAAATCTTTTTTAGGGAAATCAGGCAAAATGTTATCTCATGTAACATAATAATATATGAATCGTTTTGTTCTCAGGGAAATAAACTTGAAACACATCGGTGGAGGCGACGAACCGGTCGTGTGGTCGGAGATAGAGAGCGAGATAGCACCAGGTCCTCTCTCTCTAACGTCCGACGGCGTGGTGACGGTACGAGGGGCTGGTGAGATCAACGTGCGAGTGCAGTTGAAGAAGTACCCACATGTTAAAGCTATTGGAAGGTAAGTTGATCATGATGGTAAATAGTCAACATTAAATTGTTTGGCTCTCGCTCGTACAGTTACACGAGTATTTTTTTAATATCCTAGAGAAAATTCACCTACCTATTCGTAGCAATAAACTCTTAAAACTCGAGTAGAGTTTTTGAGTGTAATAAATAAAAATAATGATGAATAGGTACATGAACGCAAAAGAAATGCTAAAATATCAAAAAAAAAATTAACATAAATTGGCATCTGCAATGTTGTTTTCTCCAAATAAGCTTTATTCAAATTCATCGAATGGCTGTCTTTCTAATAATCTAAGTATTTTCCTGGCCAATAACTATACTTATTGCATATATCACAATAATATACACTCACTCAAGTCGATGGTGTTTTAATGAATAAATTGTTTGCAGAGTATTATCAACGCCGTTCGAGATGCTTCAAGTATCAAGTTCAGGGTACGCTCGCGTCGGCAAGCCGCATCATCTTCACGTAGCAGTTACAGCAACAAACCCTGAAACCGGTGAACTGTTCAACTTTCATACGTAAGTAAATAACCATAAAGCCCTGTATTCATTGGAATCAAGGTTAAGAAACTGTACTAACCCTACTACCCTAATTTGAAACGTTACTAGATGTTGTGGGAAACAATCCCACAACATCTAGTAACGTTTCAAATCTCGAGCGCTCTTAATGTCACCATCATCAGTCCACTGCTGGACATAGGCCTCTCCAATTGCAAGCCATTCAGCTCGATTCGCGACAACTCTCATCCAGCCGCTACCAGCTCGCCTACATTTTCCGATTCGCGGTTTTCACTCAGGAATACGTCTACCCCAACCGTCATCGGTTCAACAGCTAATTGCCATTGCCATTTCAGCTTGCTTATTCTGTAAGCTATGTCGAAAACTTTGGTTCTCTGCCGTATCACCTCAATCCGGATTCTATCCCTCAGAGGGACCCCGAGTACAGCTCGTCCCATAGCTTACTGAGCGAGCTTTAATTTCTCGACCAGCAGGCTTAGCACGAGCACCGATTTGTCGACGGAAGAATAAACATGACTATTAACTAAATTATGTACAATAGGAGAAGATAGCTATGTTCTATTAGTTATCACAGTTATGCGTTCTAAACGAATCATGATTTTGTAGAAAATCGTATATACTTTGTAGCCAGAGTAGAAAGTTTGTTGTCAGTGTGATTTTAGTAGTTTGGAAAGAAATATTCTTCTGAAATAGTCTACATACATAAAAAAGGACCTAGACTAAGATCGTTAGAAACTAAAGACAAAATGACAGATTGTAGTGGGATATCTACAGTGCGATGTCAAAAATTGAGAAACGAAATGTGACTTTGTATAGAAAAAGCTCTGTCTATTCTTCGTAGAAATAGAAAGCGTCATGCTAAGCCTGCAGCCGTACCGTGAGTGGCCACGTTTCGGCTCCGTAGGTCATTACAGGCAGGTCACACTGATTGAAGACTACTCTGTAGGCTCTGAAAAATACTCGATGAAGCTTCCCAAACGCTGTCCAGCCCAGCTGAATTTTCCTGTTGCCCTCCTTTTCAAAGTAGTTACCAAACTGTAGAAATTTGCCCGAGGTAAACGAATTCTCTAACAACCTTGAGATCACCACAATTTGGTCTGGCGGCCATTTTTAACTCGAGGATTCTGCACACCCTACTTAGCCGTTACCGCTACCAAAATCAAAAATAGCAAGGCGGCCGGGAGCTGGGCCCCGTGATGATTTAGGCTTTCTATTGAAGGGTTTGTTCATAATCGTCAGATTGGATATGCGGGTTGGCAATCGCAGATCGCACCTTCTCGCTCCTCGTGACGCTCCTGCTCGTCACTAGTCTGCGCCACTTAGCTTCGAAGTTTTATTTAGAAATGATGATACCGTCATTTGTCGTTTGTCAGTCTTGTTTGTTATTCAGCAAGATGCACCACGAGCAGGTGAGGTTGACTTGGGGCACTGAGATGGTAAATGTGACCTCTTACCCTCTTTGCTCGTCATGTGATTTATGAAAATTTACATAGAGTTTAAATTACAATGATAGAAACAGATTTGTGAAATGCAACAGCTGTAAAAATAACGCGCTGGACGGCTGGACATTATACAGTCTACAAGATATAAATGATGCTTTTACTTATGTTTTTCGCAGATGCAACTGTGGATCGTTTGCTGTAACTTTACTGGAAGGGCCAGAACCACAGAATGTTACCGTAGCAAATTGGATGCAACCTATGGGTTAGTATGACAATTCAACATCTACGTCTCTCAGACGTATGGCTTAATTCGAGATGGTGAAGTGTTTCAGTCGTTCAGTTACTTATCGATATATTTTCGATACTCTATTTATAGTTTTTTTTTATTGCAGATGGTGCGTGCTGCGTACTAGAATGTGCGTGGAGTACGCGCGGCGTGTCCACAGTGCGCGTGTCGCGCGGCCGCGTGGGCGACACGGCGCGCGTGGCCGTGCGCGCGGCGCCCAGCCTGCTGTGGCCACTGGCCGCCGCGGCCTTGCCGGGCGCCACGCTCCCGGTAACTATCACTTGTATCGGACATGTCTGACATGTCTCCTGTGTCCACCGCACTGTGCGGTATTTCCGTGTGGGTCTTCACCTGTACAGCTGTATATCATTAAAAATACAATGCATGCTAAATAAAAAGTTGTAAATAGAACCTAATTCCTACATTTAAAAAAAATCTTCAAAATTTAAAAAAATATGTAAATTTCGAGATTTCCGTAGGTAGTTGATCATAAATTGTATTTTGAGGTATTTGATCCTAAATTTTATCACTGCTGATGACACGTCTCTCAGCCGTATATCAAACATTCATGAAAAGGACTCAGTTTCCTAGTTACTAACCCAACGTTATTTTCCACAGATTCTAGCTGAGGGCGAAGCGCTAACCCCGCATTCCCACGACACTCGAGTGGCCGAGATCACCGCGCGTGACGGACCTCCGCCTCATAGATACCCTGATGTTCAACTGTTCACCTTTAAATGTCGTAGGGTATGTTTTTTATTTTAATAGTATGGATAGAACTTGATCTGTCACTTACGCTACTAAGGTTATATAGGATAAGTTTTTATCCAGTGCGCAAACTGTAACCATGAATTCAGAATATCATTCTAGACCCCTAGCGTATAAATTTTTCGTCAGTTATACAAAAAAAAAAAAACCATCAGCTGTTCCATACATTTTGACCGTGCAGATTTTTTTTTTGTATAACTGACGAAATACTACCCTGTATTTTGGTGAAATTAAAATAATATGTTTCGTTTTATTTTTTTATTTTCTTACGAGTGGGAAATCATCAAATAACTTCTCCTGCTCTGGGTGGAGCGGGAGAGCGTGTCAGACTTTTACTGACTAAAACCCACCCGTGTTCCTTCAGTTGCCTGTGTACCAGGGACCACGGTATCTCTTTCGACGAACCCGCACCCCTGGCAGATAAGTTTCGATTAGAGCTGATTTTTTAGTCTAGAATAAATACGCTTTTGAATAAATTTTTAGATAAAAGTTATCCGACGATGAAAAACTAAGCCAGTCCGATTCGCCCGAATTCGCATTTATCCGCTCGTAACTCTATCCCTTTCTCTCGCTTAGTAACATAGATCACTAAAGCGAGAAAGAGGATAGAAGCTACGGACTGGCTCAACCAGGATAATTTTAGTTGTAACAATTCTGTATTCTTTCACAGAAAGGCGAGTCCCGTCTAGAACTAACTTCGGAAACGGACGAAGAACGCGAGTCAGTGTCGCTTGACGCTAGATGCGCTCCGCACGTGTCCCGAATACGACTCGAACCACCAGATACTCCTGGAAATTGTTCTATACCACCCAAGTATGTATAATGTTTTGTCTACTCGGGTTATATGAAAAATTGTGAGCAAGACAGCAAATAATGCTTTCTCTCTCACACGTGAACTGGTCAGACAAATCTGACTATAACACCTAATTAAAGTATTAATTGATAACAGTAATTTCGAATTACTAGCCCTACTTCCTACTAATATTGTAAACGCGAAAGGTTGTAAGTATGGATGGATGTTTGTTACTCTTTCAAACAAAAACGGCTGAACGGATTTGGATGAAATTTGGCACACAGATAATATAACCTAGATTAACACATAGGATACTTTTTATCCCGGTAGTACGTTCCCGCGGGATAATTTCCGACATTCACGCGGGCGAAGCCGCTGGCAAAAGTTAGTAATAATATAAATGCGAAAGTAACTCTGTTTGTCTGCCTGTTACGCTTTCACGCCTACACCGCTGAATCGATCGTCATGAAATTTGGCAGAGATATAGCCTGGAATATGGAGAAAGACATAAGCTACTTCTTTACGCGATAATCGACATCCACGCGGGCAGAGCCGCGGTCAAGAGCTAGTTATCCATAAAAACACTACAGTGGCTCTTTATCGATAAAAGAATTGGTGGAGCAAAGTTGTTACCTGTTATATGCCTTTTTTAAGCATGATTTGACGTAGTAAAATAAGAAAACTCGCTTTACTGTTTCTTCATAACTAAGAATGGGGGATCGATACCTATATCCAGCACAGTGGCGTGCACAGTGTTTTTAGACAGGGTAAGCAGAAATAGTTAACTGCAATATGGTTAATGGTAGAATATTCTACCAATGCGTGTCGAAATTGTTAAGTTCAATGAATTTTCCTTCATACTTGAACAGACTTAGGACTGACTAGCATTTATTTTGGTTAGATATTCGAATATTTTTAACACGTGAGAATATCTTTATTTCAAGTATAATTATTTCGTCTCGGCATTTGTTAAAACAGCTTCACAGTCTTCACATTAATCGAAAACAATACAACGCGACGACACGGCTTTGTTATTCAAACAAAACTAACCTATTCAATCAATCAACCACTAACCGACCTAAATATTTGTTAAAAATATCACTTGCGTTTGTTTAGAATAAAATATCCCCAACAGTAAATGTGTTTTATCGTAAGAAAGATAGAGCATAAAATTGAATGCACGTAATGGAATGAATATTTTTAAGAAGTTGAAATGATTTTTTATTCGATAATGTTAATTTTGTTTATCGAATATCATAGTTAATTTTAAATATTAGTTAATTTTAATGGTTGATGGTTATATTCAACTAGCTTCATCTTTCTAACTCACCGACCTTGACAATTCAAAAGTGCCTGTAATTGGTTTATTTGAAATAAATGCTTTGAGTTTGAGTTTTGAGTTCAACATCTCTAAGCGGCGCTAGTGCATCGCAATGCGAAGTTGCGTCAAATTGTACGAACGAACAGGGTATTATATTGATGATACAAATGATACGACCGACGATCGACAGGTGGAGCTGATTTATGAATTAAGATTTTTTGTTAATTGTTAAAATAATATTCGTTTAACTATTTACGTGATTTAGGTAGGGTAGGCAGTCTCGTTCTGTCTTTTTGGACTGCACGCCACTGATCCAGCAGAAAGACAGAAATGGGTAAAAAAAAACGAAACCTACGATGATAACAAAAGATAAATAACTATAATAAATCCGTTGTTTGTTCCAGAATCTGGTTACGTCCTGGGCAAGAGCTATCAGTGAAAGTGACTCTCTTAGACGCGATAGGTCGCGAACTTCTCGACGAGAACGGCCCTAAGATGTCATGGGAAATTGAACCTCATCACCCTGGCTTGCAGTACAAGGCAACTAACAGGTTGTTTGTTGAAACGCATCCTGAGTACGTGCCAGTGCCTGTTCCGATTAAGTTTTATCAAGTAAGTATAACGTGGTATAAGTAATACAGAAAGTATTTAGGAACCTCTTGTTTAAGTTGGATCTCCCATACTCGATACGAAATCAGATATATCGGCACATTTGTCACATTGGCCCCTATAACAGTGCCCGGTAAATATGACAAAAAGCTTTAGAACATGACTGTGACACCGTAACTTCGGACTTCGTGCTTAGGTAGTAGACCCCAGAGGAGGTATAACGCCGCTCGGATTAAAAAACCAAGCAAATATCGACATTGCCTTCATAGATATAAAGTTGAAAAAAGAATGCGTCTTTTCTCCTATTCATGCTATTTTGTTTCCAGGTAGTGTTAGCCGATGACCTCGCTATCGGATGGACTGGTGTGTTGAAAGCGACCATACCTGATGCGACTGCGTCTATTCAAGCCAGAGTCGTCGCGCCGTTGAAATGCGATCCAACCAAGGTAATACATTCAATCCTTATTGCCAGTTTTATAACAACTTTCGGATATGTGGCTAACACTAATTCTGTACCGCTTTTTTATTTGGCTGTTATTAGTGCCTATTTGAATGAATACTGTGAAAAAGGGTTAACCATCTTGATTTCACTACTATGTATAAGTGATGTTGGGATACACCAATACGCACTGGGCCCGCGTGGTGGATTTAGGCCCACTCCCTCTCACAGAGAGGAGGCCTGAGTTCCAGCATTGGGAACGTTATAGACTGATTATACATAATGGTTGGGATACGTTTGCGGTCAGGATTTATCCTCTACCTCAATTACACGCATTCCTGTTAATTAATTATCAGTAAATTAAATTAAATAAAATTCACACTAGGGCCCCAGTGTGAGTTTTATTTTACCATGTCGATCAAACACTTCGAGCGCGTTCGGCGCTCCGATTGGTCCGTCACCAATCCAGGGCTAATGGAGCGCTAAACGCGCTCGATGCGTTTGATCGACATGGTAAAATAAAACTCATACTAAGGCCTCAGATGTGTTCGATTTCACGCTATTATTGTTTTAGTTACATTTTTCAAACAGTTTTATAATACTCAAGTTCGAAGTCCCTTTGAAGTTACAAATGTATAATTTCTCGTTTTAGGTGAACATTGCCTGGGAAAGCGAGACAGTAAGCAACATAGCAAGCATCTCAGGCGGTAGCGGTCGTTACGCTGTGGAAGCGCCTAAAGGGGTAACAGCAGAGATCGAGGATGGAGCGCTTACGGCTACTGTGCCCGGGCCGGGCTCGTATGACCTGCTGGTCACTGATATGTGTGTTCAGGGAGAGAAGCAGTTGATTGAGGTAAGGCATGGTTTATAGTTATTGTGCGACTTAAATAATAGAATTATTTTAGTTACGTTTGGGTAACATATAAATAAATCTATATATATAAAAATGAATCGCCGAAATGTATGTACTCGCATAACTTCCGAACGACTGTACGAAAGTGAATGATTCTTTTTTTTATGCGTTCCTTATTGTCAGGACAAGGTTTGTATATAAGATTTGTAAAAAATATATAGATTTGATCAGAATTATTTTTTACAATCTAATACAAAAAGTGATTGACGGTTTGTGACAAAACACTTTGACAGATTTTTGACGAAACAATCGACCAACTGATTTGATTTCACCGGAAAGGTTATATTTCCTCAGTTGCGACTGTAGAAATTAAATATGGCGGTACGAAGTTCGCCGGGTCAGCTAGTATAATAATAATTGATGACTTGAACGTTGTTTTTTAAAAATGTCATAGGTGAAATTACAAATCATTAACCATAGTATGTAACTTACAATTCTATCAATTGCCACTATAGAAATGACTTGTTATAGTTAACTTTGATCATACCTTTTTTCGTAGCATTAAGCTTCGGTTTGTTGTAGTTCCAACTGTTTTAATTTCCGCTAAATTTTTTTTGACTATCGAATACGAGCCTTCTGGCATTGTACTATTTTATGTTTATTTTAAAATGTGCGTTTGATTTGTGCTGAATATAAAATTATTCTTTCTTGTTATTGACTAGCAGTTTGACTTGTTACTTTTACTGGCTTCACCTTATATTTTTAACTAGCTTATGCCAGCGGCTTCGCCCGCGTGGAAGTTGGTGTATTATATATATAAACCTTCCTCTTGAATCACTCTGTATGTTGATGAAAATCGCATTAAAAGCCGTTGCGTAGTTTAAAAGATCTAACCGTACAGACACGAAAAGGGACTTTATTTTACACAAGGTGTAATTTTAATCTCCGTTAACCTCATAGGGTCATTGTACTCATCATTATGAACAACTTTTAATATGGGCCCAAACCTGAAATCGTGAAAATAAAATCAGGGAACAGCTGATTTTATTTTCGCGATTTCAGGTTTGGGGCTACATTAAAAGTTGTTCATAATGATGAGTACAATGACCCCTTATGAGGTTAACGGAGATTAAAATTACACCTTGTATACTTAAAGATTATATTTTTATATAAATTCAAATAATGATTTCCAACAGGTCCACATCGAAGAAGTACTAAGCGTGGAGGTATCCACGTCCCGCGCAGTGGGCGTGGGCGCGTGCGTGCCCGTGGCCGCGCTGGTGAAGGGCGTGTCGCACCGCTACCTGGCCGCGGGCCGCGCGCCCGACTGGCGCGCCGCCGGTGACGTCAGCGTGCAGGACGGGCGCCTGTGCGGCCTGCAGGAGGGCACGGGCCGGGTCAGGGCGCAGTTTGCTGGCGTTTGGAGCCCCGAGGTTGAAGTGAGTGTGATATTTTTTTTTGTTTTGTTATGTTATATCTTATCTTTTTCCAGAGCCACCTCGACCCAACCCTTGCAATACGCGTCTAGGTCGTCGCGCCACCACTTTTACGGCCGACTTCGGCGGCACTGTCCACCCTCAGGCACCACCGCGTGGAGACTATAGCCCAGCGCTCACTGTGCATGCGGCTGGCGTGACCCGCCCGTCCAGTCCCATTTTAGCCTGGCAGCCTCTGGTTTTAAAACGCAGCGTGGTGTTTCGTATTCCGTCGATTCGTTTAACGCCTAAATGCTACGCTCTATTACTCTTTGGCAAACCCCAAGGCGGAACTTTTGCGACTCGCTGAGCGATCAGGTTTGAGCCTGTTGATCTAGAAAAGGTAGCCTAATTACGTAAGCCTGGAGACTCCTTTTAAATGTATGACTTCTGACGTCAGTGTAAACGACACAGAGTATTTTTTATACTACTGTGAGCATTTCAAAGTGACACTATAGTACCCGTGGTGGGCTCGTTAACACAGCATACGATGCCGTTTTCTGTGAATAAACATAATTATGTTTCAAACTGTATGACATATTTGTGCGCTTGAAAAAAACCTCTTGGCGAGTCCTTATTTGCACTAAATTACTTGCAATAGTATTCGATTAGAGTTTTAGCCTTGTATTTAAGTACGATGCACAGTCACGGGTGACACAAGCAGAGTTCATACTACTCAGGCTCAAACATAACATTTAAAAGGCATTAAAACTTAATTATTTTTGTACAGGTGCTAGTATTCCCTCCTCTAGAAGTGGTACCATCGAAGGCCCGCGTCCCTCCGGGCGCACGACTACAGCTACGTCACCAAGGCGGGCCCCCGTCACACCTCGCCGCGTTACAATACAAGGCTACGTCAGGGCTCAGTCATGTTGAGGTATGTATTAGCCCTTTTTCGATGGTTTGAATACGCGATGTAAAGTAAGCATCATAAATTAGCATCCGGACTAGGGTGCAATAATGAGCCAATGTGGTTAAATTCACCGCTAGAAGCACTCGTGTGTAGAGATGGGTAACTCAGGAGAGATAGATAAAAAAAGATATGAATCATTCCATTTCCATCAATCACTCTTTATGTCCATTCACATCCGAATGTATCAGTGTATCAGTGTATCTTTACAACTCACTCACTCACGGAGTCACGGCCTTTTTCTTCAATCTGTATCGCAACAACGCACAGCCACACTCGTAAACAATTTTTCGGAAAGTCCAGGCGCCTCTTTCGCACCTCACTATTTAGAATGTTCTGTCGCGCTTTCGCAAGATGGAGAGAGTAAGTTGTTTGACCATTATAAACTGACATACATCGGCACAGAAAGGTAAATTAATAACTCTATAACTGGTGCGTAGGGCATAGCGGAACGTGAACATTTAAGTACTAGGTACATACTGGTTTTAACTGTACTTGTACTTTTCCTTTAAAAAGTTTTAGTAAACTATGCAAACTAATTTCGGTCATAAAGACATCGTTTTTAGGATCAGGATAGAAAAAAAGTAGATTTGCGATTTCAAATTAAACAAAGTATCAGTTTGCCGTCATTAGTTCAACCTTGACCTTCGTTCGCTACCGTTCGGGATCGGGTCAGTTCAATGCGTTGCGTGTCGTGCGCGCGAGCGTGATCTACTGATACATAAGGATATAAAGATATAAAAGAGTGAGATATATCCCAGTGATCGAAAGATACATTTCAATCTTTTCTTTTTAGTGATACATTTTGCCCATGTCTACTCATGTGGACTAAGGATTCTGGAAATATCAAATATCACTGAATCTAGTGAACATTCAGTGATATTTGATATTTCCGGGATTTTGTCGCAGATTACTACTATTTCATAAAATAGTCATTCAATGGGATTATAGTTCTTATCATCCCATTGTATGACTATTATTAAGAGAGTTGTATTAACTTTATTTTATTTTTTATCCAAATTTTTTACGGTCCCAAATCATATTTTGTTCAACATTCAATCTCACACTGAACTGCAAATTTATTGCAAAAAACGTAAGCAATTTTGAATTTCGCGGGCTACATACACCTGACGCTTCTCTCTAACTTGTCTGTGTTCATTGCACAATTAAGTTATAAAATTATATAAAATACAATAACATAATAGTTCAGTGTCAGAACTTCGAAGTTAAATGAAATTGACTCTGTTTCTTGTCCCCGTCATTAGTCGATTGTCCAGCTTCCTTTTCATAATGATCTAATATATTTTCCCTTGACAGGTGACATCATCAGGTTCCGTACACGGCTTATCAATCGGAAGTTCCCGCATCAAGCTCGTGGCTACCGACATCGCTAATGTTGAGATGGCAAGCGCTGAATCTGAAGTTGAGGTAAGGATTTATAACTTTTTGATTGTGTTGATAATGTGTGGGTAGTTCCCAGTGGTGAAGGGTGATTTTATCGAAGAGGTAAGCCGGAGAAAAAAAACTGTTCCTAAATATTTTCATGGGATTGGCTTAAATATTAAATTTAATATATGAGCATAACATGGGATGAACATTGCCTTAGGGCCATGCATCGCGGATTTTAGTTTGTACTCCACCGTGCTCACTAGATACTAGTGCCGCGCCGTGCGTCGTTAGACTGACCAACCAACTTATTCCTACAACGATACTGGTCAAGTATTTCTAACAACTGTTTGGATAAAAACTTCAGAGGTTCACTTCTGCTAGCATCGTAAAAACCCCTTCTTTGATTCCAGTTTCAGATAAATATCGAAAAATAACAGTTAATTGCTCCCTATGACTGACATCGGGAGTTTCGTCAAACATTACAGACAGAAATTTAGCTTTATCTATCTCGAATCTAATGTGGTCTCGTAAAACGGATGCAATACTATGTATTAAATCATTTTGAATATATAAGAACTAAAGAGACCAGAAAACGCGGGGTTCTAAACTGAATTCTAAACTTCTAAAGGTGAGTCCATTACTGAATCGAACTTGCTCAGATATAACAAGGCTTCGATATAGGTACCGCGTTTATTGAATTCGGATTTTCATCGTGGCCGCGAAAAGCTACTTCTTGTTTACCTAACAAAATAATGGTTTCAATAAACCCTTTCATAAAATTTCTATTTCGATCTACTTTTCTATTATGAGCTGTATGCGAATTTGCGAAAATCGATTGTATCCTACCTGTCCCGAACTCATGTATGTAACTGCAAACAGCTACAAATATGTTTTTCAGTCTAAACATGTTTTTTTTGACGAATTTGTCAAATTATTAATATCTGTAAAACCCCCCTTTATTCCATAAACTTCTAGAATCGGAGAAAAGTAAACACGGGAAACAATACATTCTATTTAATTTACAACTGCCAGTCAGCCATTGCTATTTATCGTAAAGAGAAGCATTTAAATGTTTAAGAAAACCATCGCCTCACAATAGTCATATCTGGGCGAGCACGGCCTAACATAATTCTGTTTCTTATTTTCAAAACTTAACCTTGAAAAATATGTTTCCGCACACAGCAAATAATCTGTTAAACACAAATCTAAAGCTATTATTGCCGCCATCTAATACTACTAATAACTGTACTAATTATTATAAAATGTCAACTACTTACCCCAAATTCCTAATTAAAACACTCAACTCAAGTCACTATCTTTATTACTGTTTTATACCATCAAACAAATACTTACTACTTAACTAAAAACATAAAACTACAACAAACAAAATGCAAATGAAAACAAAATTAAAGGTTATAAATGCGATTACGTCAAGCATCGACCGCACACTATCAGTCATCTGACCGACGTCCGAGCCGGAAAAAATTAAGACCAAAAGTTGTTTTTTTTTTTTGGTTGGGAAATCATAAAATAACTTCTCCCGCTCTAGGCGGAGCGGGAGGGCGTGTCAGACTTTTGCTGACTAAAACCCACCCGTGTTCCCTCAGTTGCCTGTGTGCCAGGGGCCGCGGTATCTCTTTCGAACAACCCGCACCCCTGGCAGGCATCGGCCCTTGCGGGCCCCCTCAGTTGCTGATGACATCTCTTTGAGGCGCGCGTGGAATACAACGCGCCGTCTACCCGGGCTTGGTCCTTACCGGACAGCGAGCTACCTATTACTCGCCGTCCGCAAGCCCGTGCCTACGGTGGCCGGGAATCAGCCTGGGATTCCCGACGTCCAGGGCGTCTCCTGCGAAGGCCACGGCTGTGAGGGCGCATGTACTGCATCTCCCTCACGTACGCCGCCTCCCTCTTTGCGAGCATAACTGCTTCGCTGAAGGAGGCGACTGCTAGCCATGCACTCTCGCTCCGTACCATGGCCTGGACCAGGGTCGGACGCGAGAGATCGCCGCCGCTGATCACGTCTACGAGGACACGGCGGTGCTCCGCCCAAGCCGGGCAGACCTCCACCGTATGCTCCACCGTGTCCTCAGGGCGATCTTCGCAATGGAAACACCCGGGCGTTTCCTCCCGCCCTATCCGAAACAGGAACCTCCCGAAACAAACGTGTCCGGTGAAGACCTGTGTCAGGCGGAAGGTGAGGACGCCATGCCGCCTCACAAACCACTCCTCAAAGAGGGGACTTACCGCCGCAATCGTGGCGTGCCCAGCGCTGGTTTGCGACAATCGCACTTTCCACGTCGCCATGAGATCCTGCCGGAGCTCTGTCCGCCGTGCCGCGATTTCACGCGGCAGCGGAGTTACGCCCCGGCGTTTGGCCTCCTCGCGCCACTCCCAAGTGTGCGCGAGGACCTTTGCCTCCAAATCCCATGGCGGCAATCCGGCGAGAAGGCCCGCCGCCTCACCGGAGATCGTGCGGTATCCCCGGATCATCCGGATGGCCATGACCCTATGGGCCGCCTTCAACCGGCGTGCTGGTTGGCGCCTCAATGTAGGCGCTCACACCGGCGCCCCGTATAGAACCATGGCCCGCACGACCCCCGCGTAGAGCCTCCGGCAGGAGGCGTTTGGCCCCCCTAGATTGGGCAGGAGCCGCTTCAAGGCAGCCCCGGCCCGCTCCAGTCTGGGAGCCAAACGTCGGAAATGTTCCGCGAAGTTCCACCGGCTGTCGAGGACGAGTCCTAGGTACGTCATCGTCGACTCGACCCCGTGTGCCGCTAAGTCGGCCGCCGCCTGGTACGACCTCCCCTGCGCCAGGACCAGCGTGTCGTCAGTGTGGGACACCGCACGACATCTCTCGCCGGTTCCATTCTCCTAGGTGACCGGGGTAGTTGACGGCCCTGTCCGTCAAATAGGCCTCGACCACACGACAGACGTAGGTCGGTTATACCGGTGGAAGGAAGGAAGGAAGGAAGGAAGGAAGGAAGGAAGGAAGGAAGGAAGGAAGGAAGGAAGGAAGGAAGGAAGGAAGGAAGGAAGGAAGGAAGGAAGGAAGGAAGGAAGGAAGGAAGGAAGGAAGGAAGGAAGGAAGGAAGGAAGGAAGGAAGGAAGGAAGGAAGGAAGGAAGGAAGGAAGGAAGGAAGGAAGGAAGGAAGGAAGGAAGGAAGGAAGGAAGGAAGGAAGGAAGGAAGGAAGGAAGGAAGGAAGGAAGGAAGGAAGGAAGGAAGGAAGGAAGGAAGGAAGGAAGGAAGGAAGGAAGGAAGGAAGGAAGGAAGGAAGGAAGGAAGGAAGGAAGGAAGGAAGGAAGGAAGGAAGGAAGGAAGGAAGGAAGGAAGGAAGGAAGGAAGGAAGGAAGGAAGGAAGGAAGGAAGGAAGGAAGGAAGGAAGGAAGGAAGGAAGGAAGGAAGGAAGGAAGGAAGGAAGGAAGGAAGGAAGGAAGGAAGGAAGGAAGGAAGGAAGGAAGGAAGGAAGGAAGGAAGGAAGGAAGGAAGGAAGGAAGGAAGGAAGGAAGGAAGGAAGGAAGGAAGGAAGGAAGGAAGGAAGGAAGGAAGGAAGGAAGGAAGGAAGGAAGGAAGGAAGGAAGGAAGGAAGGAAGGAAGGAAGGAAGGAAGGAAGGAAGGAAGGAAGGAAGGAAGGAAGGAAGGAAGGAAGGAAGGAAGGAAGGAAGGAAGGAAGGAAGGAAGGAAGGAAGGAAGGAAGGAAGGAAGGAAGGAAGGAAGGAAGGAAGGAAGGAAGGAAGGAAGGAAGGAAGGAAGGAAGGAAGGAAGGAAGGAAGGAAGGAAGGAAGGAAGGAAGGAAGGAAGGAAGGAAGGAAGGAAGGAAGGAAGGAAGGAAGGAAGGAAGGAAGGAAGGAAGGAAGGAAGGAAGGAAGGAAGGAAGGAAGGAAGGAAGGAAGGAAGGAAGGAAGGAAGGAAGGAAGGAAGGAAGGAAGGAAGGAAGGAAGGAAGGAAGGAAGGAAGGAAGGAAGGAAGGAAGGAAGGAAGGAAGGAAGGAAGGAAGGAAGGAAGGAAGGAAGGAAGGAAGGAAGGAAGGAAGGAAGGAAGGAAGGAAGGAAGGAAGGAAGGAAGGAAGGAAGGAAGGAAGGAAGGAAGGAAGGAAGGAAGGAAGGAAGGAAGGAAGGAAGGAAGGAAGGAAGGAAGGAAGGAAGGAAGGAAGGAAGGAAGGAAGGAAGGAAGGAAGGAAGGAAGGAAGGAAGGAAGGAAGGAAGGAAGGAAGGAAGGAAGGAAGGAAGGAAGGAAGGAAGGAAGGAAGGAAGGAAGGAAGGAAGGAAGGAAGGAAGGAAGGAAGGAAGGAAGGAAGGAAGGAAGGAAGGAAGGAAGGAAGGAAGGAAGGAAGGAGGAAGGAAGGAAGGAAGGAAGGAAGGAAGGAAGGAAGGAAGGAAGGAAGGAAGGAAGGAAGGAAGGAAGGAAGGAAGGAAGGAAGGAAGGAAGGAAGGAAGGAAGGAAGGAAGGAAGGAAGGAAGGAAGGAAGGAAGGAAGGAAGGAAGGAAGGAAGGAAGGAAGGAAGGAAGGAAGGAAGGAAGGAAGGAAGGAAGGAAGGAAGGAAGGAAGGAAGGAAGGAAGGAAGGAAGGAAGGAAGGAAGGAAGGAGGAAGGAAGGAAGGAAGGAAGGAAGGAAGGAAGGAAGGAAGGAAGGAAGGAAGGAAGGAAGGAAGGAAGGAAGGAAGGAAGGAAGGAAGGAAGGAAGGAAGGAAGGAAGGAAGGAAGGAAGGAAGGAAGGAAGGAAGGAAGGAAGGAAGGAAGGAAGGAAGGAAGGAGGAATCGTCGGATCGGTCGGATCGGTCGGATCGGTCGGATCGGTCGGATCGGTCGGATCGGTCGGATCGGTCGGATCGGTCGGATCGGTCGGATCGGTCGGATCGGTCGGATCGGTCGGATCGGTCGGATCGGTCGGATCGGTCGGATCGGTCGGATCGGTCGGATCGGTCGGATCGGTCGGATCGGTCGGATCGGTCGGATCGGTCGGATCGGTCGGATCGGTCGGATCGGTCGGATCGGTCGGATCGGTCGGATACATCAGTACGTTTCAAAATATTTAAAAACTTAAAGCTGTGTGAAAATCAGCTGATGATAAAATTAAAACGACCTGGTAAACAATAAATAATGAAACAGGTAGAAATAAACAGCGTAATACTGAATTTAATTTAGAGACTGCAAATGGCTTTTGGCTTGGAGTTGATTAACTCAGGTGTAGAAATAGCTCCAAAAATAGCTCAATAGCTTAAATTCCTGAATTAGAAAACTTTTTCGCGAATATTCCTGTTAAAACTACTGAAGCTTTAAATTCCTCACCCGCGCGTTCTGCTGCCTTACTCAGAAAGAATGTAAGGGCATGTTCTTTGGAGTTTAGATTTCAGCATACCAACCCCCAAGCTGTTTTAAAAGCTTTTAAAGATCTTAAAATTAAATCAACAGAAGATCTTTGGGGAATGTCTGTAAAAGTCTGTAGTGCTATTATCAAAACCATTGCGCCCTATTTAGCTTTCATATTTAACATCAGTCAAACCAGAGTCAGTCACTCAGACCAAGGAGTCTTCCCGGATCTCATGAAACACAGTAAAGTAGTTCCTTTGTTCAAATCGGATGATAGTAAAGAACCTAACAATTATAGGCCTGTGTCAATTCGGCCAGTTCTCAGTAAAGTGTTTGAAAAGTTGATTCTGAATCAAATGTTTCGTCACTTTAATAAAAATGCCATCTTTCATGAACAACAGTACGGTTTTACCAAGGGGCGTTGTACCACTGACGCTGGTGTCACCCTAATAAAGAACATTTTTAACGCCTGGGAAGAAGCAAAAGATGCCATTGGAATCTTTAGCGACCTCTCCAAAGCGTTCGATTGCGTAAATCATGAGACACTTCTGCTGAAACTGGAGCACTATGGGATTAGAAATACAGCTCTTGATTTACTAAGATCATACCTGAAAGACAGAAAAGTTAAAGTTCAAGTAAACGGCATAAACTCATTAGGGTCTGAAATGACAATGGGTGTTCCTCAAGGTTCAATATTGGGTCCATTCCTCTTTTTAGTTTACATTAATGATTTACCCTATTTACTTTTAAATCAACCGAAGATGGTGTTATTTGCAGATGACACATCATTGATATTTAAAATAGCCCAACGGTCACAAAATCTTGACGACGTGAATAATTCAATTACCAAATGTTAGAAGTAGCGAATGTGACATCATATTGAATGGAGAAAAACTGGAATTTGTTAATCAAACGGTGTTCCTAGGAATCACGCTAGACGAGAAATTACAATGGGGACCTCATATAACATCTCTTGCGGGGCGGCTAAGCTCCGCCGCTTATAAGCTGTTAGGAAGATCAGACAGTTAACAGATGTAGAAACCGCGCGTTTGGTCTATTTTAGCTACTTCCACAGCATTACCGGGCTGCTGACATTGAATCCATCTTTATTTTGCAAAAGAGAGCTGTCAGTGCCATTTATAATATACGTCGCCGCGAATCTCTCAGGGACCTATTTAAAAGGATTAATATTATGACGGTACCTTGCCAATTCATTTATGAAAATATCATGTATGTTAGAAAAAATCTACATCTTTTTAATAAAATAAGTGATAGACATAATTTTAATACTAGAAACAAAGACAAATTAGATCAACCATTTTCCAGATTAGCTTAAAGTACATACATCTTTTATGGGGTACTGTGTTAAATGTTATAACAAAATACCTTGTGATATATTGCAATTAAATTAAAGGAAATTTAAAACTCATATGAAAAGTACACTTTGTAAACAAGCATATTACAAATTAGAGGATTATATCCAAGATAAGAATGCTTGGAAACATGCTGGTCCTGCTCCATAGGACAATCTAAGAGTCCAGACAAAATCAAACTGGTTGCTAATTGAATTATGTAATTAATTATATCTATGACATTGATTACACTCAGTGATTACTTTAACTCACACACTGACTGATTACCTATTAACTTTTACAATGTTTGTAAATATGTGGGCACCATGTATCTATATATAAAATTAATTTATCTGTAATTGCTTCAATTTCATTCTTTTTACCAATTTTGGTACAGTAATTTTGTTCTGGATGCATCGTTTTCACACATAATTATACAATGAATGTATGTTAAATATTGTAGTTAAATCATTTTAAAAGAGTTACGGTGGAGTTTCTTGTCCATTCTTCTCCATACGAAACTACATTTTGGAAGGGGCGACTAGAATCAATTCTATTTTAATGTAAATGTTGACGTTCAAAAGTGCCTTTTATTTGAAATAAATGCTTTGACTTTGACTTCGGACGGATCGGACGGATCGGACGGATCGGACGGATCGGATGGATCGGACATCTAAAACCAAACCAAAAGACCAAAACCCAAACAAAGACCAAAGACCTAAACTTGTACAAATCCCATAAACCAGCCAAACTGCGTGACAGTTTATCGGCGGGATTAGCGCTCGTATTAAACAATTTAATCAAACATCCAAGTAGGACATTGCATTAAGTAGTTCAGTTTTTGGAACGAAGTTTTGGAACGAAGTTCCTTATAGCGCGTTGCGAAAGGGGGCTAGACGGAAAAAATTAAGACCAAAAGTTGTAACGACACTTTTTGCTAAATTGTTGTAAGCCGTGCGGCGTGCGCGTGTTTCTCTGCAGACAGCGACACCGACAATATATACCGGATGAAATTTTTTAGCGTCTGGACAACAATATGACGTTTTGTGCAAGTAGAATAGAACTCATATACCCTAATATTTACCTGGTACCATTTATTTAATAAAAGTTCCGAATATCCTTAAAATACATGAAAAAGAATACATCCTACGGCACTCGCGTAAAACTAATATTATCCAAAATAGGTAATAGTAAACGGCGTCAGCTGCGATTGCACATGAATGAAGCATGATGGAAGTGTGAGCGAGACGCTAGCATTAACTTCGCACTCCTGCGCACAGGACGATACCGCCTGATCCCTACACACTCACGCACACATTTGTGCGTGTACCTATATACGTCACCGTGCTGTATGTAGTTGTAGTAGGCAAATAATTTGATACACTGAGTGACGCGTGTCTTGAAACCGTAAACCAAATAAATTACGTCTCGTAAGATCGGTAAAGCTTTGATAGAAATGTAAACAAACCGCTGATGTTAAATACTTATAATAATCACTCACATTCATCTGTATTTCGAAGGTTTTAACGATAATAAAAAAGGATTCCAACAAGGTTGTTTAATCCAAATCGGATACTACAACTTACTAGGCGTACGCGTAGACTCCAAAGCGTGTCTCTGTCACTTTTCAGAATATTAAAAACGTCTATTATTCGCTGTTTTAACTCATTTACGCTACGAGCTTCTTCAGTGTACACTAAGCGTTTTGGTTCGACCCACAAATAAAAGTCTAATGGCGTTAGGTCTGGTGATCTCGCCGGCCAGTTCACAGGTCCACCGCGACCTATCCACTTATCACGGAATTCACTATCTGAATACGCGAGCACAGACCGCTCGTAGTGAGCTGGACACCCGTCGTGCTGAAAGTACATGTCCGGCAGATAGTCCAGAGGACCGTCTTCCAGCATCGTGTCGATAACGAACTGTATAATTTCACGATACATTATCCCTGTCAATCGACCTTCGATACAAACTGGATCCATTATGCCAACGTGTATTATCCCGGCCCAAACATTGACACTGAATAGAACTTGATGAGCGTGTTCGTTTATTTTAAGTGGGTTTTGAAAACTCCACCATTGCTCGTTGTGTAGGTACGTTGTAGATACCAGCGCGGGTAAATATGGACTCGTCGCTCCATAGAATGTTCGCCTGCGGGTGGAGTTGGAGTATGCGTACGTCATTATGAAAACAATCACTGGGCGGTCGAAGCACACACGGTTCAAACGTAAAAAACAGCGATCGACGTCACGCTATGACTAATCGCAGGTGACTAGAGAGAGAGAGCACGAGACGTGGTACTCGGGTCGAAGGGCGCGCGGGCGGGAGGGGATGCGCATGCGGTGACACGTGAGCGGTACGCCTAAATAAAGATATTTTGCGATAGTAGTTACCTATCCCCCGGCCGGCTTCAATCAAAGGATTGAATGTCGCTACGAATTCATTGATAATTTGTGCGCGTAGAGTAGGGTGTCTATAAGTTGGGTTTTGATATTATTTGCCGATATTTTTACTCTTTTTTATTTTTACTATTTTTTAAATTTTGGTATGAAAAGTTTACTACAAATAAGTAAATAGTATTTATTGATAGGTTAATTTCATGTTAGGATTTTTTAAAAAAGAAGTGAAATTTCTGTGCCATAGGCTTCTACTCCGTTCACCTATTATACCCTATTTTTTTCCAGACGGTAAAAAAAATCATGCGGTATATATACATATGTGTGTGTGTGTACGTATATGTAAATTTTTAAAATGTTATTACAATTCCTTCACTAATTAATCGAAAGGAACTTCGTTCCATCCGGGTGTCCCTTGACAACTCTCAAGTGTTTTTTTTGTATAGACATTGAATTCACGACAAGCCGGTCGCGCCTACGAATTATTTTGTTGTTGGGATATAAAGACAAAATTTCATGTAGGCGTTTTGTAATGTTTTAATTTGATGGTTTAATAAATATCTATAGTGTGATTATAAAACAGGTATTATTAAACACTACTGACAGTATCATATTCCCAAGGGAAGCCGACAGGATTCGTGTTCTTAGAGCGCGTCGGCCCTGGTAGTTCTTTATTAGTTTACTTGACTGATATAATTTGTTTTCTCTCTGTTTGCACATTCAAAATGGCAATTGATTTTCAATATGTACTTAAGTAAAAAGAAAAGAAGAAAAATTTGGGGGAGTTATGATGGATTTTATTTTTGGTATGCAAATAATTTACATGCATATGACCACGATTACAAATTCTTACATTAAAACCGTAATTTAAAGTCGTCAAGATTTTCAACAACACAAACTCCAAAGACTGCAACGATTTCGTCGGCATAAGCAACCCTGAAATTACAATCACCATGAAAATTACACCACATGTCTAAAGTTGTCAATTTTTCGGCGGCCATCTTCGAATTTGATTTTGTTTGATGTCATTCTTGCCTTTCGACGTTCATGAAACTACGTAAAAGCGTCATCGTGGTCCCCAGAACACGTCTCTCACAGATGCTGTGCATCGGCACATTTCAAATAAAAGTGAATGTTTTACATAAAAATAAAACTTCTATTATTAAGCAGAAACTATGCACAGATGGATTCAAGGTCAGGGGTCATGGTGAGAGAATTCTATGAGGTGAACTTTATCTACCAAAACGTTTACAGGTAATCCCGATATCAGGCGTCCGCGTAAAGGCAGCGACACAGACCTTGCTGGTGGGATCCCCGGGCCCAATATGGATAGAGGCGGGTGCGCTCGGCGCGGGCGCGCTAGCGGCTCTGCAGCCCGCGCCGCGCGTCACGTGGGCGGTGCGCGACGCGGCCGCAGGCAGGCTCTACACTACACATGCGGATGGTAACTAATGGAAATCTTTCAATAATTCCCTTATATCTCTCTAGAACCGCCTTAGCGCTGATATTGCCAACGCCAGATGTCTTTATCCGATGAATAATTTTGAATGATGCAGCGGAATACCAGTATTTTACATGGAGCGACTGCCTATCTGTCTGCCACAACCCAGTTATTGGGTAATACGATACCCCTTGGTAAGACTGGTTGTCAGACATACGGGTTTCTAACGAGCCGTAACGATTGTCAAAGATTCACGAATGACAGCCGGGACCAACGGCTTAACCCATCCACGAACACACAAGCCCCTCTCGATTCAAAAACTGTCAAACAGCATTTTTTTCCGCGGACAATAGATAGCTGATGTTGGTTAAATCCGCCCTTGATGTCAGACAGGAGCATACAATTCCAAATTTCAATGACCATTTTATCATCACTAAGCTGAAAGACATCCACTACTACAAGTAGTAGACTAGTGGACTCAGAAAGTATTCTGTATTTGTAACGTAACATCCAACTTTCATAATTTCAGGTTATCGATTTTCAGACAACTTCGCAACGACTAACGACTTTTTACCATATATTTTTTTACAGATATGCTTGAGAGATCGGTTGCCGAAGGTCTGTCGGTGCGAGTAGTGCCGTTGAAGCCAGGAGTCATTACCATTGATGTTCGAGTGAGAAATATGGGACAGGTGAGTTCAAGCATTCAAAAATATTTGTAGCTGTTCTCGTTTGTAATAATAGAAATTATGAATTTTCCAAATAAGCACACTGTGTTATTGCGAATAGATAAGTTGTCTAATGTTTACGGTTTAGCTTACGTGTTTATTTTTCTCTGTTTGACACTAATAAACAAGAATGTATTTTAATATTTAAGCTGTTCTGTGTTAACTGACATATTGTTTAAATTTGTAAGATAAAAGTCGTAAAAACTAGAAGGTATAAATAAGGAGTGAGATCTAATTTAAAACCTGATTTCATTTATTCATGAAATTTGACTTAAGGTGGAAGTTTGTACTCAATCTGTGAATATTTCTTTCTATGTTTTTCTTTTTTTAAATCCATTTATTTCCCACAGGCCGCAGAAACCCGTTCTTGGGACAGCACAATCGAGATCCTAGGACTATCCGACATCCGGACATCACTCGAGGGTCGATCCAAAGAGTTATCTTCAGGAGACCGGCTCGCCTTAGCGGTCAGCTCTGTTGTGAAATTGAAGTCTTTGCCTAGAGGAAGTTGGAAGGCATATGGCGATGGTGCCTTGTCTATAAGTGCTGGTGGTGAAGTGACTGCTGTGAGGCCAGGATATGGAGTTATTGTGGCACAGCATAAAGATGAACGAAATAATATTTATAGAGAGACGGTGAGTTTTGTTTTTGTTATGTTTTTGAAACGTAAAAGACAAGTAGTAGATACATTCATAATAAACAACTGAGTACGGACACCGAACGCCGGCGTCCTGACGGTTCGGTCGCTTAAAGTGTTGACAGAGACGTCTTGCTGTCAAAACGACAATAGGGTATTTTACTCTTTATGAGAAAAATCTAAAAATATATTATTGAGATAGCTTAGGCAAAATGCAGTCGGAAAATGTTAGTTCATGAAACAACAAAATAAATTTTATTGAAAGATTTCAGTTTTTTTACCTGTTTTTGAACACTATGAAATAGTACCCGCCCTATTATTATGTCATACGGCATGTGAACTGAGCAACCTTCCACTTTTATTATTTTCGTAACCAAAGTAATTTTTATTAAAATAATGTTTTGCATTCAGGAATAGCAAACCAACGATAAGTAGAAAAATAACTCATTTTTTTAATTATAAACAATGGTCTTATAAAATATCAGCGCATTTGTTTATATAGCAAACTGACGTCATACCCACAGAGCAATATGGCGTCCACTGCGTCCAGCGTTTTCGTCAAATTACGCGCGAAATTTGAAAATTTAAAATTTAAAGGTTTTTAATGGCACTAATCGATTAAAATAAAAATGTTGTGTTTTTTTAGTGGTGTAGTAGCACTCTAGAATCTAATTAAGACACTTTTCAAAAATGAGTATAATACCCTATTGACATATATTTTTTTGTTTTCTCAGGCGATTCACGTAGAAGTGGCAGTCCCAACATACTGCACCGCGGAGCCTTCGGGCGAGCCACACGAGAGCAGTGTGCGGCTAGTCATGCGCAACTGTGTGGGGCGCGCTCTGTTGGCGCCGCACGCCAACGTGACTGCGCTGGCGCCGCTATCTGCGCACGTGCGGCCTGCGCGCTCTCGCGACAGGTACGCTGGACGGGCAAGCTATGCTACTGTGGCGCCATCTACAACTGTGTGGGGCGCGCTCTGTTGGCGCCGCACGCCAACGTGACTGCGCTGGCGCCGCTATCTGCGCACGTGCGGCCTGCGCGCTCTCGCGACAGGTACGCTGGACGGGCAAGCTATGCTACTGTGGCGCCATCTACAACTGTGTGGGGCGCGCTCTGTTGGCGCCGCACGCCAACGTGACTGCGCTGGCGCCGCTATCTGCGCACGTGCGGCCTGCGCGCTCTCGCGACAGGTACGCTGGACGGGCAAGCTATGCTACTGTGGCGCCATCTACAACTGTGTGGGGCGCGCTCTGTTGGCGCCGCACGCCAACGTGACTGCGCTGGCGCCGCTATCTGCGCACGTGCGGCCTGCGCGCTCTCGCGACAGGTACGCTGGACGGGCAAGCTATGCTACTGTGGCGCCATCTACAACTGTGTGGGGCGCGCTCTGTTGGCGCCGCACGCCAACGTGACTGCGCTGGCGCCGCTATCTGCGCACGTGCGGCCTGCGCGCTCTCGCGACAGGTACGCTGGACGGGCAAGCTATGCTACTGTGGCGCCATCTACAACTGTGTGGGGCGCGCTCTGTTGGCGCCGCACGCCAACGTGACGGCGCTGGCGCCACTGTCTGCGCACGTGCGGCCTGCGCGCTCTCGCGACAGGTACGCTGGACGGGCAAGCTATGCTACTGTGGCGCCATCTACAACTGTGTGGGGCGCGCTCTGTTGGCGCCGCACGCCAACGTGACGGCGCTGGCGCCACTGTCTGCGCACGTGCGGCCTGCGCGCTCTCGCGACAGGTACGCTGGACGGGCAAGCTATGCTACTGTGGCGCCATCTACAACTGTGTGGGGCGCGCTCTGTTGGCGCCGCACGCCAACGTGACGGCGCTGGCGCCACTGTCTGCGCACGTGCGGCCTGCGCGCTCTCGCGACAGGTACGCTGGACGGGCAAGCTATGCTACTGTGGCGCCATCTACAACTGTGTGGGGCGCGCTCTGTTGGCGCCGCACGCCAACGTGACGGCGCTGGCGCCACTGTCTGCGCACGTGCGGCCTGCGCGCTCTCGCGACAGGTACGCTGGACGGGCAAGCTATGCTACTGTGGCGCCATCTACAACTGTGTGGGGCGCGCTCTGTTGGCGCCGCACGCCAACGTGACGGCGCTGGCGCCACTGTCTGCGCACGTGCGGCCTGCGCGCTCTCGCGACAGGTACGCTGGACGGGCAAGCTATGCTACTGTGGCGCCATCTACAACTGTGTGGGGCGCGCTCTGTTGGCGCCGCACGCCAACGTGACGGCGCTGGCGCCACTGTCTGCGCACGTGCGGCCTGCGCGCTCTCGCGACAGGTACGCTGGACGGGCAAGCTATGCTACTGTGGCGCCATCTACAACTGTGTGGGGCGCGCTCTGTTGGCGCCGCACGCCAACGTGACGGCGCTGGCGCCACTGTCTGCGCACGTGCGGCCTGCGCGCTCTCGCGACAGGTACGCTGGACGGGCAAGCTATGCTACTGTGGCGCCATCTACAACGCCACATGTGACTACGCACCAATGATCTGACGTCACACAAATCCTGTATCGCACAATCAGAGTTTACCGCGCGACTGGTATATTATACAACGTCCCGACATCAACGGTCGGGCAGTTGCCCAGCAGACACAACACTCGTCTGGTCGGAGGATCCTTCATTATCCACAGAGTATGAGTGAACTTTACACCCTGTTCCTCATTCCTCTATATTTGCTAAGATCAATCTTACGACAAACTATCCATTTACACTTACTTAGTACAAAAGGCAATCAACTTTACTATTTATGATGATTTCTAATAATCTTAATGCTCTTTAAACTGACATGTCTATGTTGTTGTATTGTGTTCCGTGTTCATCTGGCTTTAGTTTTTCATTAATGTGGTTAATGTTTTATTTTGGAACGAAGTTCCTTATCGCGCGACCAAAAGTTGTAACGACACTTTTTGCTACATTGTTGTAAGCCGTGCGGCGTGCGCGTGTTTCTCTGCAGGCAGAGACACAGACAGAGTGCATATATATATATCACTACATAGTATAAAACAAAGTCGCTTTCTCTGTCCCTATATCCCTATGTATGCTTAAATCTTTAAAACTACGCAACGGATTTTGATGCGGGTTTTTTTAATAGATAGAGTGATTCAAGAGGAAGGTTTATATGTATAATACACCGACCTCCACGCGGGCGAAGCCGCTGGCAAAAGCTAGTATAATATATAATATATGTGTGTGTGTGTATGTATACGTACAATTTTAAAATTTTTATTACAATTCCTTCACTAATTAATCGAAAGAAACTTCGTTCCATCCAGGTGTCCCTTGACACCTCTCAAGTTTTTTAATTTTCTTTTATCTAAATATTATTTTCAATTATTTAATTGATTTGCATGTATTATTTTATATTTGTAATAGGGTTATGTTTCATGCTGGATTACATTCGAACGCAATATGAATCGTTACTGAAATAAATTGAATTGAATTGCATTATAAAAACGTCGGCTTCATACAACAAAAGGGACCTCACACACGGATACACACATGTCTACATGAGAGATTCAAAAACCCGGTTGTGAAACAAATACGAGTCGCAAGTATTGTTTCACCCATTTCAAGAGCAGTGATGGCCCAGTAGTATTGGCACCATTATCGAGTTGTAGGTCTTGAAGAAACCGGCATGTCTCCAAAAATTCGAAGACATGTGACATCTAACAATCCGCACTGGGCCCGCGTGGTGGATCACATCCCACTCCCTGTCACAGAGAGACCTGTGTCCCAGCTGTGGGAACACTATAGACTAATTATGCTTATCTATAGCTACGTACGAGTCTATGTGTGCGTGCACCTATATTCGTTTTTTCATTGAGCAGCCTTTGAAGTCATCTATTTCATACTCATCATCATCATCATCATCATTTCAGCTGAAAGACGTCCACTGCTGGACATACGCCTCCCCCAAGCACCGACATTTCGACTGGTTCTGTGCTTCCCGCATCCAGCGGACTCCTACAGCCCTCACAAGGTCGTTGGTCCACCTTGTGGGAGGCTTTCAAACTTTACGTCTTCCGGTACGCCGTCGCCACTCCAGAACTTTTCGGCCCCATCGGCCATCTATCTGTTCTGCGAGCAATGTGCCCTGTCCGCTGCCACTTAAGTTTGGCAATTCTTCGGGCTATGTCGGTTAACTTGGTTCTCCAGCGCATACTACTTAACATAATATTAATAACCTATTTCCTTCTCAGTGTCCTAGGATCCGAGCTATTGATACCAAATTTGGATGCGGCGGGAACATTCATGACCTTCCAAGGATCTGTGAGTGGAGTCACAGTGAAAGACGAAGTCTGGGTCACCGGGACTGATCTGCGAGCTGACAGGGTGGTTGGTAAGTACTAAACTACTAAATCAGTCTGTGCGGTATTAAAACAACTGTTTTACCATACATTAGTGTCGACAAAAGTCGACAAAATGCATGGAGCAGCAGATTTTTGTCGCGATTTTTGTTTGTCCCACTCTTAAAGTTGGTCATAGTGTACATGCACAATGGGTGCAATGAGCCCATTTCAGGTTACCTGTAAGCCACAAATATCAGGAGCTAATGAAATGTATGTACCGTCAGGAAAGACTAGTTGTCTGTACCAAACGGTGTCTTTCTTGCAGCGGGCTTTAGTTCACTACAATAGAAGATGTTATGTTTTTAACACGCTTTTATTAGCTTCATCTGTATGTTAGTTTGTTTGTAACCGACTCCTTTTTTGGATTTTATTTTGACCCACTTCAAATGGTCAGATTTCATTTAAGCTTTGTAGACTTATCGAGGAGGGATGACAATTCAATAATTTATAAAATAATAGAAAAAAAAAAACTGAAAAATCACGCTTTTGTAGTTAGCAGAACTAAATAATAGAACGGTCCCGACTTACGAGTTGTATGTCGTGGATTCGAACCCAGGCAGGCGCTTTACTTTATGTAAATAATTTCATCACCACTGCTCTCAAAACGGTGAAGGAAAACATCGTGAGGTAACCGGCATGTTTTGTAACCAAACATTCGAAGATATGTGACATCTACCAACCAAATTAACTGTAACCAGCGGCTGTAATCAGATTACAGCCCATTCCCCCTCACAGAGAGGAGGCCTGTGTCCCAGCAGTGGGGACATTATAGGCTGCGTGTGTTCTCTCGTATTATAAACATATTGAAATATTAATATTATCTTCCCAGTGACGGGCAGCTGGGGCGTGTGCCTAGAAGGTGTGGGCTGGAGGTCTCCTGCCGGCGTGGCAGTGTTCGCAGGCAGCGACGTGTCCCTGGCCGTCGTGACGCAGGACGCGGCCGCCGCGCACGTGCTGCGCCTGGACCGGCCGCAGCACGTGTTCACGCTGCACCAACTGCAGTTAGACAAGGTATGCCAGATGCGTTAAAACATTTCTGGAGCGTAATGGCGGTGTTATCGGAATGTGTAAAATCCAGTGGATTACATGCCACCACGCGAAAATTATCGCGTTATTTCTTTAGCACAAGATGAACTTTAATGGGTTGGGCCCTAACCCATTAAAATAAAGTTTACTCGAGACATACAGGCTATACCTTAGCCGTTACTATACCTAGCGCACCACTATATTTTATGCGCTTGTTCATAGACAATTTTTGCCCTCAAAATCTATCTCGAAGCTCACAACTTACCAAACATTTAACCCCCAGATGGAGTTCCTCCCCGGCGAGTGGCCATCAGCGTTAGTCCCGCTATCGTTCAGCGCGTCGGGCCTCACAGCGGGACCCTTACTGTGTACAGAGCAACAACGTTACGCGTTAGAGGGGGCAGTCATCGATCTGCCCTACAGCTGCAGGACTAAGGCGCCGCACACTGCCGTACCAGTGCTAAATGTTATTACTGGTAAGGAATATGATTGAAGATTAGGTTAAAGTTCTTGAAATTTAATCCGTAACTGTGCAGTAGCTATTAAAACCAAAAAAGCGCGTGGGTTCGGTGGACCCCCCATGTCAGGAATGAAGTTTCTTACGCTTTTTAATCAACTTCGAGTGTAATTCGAAACGGAAGTTTAGATTTTCAAACACCACGAAAACCACACCCAAAATGAAAAATTTTAAAATTTTCGCAGCCACCATCTTGTATTTTCATAATGACCTCACTTTCAACTTCAGTACCCTCAAAAACCATGAAAATGGCACCCATGATCAACCATCTGAAATTTTTGCAGCCGCCATATGGGATTTTGACCTAGAAAACTACGAAAACTATCTCTCTCTCCATTATATAAAATAAATGTAACATGTAGAGGTGAAGTTAACTCCTACCGCAAGCTGCGTTTAAGAACTTCGTGCCAAAAATAATGGTATTCACAAATGTAGAATTCTGGTGTGATTTAAACTTCAAAATAACGGCCTGAAACCTAGCCTTAATTTCGAAATTGCGAGTCAAATCGATGTCGATTTATCCTTGTTACCTAATGACGACACGTGTGTCAATAAAAAAAATGCTTTTTGCTCTTTTTATCCTTGATGTGAATCACATTTCACCGATCGAAATGTCCCTCCACTTTCCACATCATCTCAATAAATTCACCTTCATAACATTCCATTCTTTTTCAGGACAAATGGGCTGCAAAATAATCCCAGCTAGTCCAATCATAGAGGCTTCAGAAGTTGAACTATGTGCTGAGTGGGGTGCATACAGAGCCTGTACCAAAGTGTTGCTACTGCCTCTGATTCGATTGTCGGTCAGCAAAGTGTCGCTACTGACCCCGCCTACTACATTCACTGTGGCGGGGCATCCGCAGGCGTTGAAGTTAGTAAGGTTGATCCCATCGCCAGGATTGAAGCTGGAAACTAATGTTGATAATGGTAAGTGAGAGTATACATCTATCTATCTAACTTAGTGATCGAGTTTAAGCTGTTATATTAAAATTTAGGTTCTTCTTATTATTCTGAGCGTGTTGATGGCAAAAATAACTCATAGAATATTTATTCTAGTGTTAGAAATATGCAGATCCCATTATATTAGTTTATCCTCCAAGTTGTATATTGGTGTGGTGAACCCACTGATTCAATTTTAATATCATAATATACCTTGTATTATTTACTATCGGGTTGTAGACCAAAAATGTATAGACTAGTCATTATTATCACTGACTTACTTACTACTTATGCCCGGGTCGACGGCGCGTAGTGTTTGTTCCGCGCGCGCCTCAAAGAGATGTCAGCACCAACTGATGGGGCCCGGAAGGGCTGATGTCTGCCAGTGGTGAGGGTTGTTCGAAAGAGATACCGCGGCCCCTGGCACACAGGCAACTGAGGGAACACGGGTGGGTTTTAGTCAGTAAGTCTGACACGACCTCCTGCTCCACCCAGAGCGGGAGAAGTTATTTGATGATTTCCCACCCAAAAAAAAAAACTTACTACTTATAGTACAATGACACAGGTCTCCTCTCTTGGAGATTGTAATATACCCCGCGGGCCTAGTGCAGGTTTTGTAGATGTTACATATCGTCGGATTTTTGGTGCTAAGACATGCCATGTTTGCTCATGATGTTTTTCTTCCAAGTTTTGAGAGCAGTGGCACTTACTACTTGCGTTACTTGAATTACGCCATCAATCGTATACAAATTCTTCAAAAGTATAAAATAAAGGTTTTCATGAATATGTACAATTTCTCTTCAACTATAATAACATTGTTTATCTTAATTCGCAGGTGAAATGCTCGTAACAATAACAAACGAAGCCTCAACTTGCGGTCACGGCTGGGTGACCGTGCAGTCAAAGTTGACCGCTCAAGAGCTACGTGTTGACGTGCAAAGAGAATGTGACGTCGCTTGTGGGACGTTGTTAGGCGCACTGTTCTCTCTCATCAAGCCATACATGTCGACAATTGTTACAATTGCAGCGGCCGCTTTAGCGTATTTATACAGTAAGTAATTTATTAGTTAATTTAAAAAAGAATTTGTAACAAGCAAACACATTCTCTTTTCATTAACTCATAAAATCATCATTATCTTTTCATTGAAATTGATAAACTCGAATTATTTAACAATTCACAGAGGTAAACTGAGGTTGCTGTTATTTTGAAATAAAATGGTCATATTGATAGTAATAGTGATCGTTTAGTTAGTTAAATAGATTTATACTAAGTAAAATAGATTTGAGGCTATCAGCACAAAAGTGGTGTAACCAACAATATTTGTTGGGTACGGTTTTGGTGTAAAATACATTCGATAAAATAAGATCTTTTAGTACAAAAGTGGCGTAAGCACCCTTTTAGTATCCATCAACAGATGGCGCTGACAAACATTGTTTTTGCACGGGGTATATTAAAGCATAACAATAGAGCAAGAGTGTCGTAAGCTGGAAAGCCGTAGGGCATTGAAAGATCACGCGTATACCAGACCCACAGGCTGCAGGTATAAAATGACTGGTAGTATGCCTTAAAAAGACCAATTTTCACGTCTCTTGATTTTATTTAGAATCTCAGTATCTATACTCGAAATCTTCTTTGTACCCGTACTAACACAATCTACTTTTATCAATAAAAATTTCAACCATCAATTTTCTCCGCAGTTCAACAAAGAATGCAGCGCAAGGCACAAATCCGTATGCCAATGGATCCAAACGAGACAGTGCTACCTCCAGATTCGCCTCCCGTACTCAGTCGCTCCAGAACTTGGTCGCGAAGTCCATTCGCGTCGAGCGGGCCCACAGCCCCAGTATACGGAGATGCGAGCATGTTACCTGAACAAAGCTTCTCGCCAAACGCGACAAGAAACTCCATGTTCCTATAGCAGTTGGAAAGGGAGAGCGTTGCCAGAGGAATAGGGCTTGCCTAATATCTGAGACGGTTTTTTTAGGCTTTTGATTACGAATTTTAGAGGATTTTCTGTTTGATTTATGAGATGAAGGCCTCTTTGACCACGTTCGCGGCAGGATTTAATCGCGCACCGGATTTTGAACTCTCGGTGTAGAGCCGAGCATTAAGAATCCAATAGCGTGCACACAGCGCTTCGAAAAAACACTGTTTGAATTTCAACCATTGGTGCGCTAAGCATTGCATTGAAGATCCAATCTCGCCACGACATGTTTATGTCCGTGTTACATGGAGTTAGACAAGGTCCTACTGCCTGCACCAAGTAACCGGTAGCAAGTGTATGGGAAGCCGGGTTATTGCCCGCGCAGGTACGTTTGAAAGCCTTCTTGTTCGGTAGCCCATACACTTCGCCACTGCGTAACTATAGTACAAACTTTTTGACTAAAGTAGGTTTTTCTTACTTTTTTGCGAATTGCAGGCCAGTGATAGGTTGTATGCTAACTAAAATATGGTTCAAAATATCATTTATTTCTCAAAGATTTACATAATCACTTAATGAGAAACAAAATTAAAAAAATGACAATGTAGGTAATAATTAAGATAGTCCAGAGCGCTCGTGGTGCAGTTAGTAGTAGTAGTAGTTAATTAATAATAAAATTTGTTATTTTATTAAATCTGGTAAGTGGGTACATCGCAGTAAGTTACTCAGAATGCGCGCGTCGTTGTACACATCGAGCGCGCTGTTCTTATCAGCACTATTATAAAGCACCGTAAATACAACCCTCTAATAATCACATTTAATGCCATTTTCATTAAATGGACATAGAGGGTTGTATTGATGATTTCAATGATTAAACAGTATGTTCGCTGAGAGTTGATAAATATTATGATACGTCTCCGAATAGCGACTGTCGCTTAATTATCGCTAACTGTATGGCGGCTGTAGCTTATCTCCCGCTTTCGCCGTTTTCGTGGTACGAGGCACGCAGGTGTTGTGAACTGCGGCCCGAACGGCGAGCGGAAGCGGCGGCCATATTTCCTACAAATAATTAGCGGGCCGCAATTTGTAATGAGTTAAGAAACCCTGACTTTATCAACTCTCGGCGAACAGACTTTAGTTTTGTAAACACATACGTGTTACGGTCGCAAATAATATTTTGTTCATCATGCCGACCTAACACTGACCTGACCTGAAAATTGCAAAAAACGTAAGAAAATTTTAATTTCGTGGGCTTAAATGTACTAATTATATCAGACTGAATATGTTCTCTAACCGAGAGGAGGCCTGTGTCCCAGCAGTGGGAACTTAATAGGCTGATGATGTATGTTTAGCAGTGACCTCATAAATACAGGGTGAATTTTTTATCAGTGCGCAAACTGTAACCATGAACTCAGCATATCATTCTAGACGCCCTAGCGTAGAATTTTTTTTGTCGATATACTAAAAAAAAATCAGCAGTTCCATACATTTTGACCGCGTAGGTAGACAACTTTTCTATGAAACAGCAGATTTTTTTATATAACCGACGAAAAATTTATACGCTGGGGGGTCTAGAATGATATGCTGAATTCATGGTTAGAGTTTGCGCACTGGTTAAAAAAATATCCTGTATAAGGGAAGGGTTATTGAAAAAAACAGGCAAGAAAATCTGTAACATTTATAAAATCAAGTCTGTCACGACTTCTTCTGATCTGGCAACCCTACAAGGATATTGTTTCGCCGTATCGGTGTATCGTAAAGTTAACTAGTTCATAAGGTGACGTCAGACGAAAGGATGGTTGTGAGAGTCCGTACACATTGGCTAATGCGGTTCGGATTCGTCCATTTTCGTTTAGTCATCGTACGCCAATCGTACCTTTAGTCTACCTCAGGTGAGTATAGTTTTTATAGTCCTAGGTGACAAGGTCATTTGTAAATTGAGGTTCGAGTAAGAGACCACGTTCGCAGGGACGGCGGGATTTGATCGCGCATTGGATTTTCAACTTTTGGTGTTGGACGGAGAACTAGAATGCAACAGAGTGCATCCTAGTGCTTCGAAAAAACTGTTCGATTTTGAACTCACGGCGCTAAGCCGTGCGCCGAAGATTCAGTGCACATAAAAACCTAGCATTTCTTCACACGGCTACACATCAAGTTATACATTTCCAGTTTACGCTGATCTCTCACTGTACGGAAATCCTATACAATTCGAAATCAGCTTATACTGGAAATGTATAGCTTGCTGTGTAGCCGTGTGTACGTCCTTGCGAAAGTGGACTAAGTAGCTTTAATAAAATAAATAAATAGCAATCATTCATTCACCGACATACTTCTATAGTCTATACCAAAAGTATATGATAAAAATGTAAACAAATGGATCAGCAAAGCGTACATGGCAATGACAAAACAATGTAATGCCAATAACGAATTGAGTGCTTTGATTTATTTATTTGAATACTTATTATTTAAACATTCTAATTTTCAATCACATAAAAAACATTGATAATTTAGGTCAATTTTATTACCTCGATTACCGTCGATGAATTTTCAATTATAGTTATAATTCAAACAATAATTTTTGGTAACAGCGGTAAGATATAAAGTTGAAACCTTCTTAAAATAGATAGATACTAATTCCATTTAATGAGTCTAAGAAGAGAATCGTAAGAATTTAACCTGAAAACCCTATTCAGGTTAAACCCTATTCAGGCTTACCAACTCAAACTCAAAGCATTATCAATTAAAGCATTTACAGGCACTTTTGATATGTCAAAAAGTCGGTCAGTTAGTCTGCAAATTGGAGCTAGTTGCCCATTTCAAAACGTAGGTCTCTATAGAGAAGAACGGGCAAGAAACTGTAAGGACCCTTTTTAATCTGATAGATATTACAAAATCCTGGTACAGACGCCAGCACATCAACCTACTACAATCTGTCAAATTTCTTTAATAGGTTTTCAACTTTATCGCTCAAGCATAAGGTTCAAATTTGATTGAGAAAATTTGACAGTTTCGGGTAGGTTGACCTGCTGGCGTCTGTACATTAATTATTCTTTTTGTTTTCATAAGTGAGAACGAACGAACGAACGCATCGAGCGCGTTCGGCGCTCCGATTGGTCCGTCACCAATCCAGGGCCAATCGGAACGCCAAACGCGCTCGATGCGTTTGATCGAGATGGTAAAATGAAACTCACACTAAGGCATTCATTCATTCATGGTATTCATTTCGGTAAAAAACAAAAAAAAAACCTTTTGATCTTTTAAACACCGTAGAAAAGAACCAAAAGACGATTCTATTCATAATTATTGAGTTCAACGAACTTATACACACAACTGGTCTTTTAACCATCTATAACAATTTCTGTAGGCGTTATTATGTCGGTATCTATTCACAAAATAATCACAGACGGCTCTCAGCTCAGCAATTGTTTCGAGGGGTGCAGTGTATGTATGTATGTAAAATAATATATTAGTTGTGTTCGTTGGAGTTGTAATGCATCAAAATGAGACGTGATTTAACATTACAGGATTTATTTATAAACGTTGTTTAAAGTTAAGTAATCATTAGCAACTGTTTAACCATACATTTTTGTCCTTTGGACCACTCATTAATTTTCAGTATTGTTTATAAATAAAAGGGAAAGGAAATGACGTGAAGAAATGCTGTCGATAGGCGATATCTTACCGACTTCTAATTCCCATTTGAACTTACACTAAGCGAGACCTAAATGAATGTCTAAATAAAAACGCGCTATTGGATTTTCAACATTCGGCGCCGAGCCGACCGTTAAAAATCGAACAGCGTGTACTGTTACAGAAATGGGTATAAGTAGCGATTCGGTCAACTTATTAAGCAAGGAGGAGTTATGACTTAATGTATTTAAATCAAATCCAATAGGTATTCCTTATTCTTCAATAAGCCTCGTATTTTGTTATACCCTAAATATCTTTTCACACAATTAATTGCATGTTTAATTAAATGACTCATTTGCATTCAAGACTTGCAGATCTTGCTTCTACTCTATTTGTTATTAACATAAGACAAATAAGACCTATTTTAAGAAAGTTTACAGAAAATATGCGAACTATATTATATGTTCAATCTAGCAGATTGAATTTTACAAAAGATTATACTCCCGAACTCCTAAATTGAGCTACTCTGCTTTTTTGTCTATGACTCTAAATGTAATTCAAGTTTAGAACAATGGTGACACCAAAATGATGGCCAGTATGCATGCTTTAAATATGCATAGAAACTTTGTTTGACTGATGAATACCTTGATAAATGATTTTATTACTGCAAGAAGGTATTTGTACAAACTCAGAGGTTACAGACTCACATAATCATGGTCTGATCATGAGAAAACAACAATCTACATCAGATGGTTGTCTGAAATGGTCTTTTGAGGAAAGAACCCCCCAGATTAGGTGGACCTGTCTAGTCAGTGCACACATTTTTCAGTAATAGTGCAGCTCAATTCAGAACCAACGATGATGTTTTAGGCCTAGATACCTTACGTGAAAATGCATGGTGGCTCAATATAGGAGTCCTGGATTGTGGTGCCTTTGTGGGCCACTTTAGGCTATTCTATGAGAAATAGAGGTCCAATAGTGTCAGGCTATAAAACAAAATTCCAGAATTAGTATTACATTACATTAGAAAAATAGCAGGATTTTTTGGGAACCAAATGAAAATACTAACAATTTAGGTACGTATTTGCTTTTATTGATGTTGTCATTAACAAAGTTGTGCACTTAATTATAATAATATGGTTACATCAAAAATCGAATGTCCAAATTGACATAAAAACCGTTATTCTCAAAAAGATACCAAAGTGTAATGATGTTTGATTTTATTAAATTGTTGTAGACTTAATTGGTTGGTTATAGTAGGTATTATGGTTAATTCGCTTTGCTTTTAGAACCAAGGAAAATTTTGTTAATAATTTAACTAAACTTAGTAATATTTTGACGCGGTTATAACATTAGAAGACGACAGAAAATCTGGACATGATGTCCAAAATATGATTGCATTTCTTCTGCTTACTCTAGTGATAAATAAATAAATGTAATAGAAATGTAAATACAATTTGTAAATAAGATCTCAAAGAACTAGAATTAGTTGTTTTTATGATTGTATTCGCATTTCAATGCAACTAACTTTTTGTGACGTATTGAAAATACAAACACATGTTTTTTCATAATTAAGTCTAAGTTATTTTTTAGAAGTCAATGTTTGTTAAAAATAATAAAAATATGTGTTTGTAACCTGTACTCGGTACGGGGTTTCGGAACTTGTGATGTGTGAAATAAAGTATTTTTGTAAACTTAATCATCTTTTTTTATTAAATATACATATTGATGTATATTCTTACTACCTTTTGCCAGCGGCTTCGCCCGCGTGGAGGTCGGAAATTATCCCACGGGAACGTACTACTGGCATAAAAAGTATTATGTGTTAATCTAGGGCACAAACTATCTGTTTGCCAAATTACATCCAAATCCGTTCAGCCGATTTTGTGTGCTTGAGTAATAAACATTTAAACATACAAACTTTCACATTTATAATATTATAGTAGGTTTTCAGCATTTAAAACGGAACTTTCGTATTAAAGAATGATTACCTATCAATTTTGTTAAATTGAGACTGATTAGCGATAAGAGCATAAACCTAATTACAGTGTTTGCCTGGAATTACAGGTTTGAACAAAAATCCAGTTTACGTAAAACAAAACGTGTTTGAGTACATAAGCACGCACGTAAGAAGATAAACTTCTTTGGCGTAACAGAACAAAAATAGCTAAAGATTTCATCGCGTATGTCACAACTCTGTTTGTAAAAGGAATGATAAATTAATGACAGTTATCAGCTAACTTCATCATGTCGCTTTTTGGCTGTCGGTGCGCGCACACATTGTAAAAATTCTGCTCTCATGATTTTTTCAATCTGTCAAATTTCTTCTATAGATTTTCAACTTTATTCCTTAAGCATAAGGTTCATTTTCAATTGGGAATATTTGACAGTTTGGGGTAGCATGATGTACTGGCGTCTGTACCCCGCAAAATCCAAGTTTTCTTACTTTTTTTTGCAATTTTCAGATCCAGTGTCGGGTTGTATTTTGTATAAATATGGTTCGCGACCGTAACAAATACGGCTCTCCAGAAATATAATCTTGAAAATTATCAACACAACCTAAGTTCATTTAATCCCGTTGATTGATTATTTCGTGAAAAAGTAATTTAAATTATTGAATCAAATTAACTAAGTTTGTATGGAAAAAATGTCGACTAGATTCACCCTAAGAGGCAGCTCCGCACCCTAAGGCCCCGCTAAATTAAATATTTAGTAAGTATACACAACTACACATCGAGCTATACATTTCCAGTTTACGCTGATCTCGCACTGTACGGAAATCCTATACAATGCAAGATCAGCTTATAAAGGAAATGTATAGCATGATGTGTAGTTGTGTGTACATACTAAATATTTAATTTAGCGGGGCCTTAGGGTGCGGAGCTGCCTCTTAGGGTGAATCTAGTCGACATTTTTTCCATACAAACTTCGGGAGTGTATTACTCCACTGTTCGACAATGCGTCTCAAACGCCGGCACATCAAGCTACCCCAATCTGTCAAATTTCTTTGATAGATTTTCAACCTTATTCCATAAGTCTAAGGTGCATATTCAATTGGGAAAATTGTGCTGAAATGTGCTGGCGTCTGTACATAAAAAATTAAACATGGTATGGTTTTGTCTCATTATTTATATTATCTGTGCGGAAACGGAATACTAAAATAAAAAGCCATTAAAAAGTTAGGAGCCAACAAAGATTCGTTTTTCTTGCTAATTTAACCTAGCTTTGGGCGTGTTTAAGTAATAAAAGATGTGTAAAATCTCCAAAACCAAGTCGGTACCGACAAGGCTCAGATATCGAAAACTTCAATAATCTTTATTGGTCATTGATTTATGCAGTGGTTTTTTCATAGGTAGGTAATACCCGATCTTCCGAAGCACTTTTCTTATTTTTTACGCGCCTGTTTTACTAGGTATAAGATCCTGCATCTCGCTCAAGCTTTCAGAAACCGAGTGCACCAGTTAGGTTTTTAAACTTTTTCGTTCTAATTCCTAGGGGCCTTAAGTGGGTGAAAATTTATAAGCGTTTTCATTTATTTCCATACATTTTACATCCCTGTGTTATCGTGATGCTGCATGCCGAAGACGTAGACTATAACACGCAACGAGACCTATCTAATTGGTAGCTAAGAAACCCCAAAAATGCAATTTATGTTGAACCCGCAAACAAGTTTCATTTGGCCGTCTGGTCCAATTATATGAACCCTAATAATGCAAGCGTGAACGGGTTCGAATTGAATAGCCACCAGGAGGTAGGTGCGCCTGGCCAGACCCCATAATTCATCCAATAAAAGTTTCAACCGACGTAGCGGAGAGCTACGGGCAGTAGAGATGTGCTAGGAATGATTTACCTGTTAAATAAATACCTGGTAACTGCAGCTTAACAGACAACCTAGGAACTGAATTCACAGTTCTCTGTTACCATTTCACCGTTTACCATGCCATGACGTTCGTTCGTTCATCGTTCATTTAACAGTTATTTTATCGATGACTGGGAATGCCTCGGTATTTACTTGGGAAGGTCGCTTAGTAGTGACGTTAAATGAATGTATGCGACCAGGCGCAGTCGCAGCCAAAGACTTTGAGGGGTCACATACAAAGACTACCTAGGTATATATTAATAAGAAAATGTATTATATTTTCGAAAAATTACTATTTTAAGCTTTACGTTTACAGCTTAGGGGGGCATCATGACCCCTAGGACCCCCTCGGACCGCGCTTGTATGTGACAAGGAATTAGCAATTTAAACTTCTTTGAAATATGAATTTTATTCCGATAGCACGCGTGTGTGCATTGTTTTCGATAATAGTAATAATAAAGAATAAAGTAAGAATCCTTCCATAATGTTTTTCATTTACTTCTTTTCCCTCTGCATTAATAGTTAGGCAACTAATTACATATCTGTCTGAAATATTACCAACTATGTATGTATTATACTATCTAATCAGTTAGGTAGGTACTTTAGGAAGGAAATTTCCCTGTTAAAGTAACAGGTAATGTCATAGCCTAGGAACAAGTTACCTGTTAACAGAATTACCTGTTAAATCCCATCTCTAACGGGCAGGGTTGGGTACATATGAGAAGAGCACAGCAGCAAAGATGAATAACATCGATAAAAGACAGTGTTGCTATGGGAATCTTGTTTAAGTGTCCCAATATATCAGGAAAATAAGGAATGTTTTAATTATGAAACCATGACTCGATATTTTCTTATTTTACATTGAATCTCCTATTGATCCTAACATTTCCAATAAGTCCTCCTGTGGAGATTTTGGAATATCTGGAATAAAAGTCAGATCAGTGTTTTTTATTTTGACACTTGTGTCTATCGTTTCAAATTGAACGTCTGTAGTTATTTCTAAAGTTCTTTTTTTCAAACTTGTAGCTCCAAATTCGATAGGCAATTGTAACTCAATTTTGTTCTTGGAATGTGATTTTTCTATTGAAGCTAAAAGACAGTTTATTTCATTCGTATCAGCACATCGGTTTTCAAACTCATCAATAGGATTTTTCTTGTTATCGTACTTATAAATGTTTTCCCCTAGGTTATGCAAAAGGTTTGTACTTATTGTAGAAGGTAAATTAAAAGTTCCGTCTTTTCTTTGCAGGCCCAATCGCATTAGAACAGAAATTTTAGTGTGATACTCTGAAAACCAAATTATAAGGGTATTGTTGAGACTTTTATAATCGTCGTCAGTGAATTTATGAGATAAACTCTCGAATCGTTTCATAGCCTGTTCAATAATAGTTTTAGGGAAAGATTGTGGCATTAGCATGGCAACACTTCTCAGATGACGGCGGGTGATGTCGAAAATATTTTGATTCGTAGCTACAGATAATTGCCATTTGAATATCATAGCCATGAGATCCCACAATTTGCTCATGGAATAATCGTCTAGTTTCATTATTGAAGAGGTGGAAATATCTTGAAGTAGTTGTTTTACGAGAGAGTGGGCGGCCACCGGCTGCGGTGTAAATAACTCATCGAGCAGTTTAGGATGAAGTAATACAGTCGCTACTTCGGTGAGTACTGAAATAAAACCATTATTCAAACTTAAAAAAAATGTAGTCAAATATTAGGCCAAATAGTGCTCCCAAGTATTTTTGAAAGTGCAACCACAAACTTACCTTTTTCAGATTTGTCCAGTGAAATATTCTGAGCTTTCAGCCTTTGGTCTATAACGAAGATCATCTCACATCCCAGATTTACAGCGAGAAACGGCGTCGCAAAGTGTGACATTTTAATAGCACTCTCACTGACATCCATGGAAGTTGGAACACTGAAAAATCAATAATGTTTCCATTTGATAACCTCAAATTGGGTAGTGATTCTATTTACCAAAAGCTGTTGGAGAATATAAGAAACGATGACAGAATACAAGATGTTACGAGACATTTTACAGCTATGGCAGAGACTCACCATAGAGTATTGTATGTGTACAATCTCTTAAAAATCTACCAACTGTTACCACTTGTTATAAAAGAAGACAAATGCGAATTTACGTCTCAACACTATCGTAACCTTGGCAACAAGATGTTTGAAAGGAAAAAACTTTATAGGGCATGGCAATACTATAACTTGGCATTAATGTATTCACCTTTAGATTCTCCATCCTACTCTTTTGCTGTTTCTAACAGATCTGCAGTGCTTGCAAGTTTAAAAGAGTATCAGGCTTGTTTGGATGATATTGAAATGGTATTTTCTATATACTGCCCATCCTCAATAAGGGATAAACTTATTAAAAGAAAAAACATATGTATAGAAGCTTTACAGGCAGCCCAAAATGGGGACTTGGAGGATGAGAATGAACACGTACAGAACATATTTACTTTTAAGAGTTCCAAACATGAAAAATATGTTGATGCAAGCTCGAAGCTGGTAGTTAAGAATACTCAAGAAATGGGTAGACATGTTATTGCAGCGGAGGACATTGAAGTCGGTGAAATAATAGTACAAGAAAATCCATATGTGAGCCTGCTCCTACGAGATCAAATCACGATCACTTGTGCGCATTGTTTTTCAAGGAAATTCAATTTATATCCTTGCCCGTATTGTTGTATGACCATGTACTGTAGCAGGGACTGTGTCGACACTGCGTGGGATGCCTATCACTTTTACGAATGTCCTTTTCTAGCAAGTTTACTTGATAATAAGTTCACTAAACTGGAATTGCTTGCTTTAAGAACCACTATCAAAGCCAGGACTATCAAAAAAACATGGGCAAGAGTAATAGACACTTTGGATAAAGTGGAAGCATGCACCAATGCTGATGATGTTGGATGTCGCCAGACGGAAAACGGTAACTTGGTTTACACTTCAGAAAATTATGAATCAACTCATTGTCTGGCCACAAATGTGGAAAAAAGAGATATATCAGATATATTTCAAAAGGCAGTCAGCGCTGCTGTCCTCTTGCACTACTTGGGTATGAAAAATTTCATAGCAGGTGACCTTGCACTGAGAAAAAGAATTAGGAAATTCACTGCAAATACACTGATGCGACACCTGATGACAGCACCAACAAACATGCACGGTATCTCTGCCAATGTTGAGGATGATGAAGGCAATTATGTAGATGAATATGAGATAGGAAGTGCTGCATATCCTTTCCTGAGTTTGATCAATCATTCATGTGCACCAAATGTGGTGCGTTATACCAGACTGGGCTCTAAACAAACGACTTTGTTTGCTCTAAGACCTATTAAAAAAGGAATGCAAATCTTTGATAATTATGGGTAAGTTTTTTAAAACATTGTTATGATATTGCCGCATAATATACATAGGGTATGTGGTACCACTTATAGGCATTTTACTTTGTGTAAATAATTTCATTGCCACTGCTCTAAAACAGTGAAGGAGAACATTGTGAGGAAACTGGCATGTCCATTACATTGCATGACTTCTACCAACTCACTTATTGTTATCCCATATTGTTTTCTGCCGGTTGTTGCAGGTTGCTTTAAACTATACTGTGGGGTACCCTCACTTAATAATAATCAACTAATACTAATCAACTGACAGTCAATTGTCAATGTCAACTAGGTGTCAAACACCACAATCCCCTTGGTACAATCACCAGCACATCAATCTGTAAAATTTCTTTGATACATTTTCAACTTTAAAACATAAGTATAAGGTTCATATTCAATTGGAAAAAATTGGCACTTTGGCGTAGCGCTCGTCCACTGGCCACTATAGCATTACAAAGTATGACGCTTTGTTCCAGAACATTCTTTGTACATTAGTATTAGAACTTGCAAATATTGGGAAATTTTCATATTCGAATATTCGACTATTTTTCGGGTAATATTCGAAGTATTCGAATATTATTCGGATTATTCCAATACAAAAAAAAAACGGTGTTATAATAATCATGTCTTTATTTGCCAATGTCTTAAATACAGGAATCTGGGTAATGTCAAGGAATAAATCAAAATTTTACTGCTTTATAAAAGTACTATACGAACTTAAAGGCCTTTAGATGCAAAAGCGCACAATACAAGTCTTATTAATCGAGATCTCAGATCTCAATTGATAAGTATCGTTACAATATGTATAATTAAATACATTATAATTATATACATTAAATCAAAGAATTAACTAACAAGTACATAATACCATAGAGGAAGGATTTTGGCGAGGCCTTTGCTCAGGAGTGGGACAGTGTAGGCTTATAAAAAAAAACTATAAAATCTTTAATGTAACAGCACTATTCAAATTTATTCTAATGTGGTTTTTGGTCACAGCACCTAATTACAAAAATTCAGGTATATATACCTTATCAAACAGATTACCATATAGTGATAAAAAGTATAGTGGGAAAGAGCTGTCTTCATCATCATCATCATCATTATTTCAGCCGAAAGACGTCCACTGCTGGACATAGACCTCCCCCAAGCTCCGCCACTTCGACCGGTTCTATGCTTCCCGCATCCAGCGGATTCCTGCGGCCTACACAAGGTCATCACTCCACCTTGTGGAAGGCCTTCCAACTTTGCGCCTTTCCTAAATTTTAAAATTATATTTTGTGCACATCAGGGATCGCAGTCTGGTGTTATGGAAATTGGTCGAATATTCGAAAAAAAATATTGAGATAGATAGATAGAGGGGCTTGTGGCTAAGTAACAATAGCTGCACGGGTCGATCGATCAGGTTAAGCTACGCTTGCCGCGGTTGGTCCGTAGATGGGTGACCATCTTTACATACCAAGACCCCTCCGTGCCTCGGAAAGCACGTTAAGCCGTTGGTCCCGGCTGTCATTTGTGGATCTTTGACAGTCGTTACGGGTCGTCAGAAGCCCGAAAGTCTGACAACCAGTCTTACCAAGGGGTATCGTTATTACCCAGTTACTGGGTTGTGGAGGTCAGATAGGCAATCGCTCCATGTAAAATACTGGTATTCAGCTGCATCCGGTTAGACTGGAAGCCGACCCCAACATAGTTGGGAAAAGGCTAGGCAGATGATGATTCGAAAAAAAATATTGTTCGAATTATTCGAATGCAAGCCCTACTTAGTATGGCGGGAACACATTATTAATTACCCAACTGAAACGGAAATGTTTTCCGTGTTTGAAATGGTTTTTTTAAATAGTGTCATATGGGGTATCGGGTATATAGGGTAGGATAGGTAGGTAGTTAAATCAAAAAGTTGTTCAATCAATATTTATTGGACAATTATTATTGGCCGCTAAACAACACAGCATCAGTTGTGGCCCAGTGGCAACAGCCAGGTGCGTTCGAACCCAGACAGACGCTTTACTTTGTGTTAATTTCATCACTATTGCTCTCAAAACGGTGAAGGAAAACATCGTGAGGAAACTGGCATGTCCTAGAACCAAAAATTCGAAGTCATGTGACATCCACATACCCGCTCTTATAACAACTTTCGGATATGTGGCTAACACAAATTCTGTACCGCTTTTTTATTTGGCTGTTATTAGTGCCTATTTGAATAAATACTGTGAAAAAGGGTGAACCATCTTGATTTCACTACTATGTTTATGTGATGTTGGGATACACCAATACGCACTAGGCCCGCGTGGTGGATTTCGGCCCACTCCCTCTCACAGAGAGGAGGCCTATGTCCCAGCAGTTTGAACGTTATAGGCTGAATATGTAAACAACACAGTTATATTGACTAAAATAATGAAAAATATGTTAGGATGAAAAAAACCGCTCTTTTCAGTGGTTCTTTCTTTTCCGTGGTTGCATGTTTCATATAAATGCTTCTTTTACCTTAACATATTTATGAAAACAATGCCTATTAACATTCGAATGCTTGTGTAATTAACAATAGGTACATCGAGCTGCTTCAGGAAGAAGAGGAGATTGTGGCGGAGGGGAGCTACAAGAACTTGCCAAGCGAACGCCCCATTCAGGCTGAGATGGCTTCATGCGGCATCAGTAAAAAGTACCTAGACATATTTTTGGAAACATAAATAGTGTCTAGACTAGAGCCTTGATGTAGCTTGATCTAATTGAGCATGCTAGTGTAGGAGCCAGCCAGGCAAACGAGTCCGTGGGACTAAGTTTCGTCTTCGCCTTGTCTCGCTGTAAAGCGAGACATTACTATGCGTAAGCATACACATGTCTCGTTTCGGCGCGAGATGAGACGAGAACGTGATAAGACTGATAAGCGCTACAATATCACCTCATCGTGTTAGCCTAGCTACTTAAGTTTACGCCATCTAGTATACAGGCAACTGAGGGCAAGTCAAACTTTCGCAGCGCTAGTGAAGCACAGCAACACTCCCTCGAGATCAAAGTATTTATTGCTGTTTTAGTTGATATCAGTGTCCAACTTTTTAAATGTTGCTAAAATACTAATACCATCTACTATTTGTTTTTTAGAGCCCATCATGCTGTACACCCCAGAGGAGATCGGCAAGCCATTCTACGATCCCAGTATAAGTTTACCTGTGTCTGCGAGGCATGCACTGAGGACTGGCCACTATACCTCGACTTGAAACCCATCACAAATATGCCGGCCGCTATAGTTAAGAAGATGAACTATTTGAATGGCGATGTCTTTCACGCGCTGCAGAAAGCCAATAGAAAGCGTGCACTGAGGCTCTTCAAGCCCTTATGTGAGTTAGCCACGGCTTTAGAGCCTTATGTTCCTTGCAAGGAGGCGGCTGATTGTCAGGAGGCGCTGAAACAGTGTCTAGCAATACTTGCAGGTGTCCTCCCTGAAGGGTTCACTGATTATGTTGAGTGGGGAGTCCCTGCACCCAGAAGGGAAGGACGGCCCCTTTCTTCGAAATTCTATGTTGGAACTGGTACGTCTTGCATACTTGAAGATATGTTTCTTTAAAAAATAGTTGCATTTGAAAGACAGTTCAGATAACAGTTTGGATTTTTTAAATTAAAATATTTGCAAATTTCTTGCTTAAAACTATTGCTTTGCGTTTTTGATGATTTTGTAGAGTTCTAAAGATATTTTTATTTAGCGACGCGATTTGAATGTTTAGGTATTTTATTTTTTATTTTTTTTTGTATTATTCTATTTAATTTGGTATGTTGAAGCCGGCCGGACCGTTATTACCAAAAATATGAAAACCGCGCCCGCGTAGTGGCGAAGCTGTCTTTTTGATGTTTAATGATATTTTATCATTATTTTTGACATTATTATCAGCTAAAAGTAGTGTTAAAACATACAATGTACTTGTGGCGGCATTTACATCGCCACATGCGAACTGTATTACTTTAGCTTTTCAGTTTCGTACAAAATACATTATCGTAGTACTTTAAAGTATAACGTATAGGGGCCATTCAAGTATTACATAGCCAGATTTTTTGCAATTATGAACCCCCCCCCCCTCGTCAGCAAAAGTAAGCACAGTTCTTACCCCCCCCCCCCCCTCCCATACTCACGTAAACATTGGTATATGCATTTTTCAATGTGTTCTGGTTTATTTATTGATTCATGAGCAGCAGTTATAAGTCTAGAATATTAACGAAGAAAACAAACTTTTTTTAAAATTTTGGTATACTAATTAACGGTCTTCAGTCCATGACACACGAATCCATGATTCTAAAGTCTTTGATGACATTGGATGTTTGCTGCTCAATGTTGTGTGTCTGCTCAAAGTGAGCGGTGAGTGAAGTGATTTTGGAATATCGTCATCGTTTTCTTCGAGCCATTCATAGACAAATAGGGTTGCCATATGTGTTCAAACCAAAATCGACTATATTTTGTAGAACATCCAAAAAAGTAAAAAAATAAAATACTTCTGACGTAATCACCATCTAGACTCCCCATCTCTTATGTCATCAAAAATAACCAAAGCAAAGACCCCCCGCCCCATGTAGAGCTTACGTAATACTTGAATGGCCCCTTATGCTTTTTGTGATAAAAAATTATAGTTATTTGACACACGGTTTAAACGATTCTAGTCCCCAATAGTATGTTTTTATAATAAGTTATAATTGTTTAGATTTGGTTTGGTGCCTATTTATTTAAAAAGAAGACAATGATAAGACTATTGGATGTATCAGGGATATTATATCACATTATGATATTTTGAGAGCTTTGCCTACTCTTAAAGGGTATGAAAACGGATCAATAGTAAACCTATGGGCAACAATAACCCCATGTGCGGGAATAAATCATGGCATAGTTTCACATTATATCAATACGTAAAAAAAGATCTTGTCTGCATTTGCGATCTCAACTAAAAGTGCTGCTGCAATTTTTTGTTATTCAAAATGTCCATTACGATTAGCGATTCATAATCATTGTTATACAATCGGCTGGATCACAAGCCATGTATAAAAAAAAAACAGTATTGCCATCTGTAGCCAGTTGAGAGGGGATTAAAAATGGATCTTATAACACTGAACCACCTTTGTATGTGTGTGATTTGACCTTGATTTGTTGCTAATTACGTAACAAATGATGTAGCTAAGGTGAGCCCGACGACTTTTTTCATGCTGTACATTTACACACAATAAGAAGTCAGCTTAAATTGGTAATGTATAGCTTGATATATCATCGTGCTCACCTATTTGAGCCACTGGGCTCAGGTAGGCGAGTAGGTGACTGTCAAAACGGCATTATAACTACTTACTTAGATAAAATGTCGTTTCGAGAGTCAACGTTTATGTAATTAACGTGTATTAACAGTGCTTAGCTAATAAGTAGCCTGTTCTATGTTTAGAAATAAGTTATAATAATATGTAAGAGCATATTTGAAAGAATACTGGAGATGGGAAATTTACCATGATAGGACTTAAATAAACATCAGATTTAGATCAGTTTTTGTACCGACAAAAGCATGTGCCACGAGTGCGTTGGAACATACACAATCAATTTAGTCTATTGCAAACAACTGCTGGACATACGCGTCTCCCAAGTTGCGAGACAAACAATACGTTTTCCGCCTTCCGCCAATTTTCTTGATAATTTTATTTTGGATTTTATCCTTCAAAGAAAAAACGAGCATTGTTCGCTCCATAAACAGTCAGTTTTTGTTAGCTGACATTGTGTCACACAGCTGGACAAAAGCTTCCCCTGTATCCAAACTTCTATCATTTGCGATTTCTGGTCATGTCTACCTTGCAAAAATTTCCAGCTTGTCACATCACTTTTTGACGAGGTTGCTATCGGCCAAAGTCTAGTGAGTGACGATTTCTACTTCACGCCCTCAAGCATGATCAGATCGTAAGGTAATGTTTATAATGGATAGTACAGACGCCAGCACATCAAGGTACCCCAATCTGTCAAATTTCGATTTGATAGATTTTAAACTTTATTACATAACCGTAAGGTTCATGTTCAATTAGGAAAATTTGACAGTTTGGGGTAGCTCGATGTGCTGGCGTCTGTACTTATACGTCTTCTGTCACCATGACCTACTTTGTAACATGATAATAGCTCGCAGAGTAGAGATAAGCCAGTTGGTATTATGGTAGTGGGGCTGAATAGCACCGTCGGTCGGGGAGGCTCTCTAAAGGCGGCAAGACACTTATAATACGTAATGGTGCTACAACCAACAGACCGCCGCGCCATCCTTCCGCCCTCGCCGCCGAGGCCAGCCGCGACGTCCCATCCATGTCTGCCCCGACCCTTGGCCGAGCCAGCCTGCGCCACTGAGCCGGTAGCTTTAAATTCGTCCCAAAATAATTGCGATGCAGCCCGTCCCTTGCTGCCCTCCTCCAGCGACGCTCTAGGCCTTGGTCCGTACCCCACAGGGGGTGCGTTTATTCGCTTAGTTCTAAGCTCAGGCTGGAGGCCTTAATTTATTTAGGGACACACAGGCAAGCCCGGTTAAGCTACTGATAACCTCCTTGATTGACCGACACAGAAGCATGCTCATTGGCCACATTTTATCTCGTTTAGTCACGTAACTTGTATCACGTGTGCTACGGCCTGAAGTCTACTGCTCTAACTTTATGCAAACCGATACAGACTGATACCTATTTTATTGGTAAATTTTCTAATATCCAGTATATTTTTGATGTATTAAGTCTAAACTAGTATATAAGAAAGTGTGTGTTATTTGTGTTTATTTTTTTGAGTGTGGAATGAAGAGGTCTCTGTAAGTGATTTCGCGTGATAGATATTGTAACGATTTGTACTCAGGCGTTTGTTATTTTTGCAAGTGATTTGTTGGTATGATGAGGTCTCTCTATGGGACGTTTTGTTTCAGACCTATGAATTCTTAAATTGCCAATACTCTGTTTAGAACATACATTCTAAGACTCAGCGTTGATCGAAAGGAACGTAGAGTGTAGGGTTTCGAAATACTTAGAATAATAAACTTTATTATCGATGTCATATAGTCCAAACGTAATCCCGCGAGGACACCCGAGGACTGTTTGATTTCTACGTATAACTTTGTACTTAATGACACAAATAACAAGGATTTTTATTCAACGTCACCAGAAAATCTTATGCTCCGTTCATCTCTCAGTCTGTGCTCTGCTGATTTTCAGCCATCTGTTGTCATGTTTTGAAACATGGTCTGGTTGGACATAAATGAGCCTACTACAGAATTTGCCTAAATTACAAGGTTTAGACATCGTTGATATTAAGTGTTTGGTGCTTTTTGCGTACCCTAGAAGGGATCTGGTATGTGTAGGTAGGTATAGGATGAGGAGCAAACTTTTTTACTAACAATGAGTAGGTAAAGAATGGGAAGTTGTGTGAATGAACGAAAAAGACTGGAATTTGAAATGAAGGGAGTGTTATAATCGTGGATAGGATTTTATTTTTTATTAGCAGTACCTAAAAGGGTTTTCGAAAAAAAAAACTCAAACAAAATGTAGCATGTTTTAATCTCAAATAACATAGACAGTACTATTAATATGAGTACATACATATGCATAACCATAATATTACATAGTTTTTGATGTCTACGATATAACAATATCTTTCAGATCTGAGTGTTATGTAGCTTTAAGTAACATTTACAGGTAAACCAGAAAAGGTATGCGTTTCGGAAATTTTCGTGTTTCCGAAGTAGTCCGATCGGTGACAATGGCGTCGTAGAGTAACCCCCCACTATGATAAAGCTTCTGAGAAGGGCACAATTATTTAGCTGCCATACAATTATTTGCTGAATCTGAAATCTTTTTCGAACTCACTATTTCAGTGCCCTGAGCAACCTCTTGGTGCATCCTGCTGAATGAAAAGCCTGATCATGGTCCACAAACGCAAAACATAAGGGCCGATTATACTCTTAGGACTTCTGTATAACTTGTCGCACTGTGTGGATAATGGTCTTTTTGTTGTACCCACTTCGAAAGCCGGTCTGCTCCGGTGGCTGAAACTCGTTGTGACTTCGCTCTAGACGATTCGTGATGACTCTTGAAAACGTAGCTTAGTAGTGGAATGGGTCTGCAATTCTTTCTATAGGTCTTGTCACCCATTTTAAAGAAAACAACGAACACTCCCCTATTACATTTCATCAGAGTTTGGTTTTCCGAAGTTAGGCGATGATTACCGAAGCGCATAGTTTTTCTGGGCTATCTTATATATGTCGTCTTTTTGACATTTCGTACTTAGAATATAAGAGTATATAAAGTTCGACTTTTAATTGTATTCAGTAACTTGACAGTTGAAGGTTTACCAGATTATGACAAAAAAAAAAGATAATGAGGTGGTGTAAGAACGAACGAAATTGATTAAACTTTTAATAATGTACTTATAAGCAAATGCTTTTTTTTTTAATTTAATGACTTGTCTTAAAAACATGACATGCAGTATTAAAAATTGTAAAATTTGTTATATATTTTGTTTCTCAGTAGAAAAACTAAAAATAAAAAAAAAAACTTAGAGATGTGTATTTAGAAATATGAAAGTTTGGATGTTTGTTATCCCATCACGCAAATACGGCCGAACAGATAGTTTATAACCTGGATTAACATACAGGATACCTGTATGTTAATACCTATTTTATCCCGGTAATACGTTCCGGTGGGATAATTTCCGACCTCCATATTTTTGTAATTTCTTTCATCTTAATTTTTTTTATAATTTTTGCGACATGCCCCCTTAACCTGTGCCCAAGCTAATTCTATTGGGTTGAGTTTAATTTAAAATAAACCATTTTTATCATTCGTTCTTTACGCATAACGTTCACTACCCCAACACTATTAGTGTTAGTATGATAACATTATTTTTCTTTGAACTGTCGAGTTACTGAATACAAACATAAGTCGAACTATACACCGTGACATGTTAGTCGTCTTTCAACGGCAGCCCACTTCATGTATCCAATGACTACTAAAAATTATAACTTTGAATATTTGTGTAATAAAAAAAAAAAAATATTCACCAAGACGCATGACGTAGTTTGAAACACCCTGTTATGGAGATGGAATTAATGATGGAATGTAATGGTAGGTAGGTAAATATCTTCTACCGTTTGATACGTAAACATTATTAACAGGGAGGGTGTCTCATCATTCTTAAGCATTATTTATTTTTCTTTATACCTATAATCTTAATTAATGGTAACAATGTTTTAATCGCGCTTAGAGGTATTTTATGACGGAGACATTGAGTGGATAACCTTTGTAAGACGACTAAAATGTCACGGTGTAGAATGGGACAGCCATTCATATATTGGCTGTTCTGATTATTTTCTACTTGAGTGTTTGACTACTTCTCAATTCTGCTCATTTTATTTCTCATGTGTTAAAACTGTTATTTATTTTTATATTTCTGTGATTAAACGGTGACATCCAATAATGTGTGGATTAAAACGAAATACTTAATTTTGAATTTGTATTCCTCAGAATCAAAATGGTTCCTACTGGATTTGTAATTGTATTGTTTTGTTAAAGAAGTAGTCGATTAAGTTAATTTACTACTAATATTTGTCGTCATTATTATTTAATACGTCATGTTCGGCGTTCATACCTTTCATAGTATTACGCCTGTTGAGTTTACAGTGCGTTAGCGTTAATGTATTAGTTACTACTTTGAAAGCAGAAAGTCTCCGCACATATCCTTCTCGTATCACGAACAAAACATTCAAGAGTAAAGCAACCAATAATCATCAAACGAAAAAATAAAATAAAATGCCTTCCTGTATGATAAAAAAACCTTTTAAATGGTGGATTTACGTTTCGTGTTAAAGCAGGATGCGCTAAAGCGGTTATTACACTATTCAATTTGTAGGAAATCGAAAGGTGTAATCGATGTTGGAACAGTAAGATTCCGATTTAGTGCGATTGGAAGGTCCCGACTGCACTACTTCCTAAACTGTTGTAACCCAATGTAATTTTACTTCGCGACTGAGAGTCGTCTGTCCGATTTAGAATTTAATTTATTCTAGTGTGATCTCTAGCGTCCAATTTCCTAATTAGAGTGTTCCTAATTAGAGTTTCTACAAATTGAACAGTGTAATAATCAATAAGTTATCGTTATTTTCTTACGTTTTTTTGCAATTGGTAGGTCAGTGTCAGGTTTTAAGTAATACTGGTATTCAGCTGCATCCGGTTAGACTGCAAGTCGACTCCAACGTCATTGGGAAAAGGCTAGGCAGATGATGTCAGGTCAGGTTCTTTACCCTTTTAACCGCTTACGTCGGATTAATCCGACATATATTTTCGCGTCCATCTCGCCAGGGTCGTATATTTACGACCAAAATACCACAGCTCAAAGCATCATCATCAAGCTCATGCTCATTTAATCTGTTGTAAAAAGTTAAGTTTTGCACATCCCTCTTTGTTGTAGGTATTTATTTTCCGATTCACTGTGCCGGGCGCTGGGGGCACGACAACTGATATGAAGTCGGGCGGTTAAAAGGTTAAAATATGATTCACGACCCGTAACACGTAAATATTCATTAACAGAATTACAAACATCAAAATCATCAATTCAACCTTCATGAAATAATCATATACACTGACTTGCGAATTGCAAATAAAGTAAGAAAATTATGATTTCGCGGTGTTCTCTGGTGCTTCCCCCTCGCCTAATCTTATTTCCTAAAAAGCTGCGGATATCGGCGACTGTCTGTATTATAACTATGAATGTTGTACTACTTGCTGTCTATGTAATGAATGTACCTACGGTTAATGATACTGTTTTACTTTTTTTTTTCTCAATAAATGTGTGAAAAATATCAGTTATTTAAATTTTTCGTACAATTACCAAAACATATCCCAAAATTACAATTAAATTAAGAATTCCAGTTTTGAACTGAATAAATGTTGTTATAAAATGCATTTAACAATACAGATATTAATCATATATTCTACATATATAAATGAACTAAACATAAACCAACACGGTGTCTATACGTATTTTATAGTACGGTTGTACTTTAAAGAGGTAGTAATTAAAATGGATGTAAATTGTCATGCAATTGAGATAAATAGTTATAACACATAACATTGTACAAATAAAAACAAATAGCTCTAACAAACAAATATCAAATGGTTATATCACATACTATAAATGTATTTAATAATACCTATCTCTTACAAAAAAAAAAAATGTATACCTACATAGTGAGAAAGCCAATTTTCACGAAGACATTTTCATTTACTGATGTAGTACATAGGCCATTTAGGAAGTGAACTTCTAAAATACCTAATCATGCCTAACATACAACGAATACGTCGAATTGTATTTTTCCACCTATATATGGGAATTTCTAACATACATTTTCGATTTGCCGATGGCCATTCTTCGCTGCGTATAGATTACCTATTATTAACACGGGACAAATAAACTATTACCTAATATCTATCACGTTTTCAACGTATCGTATGAACATTGCTTTATCACCCTTAAGCTTCTACATTAAGGTTGCGTACCTAAATGAATAGGTGTGCAATAAGTATGTTATTTAAACTAAGCCTGGATCCATTCGAATGAGTATTTGCATAAAAATAGGGTCGTAAGTACGTAATACCAGTTTAAACTATTCTTAGTAGCTGCTGCATTCAAATTCATCTTCCGGCTTTCATGTTTAATGCCAGATGTATATTCTGTAGCTTTATCTTCATTTAGTACTTTAATTCGACCGTCGAGTTGCGTATCCACTGGACTGTATTTTTTCAAATAGTATAAAACACTGTCTACTTCATTATATGAAACTGTTTTCCTAGGGAGGTCTATAAACATACTGTAACCATCCCCACCGTCAGCTAGGAAAGTTGGCATAATCAATTTGTATTCATAATCATCTTTTATATCCTGTAATTCGTAAAATCCACAGTTTGAGCACACTGCTTTACTGTTAACAACACGAGAACCTGCTGGTTTCGCTAAATCGTAAGTGACTTCCATTCCTGAAAATTGTTGGAATTGTCCAGTACTGTCTGTAGTGCGCCATGTGGACACAGAATGTTCTAGACTATGCTTGAGTATTGTTCCGTTCATTGTGACTATCGCTAATGAATCCGAAAATGGTAACACACTAATCCAGTCGCCTCTAGTTAAAGTGAAGGGAGTTCCTTCATGGTAAATTGAGGTTCGTATCCGTCCTCCTTGCACTATTGCTATATTCACATCGGGATACTGTTCATGGTATTGCTCCCTGGTATAGTTCAACATAGTATCAGCAATCAAGTCACCTAAATTGCATTCTCTTAGTCGACAGCCATTTTCATTCAAAAAGACTAGTGAACTTCCAACGACTTCGTTGTTTATACGATCCATGTCTTTACGATATTTATTAACCGTTTGTAAAAGTTCCGGATCCCTTGGTATTTCCTGGTCTAACAATATGGGAGTTCCTTCGCATTTTAAAATTTCGCCCTCTGAGTCGAAAACTAAATGCAACTTTCCCATATATTTAGTGTAAGCATAAGCTTGTACGACTCTCGCTATTCTACCGTCTGCTTGTTCTACTTCTGTGGGGTATGGTCCCTCAGTGACCTCAGGTTTCTCTGAAGTTCTATCAGCGTTCCAAAGGAATGTATTAGAATGGCCTCCGATTACCAAGTCAATATCTTCGACTTGTCTCGCAATTTCCAAATCTGTCACAAATCCGGAATGTCCTAAAGCTATCAAAATGTTAACATTCTGTTCTTTAAGTTTTTTTACTTCTCTTGTAATGGCTGGAATTTCATCTTCGTACTCAACATTGTTTCTCGGAGCGAGATCTTTTGTGCTTGGTGTAAGATATCCTATAATACCAATTTTGACATGGTCTTTGACTATTACAATTGATTTATATAAGTTCGTTTCGTTCTGCAGTTCGGGAACTTTGTCTAAGATGAGGTTAGCTGCTACGACAGGCGAGCTCAAGTTTCTAATAAACGGTACCACTCCATCCACAGCTTCGTCGAACTCGTGGTTGCCGAGAGACTGAAAGGAAAAGTTAATGTCATGTTATATTGTTAGTACAATACAATAATGGTCCAATCTGCATTCATTAAAAGATTGTTCCGTACTGTACTGTACTTTCATTTCAAGGATTGGATAAAAGTCAAATTTTCATAATTCTCAGCTTTTTACGCGTGACTGTACTTTGCGTTTGTGTGTAACGTAGAAACTTGGCAAGACATTATAACATAAAAAGTTCTACATAGCTACCTATATACCTACTTCAATCAGTTTTTAGCAGGGAGGGAAATAAAACTCAGGTGAAAGGTGTAAAAATATTTATTTGGTGGATAGGTTGACCTAACATCATATATTATTATTTGTATAATTATGTATCGTTTACTTATTACGTTATTATATCCTACAATATTTTCATATAACAAATAGGTAGACACTTTTGTAAGAACAGTCTTTTATTTATTCTAAAATCCTATTACTATTATAAATGTGAGTTTGTGAGGATGGATGGATGTTTGTTACTGTTTCACGCAAAAACTACTGAACGGATTTTGATAAAATTTGGCACAGAGATAGTATATAACCTGGATTAAAATATAAGATACTTCTTATCTCGGTAGTAAATTCCCGTGGAATTAATATTCGACCTTCACGCGGGCGAAGCAGCTGACAAAAGGGCTAGGTTTTACTTTACTAGTCTCTTGCGTCTGCAATTTCATCAGCCATTCATCGTTCCGATTAACCCTAAGGGCGTTTGTATACCGCCACCGTCAACGGAACGTCAACGTGAACGAGATGAAGGCACCGAAGTAGCGATACATACATTTACTATGGCCGCGTGTTCTCGGTGACGACGGTGGCGTTGGACAAACAGTGTACGGCCTGTTTACGGCCTCAAGCGATGCGACGCGCGTCATCCTGTTTCCGTCCGGGGCGCCGCACAGTGGAACGAATGTATGGGAGCGGTTGGACGTAGACATGTCCGAAAAATAAGAGTAAAATTATGACAAACTAATGATGCCATCTTATTCGATTACTTAATGCCTTCATAAATTGTGGTGATGAATTTCTTCATAACTCCCATATTTCGGGAGTAATTTGAGAAAATGTGAAATTTTACTATGAAAATGAGTGTATCGAGCTCTCTCCCTCCTGATTCCGGGCTTGTTTCAAGTAGCGGTCTCTAATATCGTAATGCTATTACTAAGAGCTATATTTAATACTAAGACACATAGTGCGCCAAATGTGCACTTTCTGGGATAAAAGGAAATGAAAATTTAAAAAAAAAAACGTTTTTTCCCCATTTGTATTTACTTTAAACCGCAGACAGACTTATTAAGAGGTCTATAAATATATTATATATATATACAGAAATATATATTAACAAAAATATTCACAAGAACTGATGAGAGTATGACTTTTAAGTAAGTTGATAATAAATTACCTAGTTTCATTAAAAGTACAATAAATAATTAAGATGTAAGCTCTAATTTACTAAGTTACACATTTTAAAACAATAACATCATTTAATTATCTTCGTCATCATCATCATCATCAATTAATTCAAATTCAGAATCGATGTCCGCTAAATCATTTATGTTAACAAATTCGATATCACTTTTCTCAGAATCCGTAAGCTCATAAAATTCCTTAAAAGAAGATTTTTTTACAAACTTATTTCCTTTTGGACGGATACTTGTAACAAGTGGATCAGAAGACAGTAAAAGATTGTGCATAATATCTTCATTGCATGAGATACTGCTATGCTTTCGAGAATGCCCCTCTCTATATTTTCTAAAATCTTTATTTCTAGCCTCAGATGCCTCTTCGGATAGAAAACCAATGGGCACAATTGACATGTTCTGAACTATGTCTGGCCCATGCATTAAAATTTTATGAAGTGAAGAAGGCATATAATACCATGGGTATAACTCCACGTAAAGCTTAGCAGTATCAAAGCAGAACTCTCGGAATTTAGTTACGTTGATCTTCTCTCCTGATGAAATACACTGCAAGATCACACAGATTTTTCTTAAAAGCATAGCATCTATTCCGGTCAGTTCAGCAGATTTAGTGTAGTTTTCAAAAAATCTCCTTGCCGAGTTGCCATTGTTGGTGGATCCACTGCCTTGTTTCACAACATCGAGAAGTAAGCCCGTTTCTCTTCTTACAGCCTCTTGAACTCTTTTCTTCCTGTCATCAACTTGCCTTTTTGCTATATCACCCCTTACTTGCCATGATTTTATGTCTAATTTGTAGGAAATGTGTAATAAGCATTCCATTGAGCGAATCCAAGCGTGAAGGGTGCTTAAGCTATATTTATACATGTCCTCGTTTGCGTGTTTATCTTTGATTAACTCTAAATTATTCATTTCTTTAGGACAAGCCTTGCATATGTCACACACTGAAGCTGCTGTATTGGATATAATGGAATGAATTTTACCATCAATCATTGTCAACAGCAGTTGGTGTTTGACACTAATTCCATCAGTGATGGTGGATGGAGTTAAGGCTTCAATCTCTGCTTCGATTTCAGCCATCTCTCTCTGCACATTTTCTTTGGTTTCCTTTATAAACTTAAACAATATTGGCCGGCAAAATGAAGTGGAAGATGGTCGCTCGTTTTCCCAAATTGTTACACCTTTTGAGACGAGCCGCAGTGGTACAAGACTAATCATAAAATTACTAGCAAGATCGATTTGCTCATCTTCACTCGTCCTTTGATGATAAATGCTTTGGCTAGATGATCCGTCAAAACCCCATTTGCTGGTCAATACGAGCTGTTGATTGGGATCAACAGGGGTTTCTAACGACCTAATAAGTCTTCTTGAGGTTAAATCCATCAAGGCTTGTAATTTGATTTTTGCAGAGCTCTCTGTAACTGTGAGATCTTCTTTGGCCGGATAGCACTTAATTTTTTCTTTAACCAACATGTAGTAACTCGGGTATTGAAGAGCTCCTTCTTGAGTGTTGAAATCCCGAAGAGTGTTATAGCGCCATTTCGATAAGTTCATCGATACATAAAGAGCCAATGCCTTCAAAGGGGATATTTCCCGTACCTGAATTGATTTACCTTCAATGAAGGCTTTGATTTTTGAGGCCTCTTCTGGATTCTCCGTCAAGTATTTCATAACATAAGCTGTATCGCTTTGTCCTGCCTTTTGAAGCGCCCTTTCGGCCGAAAACATAATTTCAGCGCTGCTACTGCTGCATGAAAGACTATCTTCAGTGCGTCTTCTTTTTTGCCGGTTACTAAGGTCCTCAAAAGATTTACGAGGACTAGGATGTGTACAAGTTGAAGCATCAGATTTAGCAGGAGAAATTATGGGCTCGATGACGTCACTTATATTTTCTGTAGAAGGTTCCATATTTTCATTCTGTAATTCCGGCCATTGAATTGCAGCCTGTAGCCAAATCTCATGTTTCTTCCGAAACTTATCTGTGCTTCTTCCAGACTGTGTCCATTTTGCATAAATGCGGTAGCAAAATCGACGACACCAGTCTTTTAAACTTGTTTCAGCACTTTCACATAACTGAACACAACTGTTATCTTTTAAAACACTGAACAAATAGTTAAAGTCGCGTAAATCTTTATGTGCGCGTGCGCATAAAGCAACGTGAATATCAAGATTTGTATTAAAATTTGGAAAATACATTGCGAGATTAGCTTGGATACAACGAGGTGTAAATCAACACTGATTTTAAAGTTACTAATAGTGACCTATTTATATAAAATCCAGGTATCCCAGGTATCCTTTGTTAAATATTGCAAGGTAATTAGTTATTGTGATAATTAGTAAATGATGCATGCTAAATTAGTGTATTAAGAGCCATTTAGTAATTAAATAATAGCAATGTTCTTATCAGTAATCATTAGTGCATCAGTTTTATATGTAAACCTTAAGTCCCTAATTATATATCCTAATTAGCTTATATCTTCTCTAATTGGCTGCTCAGAAATGTTATTGTAATAAGGTAAACCTTTAGAAAAACGGTTTTAATCAACAAAATAAACAAAAAATAAAAAAATTGTGTTATAAAATAAACATCACTCTTTATCCCAGAAAGTGCACATTTGGCGCACTATGTGTCTTAGTATTAAATATAGCTCTTAGTATTAGCATTATGATATTAGAGACCGCTACTTGAAACAAGCCCGGAATCAGGAGGGAGAGAGCTCGATACACTCATTTTCATAGTAAAATTTCACATTTTCTCAAATTACTCCCGAAATATGGGAGTTATGAAGAAATTCATCACCACAAGTTATGAAGGCATTAAGTAATCGAATAAGATGGCATCATTAGTTTGGCATAATTTTACTCTTTTTTTTCGGACATGTCTACGTCCAACCGCTCCCATACATTCGTTCCACTGTGCGCCGTGCAAGTCGCATCTCTGTGACTCGTTGCCTATTCCCTAAGCACGCAATCCCACGTGATCCCACTTTAAAGTCTTAGATTACATCGTAGTTTAGTTTGGTCTATTATAATACCTAACGGTTTTTTTTTAATAGGTACCTAAGTCAGTATAAAAATGTTAACTCTTTTTGTAATTTTTTGGATCCTTAGACTATTACTGCGAACCCAAAGATGACTAAAGAAGGTAGGCTTTAAAGGGTTTTATGTTTAGTTTAGGTGATTTATGCGTACCCTAGATGACAGCTGGTGTGGCTGTGTGAGTAATACCTACTTACTGAGAAATACTGACAATAAATGAGGACCTTCAAAAAGCGATGTGGTAGGCAGATGGTCAGTATATGACCACTCAAATCTGTGTGGTTCTTTCCTCAAAATCTCATTTCAGTCATTAATACATTGGCTTTGGCTCTGGCTACATTGGCTTCACATGATTTGTCTAAGATTGTGTCTGAACTTTATAACTTTGACCCTTGAGTTATTTCGCCATTTTGCTCAGGGGTAGTCAGATGGGAAATGTCGACTCCATGTAGGTAACTTAATTGTTTTCATATTATGGTGTAAAAGTGATTCCGATACATATCATATTTACAGATTAGTTTCATTGACTCTGATCAGTAGGTACCTAAATCTGCTGCTAAATCTAATGTCAGCGTTTACTAGTTGAATTAAAAATTATTCGCTCTTTAGAATAGGTAGGAGTACATAGGGTACCTAGTTCCCACTTACTTCAGAGAAGAATTGGATATGCTTTCAGAAGCAGGCAGTGTGTTTCAACCAGCAATAGTTAATTCTTGGCTGATAGATTGACAACCATACCCATTTGATTATGTAGATACGTAGGTACTTCATTCTGTACTTTCTGCCTACCCCATGGGAAAAACGCGCGAGTTTAAGTAAGTATGTATGTATTTATGTACCTACTTCTTTCGTATCCTAGTTTGCTTAAGATTGTAAATAATGATGTAATTGAAATAAGTTGCAAAAAAAAACTTTTATTATAAATAGATAAATAAAATAATTCCGATATGAAAATACCCGAAATAATTTGATAATTTCTATTTCGTAGAATATTTATAAATAAAAAATGTGTGAGTAAATGACATGCTTGTACGTACCTACCAATGTAGGTACCTACATACTTACAGCCCATTCACAGTTATTTTATCTCTGATTTTGCGTCACCGTCAAAATCAGACTGATCTTTAATCTACTTACAATAAGGTTGTTTTTGGGTTGCTGCCACTGGCAGCTCTGTCAAAATCACAGTGACCAACATATTTAAGTTAAGGTTGCTATTGGGTTGCTGCTGTCAGAGAGTGTTACGAGGTAAAATAACTGAAAGGACTGTATGACATTTTGAACTATAATGTCACAGTTTGCTAACGTTGGTAGTATTCTCAAACATAGTAGAGATACAAAACAAAAAACAAACACAAACATGAAACATGTAACATGGTAGGAACAAAACAAAACATTTAGAGTGAATTTCACAAAACTTTTATACCTAGAATAAGTTTTATCCTGAGAATAAATTTTGAATTTTTGACAGATTTTCCATAGTAGAAATGTCAGACGTAAATTTTATTCTACGGATAAAAGATATCTGACTTTGATAAAATCAGCCCATATAGGACTAAATCAAAACATATGAATTCTTATTACAAATTGCAATCTAACATTAGATCTAGCCTAAAGCTCTGAGCCATTTTTAACATTTCTAACTTTACTTCTATTCAGCTAAAGTTCATAATACAATAATGACAAGTTAGCATCGTCCTAATTTGTCAGTTTGGTATATGTTTGGTAAAAAGAACTCTATATTTCTATACTGTATAAAATCTTAAAACCTGGCTGGGCGCTTTTAACCCTGATCTAAATATACCTAAACCTTGTTTGGTTTAAAACTAAATAAAATAATTATAATTTTATAATCACAACCCAAATTATAAATAAAAATATGTATTCTTATAATTATACTTATAGATAGATAGTATGGAATGTTATTGTATACAGAGATAGAAATACAAATGGATGTAAGTACTTATATAAAATAAAAGCTTTTAATAAAATAATAATTAAATATGGCACAACTTGACTAAAAGTAACAAGGCTTAGAACCTCACTACAGCGACTGTGGTATATGCTAGGCTATTTTTATCACTATTTAGGTAATTATCTAACTAATCTTCGTGCATAGGTGTAGACCCATACGTGATACATGACAACATCATATACTTTGTATTCGCAACATGACGCGGCCGTGTCGATCGGCTTCCAATTAGGAACGGCTAATTACAAACCTTTGCTCGCTGGGATAATTAGCACTGTCAATTAACCTATCATGTTATATCACCTACTTATACGTATAAACAAAATGGCATTCAAACTAAGCTTACCTACATCCATTCGAATGAGTATTGTAATGACCATGAAGTACCTATCTAAATAATGCATGCACTAACACTATATTGCATGTTTCGGCTTTTTTTTGTCCACTGACGAAAATTTTCTAACTTTGTCTTCATTGAGTACTTCAATTCGACCGTCTACTTTACGATTCACAGGACTGTACTTTCTCGAATAGTATTATAGAGGTACTAGGAAAACAAAAACCAGTATAGAGGTATGAGGAACAGTGTGTAAAGTTCACTCATACTCTATAGAAAAGGGAGGTTCCTCCGACCAGACGAGTGTTGTGTCTGGTGGGCAACTGCCCGACCGTTGATGTCGGGTTGTTGTATTTATGTGAGTCTGGTGGTAAACTCTGACTGCGCGATGTAGGATTTATGTGACGTCCAAATTTGCGTAGTTCGCATGTGGCATTGTAGGCGCCACCTCACTTTTTGTGTTTCAAGATATTCGTTGCGAAGTATCTTTTCTGTAGTGCCGCTACAATATAAAGTATGGAACAGTTGTCCTTGGGAGGTCAACAAACATACTAAATCCATCCCCATCGTTTGCAACGAAAGTGTGCATAATTACTTTGTATTCATAATCATCTTTTATACCATGCAATTCGTAAAATCCACAGTTTAAGCACACTGCTTTCGCCTTAACTACGCGAGACTGTACTGGTCTCGCTAGATGGTAGGTGACTTCCATTCCAGAAAATTATAGGAATTGGCTAGTACTGTCTATAGTGCGCCATGTTGACACAGAATCATAATCATAATCATAATCATAATAATCTTTATTCACGAATAAGAGACAACCATACAGAGTAACATAATAATAAAAACAAAATAAACAAGAATCGCTTAAAATTATTTCGAAGATAAAGTTTATACAACAGTTGGAGAATGTGAGATGCTAGATTGTAACAATAGCTTGGTTGTCTTCGGACTGATTCGCCCTATCCCCTCGTACTAGTATATAACTGTATCACGAGTGGATAGTCTTCCTCAACCTTAGAACAGATTCCCACAAGGTTCCAGTAAAAAGTCACATACTTATGTAGTTAAGCAGATTGATTACATACTGTATAGGTAGTAAATCATAGTACAGTTATATTAATTGAGTTACAAGATTGGAAATGTCTGTGTTGTTATGTGTTTGGGTATGGGTATAGGTATATGTGTGTGTGTTTTATGTGTGGGTCCGTAGGTGTATAGTTATGTGTGCTTTATTATTTTTGTGCCTTATTCATACCAATTTTATAAGCAGATTTTCAGTGCTGTGGTAGTCTAGTGTTTTCAAGTATTTATCTATAGTTTCCTTGCACGTTTGACTATCAAGATTCTTTAATTCTAGATCTTTACTTATTTTGTTGTAAAGGCTAGGGCCGAGATAATTGTGAAATCTATGTGCAAACGATGTTCTATATTTGGATACGTTATAAACTATATCTAACCGTCGCCTTTTTGCAAAATGCGGTATTACTTTATGTTGTGCCATGATCTCTAATTTAATGAATAATTTTCTTACAGTTAGGACACCCAGTTCTGAGTAAAGTAGGTGTGTCGGGTAAGTGTACTTTTTGCGAGAAATAACTTTAAGTACCATGCGTTGGGATCTTTCGACAAACAACATGGTGGTTTTTGAGGTTCCTCCCCATACATTCAAGCCGTATATCAGTATAGACTGACATAGTGCTAAATAGATTTTCATAAGTAGCTTAATGTCACATGCATTTCTAATACATTTAAAAATATAAATTAACTTTCTTGCGCGATTACTTGCCTTCATGACATGTTCTTTCCAGTTTAAGTTTTGGTCTACTATCACACCAAGATACCTTATGGATTTAGTTTTGGTTATTGGATTACAATGACAGGTATTTGGATTATTGCAATTATGGGTTTGTATAATTATTGAGTTAGGACAGGGTTGAGTTTTGCCGTTAATTGTGAATGTAATAAATTTAGTTTTGTCAAGATTGATTGTCAACAAATGATTATCCAGCCATGAGGTCACTAAAGCAAAACCTTCATTTGCTGCTTCAGTTACATCTTTCCACGTGTTGGAGCTAAACAATAATACTGTGTCATCTGCGAATGTTATTATTTGACCATTTTGTAAAAGCAAATTGCAGAGGTCATTAATATATATTAAAAACAACGTAGGACCCATAACACTGCCTTGGGGCACTCCGAAGGTAACATTTTCTTCATGGCTTACACTGTTATCAATTTTTATAACCTGTTTTCGGTTTGTTAGGTAATCTTGGAAAAGTTGGAGAGGTATTCCTCGAATACCCAAAGTCTCGAGTTTGTTCAGGAGGATGGGTACAGAGACGGTGTCGAAAGCCTTTGCTAGGTCTAGGAATATACCTAGACACTTCTTTCCCTTATCTATGTTGTCGACTACATAAGAAGTTAGTCTGTGAAGAGCGTCGGCGGTTGATATTTTTTCTCTGAACCCAAACTGATTACCTGAGAGAAGTTTATTAGTTTCTAGGTAGTGTTTTAGCCTCTTATTTATTAGTTTTTCTATAATTTTTGAAAAACTAGGAAGTAGAGAGATTGGTCTATAATTTGACAGCAAAGTTTTGTCTCCTGCTTTATATATAGGAACAGTGACAGATTTTTTAAGCGCATCTGGAAAGACTCCTTTTGAAAAGCAGGCATTACAAATATGTGCTAGTGGTGCAGTAAGGGAATCTACTGACATCTTAATGAAAAACGTTGAGATACCGTCCCATCCCGAAGAATTCTTAGATTTTAAGTTAGCAATAATTTCTTTAATTTCAACTTGGTCTGTTGGGAGAAGCATAAAAGAGTTTAGGGGTCCACTATTAGGTTTTGGTCTACACTGCTTACTCAGATCTATCTCATTTGTAAGGGTCCTGGACAAGATAGTGTTTGCCAAATTACTACCGACATTGACAAAGTATCTATTTATGTTATTTAACGCGTTTTGAGGTGTTGAATCAGTAGAAAGAAGCTGTAGTGGCATTTTTGGGTAGCTGTTTAAATTACACACAGAATGTTCTAGGCTCTGCTTTAGTATTGTTCCGTTCATTGTGACTATTGTTAACAAGCCCGAAAATGGTAGTACATTCATCCAGTCTCCTTTAGTCAAAGTAAAGGGTGATCCTTTATGATGAATTGGTGCTCGTAAGCCTCCTCTTTGCTGTGTCACATCCGGATACTTTTCGTAATATTTTGCCCTGGTATAGTTCATCATACCATCAGTGATTAAGTCACCTAAATTGCACTCTCTAAGTTGACATCCATCTTTATCCAAATAAACGAATGAACTTCCAACTACTTCGTTTCTAATGCGATCAACGTCTGCTCGATATTTGTTAACCATTCTTAAAAGCCCCAGATCTCTCGGTATTTCCTGGTCTAACAATAAGGTAGTGCCTTCGGTTTTTATTATTTCACCCGCTGAGTCGAAAACTAAATGTAACTTTCCCATATATTTAGTGAAAGCGTATGCTTGTACTACTCTCACTATTGTACCGTCTGTCTGTTCTCCTTCTGTAGGGTACGGTCCTTCATGGAACTCTCTATCTGACACAAAATTAGAAAGGAATGTATTCGAATGGCGTCCGATTACTAAATCAATATCTTTGACCTGCCTCCAATTTCTGATTCTGTCACATATCTTGAGTGTCCTAAGGCTGCTAATGTTAACATTTTGTTCTTTAAGTTTTTTTACTTCTCTTCTAATGGCTGGAATTTCAACTTCATATTTGACATCGTTTCTGGGAGCAAGATAATTTGTTTTCGGCGTCAGATATCGTATAATACCAATTTTGACAAGAAGAAGACTATTACAATTGATATAAATAAGGTCGTTTCGTTCTGCAGTTCGGGAACTTTGTCTAAGATGAGGTTAGCTGCTACGACAGGTGAGGTCAGGTTTCTAATAAATGGTACCACTTCATCCACAACTTCGTCGAACTCGTGGTTGCCGAGAGACTGAATGGAAAACGTTAGTGTTGTGTTAGGAATATTGTTAGTACATTAATAAACACATGTATTTGAGTAGTAAGTACTAGTAACATAGATTTAGTATTACTCCATCTATGACTAGTAATGTAGTTATTGAAAATAACATTGGCACGGATAGATCTATATTATGTTTTTATTTCAATGCTTGGATTAGATTGGGGGAACTCTTATAATATAGACTTAATTAGTACCTAGTTATCGCTCTGTACAGTCACGCGTAAAAAGATGGTGATAATATTGTGTAACTCTATGTAGAATATTTCTCATTGGTCACCTATAATTCATAGCGATAGCAGTATAGCAGTGTTAGTATTATGGCTAGACATAGTTACTAAACACAGCTGATCTTCAAATATCAAATTGACATAATTAAATTCACAATTTAAAGGCATGAGTGTACACTGTAGATATTGGTAATATATTAAATATGTACTGTCTGTAATATATAAATATTAATAGACAGTACATAGGCTGTATCATCCATGTTTAACTGCTTAAATTCACATAGTAATAAGAAATTGATTTATCAAATTCACGCGAAGAAAATAAAACCAACCGAAATACGAAGTAAAAATATTTATTCCACAAAAACAAGTTTAGGACACATTGTAGTCAGTCATTTAGTACGTAATAATACTTAGTAGGTACTTTATTTAATCAGTAACACAACATTTAAAAACATTTCAGTCGTTATTAATACGAATTTTATTAATTAATTACAATACTGCTCAAATTGTACTATAAGTCAAAGCTTAATCTACAATATAGTAACAATACCTATCAGAATTGACACAATTGAGACTTTTACAATTGACGATGAACTCTTACTTTCATTTCCACTGACAAAAGTGATCCGCCCCTCGATTTGAGGGTAAATTGGACTGTTACGAGATATATAATATTCAGTAGACGATAATTCATTGTAATCTAAGGCTTGTGTAGGTAAACCGATGAACATGTCGAATCCGTCCCCACCCGTAGCAACGAAACTAGGCATCAAAACTTTGTAAATATCTTTAGGTAATATTCTTGAATATCTTGGGATGTCACAAGCCCAACATCTAGCTTCGGCACTGACAATCCTAGATCCACTTGGTTTACTAAGGTCGTATATAACTTTAATACCGGAGTACTGTAAGAACTCTCCGTGTTCATCCAAATTGTTAAAATGAGCGACTGATTGTTCAATCGTACGCAAAAGGACGCTGCCATTCACTGTCACCACTACTGCTTTGCCATCAAAAGGCATTACTGCGAGTAAATCACCTTTAGTTATATTTGTTGGCATTTTTGCACGCACTATGGATGTCCTTATACCGCCTGCTTGAACAAGAGCAATTGGGGCATCTGTCCAATGCTCACCAGTGTATTCCGATGCGTACTTATATACCATCGCATCGGTGATCAAGTTACCTATGTTGCATTCTTCAGTTTCGCACGATCTGACGTCTAAAATAATAGCGGTGGATCCAATTACTTCCTCCGTAATATTGAGGACATTTTCTTTGTACCTGTTCAAGATTTGAAGGACTTCTGGGTCTTGTGGCACATTCTGGTCTAGAAGAATTGGAGTCCCGTCTGCTCTGATAACTTCACCTAAAGAATCGAATACTAAATGCAATTTTCCTAAGTATTTTGTATAAGCATACGCTTGAACAACAGGAACGCGTCTTCCAGAAGCTTGTGTCACATAAGTGGGATAGGGGCCTTCTGGTTGTTCTGAATCTGGGCTTGTGCCATTCCAGAGGAACGTGTTTGTATGACCACCAATAACTAAATCAAGACCTTCTACTCCGTTTGCTATCTCTAGGTCCCTGCGGAAACCAGAATGTCCGAGAGCGATAATAATGTTTATTCCTTCGGATTGCAGATTCTTCACTTCTTCGTTGAGCGCTTCGATTTCATCGGAATACTCGACATCATTTGGTACAGCTAATACTTTGGTTTCGGGAGTCAAGTAACCTACTATACCTACTTTGTGACCGGTAACATCAAGTACTACAGACTTTAGAAGATTAGGTTCCTTGGCAAGATCTGGCACTTTATTTAGAACAAGATTAGCAGCTAATACTGGACATGTCAGATTTTCTATGAAGGGTGTGAGCCCGCTGACTCCGTGGTCGAACTCGTGATTTCCGAGAGACTGAAACAAAAACGTGTAATGTAGTAAGAATTCAACTTACTTACTACATGTACTTTGTATTTAAAAAATAAAAACATAAATGTGATACGTAGGTACCCAGATAAATAGTTCTCTATTTATTAGGGTCAGTATACGCCTGCGTAATAAACCCGCGCCTGTTTTTCCGGTCACTCTTTGTTTGAATACGCCAACGTCAAAATTCAATGGGTAGATACATAGGTAGGTATATTCGAAATTCGAGGTTCAAAGAGAAAATTCACCGCTTGTGAATCCATTGAAAGTTTGAAACACGGGGTGGTTAGCCTGTTTCCTACGCGAGCGTGTATGTATGCAGAGCAACATCATTCAATCATCGTGATTACTTTGTTCGGACATATTTTGTGTTGGAGCTCAATTGCAGTTTTATTGATTGGCGTTGCGGTGTATTACTGTATGTAGTACATAGAATGTATGTACAACCTATATACTGTCTGATAACGATTTTTGTTACGCGTCTGCGGACTGGCGAATTTATAAATAGCTCGCTGTGAGCTTACTACGAATTCGTAGTTTTTTCACGTATGGATGCTCTATGATGAATGTCGTTTTTTTCTCATTGACACAAATGTTATCCTTGTGTAAAAGTATTCCTATACATGTTCAGGTAAAGATAAGGATAGCAAAAGTATTAAAAAAAATGGGGCTCGCGACGAGAAAAAATGAATACAAATACATCATCGATACATTAATTGTGTTTTATATTACTTGAAATAAAGAAATAACAACATTATAAACAACGATAAAACAAATACAAATAAAAAATTATAATATTGCACTTCATTTCAAACCTACATAAAGATCTAAAAAATAATAATACACATGAGCGTCTACTAAATCTCATAAGTAACAAAATAATACTGATCGGCAAAGTTTATAAGCGTTTTCGAAAAAGGGAATGGCTTATAGTGTAATCTTCTGCGCAAAAGTATACCTAAAGTAGCCGTAGAACTAAAGTACTTACCCCTGCATATCTACTTATACTATTTCGATTAATTGAAAGTTTCTGAGTAGAAACTTAGATGAGAACAGAGGGGTAGGTAATTGTGTAACACACTAATAGTAGGAATGGCTTTAATTTTGACAGTTCAACAATATTCGTTGCGTTATTTACTTTGTTGAGTAGACAAACTTTTCGCACGTAATTATGAAGCATTGGATTAACAATAACCTTTAAAATAATTCAGATTCTGGTTAATAGCGCGTTACGTAATTAGGTTACAGGACAGATAATGAATAAGATTTATTCATTATCTGATTAGATATCTAAGATTAAATCTCAATTTCAAAATCTACGTAAAAAGTTAACTGATTTTGTTCGCGCTACAAAGATTAAGGAGTATTCTAAAGAACCCAAGTACAAACGAGAATAAATACTGATACAATGGAAATTTTCAAATATGTTGCTGAACTACGCAATTTCCCAAGGTTATTGATGGTGATCCGTCCTTCAACAGCAGGATACACTGGGCTATGATTCTCGATATATTCAATTGTAGAGCTTAACTCATCGTAACTCAGAGGAACTGAAGGTAGACCATCGAACACTGAGAAGCCATCACCTCCCATCGACAAAAATGCTGGCATCAATATTTTATACTTCTGCGTCTTATTTAGAACGGAATATTCAGGGTTCAAGCATTCACCACACCGCATGGAAACCTTTGAGACTCTCTTTCCTGGTGACTGACGAAAATCATAATGAACCATCATTCCGGATATTTGTAGGAACTGTCCCGGAGCACGTGTGGGGTTGTACCTCCAAACAGAGTGTTCCAGCATCTTCCACACGTCACTGCCATTTATTGTTAATTTGACGATGTTACCATCAAAAGGCATCACACGTAACAAGTCCCCTTTTGTTATGTTTGCTGGTGAATCTATGTGAGCAATAGAAGCTCTGACTCCACCACCTTGTATTATTGCAACAGGAGCGTCACTCCAACCAAATCCTCTGTATTCTGAAGCGTATTTATGTATCATCGCATCAGCTATCAGATTCCCCATATTACATTCTCTCAAGCGACAGGACTGTCCATCTAAGATTACTGAAGTATTACCAACAACCTGGTCTGTTATTTGCAGCATGCTTTCACGATAACGATTCACAATGGCTAGCACTGCAGGTTCTTGTGGAATCGAATTATCTAACAGCACAGGATTTCCATCAGAACTGATGATTTCGCCTTCCGAATCAAATACGATGTGTAATTTACCTAGATATTTGGTGTATGCGTAGGCTTGTACCGCGGGAACTAATCTACCAGATTTTTGTTTTACTAATGTTGGATAGGGTCCTTCGGGTTTCTCCACGTCAGGACTGGTTCCGTTCCATAAGAACGTGTTAGTATGTCCACCTATGACTAAATCGATATCTTCAACTTTTTCGGCTATTTCCAAATCCTTGGTAAAACCAGAATGTCCAAGAGCAATAAGAATATTCACTCCTAGACTTTTAAGTCTGGCAGCTTCTTTTTGAATTGCTATGACTTCTTCAATGTATTCTACGTCATTCCTTATAGCTAAAACTTTAGTGTCGGGAGTTAAGTAGCCAATGACACCGATCTTAGTACCATTTATAACGAATACAATTGAGTCCATCAAGTTCTTTTCGGCTTGTAACTCTGGTTCTTTAGTGAGAATAAGATTCGCAGCCAGGATTGGACATGTGAGGTTCTCAATAAAAGGTGTTAGGCCCGATATTCCGTTATCAAATTCGTGGTTTCCCAGGGACTGAAACAAAGAATAGAATAATGTAGCATGCTGATAAGATTTTGCCAAGAATCATGCAAAAATGTAAGTAATTACACACAGATATACTTTGTATAGTACTAAGTAATACATGCAACCATTATTATAATAGTCAGGTTAGTGCAACAAAATATAAATGTCAGTTAGTAAAATATGTAAGCATAAGCGTTAAGGTTATTATTATACATAGAATGGTTGGTAAAAATAACTAAAGAAAAATAGGTCAAGATGAAAATTATTTTACGTGCAGAACATTTGATTCAGTTTTTTCCAATGCCTACTAAAATATAGATACTTACAAAATAGTGCGCTTAATTTTTTTTGTTTATATCTTCCGTAATTGCTAAATATGTTATTATTATTTCTAAAGATTAAGGAGTTTTCTAAAGAACCCAAGTACAAACGAGCATAAATACTGATACAATGGAAATTTTCAAATATGTTGCTGAACTACGCAATTTCTCAAGGTTATTGATGATGATCCGTCCTTCAACAGCAGGATATACTGGGCTATGATTCTCGATATATTTAATTGTAGAGCTTAACTCATCGTAACTCAGAGGAACTGAAGGTAGACCATCGAACACTGAGAAGCCATCACCTCCCATCGACAAAAATGCTGGCATCAATATTTTATACTTCTGCGTCTTATTTAGAACGGAATATTCAGGGTTCAAGCATTCACCACACCGCATGTAAACCTTTGAGACTCTCTTTCCTGGTGACTGACGAAAATCATAATGAACCATCATTCCGGACATTTGTAGGAACTGTCCCGGAGCACGTGTGGGGTTGTACCTCCAAACAGAGTGTTCCAGCATCTTCCACACGTCACTGCCATTTATTGTTACTTTTACGATATTAACATCAAAAGGCATCACAAGTAACAAGTCCCCTTTCGTTATGTTTGCTGGTGAATCTATGTGAGCAATAGAAGCTCTGACTCCACCACCTTGTATTATTGCAACAGGAGCGTCACTCCAACCAAATCCTCTGTATTCTGAAGCGTATTTGTATATCATCGCATCAGCTATCAGATTCCCCATATTGCATTCTCTCAAGCGACAGGACTGTGCATCTAAGATTACTGAAGTATTACCAACAACCTGGTCTGTTATTTGCAGCATGCTTTCACGATAACGATTCACAATGGCTAGCACTGCAGGTTCTTGTGGAATCGAATTATCCAACAGTACCGGGTTTCCATTAGAACTGATGATTTCGCCTTCCGAATCAAATACGATGTGTAATTTACCTAGATATTTGGTATATGCGTAGGCTTGTACCGCGGGAACTAATCTACCAGATTTTTGTTTTACTAAGGTTGGATAGGGTCCTTCGGGTTTTTCCACGTCAGGACTGGTTCCGTTCCATAAAAATGTGTTAGTATGTCCACCTATGACTAAATCGATATCTTCAACTTTTTCGGCTATTTTCAAATCCTTGGTAAAACCAGAGTGTCCAAGAGCAATAAGAATATTCACTCCTAGACTCTTAAGCCTGGAAGCTTCTTTTTGAATTGCTATCACTTCTTCAATGTATTCTACGTCATTCCTTATAGCTGATACTTTAGTGTCGGGAGTTAAGTAGCCAATGACACCGATCTTAGTACCATTTATATCGAATACAACAGAGTCCATCAAGTTCATTTCGGCTTGTAACTCTGGTTCTTTAGTGAGAATAAGATTCGCAGCCAGGATTGGACATGTGAGGTTCTCAATAAAAGGTGTTAGGCCCGATATTCCGTTATCAAATTCGTGGTTTCCCAGAGACTGAAACAAAGATTAGAATAATGTAGCATGCTGATAAGATATTGCCAAGAATCATGCAAAAATGTAAGTAATTAGACACAGATATACTTTTTATAGTACTAAATAATACATGCAACAATTTTAAGAGTCAGGTTAGTGCAACAAAGTTCAAATTTCAGTTAGTAAAATTTGTAGGTATAAGCGTAAAGATTACTAGTATACATAGAATGGTTGGTAAAAATAACTAAAGAAAAATAGGTCTAGTTAAAATTATTTTACGTGCAGAAATTTGATGCAGTTTTTTCCAATCCCTACTAAAATATGGATACTTACAAAATAGTGTGCTTAAATTTTTTCGTTTTTATCTTCCGTAATTGCTTAATATATTGTTGTTCTTCTATACATTTAAGGATGAAATTGTTTTTACGAAGTATAAGGTGCAGGTTTAGTAGGTAGGGTGTAGCTGTAATTTATTTTTGTAGTGTGTATATTAAAGAAGATACCACACATCATCATCATCATTTCAGCCGGAAGACGTCCACACCTGGACATAGGCCTCCCCCAATTTGGGGAGGCTTGCCATTATCGCCACGCTTGGCAGGCGGGTTGGCGATCGCAGTATGGTGGTAAAATGCATAGAGAACGCTGCTGCCCATTCTCTAGTAAGTCCTTTAGTCGCCTCCTACGACACCCACGGGAAGAGATGGGATGGTGCTATTCTTTACGTCCGGCACCACACGGAACTTATTATTTTATAATAACTTAGATTTAAAATAATAAAATGAAAATATAAGTATAAATATTTTTTAATGTGGATTTTATAAAAAGTATAAAATCATGTTTATAAGAGAAAAAGATTTAAATCATGCTGATTTGCGTATATTATTTGACAGGTAGGTACAGGTAAATTTATTAATCAATTGCTGAAGAAGGTTTTGTTATTTTTAAATTATATTATTGTGTTCATACTGATCATAGATATCTTCAGGAAAATCTTAAGTTTTTTGTCATAAAAAACACTTTTTGTAACCCGTCTCTTCACCACTAATTATATATTATAATATAATGGCTCTAATGCCAAGCCAATGTTCCATTTCTGGATTATTGTGACGAACTACGCCGATATCTAATGGGTTATAATGATATCCTGTTAAGTAAGTGCGACTGACTGGTTTCATTTGTAGGATCGAAATTCTACTGTGTCCAGTCCCACCGATTCGTTTGATATATCAGATGAGCCCACATTTTCTTCGTTTCATTTCACATAGTTCCACCGTTCAGAAAAAAAGCCACAGATACATTCCGTGATGAAAAAAAGCAGAAAAAGCTTCACTTAAGGCCATAAGTTACATCCTTGTAAAAAGTAAAACTCATAATTACAGTTAACTTAAGTTAACTGTCAACCACTTTCATGTCTTCCATGTTGTGTAATATGATTCGCCCTTCCACAGCAGGATACAAAGGACTATGACTTTTTATATATGCCTCTGTGCTTTGAATTTCGTCAATATCTATATGAGTTATGGGTAAGTCATCGAACTTGAAGAAACCGTCGCCTCCATTCGCTAAAAATGCAGGCATCAATATTTTGTACTCCTTTGTTGCATTAAGGGCAAAATATTCAGGATATAAGCATGTGCCACATCGCAAGGATACCTTCTTCACTCTGTTTTTAGGAGGTTGTCTTAGGTCAAATTGTACTCTCATTCCTGACATTTGTAAAAACTGTCCCGAGGGGTATAATGGGTCATACTTGTGTACAGAATATTCCAGCATTTTCAATATAGTATGTCCATACATTGTTACTTTAACTACAATACCATCAAATGGCATTACTCGCAAAATGTCTCCTTTTGTGATATTAACCGGTAAATCTATTTGTCTAAACGAAGATCTAATATTACCACTGTGAATAATAGCAATAGGGGCGTCAGTCCAACCATCGCCTTTATATGTAGAAGCATACTTATGTATGATCGCATCTGTTATAAAATTTCCCATATTACATTCTCTTACTCGACATGTGTGGCCATCTACAAATACTGATGTATTGCCTAGAATCTGTTCAGTAATTTTGATGACATTTTCATGATAGTAATTTACAAGTTTTAAAACTTTCCGGTCTTGTGGTACCGTATTATCCAAAAGTATGGGATTTCCATTAGAACTGACAATTTCACCGTCAGAATTGAAAACGAGGTGTAATTTTCCAAGATATTTTGTGTATGCGTAGGCTTGCACGGCAGGAACCAATCTGCCAGATTCTTGTTCAACTATAGTCGGATAAGGTCCTTCGGGATCTTCCGCATCGGGTCTACCCCCGTTCCATAGAAACGTGTTCGTATGAGCACCTATAACAAGATCGATATTTTCTACTTCTCTGGCAATTTCTAAATCCTTTATAAAACCTGAGTGACCAAGAGCGATGAGTATTTGCACCCCTTTACTTTTTAGCATAGCTGCTTCTTTTCTTATAGCTGTGACCTCATCTATGTAATCGACATCGTTTCTTATAGCTAGGTCTTTAGTGTCAGGTGTTAGGTATCCTATGACACCAATTAGAGTGTCGTTGATGTCAAAGACAATCGACTTCATTAAATTAGTCTCAGCTTGTAACTCTGGCTCTTCTGTGAGAATAAGATTGGCAGCAAGAACGGGGCAAGAAAGGTTTCTAATAAATGGAATGAGTCCAAGTACGCCGTTATCGAAATCGTGATTTCCCAGGGACTGAAACAAAGAACGAACAAATGCAGTGTATAGTTAGCGGGTGATAATCATGCAAACATGCAGGCATTCACGTATTGCAATGCAAACCATTTTTAGTCAACCACAATATTTAGACATTAGAGGGGATGGAAATGGGTTTCCCATTGTTTAAAACGTTGCAGACAATATTCCAAAATGTTCGTTTGAGATTGGTGAAACATTATGGCGCAATGACAAAAGCCGCGATCGTTATGCGTTAGCCAATATTTATTTTTATGAGATAAATATAAATTAAGGCTCCAAAGACCTACAAAAGTGAGTGTAGGTGGTTTAATTGAAATAAATTCTTTGAGTTTTAATTCATCCAGTTCAATTAATTAAGGGTCAGTTTATGATGTTAATGATGAAATATGTAGTTTCTTGATTATGAAGTTATCAATCAATATTGGTAATCACAAGTTTTCAGAACCGCAGCTCGAAGCTGGGTATCCACAATGTTCACGCACCAACCATGTTTCGTGCATTTTCTTTGTCGTCGTGGCCTCTTTTAGACAAACACGAAGACAACGGACGCGGACCACGGTTCGTGCATGAGTGCCGCTTTTATAATTTCTAATGTGAGGAAATTGGGGGCGTTCTCGATGATAATATCGTCTTTGTCGATAATCTTGTAAATTTATGGACGGCGGATATAATATATACATCACAAACACACACAAAAAAACAAACACACCAAAATGATGTACACACATCAAAAAAAGTTTGCGATCACTTTGAAAAATCGAAATCTTTTTTGTTACGGTAGATTATATTATGATTTCTTCTTCTTTTTCGATTCTTTATTTAAAAATATAGATTTAGAATATAAAACAATAAAATGGTTCTATTGTTTTTCCATATAAAAAGGCTTTCAGTCCTAGCTTACGCTCATTCAGAAATCTGATTTAGTCAATTTTAACGGATTTAAAATACTTTTTCGCGGAAAGTTGTGATTGAAAAAATGCCCAGGGGATTATCAGAAGTTTTATGAGCAAGAATAGTAACTTTGAGGGAAGAAGGATACACCACGAGAGAAATAGCACGCAGAGTTGCTATAGCCCAATCCTGTGTCGTGACCACGTTGCAGAGGTACCACGGGATGGGTAATTTTGCTGACCGACCCCGCAGTGATCGCCCAACTGTTTTGACTGCTGCCCAAAAGCGCTATATTATATTGCTGGCAGCCCGTGACCCAAAAATCAACGCTACTAAAATAAAAGCAGAAGTTCGGGCCGCCTCTGGGCTTGAAGTTAGCACTCAGACCATTCGGAATTGCTTGCACCAGGCTAGATTACGAGCACGGAGGTCTTGGCGAGCTCCTCTGAATTCCCGGAAACGATAACGTTGGAGATTGCAGTGGGCTAGGCTTCGGCAAAATGAAGAAGAAAACATTTGGCAAAACTGTCTCTTCGTTGATGAATCGCGAATCAGTACTCATCCAGATAACCGACGTGTCCGTGTCTGGAGGAAAACCAAGAGACCGTGAAAGGCAAAGAACTGCCACTGGAACAGTTCAGCAAGGCGGGAAATCGGTGTTCTTTTGGGGTGGTATTATGATTGGAGCTAGAACACCTTTGATCCCGTATCGAGGCTTCATGACAGGAGACATGTATACAGCAGTTGTTATTGATGTAATTGTCAGACCATTCCGAATAAACCATGGGCACCAATTTCTACTGGTCGATGATAATGCGACCGCCCATCGAGCTCAACGAGTCAAAGCTGCTCTCCGAGAATACGACATCACAAGGTTAGACTGGCCTGCCAGCTCGCCAGACTTAAACCCAATAGAGTACGCGTGGGATGCTCTTAAGCGAGCTGTTTGGAACTGTCAACCACGTTCCCAGACAGTGCCAGAGCTCAGGGAAGCCGCTATTCAAGAATGGGACAGGTTACCCCAAGAAATGCTGGATAACTTGATTCTCAGCATGCCCAGGAGGATCACCGCATGTGTTCGAGCCAGTGGAGGAGTTATATTATATTGAATACTAGCTTTTGCCATGCGTGTATTATACATATAAATCTTCCTCTTGAATCACTCTATCTATTAAAAAAACCCGCGTCAAAATCCGTTGCGTAGTTTTAAAGATTTAAGCATACATAGGGATATAGGGACAGAGAAAGCGACTTTGTTTTAAGGCTTCTTCAAACAGCCGCGGCGCGACAGCGCGACGCGACACTTGTAAAACAATTTCCACTAAGTTTTCATAGAAATTGTTCTACGAGTGTCGCGACGCGACCGTCGCGTCGCGCTAGTCTGCACGAGCCTTTATACTATGTAGTGATAAACCTTTTATTAATAAATTGTTGTTTAAGTTTGGTTAAACAGTCTTTTTCGTTCTATCAAATTTCTGTTACAATTACATTATGATTACTTAATCAATTTTTAAATCAAAATAGTTTTATTTTTCAATTTCAAACAGGGTATTTCTATTTAAAGAAAACACACAACAAAGAATTTTTCTTGATAAAGTTCAATGTTTTTTAACCAGCTTATGCTAGTGATCACAAACTTTTTTTGATGTGTAATAATAAACGTGCACCTTTAAATGTTATTGTGGGCGGAATTTTGGAAACGTCTTCATATATTTCTATTTATTTTAGTTCCCTGTGTTTTCGTGATGCCTTGAACGCCCATAATATGTAGTATCGTCACGTTAAAATTTATAAAAACGCCCGTTATAGTAAATACACAAACTAATGTTAAAACAAGTAGTTAGGTAAACGTACGTCAGTTCACTAATCTACATATATGACTATTTAGTTTTTAAAAACTTGTCCATACCAAACTTATGAATTAGATGGTTGGGGTAAAATATTAAATCGTGCATAGGTATTAGTAACAATGACATTAACAAACACGAATTAAAACACTTTTTGACTACACTTAGCTTTTATTCTGAGAATTTAAAATGAATTACATGGTACGGTAATTCATTATAAGGTATAACGTAGATTCCTGATTCAATATGTGTTATCTCATGTGTAGGTTTAATATAATTGAAAACGGTGAGGTCACTTGAGCAAGTGAGGTCGTGCGACATGCCAGTTTCATTAAAAATATGAAAATCAATGTATCATCCAAAAAAAAGAAGAAGAGAATAAAACTCAGGCCATTGCAAAATTTTACTTAGAATGTTGATGTCTTATGTAGTCATAAGACATCAAAATTCTAAGTAAAATTTTGCAATGGCCTGAGTTTTATTCTCTTCTTCTTTTTTATAGGGAGTGAATTACAATAGAATAATATCTTCCTATCTAGTGATAGGAAGATATTATTCTATTGTAATTCACTCCCTATCAACGTAATGCATCATAACTGTTACGATTTCGCCAGGTAAAATAAATAAATATAAAAAACCGTTTTAAAATGTATATATTTATAAAACATAAAATGTGAAATATTTGGAAATACCTATTTATGAACATGCAACGGCTCATTCCAAATAAATTGTTAATAAATCAGTTTGTTCAAAGCAAAGGATATTAGAGCAACAAGAAGTAGAGAGGAGCTTAGTGCAGCAGAACCGGAGATGATCGGTGGTAGAAATAATGTTATACGCCCAGCGACTTCCGGGTATAATGGACTTCTCAAATGAATGAACTCTTCGGTGCACGTCACTGCATCATATGCAAGCACATCTTTTGTAAGTTGAGTCAGAAGAGAGTATCCAAACTGTCCGTCTGCCAAAGCCGCAGGCATCAATACTTTGTAGTTACTATCATCTTCGATTTCATTAAATTCGGGAACAAAGCATTCCCAGCAACGAGCGACGGCGCTTATTAACCTAGATCCTGGTTCTCGTTTCAAATCATAAACTGCACGTATTCCAGAAAACTGCAGGAATTGTCCCCTGGAACTTTCTATATCGTAATCTCTGACGGATTGTTCCAGGACTGTTTTGAGGACTAATCCACTCATAGTCACAGCTACTAAATTAGTTTCTAAACGCAAAGCGGAAAGTAAGTCACCTCTTGTAACATCAGCAGGTCGATTGGATGGTGCGATTGAGCCTGTAATGGCGTCGCTGTGGATGATAGCTATAGGGGCATCTGTCCATCTTTCACCCTCAAATCTTGTAGCATAATAATACATGATGGCATCAACGACGAAATTTCCAAAATTGCATTCCTCTTTATAACAAGATTCGCCATCTAAGACTACTGAAGTATTTCCAATAACTTCTGTGTTTCTCGAAACGACATCTGAGTAATAAGTTTTGCCTATCTCCAGTGATGCTGAATCTTGAGGGACCGATGAATCAAGGAGAATGGGATCGACGTTGTACTCCAATATGTCTCCATTTTTATCGAATTTGGCTTTAACGCTACCAAGATATTTGTCATAGGCTGTTGATGGAATTATTGGTACTTGCTTCCCTGACTGCTGAGTCACAACTATGGGCTGATGTAGATCTGTAGCAGCCTCGCCATTCCGGTTGAAACTATTTCTATTACCAGCGATAACCATATCGATGCCAGCGACTTCTTTCGCTATTTCTTTCTCTTTTTCAAGAGTCGAATGACCTAAACCGATTATGATGTTGACTTTTGAAGCTTGCAGTTTTTCTACTTCTTCTGTAAGTGCTAAAACTTCATCGATATATTCTACGTTACCAAAGCTATCCAACATACTGTTTTCGGGTGTCAAATAGCCTACAAGTCCAACTTTAACACCTTGTATATCAAATACGATGGATTTTTTAATATTGACTTTTCCTTCTGCTGATTTAATGTTTACATTGCTGGCTAGAATATAGGTTTTTATGTTTTCTAGGAAAGGTGAAATCTCCAATGTTTCCTTGTCGACTTCGTTGTTTCCGAGTGACTGAAAGGATAAAATACAAGTCGAAATTAGTGTTAATAGTTTAATGTCAGTTTTAGGAATTAGCCTTGTTATTGAGCAGTTATAATAAATAGAAATATTAGTGAAATTTAAGAAAGTGGGTGTTCTATTATCTACTCCTTTCAACACCAAATTACCATCACCAAAGCAGTGTTATGAATGCTATACACAAAGAGAGACATAACCTTAAAATTATTATAGTTTTCCATTTTGTTTAGTACAGACGATATTTAGTAAGGATCTTATTCTTAAGTTATATTGTTAGTGACTTGTTCCTTATTAAAAAGTACTTACAATTTGTTTCACAATCTGGTTCAAATTTTTTTTTTTTTTTTTTCTAATACCATCGAGGTGTCATCTTCATTCCTTTAATTCCATTTCGATAACCAAAATTGTATCATTATCGATAGATAACAGAAAAATATAAAATATAATTCCTTTATATTGACGCGAGTTCAATTGAAGCACTTGTGACCAATTAAGAAAGTAAAGTTGATAATTAAGTAGCAGTTAAGTAATAAAAAACCTAGTGGCTGAGAACAAATTAATCTCTTTTTGGGAAGGTTATTCATATATTTTTTTTTTTTAATCAACAGTTGGATTCTACTTCGTTGTCATATTATGTGCCTATACAAAAATAACTTTAGTGAATATACAAATATGCAGGCATGAGAAAACGAATAAAAACAACAGACGGTATGGTATGATAATAAAATGCAGACAACACACGATTGACATCACAATTATGTACTTAGTGCGGCGAGCTTAAGATTTTATTTCGTATGGGAGCTTGGGCCCAGAGGGGTAATTGCGTAATACACTATCCGTAGGAATCGCTTTCATTTTGACAGCTCCACGACAATCATTGCGTGGTTTACGTCGTTGAGCAGACGAATTATACAAACACATGAAGCAGTGGATTAACAATAGGCTTCAAAATGATTCAGATTCTGATTAATACTGTGTTACGCAATTAGGGTGCTGGTCTATCAACGTCACTTAGCACAAGCTTTGACTTACGTCTCTATCTTGCACTTGTACTTTGACAGTTTTGCGACGGCGACCGGAACAATGCTTAGCCAAATTAACGTTTATAGATCGAGATTTGAATTTGACAATATAAAAGTAGGTAAGTTTTATAGGTCGCGGTCTATTAGATCTGAATTTGAATTTCGAGAATCTACACGCATTTAAAATTTAAAACTGATATTGTCAGTAGTGACAGTCACTAACAAAATTCCTACCAATATAGGTACCTACGTTAATACGAATGACGTAAAAGCAAAGAGTGACATGTTTTGTATTTGTAATTGTTGTACCATTTAAGTTCCAATTCGATATTTGAAGTAATTGGTGGGTAGCCCGTTATCAACTGAAATCTATCTTTATTTAAATAGCATAAATACTAATTTTGCTTTGCCTTTTTGCTACTTTTTTTTTTGTAAGTAACGTTACTGTAGGCCCCTTCTACATTTATTATCTTGTAACCTACTTTAGAACAGGTCGATCCACATATAAGATGTGAATGAATGCACTCCTCACACAGGGGTGAATGTGAAAAGTTCTGTGCCTGTAAGTTCAGCTGGCTACCCTCAATATAACTTTTAAGGGTTTGGGACCACAGCAAAGTAGCGTGCCGGTAGATTCAATGCATGCATGTAATGCTTTCTGGACGAATTCTTTTCTTTAACAAAAAGTTGCATTAAATACTGCAAGAGTAACGAATGAAGATTAAAACATAGAAAAAAAAAACCGTGAGTGGGACGTCAGGTCCTCGGAAAAACAGTAACATTGGGACCTTCTTATGCCTACTCAATTATTTATAACACGTTAATAACCGCACGACGATTTTTTACAATTGCGCTCTCATTATGACGTCAAAAAAACAGAAGCAATTGAAGACATCAAAATAATGAGTGTCGAAACTTTGATGGAAATCAAAGTTTCATAAAGCCGACGGGACGCTCACATCACGAATTACGAGTAAATTGACGGACGAACAAACACGTTGATGACATCGGCGGGCAAAAAACGGTACAATGTCTTTTTTTGCGTTATTTTGGTACTCACAACAGCGTCTGGTTGCAGAGCGTTGACGAATTCTGCGGCGATCTTCCATTTGTATATGGTGAACCATGCTGTGCCGGTGTAAGTGTCTCCCGCGTTGAGGTACAGGACTGGAGGACCCTCCCCAGAATGGGCCGCTTTACGAGCTTCCTTCACACTGTAATTGAGAGAGTTCCATGTGAAAACAGAGATCAAGTTGGCTTATAAGTATTTGTAAAGAAAAAAACATAACATAACATCACGCCTTATATCCCCGAAGGGTAGGGCAGAGGTGTACCCCGAAACCTACCGGTACCTGGAGCAATGTGGGTGTACTAGGCATAGGTAGTATATCCACGTGTCGCCAGTTATGTTTAAGCCCCATATAATAGGGGGCAAGCCTATTGCCATCAACCTGGCACAAATCTAGACTCCGGGCTGCTACGGAGAAATCATCATTCTGTTGCCCTTATCCCAACCTATTTGTGGTCGGCGCAATATGTCATTTTCTTCCACACTTATCTATCAGTCGTCATCTCCGTAGTCACACCCTTTCTAACCATATCATCATTCACACAGTCCATCCATCGTTTCTTTGGTCTCCCCTACTCTTATAGCCACCGACATTCATACTCAAAACATTCCTCACGACATTTTCCTCATTCTTCCGTATCACATGCCCATACCATGACAACCGATTTCCACACAACTTTTCAGTTATCGGTGCCACTTTTCTTTCATTTCTTATTCTATCCATTCGTGTAACACCACACGTCCTTCTTAACATTCTCATCTCAGCTACATGCAATTGCCTTTCATTCATCCCTTTTGTGGCCCAACATTCTGACCCATATAAGACAGCAGGTCTAACCATGGTTTTACATATCTTCCCCTTAAGTTTAAGGGGAATGTGGGAATCGCAGATTGTTCCCGTGACCTGCCGCCATTTCATCCATCCAGTGTTAATTCGGTGCTTAGCCGTACGATCTACTTCGCCATCGCTTTGCACGCTACTGAGACATACCAGATAGAAAAACCCAATAACACTGCCCGACCTGGAAATCGAACCAAGACCTCATGCTCAGCAGTTGCGCTTGACCAACGAGGCATTAATTTGTAAAGAAATGTAATTTTTATTAGAGGCCCTCCTTTGTCCATGGGCAGTCAGCTCGACTACCACCTCGCTGCCTGCATCTCTACCATGGCATGGAGCTGTTCTTATGGAGAGGACAGTAGCCTGCAAGTCAGTGTAACAAAACACGTATAAGCTGGCCTCTTTTGCTATTGCAACTCTGTACTACGCTCGGCCAGCTCATGGTCAGTGTTACCACTGGCTGCGGTCGACTGTACGTACGTCTTATACGAAGAAGAAAGAACAGATGGCTATATGCAGGATCACACTAGTTCAGTTACATGGAGAAAGCAACTGCTCAATATCCGTTGAAATAAGGCGATGCATTCAAATTGCGTTCCCGGCATATCAAGCTAAATGTCACCATATACCTACTCATCGTTAGCAGTGGTGGCCACTGGGTCACGCTACGCCGCGGTGAATCGCGGCAATTACCAATGGCAGCGATTTCAGAGTTCTAAGTCGTAGCTATGAAGCCAAACAATTGCCTTAGAAAATCCGAAGACATGTAACATCTACCAACACGCACTGGGCCCGCGTGATGGATTTCGGTCCACTCCGTCTCACCGAAAGTAAGCCTGTGTCCCAGCAACATATGGGAAACGTATGGGCTGATTGTGCTATGCTTATGTTTTTGTCCGTTGTAACTATTGACAGTCAACTTGGCTTACTCTGAACCTAAAAAAATAGGTACGCATGCATTTTATGCAGACTTACACATGAGCAACTCTCGGGAAACCACCGTAGCATTTGCCAGCCTCTCGATCAGCAGTTGTGCAGGTACCACTCAGCTGGGAAGTCTGCTCGAACCTCGCGTGCATATCATTGTTGTGCAAGATGAGGAGTTCGAAGGTTTCTCCAGGCGGTTTCACCACGCTGCCAGAAGACAACGCCGCCACAGTCAGCACTGCTGTTAGTAGGACTTTCTGAAAAACAAAAAATGAATATATTAAGACCTGGTTATTTCAATATTTTGACACGGACTTTAAGGCAGCTCTTGAACGATGCTCTAAGATGAATCTCGCTCGATAAAAAACTAACTGACAGATTTTATACTCATTAACATCATTTCAGCGAAGAGACGTCCACTGCTGGACGGCCTCCCTCAAAATTTATTATAAATGCAATCTAATATATATATTATATCTATTTTGTATTAATCTAAATTCTAAATCAATGCTTACTCGAATTGAGATGGAGTATAAATACGGGCTCAGTCATTTTTTAGACGCGCTGAAAGTCATAGTCCGCTTCATAGTTTGGTCAGTTTATTGACGTACGAAGACCAGGGTATGAAGTTATTCACACCCCATTCATTCTATGGAGGATGAAGAACTTCACTCCCTGATCTTCGGAGTCCGGTCGGAGGATATTCCATAGGAATATCCTCCGCCCGAATGAGCGTTGTATATATGCTATTTTCGCGGATATCTTTACATGCGCGATGCAAGATAACGTCAGATGCGTAGTTCGCATGTAGCGTTGTAAATGTCACCACAAGTCCAACATTGTGAGTACGTCCAAGTTGAAGAAAAGTCCTGAGGTGATCGTAACTGTTTACCATAATTATACTTAATGTATGTGAACCTCAAAATCAATAAGCGTAAGATAGTCAATTATAATCTTACTAAATAGTACGCAATTACGTGTGTGAGCACGATTGAAGGTCGCAATTAACTACAATTTAACTCGCTGTTTGATACGTTGTTCATGAAATGTACCTGAAGAGCAGAGAATATTTTGATATAAAAAGTCAATTTTAGACCAACTTAAGTCCCTAGTTGTTAGGTTTTTAACCCCCGACCTTGTCAGTAAGGATGTTTAATTTAATTATGTGCGCTAGACAGTAACAACTCGTCTAGGAATCAATCGATTGATTGTTATTGAATACATACGTAGGCGACAGTTGCTAGCTAGGTATATACCTACGTCCTATTGCAATACTTACCATACCCAGTTGCGCAAAGACAATCATTAATGGCGCATTAAATAATTCATAACGCTTTCAGCTATAGCCACATAGCCTATAATAGCTGATTGTCGTGTTACGCTATAACATTGATGCCATTCGATTAGGCTGCACCGAGGCATTACACATTACAAATACCATTAACGCTATTGATTTCATTAATTTAATGATGTTGCACAAAACAACTTTAAGGCGCTAATGGTGCTTGCTTTGTGCAACAAAAACGGTGATATATTGCATTGTTTGACACTTCATTATTTAAAGTTAGGGAACCATTCAAATAAACCACCATCGAGTCTAGCTTTAGAGAAAGTAGAATATATGTATATTGTGAACATCGATCACTACTAGGTATATTTTAGGTAGGCTAGCTCGTGATTTTCGCAATTATGGCGTACTTACTACCTGCCAAGCTCAATAAAATGTGTCTTATATCTTGCGTATTTTTTCATAATTTAACGTAGTCATTGTCCTTCTTCCACGTAAGTAGACTTCATGTGAACAAATACGCTGGACAAAGGAAAAGGGGTTGCAACCATTAGCCAGCAACAGAAACAAGTAATTTTTCGTCTGTCTAAGCCTGAAGACGCGTTCCTTTGCTTCGAAATGGACCTTCTTTTTAATAGGACATTTACAGAATTTTCGTCTGAATTTTTTTGACTGACTACTTTTCGGTGACCACAATAATATCGAAGGAAAACAGAGACAGGCAGCCAGTTCTTAATTGTCTCGCGGTTACACACGTATCATATGGAAAGTAAATAAGTACGGACCTATTGCACGTGCCAACCCGAGTAAAAAGTATAATTATATCATCATCATATCAGCCGAAAGACGTCCACTGCTGGACATAGGCTTCTCCCAATATTGGGGGATTTGCTATAATCGCCACGCTTGGCAGGCGGGTTGGCGATCGCAGAATGGTAGTCAAATGCATAGAGAACGCTGCTGCCCATTCTCTAAAAAGTCCTTTAGTCGATGACACCCACGGGAAGAAATGGGATGGTGCTATTCTTTTACGTCCGGCACCACAATGAACGGATAATTATATGCGATATCATAACTCTACCAGTACTCCCAAGCACCAAGTTCGGAGTCTCGCCCGAGCTTCGGGCGTTTCTTACTCCGTATCACTAAAGGATTAATTCGATTTCAGAACTAAAAATTAACCACACCACGATTTGACAGTCGTGCTGCAGCCGGCAGTCTATGCCAAATGAAGTGGTTTTGCTTGTCCGCAAAATTCAATCTAACACTTGTTTTGCCGAATCAACTTCTTTCAGACGGGCCAGTGTTATAATCTGCACTCCTACTCTGTAACACCTACGGGCACAAGTTAAGTTCGAGGCCCAAACTAAGAATGAATGACAACACGATTTGATAGTTTTCGTTACCCCCAATGTGTTGTCGCCTGTCCGAAAACGTTAATAATCGGAAGACGGGTTAATTCCAGTATCAAGTTTCTTTCAGACGGACCCGTATCTTCGACATAGAGAGTCGGGGCTACTCCAGAACCTTTACGCACCATCGGCCATCTCTTCTGTGAGTAATGTGCCCTGCCCACTCCCATTTAAGCTCGGCAATAGCTGCTTTACACGGTTTACACGACTTGACAAAACATCGAGATATTTTTGTATATTTTTAAATGTAAGTTTGATGTATTGAACATAAACTTTCGGAAGAGTTTCTAAAAGATGGTAAAAACCGCATCAAAATCGGGTCATTCCTTTTGTCCAACCCCAAAATCCACCCTAATGAGGAAACGCAAGTCCAAGAATCCACCCTAGGCGTAGATGCATAAACGGAATTTATTCCGGGACATGCGAGGCGACGTATACATGTTAGGCCTAGGGTGTATTTTTAGGGGGGGTTTGCAGGGCGGGCGTTTTGGGGGACTGTCTTATGTAATTTTGACGCTCAAAAAGTGCTGACTCTCAGCCTAGTTTGAATGAACGAGTTTTGATTTTGGTGAATAAACGGAATAACCGTCGGAATCTGTTGCGTGGTTTTGAAGAACAATGCTGAACAAAACTCAGATAGACAGAAAAAGCAACTTCAATTTTATAATAATTGTGTAAAATTATAATTATGGGTAAGTACAAAAGCCATCCGCTAATATTAACGTCGAAGGTTTTTGTCAGTGACGCGAACGAACTATAGCCAGCGGCGACTCGGTTTATTTCGACGTAGGTAGTTACGTATGTATTTTTGTGTGCGTTTTATCGACGCATGCGAACTGAAATTTTGTTAGGGCGGAGCAGCCATCAACCCTGCGTGCGTGCGTACACTATAATACATAGTTGATTTTAGAATTATGTGTGATAGTATCACTAATATCACACACATAAGTGTGATATCTTACTTATCCTACTAATCTTCCTAAATATTATAAAAGTAATAGTTTGTGAGGATGGATGGATAAATGTTTGTTACTCTTTCACGCAAAAACGACTAATCTGATTCGGATGAAATTTGGCATACAGGTAGTTTATGACCTGCATGTCGATTCTGTAACATCTCACCGCGTGAAGTGACCGTGGAGTGAGCTGTCAGTGTCATCCCACTGATGCTAGGGATTGACCAAGCATAATAGCCCATACAGACTCACGGCGAGAAACCCCGAGAACACCCGAGAAGCGTGAATGTGAGAGGTTTCTCTACATCTCTTTCTCGCGCTCGCCCGTTCTCCGATCGGTGTCGGTATTTTAGTCCGCTTCAAAGGATTTCTCGGGCAAGAAAAGTGAACACTATCACATTCTTGTTTGATCTCAGTACGAACTAGGAAGTGACATAAAGGCCGCTGCACACACAGTCGTCCATAGCGGATGGGAACGAGAACGTAAGTGAGAAACATCGTGAGTGAGGATAGTACCGAGTTTTCGCCGTGAGTCTGTATGGGCTATTAGGTGAAATGACACTGACAGCTCTACTCCACGCTCACTTCACGCGGTGAGATCGTTACAGAATAGCAATGCTGGATTAACACATTTGGGTACTTTTTATCCCGGTAACACGTTCCCGCGGGATAATTTCTGGCCTACACGCAGGCGAAACCGCTGGCAAAAACTAGTCCGTAAATAAGCTTTAAAATAGGGGGAACCTACTTACACCAACGCCATTTCAGTTACCTATTTCAATGTTAAACTCAAGTCCTTTACCAATAACATACTTGAGATTTTTCCTGTTTTGCTATCCATTTTCTTATAATGTCGCAGTTCATTAGTTATGTGGGCAAGTACTACTGCATATACGACTGCGACTTACGAGTTGTAGGTCGTAAGTTCGAACCCAGAAACACGATTTACTTTGTGTAAATTATTTCACCACCAATGCTCTCAAAACGGTGAAGGAAAACATCGTGAGGAAACCAGCATGTCTTAGAACCAAAAATTTGAAGTCATCTGACATCTACCAACCCGCACTGGGCCCGCGTGGTGGATTACGGCCCACTCCCTCTCACAGAGAGGTGGCTTGTGTCCAAGCAGTGGGAACGTCATGGACTAATTGTATTAACTGTGCCTGTGCAGTAATTTTCTGATCATTGGCTTCTTGGGAACAGCATTTTAACTACGTTCCGACCCCTCCCCCACGTAGGAAAAGATAAGACTTGGATGAACTTCATCCCCCCTTTTCAATATTACGAAAGTCCAGTATCTACCAAAATGCAAAGAAAAAGTAGCAAAAATATGAAAAAAAAGCGTCGGTTTGTGTTTAAAAAAAAATTACGTGTGAATATGAATCGGTATGAAGCTAATGGGATTACGAGCGTTTTAAAATTATTGTTTTGTTTGCTTTTGTAATCTTACGTCAGACCATGTTAGGAAAACTAAGACTGGTTCGGACCCTTTCGCCCTCAAATGAACAGCCCCGTACTAGGTAAATACCTACCACCAAAAATCGTACAGTTACATTTTATCACTTCGACTAGTCTTTATTTCAGCAATCGCAGCTGTCAGAATGGCTTTCATTCTGACAGTTCAATAATATTCGTTGCGATATTTTTTTCTTTTTGCGTGGGAAATCATCAAATAACTTCTCCCACTCTGAGTGGAGCAAGACAGAGTGTCAGACTTTTACTGACTAATACCCACCCGTGTTCCCTCAGTTTTCTGTGTGTCAGGGGCCGCGGTATCTCTTTCGAGCCACCCGCACCCCTGGCAGGCATCGGCCCTTGCGGGCCCCATCTGTTGGTGCTGACAACTCATTGAGGCGCGCGTGGAACACAACGCGCCATCGTCATGGGCTTGGTCCTTACCGGACAGCGAGCTACCCATTACTCGCCGTCCGCAAGCCCGCGCCTAAGATGGCCGGGAATCAGCCTGGGATTCCCGACGCCCAGGGCGTCTCCTGCGGCGACTATGGCTGTGAACATGTACAACCTCTCCCTCACGTGCGCCGCCTCCCTCTTTTCGAAGCATTACTGCTTCGCAGAAGGAGGTGACGGCTACCCATGCACTCTCGGTCCGTACCATGGCCTGGACCAGAGCCGGACGCGAGAGATCGCCGCCGCCGATCGCCTCCACGAGGATACGACGGTGCTCCGCCTAAGCCGGCCAGATCTCTATCCTATGCTCCACCGTGTCCTCAGGGCGATCTTCGCAGTGGAAACACCCAGGCGTTTCCTCCCGCCTTATGCCAAACAGGAACCTACCGAAACAACCGTGTCCGGTGAGGACTTGCGTCAGGCGGAAGGTGAGGACGCCGTGCCGCCTCTCAAGCCAGTCCTTAAAGATGGGACTTTCATTGTCATAGTTAGATTGTTGAATAGACAATTTTTTCCAACTTATGAAAAAAAATATTAACAATTACCTTAAAAAAAGGGAGTGTGTTAAGCAATTAGGATAATTCTGCCAACGTATTTGTCTGCGGTACTTCTAAAATAAATAAAGCCCTATTAATAGTGGTGAACTGTGCTGCGATATACATTGGCGGTTGCGTGGTCACGTACGCAATGAAAACGCCCACCCGCATAGCTATTCACAACCATTCAACAGGCTTCCAAATCACAAATGACATTTATTCGGTTACCTGATTTGCCTAGTCTAATAGCAAATAGCCGGTGGATGAATAACGGTCGGCTTAGGGCGAATTACACAAATGTTGTTATACCTAGAAATTTGAATTGACTCGATAGAAAAAAAAATGAATTGAACTGTTTTGAATTTTTGACAGTAGGTATGGTATTTCCATACTAGAACATTCAGACATTAATTTTATTCCACGGAAAAGAAAATCTGACATTGGTAGAAATAGCCCTTAAACTGACAAAAATTTCTTGTTTTGGATTTGTTAATAACGTTAAGCGGACTCCTTCGATAAAAATTTATTGATGTTCGTTTCGGCACGCAAGCTTATCGAATGGCTGTGAATAGCTACGCTGACCCGCAGTTAATCCTCTCTACATCCATGCGGCCGCTTTGTTTACCTTCAATTTTATTATTAAACGTAAAATATAGTTTTGTTGGATTGGCAATCGTGGAAAAATCAATAGATACGACGGAAATCACTGTTGAGCGATATGCCGATGAAATAATAATGAGTAGTAATGGTTTGCAGGCATGCGCGGATGCCCTATTTAAAAGTTGGTATATGATACCTTATAAATAAAGTAGGCAGGTACTTTTCATGAGTAGGTCTATCTATTTTTCTTTTAGCCTGCATCGTTTTCCACTATTGACCAAAGACCTCCCCTTTTTCCCTCCAAACCTCCCAGTCTTGTGCGTTTTCTGGTCATGTGGCCCCTTTCAATCTTATTAAATCGTCACATCGTCTTCGCCGTGGTCTACCTCGACGGCAATGTCCTTCTTCAGGCTTCCAGTGAGTGACGGTTTTTGCCCATATCTCCAAGGTCAATTTTAATTAAGTAGTTAGCAAAATCCCTGCAGCCGTGATGGCTATCTATCTATTGTTTATCTATAAATGACAAAACATAGGTAATAAATGATTTTATGATATTCTTTTTGGGGTCGACAAGTATGACCGTAAGTAATAAGTAGAGTTATTTGGAATATCTGCTTTGTAAATAAAAAATATTTGTTTCCTTATGTTTAGAAAGGGTCGTTATATTAATTGTTCACTGAATCAAACGAAGTTTTTTACGGGGAACAAATATACTAAATTACGCACTCACACCACACCACACACACGCCAGACACCATACAAACTTTACACATACACTCATACCATACCATACCTGAAAGCACATCTCTGAGGCCCTAGTGTGAGCTTCATTTAACCATCTCGATCAAACACAGTGAGCGCGTTCGGCGCACCGATTGGCCCTGCAGTCTTAGCGCGAGCATCTATTTGTCCACGGAAGAATAGACATGACTATTAACTTAATGATGTACAATAGGAGGAGATAGCTATGTTTTTCTATTAATTGTCACAGTTATGCGTTCTAAACGACTCATGATTTTGTATATAATCGTATATACTTTGTGGCCGTCGAGTAGAAAGTTTGTTGTCAGTGTGATTTTGACAGTTCGGGAAGAAATATTCTTCTGAAATAGTCTACATTTTTATGGACCTAGTCAAAGTTGGTTAGAAACGAAAGACTAAATGAGGGAACACGGGTGGGTTTTAGTCAGTAAAAGTCTGACACGCCCTCCCGCTCCACCCAGAGCGGGAGAAGTTATTTGATGATTGCCCAACAAGAAAAAAAAAAAGAAAAAACAGAATAAATGACAGATTGTAGAAGGATATCTACGGTGCGATGTCAAAAATGGAGAAACGAAATGTCACTTTGTATTGAATAAGCACTGTCTATTCTTCGTAGAAATAGAAAGCGTCATGCTACGCCTGCTGGATTGGTGAAGGACCAATAGGAACGCCGAACGCGCTCACTGCGTTTGATCGAGATGGTTAAATGAAACTCACACTTGGGCCTCTAGTCTCCACTCTGAAATTTATTAAAAATTCTTATCCTAAGCCCCAAAATACAGACAAACTATCACGTTTGGGGTTCACTGGCGAATAATATAGGTACTGTAACTAGCTGTAGGTAATATTTAAGCTACTTAATATGTCGTCTCAACTTGATTGTTAACGTACTTAGGTATGCTTGCTTACTGTATTACCTGGACAATAAATATTTTCTATTTTCTATTGAAACCCATAACGTCGGCTAATTTAATTTGACCCTGTGTAAGTAGTTTACTTTCAGTTGCCTTGTTTATAAGAGCTGAGGAGCTGTAGGGTTCCGTTCCTTATAAGGAATAAAACGGAACGAAATGAAATTCCTTGTTTTCCAAATAGTTTTTTTGCAGTTATGGATGGAATTAACAATGTAGGTTCTGCAATGTTCTCAATTGTTTCCTTCTTCGTATGTTTTAAAACTCAATGTTTTATTGTTACTTATCTGAATAAACAATTGTTCTTTACCAGAATTTTCGACGTTATCCACTCAACATTCATGCACAAATACGTAAATACGTTTGTAGCTGCCTACGTATAAAATGGATAAAAACAGAAAAATACAAAAAAAAAAATCGTGGCGAATATATTATATTCAGCCGCAACTTTAATTCAGTCATTTGTTTTGTAATGTTCTATTGTTCCATCGAAAGTTTCCGAAGCTCTAGCGATCTTTTTAAACCTGGCACGAATTTACGTGAGGTCGTTTACAACTTATTTAAATAGATGTGAAGAGGTGGAGGTGGTGTGTGTGTATGTGTGTGGTGTGTGTGTGATGTGTGTGTGTGATGTGTGTGTGATGTGTGTGTGTGTGTGTGTGTGTTTTGTGTGTGGTGAACTGAAAGTGAATTTATAATTGAAACTGTGAAAGTGTGAATCGCCATGTATAAAAACGACACCAATACACAGGACTTTATAGAGACAGTTCGCGTTTGGAAATCAACAGTTCATTCACGATCTTGTATAGGTACACTTAATCGTGTATGGGCACTAGCTGCATTGATATACGGAGTGACATCGTGGTACTTACTGAAAAAGTTTCGTAATTACAGAAACTATGTGTATCTCAACATTATTTTAGTAAACTTTTTAAACTATTTAATGTCAATGGTGAATTTCTTTGATGATCTTGGTTTTATGCGCGTCGAATATACGATATGGTTTTATGCGATTTCTCACCATATAATTCCATACTTCAGGACTGTGAAGAACCATTGGTTGGTAGTTTTATGTTATATGTTTTACGTGGACATCGAAAAAGTTTTCCACTGGCGTATACGAAGGAGATATTTAAAAAGTAGCCTCTGTGCTTGGGGTCTGGCTTTGATAAAATCCTTTAGTTTGAAGTATTACTTTGGTTCTCTTACCTTATTCGAATTATAAGGAATTAACGGGTTTTTTTCCGTTTTATTCTTATACTAGGAAGTGAAGTGTTACCGTTAATAGTCAATATTCAATTTGTCGTAGTTTCAACGCGAGCACAGATACATCCACTATCATCAGACGTCGCTTGTATATAGCCACCTTGATATTTATATTCAGTGACTTCTTATTATTATCTGATTATATTTTTATCAATGAAATCTAAACGGAACAAAACAGCCATATTTGTAGAAATAATATTTTATTACTCAAATGCAATAGTGTTGTAACTGTTTTTCGTAATTGTTAAGAAAAATCGTCAATTACGGTACGAATATTATTTCGCACACAAACACACTCATACTCACACACACACACGCACACGCACTTACCACAGCTTTTCACACTAGAATTAAAAACATAATTGTACCACTTAAAAATAAGCACTACTTACTTACCTGTAATTTTGTATAATGGACGGATGGATGACCCCTGTAACACAGGTTCCACCTAGCATGGGGGTCATTGATCAAATTTCTGTGCACTTGTAAGTCCTAAGCTGTAAATGCTGCGCATAACTACTTTGTGATCTACTTTTGGAAATAAATTATTTTTATTATTATTATTATTATTTAAATAGATTAAAGAAAGGTCTTCATCGGTGGGAATGCAAAGGGATCGCGATATCAAAAGTAATGGAGAAATTGTACGTGAATCTGTCGACGTTGACAGCCCCCCAATATCGACAGTTACTACTACAGGTACTATTGTTAGGTAAAATAAAAATATTATTAAATATGTAAAATGAAAATATTATTAATATGTAAAATTAAAAGATTATGTAGATGTAAATGTGTGGTTAGAGTAAGTAACTAATTTGCGTATTGTGATGTGTCTGTGTGCGTGTCCCTAGTTATTTTATACTGCACAATGGATTTTGATGTAGATTTCATCATTATTTAGAGAATTTAATATTTTTTTTGTATAAATATCTTTATTTTATTTCGGAATATTTTTCAACTTATAAAAATTCTACCTAATTGCTAAAGCACTAGAATAAGTAATTATATAAAAACATAATAAATTCAGCTGACGTTCACTATGCTGACAATCTTAAATCTAAGTTTAAGTAGGTACCTACCTAATAAATAATATCTGTAGCACATCGGTTTGTTATTTTTACGAATCTGTGTGTTTTATCTTATGTAAGCCTGCAACTACGTGTTTTCATTTTTTTTTTCGAAATTTAAATGGAAACGTGTATAATTGCGACCATAAGCGCATTTCCAGGACAAACAGCTAAACGTGCTTTCCGAGGCACGGAAGGAGTCTTGGTATGTAAAGATAGTCACCCATCCACGGACCAAACGCGGCAAGCGTAGCTTAACCTGATCGATCGATTTATTTATTTAGAAGAAGAAGTTAATATGTCCGCTTGAATATAAAACTAACATGTTTTTTCCTATGGCTAAGTAATAACAGCCGCACGGGTCGATCGATCAGGCTAAGCTACGCTTGCTGCGGTTGGTCCGTGGATGGGTGACCATCTTTACATACCAAGGCCCCTCCGTGCCTCGGAATGCACGTTAAGCCGTTGGTCCCGGCTGTCATTCGTGTATCTTTGATAGTCGCTACGGGTCGTCAGAAGCCCGAAAATCTGACAACCAGTCTTACCAAAGGGCATCATGTTACCCAGTAACTGGGTTGTGGGGGTCAGACAGTCGCTCCATGTAAAATACTGGTATTCAGCTGCATCCGGTTAGACTGGAAACTGACTCCAACATAGTTGGGAAAAAGTCTAGCCGTTAAAAGGAAAAAACAACGATCAGTGCTTTTCAGCTAAAAATACCACACACCTACATCCATTGATATTCCTGCAGTATCATTAATGACGACCATTGCATTCCGCTACAATATTGCGTATGTAGGTATTCTGTAACATTCATGAAACGGAAATTGCACCCACGCAATGGTTGCCGCCCGTTCAGCCGGTGAAAATCCCGCGAAAAATCCTTTTTTTCTAAATCTATACGCGCGGCTCTCGGATATCGGGCCGCGCGATTCGATAAACTAATTACCCACTATTGGCTGCGTTATAAATTGGCTAGTAGATTAACGTAAAATGTGTAACATGAACAGGGTTGGCATTATTAATGCAAGTTGTTTTAAAACACGTGTTCTAAGCAGTGTTTAAAACATATTTCAAATAATGTCAAAAACAATAAGAAAAATGTAGGGTTTAAAACAAGTTTTAATTGCGAAATGAAATAAATCTATTATAAACTAGCTGACCCGGCGAACTTCGTAACGCCATATTTTATTTCTCCAGTCGCGACTGGTAAAATCAAATCAGTTGATCGATTGTTTCGTCAAAGATCTGTCAAAGTGTTCTGTCACTAGTCAATTACTTTTTGTATTAGATTGTAAACTCTGATCTTCTTTTCTGTTCTGAACTTCTGATCAAATCAATATATTTGAAAACAAAATTCTTATACACAAACCTTGTCCTGACAATAAGGAACACATAAAAAAGAATCATCCAATTTGGTGCAGTCGTTCGGAAGTTATGCGTGTACATACATTTCGGCGATTCATTTTTATATATATAGATATTGCACTCAAAATAGCTCAAAATAAGCTTAAAAGTAGAGACAGAGTCCTGCCTAACATTGCTCCAACCATCAAGATAATCAAGTAATTGTTAAAATTAAAATAAAAAAAAACTGTGTTTTTCCTGCCCTGAACCTGAATTTTTTCATGTATCTCCGTCCGATGCGTATAATTAAGCACTTATCCATCGCTCGAACTTTTTGTGTGGGTGTATAGATATACAGCGTGTATCAGCAATGTGTGGTCATATTTAAGGTGTACCTACACAGAATTGGGCACGCCACGATTGCGGCGGTAAGTCCCCTCTTTAAGGAGTGGATTGAGAGGCGGCACGGTGTCCTCACCTTCCGCCTGACGCAGGTCCTCACCGGACACGGGTGTTTCGGGAGGTTCCTGTTTCGCATAAGGCGGGAGGAAAGGCCCGGGTGTTTCCATTGCGAAGATCGCCCTGAGGACAAGGTGGAGCATACGGTGGAGGTCTAGCCGGCTTGGGCGGAGCACCGGCGTGTCCTCATGGAAGTGATCGGCGGCGGCGATCTCAAGCGTCCGGCCTTGGTCCAGGCCATGGTACGGAGCGAGAGTGCATGGGTAGCCGTCACCCCTTTCTGCGAAGCAGCAATGCTCGCGAACAGGGAAGCAGCGCACGTGAGGGAGTGGCAGTACATGCGCTCTCACGGCCTTAGTCGCCGCAGGAGACGCCTTGGGCGTCGTAAATCCCAGGCTGATTCCCGGCCACCGTAGGTTCGGGCTTGCGGACAGGGAAGAATGGGTAGCTCGCTGTCCGATAAGGATAAAGCCTGGATCGACGGCGCGTTGGTGTTCCACGCGCGCCTCAAATAGATGGCAGTACCAACTGGTGGGGCCCGCAAGGGCCGATGCCTACCAGGGGTGCGGGTTGTTCGAAAGTGATACCGTGGCCTCTGGCACACAGACAACTGATGGAACCCGGGTGGGTTTTAGTCAATAGAAGTCTAACACGCCCTCCTGCTCCACCCAGAGAGAAAGTCAGAAGTTATTTAATGATTTCCCAACCTCAAAAAAAAAAAACCATCAAGACAATCAACAAATTGTTAAAAAAATAAAAATAAAAAAACTGTGTTTTTTCAGCAATGAACATGAACTGTTTCATGTATCCTACGTCCGATGCGTATAATTAAGTATCCATCATTAAGCCTTGCAAAAAAGTCAGCAGAGTAATGTTTCAGTAGAGTTTGACGAATTCTCTACTTCAAAAACTCAATTTTAAAAACCAGTATCCTCATGGTGTAGCATAGTTTCGATTACAGTTCTAAAGATTTAAAGATAATGCTAATCCGTTGCTTCATCTGTTTAAAAAAAAATCCTCTGCTCAACGACATACCTAAATAACGCAATTAATGTTGTTGAATTTTCATTTAAATTTGTAGACTGTCATATCACTAGCATTTTGAAATTTATTGTTCCCCCGACTCACTCCGTCGCATCGCATCGCCTCCTGCCCGCGCTATTGCTGCGTTTTTCCCGACTTTTTCTTTATTTTACTCGGCGCTTAAGTGTCCTAGCGCGATGTTAAGTAGCCAATAAGCCTTTCTCACGAATAAGGCTATGAAATGCAAACATAAAAAAATCCTACAGTGTGGTTCCAGAGATTAGCGCGTTCAAACAAACAAACAAACTCTTCAGCTTTGTTATTAGTATAGATTGGTTGTTGTTATTTTTGTTAATTAATCACAAAAGTAATCCTGGGACGAGGCAGACTCAATTAAGTTTTCAGCATACAGGTAAAACCCATTAAATTAATTCCTGGCATGCACAGATATTGTGCGCGAATAGTGCAATTATTTTTACTCTTTCCGCGCCATGTTGACGCGGAAAGTGGATAGCGTGGTTCAGCTCTAATTGAAATTGAGCCCTTCAGGGATTACGGCCGTGATTGTACCTATCTATACTACGCTAGTGTACCATACCTACAGCACTTAGTAATTCTATGCTCGCTGGTTAGCCACGCTCATTATCCCGCGCGGACTGAGCGAATTGGTGGACAGAATGATTTCGTTCTTTTTTTTTGTAACTTTTTTCAGTTTTGATGGATGGCGTGATGTTATTTTATGTTTGTATTTCTTTGATATTAGCGACACATTTTTTAAATGGGTTTGCGCCTGTCGTTTCTATATAGCAACATATTGCAGCGATACGACATGTATCATAATAAAAAAATTACCTACGCGCTATTTTAATGAACTACGTGTATGTAATTGTTATATGAATAATTAGTACTTTTAAATATCATGAAAGAACTGCCAAAGATGACAAACATCTGTATCACTCAATCATTGGCTGGCATTCCCAGCGTTTTAGTGAAATAGCAAGTTGTCGTGACTATAGTCCATAATGGTCTTGATCTCCATCATGTAATTGATCAGTTTATCTCGATGCTCTCCAATTGTTCAAAGGACTTCGCTGCATCTATATCTTTTATATCTGTACATATTGAAAAATAAAGTCACTTTTGGAGGGTCTGTGTGACTCACTATCATTTAGAGAGTTTATTCCGGAAGATTTATGTGTATAATACCTAGGTACATTCATTTTAAACTTGCAGATAATAAAGGAATCCCTATGTTAAAACATTGGGATATCTTCACGGTTCGGATTCGGGATTTCACGGTTTTTAAACCGTGCGAAGCAGGGACGGGACGCTAGTTGTAATGACAATTACTTTAACTCACTATTTATTACTAGGCCATTCTATGACGTGCATGCCATTAAAAACAATTATAATTATAATTTGAATGCAGAAAACATTCCATTTATGAATTCGCGTCGCTATGAACGTTTCATTTGTCTGTCAAGCGACCTTGCATTGATATTGTGTCTATTTATTCATTCAGATGCACTTTTATCAGCATTCATACAATTTATTATTCATAAAGGCTGATTTACATTGATCTTACGTACTGCCATTAATATTTGATTGCAAAACAAAGAAATCGCAACAGCTAAGGAAACTTTTTAAAATAAGATATCTTTTGGCGCGTATCTATTTAAAATCGGAATGAACGCCGCCATCTTGTTCTTGCAATTCAATTTCCACAGACAATTTCCTAAATGTTTAACAACAACGACCCCGTCGATGTCAAACAAGCGTCAAAAGATCTTTGTAGTACTCTCGTGTCGTGATGATCTACACTAAAGAAGTGTCTCTATTTTTAATGGACCAGGAACTAAGATGAAAGGAAAGAGCTAACTGCACTTTATTTGTCTGAGCAAGTGAAGCAACATCTAGGCAACACGATATCTGACGCTTCATCAGGTCAAAGTTCGACATAAATGAAGGGAGATCAGCAAAAAGCTTGGTTGGGCACATACCTAATGATGATAACTGGTGAAGTGAGGGTGTGCTTTACACCTGTGCCTACCCCTTTGTGGTATTGATTATAAAGTAACTATGTATTGAAAGTTAAAACTCTAATAAACATTTCAAGGAACTTAAAATTCTCATAGACATTTCAATTAATTCAAAATCTAAACAAAGGAAAATTTCTGTTCTTTGTTTCAACAAAAACTCAATTCGTGTTTGAGACAGCCAGCCGGCTATTTAAAACAGACAAACTTTTCTAGACCCGTGTGACATAATTAAAATGTTCGTAGTGTAGCATCAAAATTCAACAATAATACATAATTAATAGGTGCTTGTAAAATGAGAAATGACGTGATAACAACGTTGTTCAAATATGTAGTAACAATTTTTTTAAAGGAATTCTCGATGATTCGTTGAACGACTAACAAATGATACATTAGTACGCACGGCTGCACATCAAGCTATAGCATTTCCAGTTTACACTGATCTCGAGCTATATGGAAATCCTATACAATGCGAGATCAGCTTATACTGGAAATTTATAGCTTGATGTATAGCCGTGTGTACAAGGCAGATGTGAGTGGAAATGCAGAGAAGAACACTATAGTGATGACCTTGTTAGTGATGTTCTTCAGATAGCGTGCATGTATGACCAATGTATGAAATCCGCCGTCGGCGGCGAAAAAGCAGTGCGCCTCAAGTAGACTTGGGCAGGATATATAGATATACAAAGAGATAGCCGATGGAGTAAGGCTGTGACAGAATGGTGACTAAGGTTAGGCCAAAGAATCCAGGCCCGTCAAAAGACGCGGATAACACCTGTATGATGGACACACGGGAAGTAAGTCAGAAAAAAAGGGGAGGCAGAAATGATGACCAATTTTACTGGAACCTATCAAATGCGGTCAATTAACCCAAGAATAAAATAGAAAAAAACTGTAAATAAAAATACATACAGTGAAGATCATCAGCTCTGTTGTTATGCAATTGAAGCAATTGTCCTAGCCGGGTATCGGCCCACATTCGACCCTCTGTTATTTTAAGAGCCCGTCAAAGGAAATTGTTCAAATAGCTCTCATTGTGCTCAATTCTATTATTCATTTCAACTTTAGTTGCTTTTAACGGTAAGTTGTAGTTATATTCCGGCTCACAATGCGTTACTGTCATTTTGGACACGATTACACACTAATTTAATTATTGTGAATGTAAGGATTATGTGGGTCATACATTTTTTTACTTTTTCTTTCAGTTATTTTTAATGATGGTCTGGCAGTTTGAGTCCTTTATGTGCGCAGCTAGTTTATTAATAAATACCCTATTTCCTGCAAAGACATTTATAATAAAACAAATTATTTACATATTGTTATTTATATAACTATCTCTTTTCTAAAGGCCGAAACAAACTCAGAGGGCACAGTCTTTTTTAAAGTCCAGACATAATTTTGGTCAGATCATGTGAAGACCATGTGGATTGGTGTCTGAAATGGTCTTTTGAGGAAAGAACCACACAGATTGAGTGGACCTATATTGATTTACCAGAATAAATAACGAATAGATATGAATTTGCAACAATATTCAATCGTTTTTATAACTCCACGTGGCTTTTACCCACGTGGTTTATCTTTGGCTTGCGCAAAACGTTATAATGTCTCTCTATCTTGCCGAAAAAAATGCGCTCACCAAGAAACGGTAATAAAAATTGTCTCGAGTTAGTATATTTAACTACGTATATAATTAACCCGTCCTCAATAGCTATATTGCAGTACTTTTACATCTGAAATATTAAAAAAGCTTCAGAACAGCGTCCAAGAACCTTGACTTTTTGTGTGACGTTCTAGTCTGAAAGACGCAACAAAAATAGAGCTGTGACGTCCACTTACTACAGAATGACAGGAATAGTTAATTTTGAATGGTCTTCCTTTATACTTTCATAAATGTATTTTTTGAGTAAAGACGAAGACAGGATGCTTATAATAAAGAAAATAAAGAAATAGTATTTATTGGGACTCGCACAGCAAGAATTCACGATAAAATACACTGTAGAATGTCTACCGCTCACACTGACAGCTCCTTAATTCCTAAGCGGTAAGGGCGTTTTTCGCAATTGTCGTCCGACTAGGTACTGACTTCCAGTTTCCGTATTAAGGGGGAAGCACCAGGGTAGCCCGTGAAATTCAAATTTTCTTTATACGATTTGACTGATGATTATTTACTATTGCTGCTGACTATTTAATGAAAAATAAATTTAATGGAATTTTACGAACTTAGACGGTTGTATTGATGATTTTAAAGATTATAATTCTGTAAAGCCATATTTGTTACGGTTGCGAAACATATTTTAATCTACTTACAACCTGTCACTGACCTGCAAATTGAAAAAAAAAAACGGAAGAGCATTTGAATGTCACGGGCTACTTTGGCGCATCCTCATTAAGGTGTCTCTAGTCGATTTTTTTTCCATACAAACTTCGGGAGTGTATTAGGCGGATCACACACTGCTACGCGTCACGCTCCGGGGTGCACGAATTTACAGCGTTTTTATTAAATTTGTATATAAAAAATCACGCGCGGGAGCGCGTTATCTGCGCCCCGTCGCGTGATGCGTCTTAGCGTGTGAATCGCCTTACTCCATTGCTCGACAATGTACTTCAAAATTAAACACGATATGGTTTTATCTCATTATTAATATTGTCTGTGCGGAAACAGAATAATTAAATAAAAAGCCATTAAAAAGTTAGGAGCCAACACAGACATTTTTTTCTTGATAATTTAACCTAACTTTGGGCGTGTTTAAGTAATAAAAGAAGTGTAAAATCTCCAAAACAAAGTCGGTACCGACAAAGGTCATATATCGAAAAGTTGTTGATTTATGCAGTAGATTTTTCATAAAACCCGATCTTCCTACTGACATTTTTAATTTTTTACGTTTCTGCTTTAGTATAAATGATACTGCATCTCACTCAATAACGCTGTGCGTGTAGACTAGCGTCTAATTGCCCATCACTGATACTACCTCTGTCGGACAGGATGCCTGGTGCGACGGTTTGCTTTTTAGCCAGGCCCACCAGTGAGTTCGTGCCCGCGACTATGTTCCCCTTAAACTCGAAACCTCAATGACAGGTTGCATGTGATTTTTTATTTCATGCTGCGGCAATGTTTGCCTTGTTATACTGATAATGATCCTTCTGTAGCTTCACTGTTGTGCTACTTTTTACCTCGCTCTGGAGTTAACTACAGAGTTAATAAGTTTCTGAGAACCTCAGGTAGGTTGCGTGAAGGCATCCTTTACAATTTATTAACTAAAGTTTTATTCGGCAGTTCAATGAACGTCAGACGGCTTTTTTGTGCAATGTTTCGTCTCGCCTCCGAGCGTAATTTTGTGAGAATCAAGATCGGTCAGCGATGACGTTGAGATACTGTGGAGTTATATTATCGGTTGTATTATTCTATAAGTGTTTTTAAGTCTAAGATAGTATCCTACTAATCCTACTAGGTAATGTGGAAGCTTGTATGGTTTAAGTGTTTGGATGTTTGTAACTCAATCATTGAGTGAAACAGCTGAAAGGATTTGATGTAATTTGGCACACAGATTTTTTATAACCTGCAACCTAATTGCGTAACTCACGATTAATCATAATCTGATTCATTTATACAGTTCAACAATATTCATTGCGTTATTTACGTTGTTGAGCAGACACAGTTTTCGAACATAAGAAGCAATGGTTCGGCAATCTGTTTCAAAAGTAAACAAATTATGATTAATCGTGAGTTACGCAATTAGGGTGCTGGATTAACACGTATGATACTTATCCACGCGGGCAAAGCCGTGGGAAAAATCTAGTCTATATTAATTAATTTGAAATAATAAGAAGATTACCGTCTGAATAAGTAGCTCCCTCAAATTCCCCAAAAAACTGTAATTTGTCCGAAGAATTTCGTGAAATCAATGATTTCATGAGACCACGCGTAACGCGTCTGCGAGTTCGGAATTATAAGGTAATATCGACATTTATTGGAGCTTTAATTTCTTAATTAACCTTCTAAGATAAGTAGAACAATAAATTGTATTGTATCAGCTTAAATACTTAAGTTTTTCGGCAGTAGTAATCATACTGTGAACGATATAACGATCATAGATTGGGCAAATACGAAAGATATCGAAAATCTTGTTCTTTGGTCTTTAAGTACCTACCTACATAATTGTATCGAAACTATCGGAAAATAAGTGAAATTTATTTGATGCTATCTTGTCAGAAACAGCTGATTGAGAAATTGTAATGGCTTTTAGAGCAGCAAGAAAATGCACTTAAGATACTTAAAGACGAATCTGATCCTCGAATAAAATTCTACACCTATCCATTGTGAAAATGTCTTAGCTGTCCTGCAGGTATTATTCACATGAAGAAACCTAAAAAGAAAAAAAAGTAATTTATTTCAAATAGGCAAAGAATTTATTCTAATTGCCCGTTTCAAAAGAAAGAAAGAAAGAAAAATGGATTTATTTGTCACAGAGACACGTGCATATAAAAAACAATTACACAAAAGGTAGTTTCGTATAGAGAACAATGGGCAAGAAACTCCGCCGTTCCTCTTTTTATTTTGTACACATTAATTATATCACTACATGTGTAACAGACGATGCACCAAGGATGACCAAGAAAATATTACTAAACCACAACAATAAGTAAAAGGAATTAAAAATAAAGCAATGACGGTTAAACTAATTATTTGATAAAAACATGGTGCTCACACCGTGAACTGGTGGACTGAACGCTGATAATAACTTCTTATGCTGAGGCCACACCAACGGTCAACGTCAATGCCTATTATCGCCATAAACAACGCGGTAAAGATTCCGATAATTAAAGCGTAAATTCAGTGGCTACACTTGAATGGTCAACGTCAATGCTCATCACTGGCGATAAAATTTGCGCTTATGTTCCTTCCTTGAATTTCAACGGTAATAATTCTTTTATTTATCTCTAAACAGCATCTTGCGATGCACAATTCTTGTAGGTTTTTTGTCTCGGTGTCAGAGCCATGTTTGTGGGATCACAAACATGGCTCTTTGTTGCGGCCTACTTGGGTACGAAGTCTAGTTTAAGGTTTTCCAAGTAGGCCACGGTAACTTGTACCTCGATGGGAGGCTCTCTGATGGTTCAGTACAGTATACTGTCCTGGTTTAATACAGTCCAGAACATTTCATCATCACCAGCATAACAGGCGGAAGGTTTGTTGTTCTGATAATGTCGACGTCAGAATTAGTTGATTGATTTCAATACCTAACAACCATTTTATTGATAAATATTTGATATTTGATATCTTATCCGTATTTAATTCATTTCATTGTTTAATGGCATGCTCTACGTGTGATCCGGAAATTAAAATAATTGACATACGCGTGGGCATAGAAGTTCAAGTAGGATAAAATCAGGAATGGAATTATCCGGAAAAGAACCGGAGCCACCGACATGGTTTGCAGAGTAAGAAAGCAGTGGGCTGGCCATGTTTGTCTAAGGACCGATGGCTGGTGGAGCAGACGAGTCGAGTTGAGAGCTAGATGGACTGACGACCTGGATACGGAAGGCGTAGGATCTAGTGTTGTGGCGCACAACACTCTAGTGTTGTGGCGCAGTCTGGGAGAGGCCTATATCTAGCAGTTGACTGCGATAGGCTGAGTTGATAGGAGTTCAAGTTATACCCAAAAGTGTTATGACCGGTCTAAGGTATCTGAGACCGGTCAGTAATGTTCAAGAAGGACTAAACATTGCTCTTTGATATCCTTCTTACGTTTTTTGCAATTTGCAGATCAATTTGGCTGTATGTTGATTAAAATATGATTCGCGATCGTAAAAATATGTCTATAAAGAATTATAATCATTCAATGACAAAAACAACCCTCTAAAAAATGACTTTTTCATAAAAAAATTTGTCAAGTCTGAGAATGTCAAATAATTAAATGTCAATTGCGCACGCTTTACCAAGTTTTGATTATTGTTTTTAGTTTTTTTGAGTTCCTGCAAATTGTTATTGGGAAAAATGTTATTGGGCAAAGTGTTATTGGGCAAAGTGTTATTGGGCAAAGTGTTATTGGTCAAAGTGTTATTGGGTTATCCCATCTGGAGTTTCTCAGTAGCAGCTCGGTTGATAGCAATAGGCTCGCCCCTGTTACATGCGACTTAAACGTAACTGCTCTGCTTAACCCTCGCGGAATACAGGAGTGATGTAGTATGTAGTGTATGTTATGTTTGTTATTTTTGCAAAAGTAGACCCATTTAAACCATTAAGATGAATATTAGGCCTGAAATTCAGCTTCTACGTCAGCACATTCCAACAATAGGTAATATTGAATAGAAACAAAAGGAGGTGTGAACGGGTACATAATCTGCTATGAAGATTAGGCAGAAGTATTAAAATCCACAGAATGATTAGGAGCTGATAATATAATCAGCAATCAAATAATTCATATCACACTATTATACACAACGCAGAAGTCGGAATAAGTAATTGAAAACGATGTTGTAATCGGTTTGATATGACTTTACTTTTGATAAGAATGCAATTAGATGTTTTATTTAAAAACAAAACGTTGAAATTAATTTAACTAGTTCTCACCCAGTGGTCGAAATTTGACCATTTTTATTTATTAATTGAATGTATTTCTAATGCAGCATTACATGATGATTTTTTAGTCACCGTTCAAATTTTTCAGGGTGATAGTACCCGTGAAATTGAACAATTTTCTCCAAGGCACATGGGTCGAAATATGAAAAAAAAAATCGGACCTCCCATGCAAAATCAATAGTCAGCTGATCGATTTTGTCAGAATAGTACGTAGCATACTTTGTAAAATACGTTTACTGATTGTTGATCATGACAAGGAAAATCCAACATTTGTAGTGCTGGATTTTCCTTTTATATAAAATAGCTCTGTATCTATCAGTCGTTACGGGTCGTCAGAAACCCAAAAGTCTGACAACGTCTTACCGAGGGGTATCGTGTCACCCAGTACCTGGGTTGTAGAGGTCAGATAGGGTTTCGCTCCATGTAAAGTTCTGGTATTCAGCTGCATCTGGTTAGACTGGAAGCCGACCCCAACATAGTTTGGAAAAGGCTAGGTAGATGATGAAATCTGTACTTATCTATTCAAAAACGTTTTTCATTATTTTACTAGCTTTTGCCAGCGGTTTCGCCCGCGTGGAGGTCGGTGTATTATACATATAAACCTTCCTCTTGAATCACTCTATCTATTAAAAAAACCCGCATCAAAATCCGTTGCGTGGTTTTAAAGATTTAAGCATACATAGGGATATACGGACAGAGAAAGCGACTTTATTTTATACTATGTAGTGATAGTGATGAAAAAATCTGCTGATTTATCTCGTGATCTATCCATTGATCGTTCCGTAGACATTAAGAATTCAGGAAGTGTCACCACCGGTATATGTCCCGGAATGGGTTTATTTTAAGCCTTTATACAGGATAAGTTTTTATCCAGTGCGCAAACTGTAACCATAAATTCAGCATATCATTCTAGATCCCCTAGCACAGAAATTTTACGTTGGTTTTACAAAAAAAAAAAAAAACAAATGTTTCATACAAAAATGCAATACCTACGCGGTCAAAAAGTATGGAGGAGCTGATTTTTTTTTGTATTATCGACGAAAAATTTCTGCGCTGGAGGGCCTAGAATGGTATGCTGAATTCATGGTTACAGTTTGCGCACTGGCTAAAAACTTATCCTGTATTGCTGAACGGTACATCGATAGGACATTAAATTCTCGTTAGCTAGTAACATACATTGACGTCACGTAAGGATGATGACTTGAATTAATACCTACAATACCGTACTGACAAATGAACGGGTCTTAGTGCCGCACTCAGAGACGTTCGTAAACCATAGGTGATGCCCGGTGTCGCGCCTGGAATTCGCATCAGCCTGTTTAAATTTACTCTCTAAATCATCATCATACGATCAACACGCGGGGGCAGGGTGTCGATATGTAATGGTTGTCGCCCATCCACGAACCGACCGCGATAAGTATAGCTTAACTTTCGATCGATACGTGCGGTTGTTATTATTTATCCACGAGCCCCTCAGTTAATTTCACTCACATATGTTAATATTATTCTCAAGATGACCAAACAACCAAAATTTCATAACAACTGTTTGTGGCCTGCCTGTTGCCAAGGGCTTCTGCTGGCAGTTTGCCAGATCATTAGCGACAAATTTACAAATATTATGGAGTAGTAATTTCCCTGTGCTAATATTATGGGTTTCAGTGTGTTTGTTTTTTACGAGTTAAACTCCGAAACTGCTGCACGAATTTAGAATTTGTTAAAGCGTTCGACAGAAACTGGTCCGCTTTGAAACGTCACTTAAAAATAACCAATAATTAACTAATTCCCAGCACAGCCCCCGTGCTAGGAAGATGGCACAAATCTCTACCCAACTTTTAAGGCATTATGGTCATTCCGTCTGGCCTGTTCCCATCGTCGCGTGCCAAACTGTTGTGTTTGTAAAACAGCTGGGCGGCGCGCGGCGGTGCAAGAGCCCGACGGATGATGTCATTAAAACTAGCGTGCTGCGCCATCCGTTAACTTTTAAATTTGTGACTGACTGAAACTTCGTTTCGGCCAAGAAATCATGATTCAGCCATATTTTGGATTTCGGCTATAAACCAGCCGAAGCTTCACCAAGCCGAAAATAAGAAGTGCATTGTCGCGCGTCAGTCAGCCTTCTTCGTAAAGCTTACTTCGGGATGAATCGAGTCCACTCGTGGTTTCAGTCAGCTGACTTAGACGAACGCGATTTTGTTTTGAAGCTGTAAAGCGAGGTTATGTTGTATTTTTTCTTCATACACGCATACAGCGAAAATATAAGTATTTTCCAATGTAATTTTCATTTTAGGCTTCGTTTTCGGCCGAAAAGAAAACGAATGCCGAAGCTTCTTTTTCGTGTTCGGCTGAAAATCTATTTTCAGTCGGACACTAATAATAACATCCGAGCATATGGCATGTTCTCAATCTATGATATTTGTCAATAAGAGATAAATGATTGATTATTTTTAAATGATGACTCAGAGTGCAGCAACGAATTGGTCCACTGCATAATATTAAACAGCCAATACTATTACAGAATAATAATAATATTTCGGGAATACCCGAAATCTCAACTATTGTCGTCAAGTGTCTTATCCTTACCTAATGTTCTATACAGAGTGATTTTTTAGTCATCGTCCAAATTTTTCAGGGTGCTTTTGCAGTTGTTCTCCTCTTTCTCCAAGGAACATGGGTCGATATATGCAAAAAAAACCGGACCTCCTGTTGGCTGTTTGCATTATAATTAGTAGGTACGTAGCAGATGGATTCTATCTTTCTACTATATCATTATATGTATTTTTAAAATTATCCTTATATGTGAAAGTTTTCAATCCCGGTAATACATTCCCGTGGGATAATTTTCGGCTTCCACGCTGGTCAAACCGCTGGAAAAACACACGTAGACACAGGTTTTACGGTGTTTGAATATCAACATAACATCACGCCTCTTTTCCCCGAAGAGTAAGGTAGAGGTGCACTCATAACACAACCACATTTCGACACTTATGTTTAAGTCCCATATAACAGGGGGCGAGCGTATTGCCGTTTACCGGAGCCAAATTAAGACTCCGGGCTGCAACTGAGAAATCAGAGAAGGAAAAATCTAATAACAGTTTACACGACCCGAGAATCGAACACACGACCCGAGAATCGAACACAAGACTATGCGCAGCAGTAGTGCCTGCGACCACTAAACCAACGGTTTTCATTTGTTAATATTTAACACAGGTATTGCCATCAACCGGAGACAAATCAAGACACTGGGAAGCTACTGACAAATTCCGGATCAACTTAATTGTTAGGTTTTTTTCTGGGAATCGATCAGAAGAACATGCAAAGCAGTAGCGCTGGAAACCACTGGACCAACGAGGCAGAAAATTAATATTAACAAGCGACAAACATCGTACTGCAAATTAATACCTAATTAGTACCTAAACTTTCTTTTTTGGGTGGGAAATCATCAAATAACTTCTCCCGCTTTGTGTGGAGCAGGAGGGCGTGTCAGACTTTTACTGACTAAAACCCACCCGTGTTCCTTCAGTTGCCTGTGCCGGAGCCACGGTAACTCTTTCGATCAAATCTGCGACCCTGGCAGGTAGGTACGCACGGCTACACATCAAGCTATATATTTCCAGTTTATGCTGATCTCGCACTGTACGGAAATCCTATACAATGCGATATCAACTTATACTGGAAATGTATAGCTTGATGTATAGCCTTGTGTACCTAGTCTTCACTTAAAAGTACAAACCCAAAGAATTCTAAAAACCACTCGATTCAAGAATTCCATTAAACAGCGTGCAATAAACCGTAGCAATGCGCAGTTAAGTGCAATCAAATTGAAGGAATCCTCGGGGAATCACGAGGTATCGCTTCAAAGCTGAAAAATTGTTTCCTATGAAACTGTGGAATCTTCTTTGGTACAAATTAAAGGTACTGATTTATGGGCTCTTACTGAATTTTAGACTTTATCTACACTGCACAGAGAGTTCACAATACTAGTAGTGCAATAGTTTTTAGTATTACAGTGAGTGGAGTGTTTGCAAGACTCTGTGGTCGTGGTCTCGCTTCTAGCTAGTCTATGTTAGCTCTATATTCTAGCTAGTGGTTTTCTATTAATTAAATTCTTACCCTACTTAGAGGAATGTGAGCTGTGGTTTGTACTTAGACTAAATACTTATAGTGGGGTTCTACAATATGTAACAAAAACCCTGTTGTTCCTTTTAGGGACGTATACACTTACCCACAAGCACAACATTTACGAAGTTATAATTTAAAAAATAAGCATTGGCTAGTCGAGAGTTCAACACCAAATAACTATTAAAATCGACATATTAAAAAAAAAATTTGACAGTATCTGATTTTACAAGTATCCTTATTTCGCATAATAGACTACGAGCTTGGCGGCTTTCTTTGATCTAATCAAAATCAGTTAAACATTACAAATATTCATAATTAAATAATTATTTTAATTATTTTTGTTAAACAGTTTTTATAAATGACATGCTTTATTACGTATGTATACTGATTCTGAAAACGTGGGTAGAAGGAACAACAGGGTTTTTGTTACATATTGTATACAAGAAAATGTTATATATATAATAAGTATATATTATGGTAGATATGTATGCTTGTATGTGTATTATTAGTTTATAACTTTATGAACCAATCTTATTTATTATTCATTATGATATAATTTGTAGTCGTTGTTCCTCTCAACCTAAGCACCTGCCACCTAATCTCTTCACCACCCTTGATTGACTGGTAGAGAATGCCTAAGGCATTAAGTCCGCCATTTATACCTTTTTGTGTGCGAGAAGTTTAAATAAATAAATAAATAAAATGTTTATTTGTCTATGGTTTTTTTTATGCACAATAGTTTTATTTTTTAATGTTGGCTAGGAATTAAGGCACTGGCACCCAACTTTAGGTTCACGTACGTAAAACTTTACATTAGGTATGTTTATTTTCAATAGTCCGATAACTTTTATCTGAGTAATAAATCTAACAGCTTGGCATATTTTCTATACGAAAGCTGTCAAACTGGCATATTTATTCCTCAGATAAAAGTTATCTGACTATTGAAAAATCAGCCCATAGAGATTTACCTACCACAGGTGTCAGAGTACCTTTTAGCAAGTGTTGATGAGGGAATAACCCCAACAACCAACTAATAGTCTACATTAATCGCGTTATTAAGAGTACAAAGAGCTAGGTATACTTTGTCAAGTTAAATTAGCTGACAAAACTCCAGTGACGTCATCATCAATCAATATCTAAACGTGATAAACTATAGGAACAGGGTGCAGAGATCACTCATAGAAAAGGGAGGATCCTCCGACCTAATGGGTGTCGTGTCTGGTGAGCTACTGCCCAACGATTGATGTCGGGACGTTGTATGCAGGGTTAGTTTTCAAAGACCTGTCTTTAAGGGTATCTGGTACAGACTAAAGAAGTATCTCCAGGAGACCACCACCGTAATCGCGAAAAATAAAACTCATCCATCCCATACATTTAGGTCGAGTATTCGAAGTTTTGAACGGGAGAGTTGATTTTGCGATTACGATATTCGTCCCATGGAGGAAGTTGTTCAGCTTGATGGTCTCTACCAGAACCTTAAATTTGGCAGGTCTTTGAAAACTAACTCAGCAGGCTTAGCATGACGCTTTCTATTTCTACGAAGAATAGACAGTGCTATTTCTATACAAAGTAACATTTCGTTTCTCCATTTTTGACATCGCACCGTAGATATCCTTCTACAATCTGTCATTTTGTCTTTCGTTTCTAACAATCTTTGTCTAGGTCCATATAAATGTAGACTATTTCAGAAGAATATTTCTTCCCAAGCTATTAAAATCTCACTGACAACAAACTTTCTACTCGACGCCCACAAAGTATACATGATTATCTACAAAATCATGATTCGTTAAGAACGCATAACTGTGATAATTAATAGAAAAATATAGCTATCTTCTCTTATTGTACATCATTTAGTTAATTAGTCATGTCTATTATTCCGTGGACAAATCGGTGCTCGTGCTAAGCCTGCTGCACTTATATGCTAGTCGCACAAAAAACTGTGCTTTTTTGAGGCGATGTATAGATGCCGCCACAGATCCAAAAAAGAAACTGTTTTCTAAATACTATGCGGTCTTCGATCGCAGTTAGATTATTTTATTATGTTGTATCGCTATAAGATATCGATTCTCGTCACGTTTGCGGAGTCTGCTAGCTAATTTAATTTGACCCCGTGTACCTATAAATACCTACCTACATATACAAACACCGCAGACTTGGTTCGTTCCTGTAGGAATAACTTAATTTGTGAGCTTGCTGCCAACGGACGCCAGTCTATAATATTAAAATTGAATTCTTTGAACTAATTTTGTAAACTTAAGCTAATAACTTAGAATAAGATTGTAATGCTTGAGTTTTCCTTGCTCCGAAAAATTGTTGAGTGAATAAAGGCTAAAGGAAAATCTAAAGTTGTGTTGTTTTGCCTGTTAGGTATTAGTCGATAAATTTATTTGTTTGGTATACGTGGAACTTAACTTCGGCGACCAGTAATATACGTATAGCCGCTTGTCGACAGCTCGAAACATTCACTGAGCCCGCATACCTTTAGCTTCGATTTATTTTATATTCTATTAACCATAGGATACGGTTCGCTATACACATTGCACGAAGTGCGCAAAAATCAAATTTACACCCGAGTAACTATTGTAATACTCTTCTAAATTGGAACAGCTCTCAAAACGGTGAAGGAAATCTCGGCCAATGGAAATGTCTTTGCTAATACCAATGTGTCTTTTCAATTGAAAAAAATACGTGTATGTAATGCAGGGTGAAATGAAATTAGCTAACGAAACTCTAAAGACGTGATGGGTGATTTGATGTCTTTTTTGGGGACAACGACCCTAGTAGTTTTGTTACTTGAAGTTGAGTTGGGAAAATCTGTTTTCATTTAAAAAAAAACAGAATTTTAAACTGATATTTCTATTGTATGGACTGGAATCGATGACCCCACAAAAGGAAACCATCAAAATATTTTTTTTTTTGTTTTAATATAATAAACATTAGTAAACACAATAAAACAAAAACAACATATTTTGATGGGTTTTTTCGCGTTTGCGGAGTTTTGCTAGCTAATTTATTTTGACCTTGTATCCTCCTCTCTAAACGGTCCTCCAGTCAAAACGGGCAGCAATCAAATTTAGGATGCTGTTGCTGCTGCTTCGTAGACGGTGCAGCAGTGAGTTAGCTTTCTTGCGCATGATGGCTTGAAAGCCATCCGTACGTACGCGCTTTAGCAAACATGTATCATATAACCGACGAAAAATTTATATGCTAGCAGGTCTAGAATGATATGCTGAATTTATGGTTGCAGTTTGCGCACTGGTTAAAATTTTATCCTGTTTCTGTTGCGAGACAGATTCCGAAAGTCTGACCTCAAGATACCGCACTACATGGCTCGCTGGAAAACCCCGAACATATTTAAATTACAAACGCAAAAATAGATTGTATCAATGTAAATACTATGAAGTACTGTGTGTATAGTAAATCGCATGTTTCCGACAGTTAAATACCCATGTATGATAATTTCATAATGATACACACTTGACACTTTGCCTCCACTTTGATAATAGCGATGTTATCACCTGATAATGAGATTATGTAATCTGTAAATTTACATCATTATTTTAATGAGGGAATGTACCGTCGACTTCACAAGTCTTTGAACACATAATAGTAACAAAATGGCTACCCTTTTCTACTTTTAATTGAATTGCTGACCTTAACTCAAAAAATAGAGACAATATTTCAAATAATAATATGTTTATTACCAAAATCTTCTTTCGTCACTAGATAAATTATTACTTAAATATCAAGTAATCGAACATGAGCAAATACAATAGAAAATTAGAAGAAATTAAAAGAAAAAGAGATTATTTTAATTAATTTCCCAAAATTGTCTTAGCGCCGGATCCGTTCGATCAATCAGTTTGATCAGCTCATCAGAAACTTGATTTAGGGATGTGCCGAGTCACTTTTGTTGATGATTATACATTTATCAGACGCAATGTAGGATAGTTTTTTTACGGATTTTAAAGGTTTCCGGTGTACTCAAATATATTTTTTTATTTGTTTCTCTAGATTCATAAATTACTTTTTCTATATTGTAGAGCTGAGCAGCTTACTTAAAATTCGTTAAAACGCATTTTTTTACGATAATCTAGCTTTTGCTAGCGGCTTCGCCCGCGTGGAGGTAAAAATGATCCCACGGGAGCGTACTACCGGAATGAAAACTATTATATGTGTTAATCCACGTTATAATCTGTCTGTGTGCCAAATTTAATCCAAATTTGTTTCGCCTGTTTTTGCGTGATTAAGTAACAAACATTTAAACACAAACTTTCACATTTATATTTTAAGATTATGATATTATTGTTATGATCATAATTATAATTATAATTAATAGTCGTATTTGTAGAAAACTTATACGGAAAACTCAAACAGCAATAGCTTCACCCTACAATTTGACTTGGTACTTGGACCAATCTTACCCAGACACAGTTTTTGATTTCCTGTACCATCCTGACTACATTTGTTCTTTCTTTCGCTTAAAGCCACAGCATACAAACTACGTGCAATTTGTGGAAGTGTGTCTGCAGTCCATTTCCTATTTACGAACACTGGTGGATGTCATTTCCTTAGTCTGCAGCGCTGCAAGATAAGCAGGTTGCTGTTCCTTTACATTTCACCTTATTGTGTACGTGATTCAATGTTTTCTATCTGTTTCGACTTCGGAGAAAATCGTCTGATACTTTGTAGATTCTTAAGGGTTTGTGTGTCGATGAAGACTTATATTGTACTAGCTGTGATATTGTAAGTTCTGTATATACTTTGACTTTTTCATGTATCCGAAAACATATCTATTTTAACATGTTTCAAGTCTTATGAATAGATTGAGCTCTTTAAGTTATTTCATTTCATCGGCTTGCTTTGCTTTATTTGGGTTAGTCCACAGATTTACTTACGAATTTGTAAGTCTATACCTACTAGTAATTACTAATACTAAAGCTGAAGAGTTTGTTTGAACGCGCTAATCTCTGGAAGTTGCAGTCGGATTAAAGAAATATCTGTTGGTTTATACAGGGTTACTAGTTAAGTTTCCATTATTCCTGACTGATTTCACTATGAAACATCGTACCCCAAACTTAATCTTGTTCAAAACATTGGACTGTATGGTTAAAAAAAAAATTGCCGATTTTTTTTCTATTGGCCTATTTTTTTTTGGATATTTTGCCTGTTTTTATTTGTCTTTGCTAAATTTATGTATGACAAGTTGCTCTATTATTTTAAACTGGGTCGTAGTAGTCGATTGATAGTTATAAATTGAAATAAATTCACAAAAAAATATTACTTTCTTTCCGAAATATTAAAAAAAAGTCTATGATAGTTATGCTGCAGATATGTTTAAAAATATCTACGTTTCATTAGCTATCCGACAAGGTATAACAAGCTAGGGTATTATCAAAATTCTTAGAAAAATAGAATTCTCAGGTAGTAGTATTAATAACAATAATACGTTAAGGTCATTGTTGCGCCTATTGTCCAATATCTTGAAAAAGGTTAAGTTTGGGGTACGATGTTTCATAGTGAAATCAGTCAGGAATGACGGAAACTACAACTTAAAGGATCTAGGTAAGTCGACCTAGATCAGTAACCCTGTATAAGTATAGCTCAACTCTCGCGGAAGGCTATAAGCTATTAAACATCACGCAATTTTTTGACTCCTCGAAGGCCCTCTTCGAGGAGTAAAAAATTAAAAAAAGTCAGAAATTACGTTAAACGAAAACGAAGTTACCTAGCTCGGGAAGAAGCGTAGAGTCGCGGGCAGAAGCTTGTCAAAATATATAACTAAACTACGATATTCAGAAGATTCTGAAACGCGGCTTGTCATGCAACCAAGAAAATAAATTTGAAGCATCCAACAAACGATAAAAATGAAAGAAGACAAACAAAAGTCTCCAAAATATAAATCTACTTATTCATCATCATCATCATCTCAGCCGGATGACGTCCTCTGCTAGGCCTCCCCCAAATTTGGGGGGGGGGGGGGGGCTTGCCATAATCGCCACGCTTGGCAGGCGGGTTGGCGATCGCAGTATGGTGGTAAAATGCATAAAGAACACTGCTGCCCATTCTCTAGTAAGCCCCTTGGATGCCTCCTACGACACCCACGGGAAGAGATGGGCTGGTGCTATTCTTTACGTCCGGCACCACACGGAACCGGAACACAGAATCTACTTATTACAAAACTAAAACTAATAACGATATTATACCAGTCCAGCCTACTAAGGACCTCTTTACACTACGTGATACCAATACTAACTGCACAGCACAGGACCAAATAGGTACGTAAAACTGATCCTTTCCGACGTCTAAACGATGATATAGACATTCCGATAACCTTTCTGGGTTACGATAGAACCAATAGTGACGGGAAAGACAGTTTGACAGCCGTGACGTGACCAACACTAGACTAAGCCCTATAAAAAAGCGGTAATCTACGACGGAAAATGAATGGAGATGCAGATAGAGAAGCAACAATCTTGGATATGTTTTTGCGAATGGATTTGATTTTTATATAAAGATAAACAGAAAACAAAACACTTGTCGTCAGTGTGCATCGTAGAGATGCACACTGACTGATACCTAGATTTTGCAAAATTGCAAGTGTAGAAAATTTATAGATGGGTTGAATGGTAAGGTGAATGGATGTTTTATTTTCATATTAATATAAACATGTAGTCAATGTACAATCAGGTGTACGCGAAATTCAAATTTTCTTACGTTTTTTTGCATTTTGCATGTCAGGTTGTATGTTATTAAAATATGATTCGCCACCGTACTTACATATTTACTAGATCATCATTCATTTGAATTGTAACTTTGAACTAATGCAGTATTATATAAAAATATTACCTTTCGGCACTCCTTCTCCATATTAACTTTAACATACTCCTGCGTCCGCGTAATTTTCGTAAAAAGGGGTACAAGGTTTTTGGTTCACGGATTAATATTTCTTTTTATTTACGGTGACATTTCACCGTAAAATTGTAAATACCGTTAGATTATAATCTATCTCTCGAGATTGTAAACTGTCGAAAGATTGTGAACCGTAACATACTGCTTACAATTTAGCCCATTATTTTTTCGGTAGATTATAATCTATCGAAGTGAAACCGTCAAATTGTGAACTGGTATCAAGACGGATAGTATCTTGCGCTATTACTAAATAGTCAAGTAACTGCCACTAACTTGGAAGTAGCGCTCGCCGGCCGCTGCCGCGGCACCGCTCGGTTCGCTCGCTCGGCTCGCGCGCGGTTGGTCGCAATTCTAACCTAACCTAACCTATTCGGTCGGTAAGCAGTATGGTACAGTTCACAATTTATCGACAGTTTATAATCTCGCGAAATTGATTATAAACTAACGGTGTTCACAATCATACGGTGACCTATAGATTAAAATCATCCATCAACCCTCTAAGTTAATTAAATCCCATTGAATTGAATTTCGCGGGCTAACCTCGCGCTTCTCCCTTAACGAGGTCAACTTAGAATTAGATTATGCAGGTGACTCATCAAAAGCGAGACTTTTTATATCTCTCGCTACGATCAAGAATTATTGACCATCTTTACATACCAAGACCCCTCCGTGCCGCGTAAACCACTTTAAGCCGTTGGTCCCGGCTATCATTTGTGGATCTTTGACAGTCGTTACTGGTCGTCAGAAGCCCGAAAGTCTGATAACCAGTCCTATCAAGGGGTATCGTATAAAACCCAGGATCTAACTGGGTTGTGGAGGTCAGATAGGCAGTTGCTCCATGTAAAATACTGGTATTCAGATGCATCCGGATTGGCTGGAATCCGACCCCAACATAGCTGAGAAAGAGCTAGGCAGATGACGCTTCGATCAAGAATTCACCAGACACAATTTAATGTTCATTATCCGCAATGCAGACTAGATTAAAAATGAGCACAGGCCATTTATAGTCTGTGCTGATTTTTCATTATTATGTAGCCATCATCAGCAACCATTGTTTGCAAATCTAAGTAGATGTATTTTCAATTTAACCTTACCTATGTTATAAATTGTTCTGATATACCAATGAACAATATTAGAACAATATGAGTGACAGTTGGCACTTACACTAATTATAATTACTAATTAATTACTGACAGATTGCACGCTAATGGCCACCGGACACGATATTAACTCATTTGCTGTAACGCGTACTCATGTAGAAACTTACATCGCAATTTGGTTGGGTTCAAAACAAAATGGCCGTTGGAAATGGAATTAGCTTACCTATGAATTTTGTTGGCAGTTTGGCACTGACATTATTTGATTTAATTTTATTTGTTTTTATTATAATTTGGTATTAGCTGTTTTTTTTACTATATTTGACTTATGATTTCTATTAATGTTTCTAATAATGTTTCGCAATGTTATTTACCTGAAAAAATGGATTTTAGTATTTACTGGTACTTCTATTGCGACTTCACTCTCGTGAAATTTTGGGCCCCGACCTGCCTGCGCTACTTATTACTTTATTTTCACTTAGCATTCCTTCCGACATTTTTTTTAGTTTTGCTCACTTCCTTGGTCCTTGGTCGTAGCGTGATGTTAAATGTCCTGGAACCTTCCTTAAGATTTGGGCTATCAAATGTAAAAATATTTTTTCGAACCGGACTATCCAGAGATTACCCCCTACATACAAACATACCAGTTTTTAATGTTAGTATAGACATGGCCCTAATATAGGTCCCTGTGGAACGACGAGTGTTTGAGTCTTATTTTAGTAGAAACTAGTTTACGTCAAGACGGTTTTATGGGTTCATCGATGGCTTAAAGTACCCTTGACTGCACGTTGGTGGAAACACGTTAACCTTGAGCTATCCCACCGTAGGACGTAATTTAAATAGAATGAGAGGCCATCATACACTACCGACGAGGTGCCTGCACTGTGGTTGGAGATTCGACAGTTAAATTAAATGAATGTATGTAGATCTTTTAAGACCCTGTTACACGTCAACTTTTATTGGTCAGATTTTTAAAACTAAATGGCTCCGGCATTTCCTAGCTGACTGATTCCTTAGAAAAAATGCCTAAACAAACGCAGAGGTCATGGTCTCTTTTAAAGCCCAAACAATGAGTCTAGCAACGCAGGGCCATGTCTGGTAAGGCATTTTGAGAAAAATTCGTAAGTAGGTACTTATATTAATATATGGACCTTGGTTCCGTGTGGTGCCGGACGTAAAAGAATAGCACCATCCCAGTTCTTCCCATGGGTGTCACAGAAGGCGTCTAAGGGACTTACTAGAGAATGGGCATCAGCGTTCTCTATGCATTTGACCACCATACTGCGATCGCCAACTGGCCTGCCCAGCGTGGCGATTATGGCAAATCCTCCCTTTTGGGGGAGGCTCATGTCCAGCAGTGGACGTCTTTTGGCTGATATGATGATGATGGATAGTTGTGTCGTGAGATTTTTTAAACCTACTGAAGTCATCCGACTGTGACATCCATGCGATATAAAATTATAAATGCTAAAGTATGTTATGTAATACCGATGTTCATTTTTCCGGAATTAAATGTAATTATTTTATTTTATTTTTAAACGACAATAAATAATTCAGGCCTTAACACTGACAGGCCCACGAAACAGGTAGACCGTGTCATGAATAAGGACATAGGATACTTTTATCCCGGTACTACATGTGGGAGAATTTCCGACCTCCATGCGGGTGAAGCCGCGGACAAAAGTTTGAATAATAAGAATAAAGCGGCCAAGAGCGGTTCCGACTCCCATACGAAGGGTTCCGTACCACCGGGCACCGTACTATATTTAACACAATGTACTTTTTTCGGCAAACTTAAAAAAAAAACGACGACTAAAACGTTTGTATCACCTCTTTAATTTTTTAACTTTATATTGTTTTTATTAATAGTTGTTATGGCAATGGCAGTCATAATAGTACGCAAGTAGTTCAAACTCAGTGAAAATTTCAAGCACCTATCTATCTATTACGGGTCACAATATACAGCCCTGTGACTGACGGACAGATACGGCGCGTAGTGTTCCACGCGCGCCTCAAAAAGATTTCAGCACCAACTGATGGAGTCCGCAAGGGCTGATGCCTGCCAGGGGTGCGGGTTGTTCGCCCCTGGCACACAGGCAACTGAAGGAACACGGGTGGGTTTTAGTCAGTAAAAGTCTGACACTCCCGCTCCACCCAGAGTGGGACAAGTTATTTGATAATTTCCCACCCTCAAAAATAAAACAGACGGACTGATAGCGGGGCCTTAGTAATAGGGTCTGTGGGCACTCTTTGGATACAGAACCCTAAAATACCTCCATCAAAGTTCATTATATAACTCAAACTTTGTCCTTCTGAATTCAGCTATGAAATTATCACCTTCCGCTACATTTTGGGATGTACAAATTAATGATGACGTATAGGCTCTAATTGGCCAATTAGGTACATCGTATAATAGTCCAATTCAAATCATTTTTCGAACTGCTTAGTAATTTACGTTTGCCAAATTAGGTTTCACAAAATGGCTTCTTTGTTAACTGTACGTATTTGAATGAACAATTTGCTTGTAACTACATAGTTGTTTTTGATAACAATGTTATCACAAAAAGATGAGTCTGATGAGTTTTCCTTTTGACTATTATAAATTTGTAATATTTCTACAATAGTGTGTGTTGAATCATGTGCTGAAGTCATGTTTCCATTACAGTTTGCGCGTCGATTTTCCTGTCACTCTGTTTTTTAAACCCCGACGCAAAAAGAGGGGTGTTATATTTTTGACCGCTATGTGTGTCTGTCTGGCTGTGTGTCTGTCTGTAGCACCGTAGCTCTTAAACGGGTGAACCGATTTGGGTGCAGTTTTTTATTTATTTAAAAGTCGTTTTTCTAGCGGTGGTTCTTAGACATTTCATCAAAATCGGTCAGAAAATTATTAGCTCTTTTTTGGTTGATGAAGGGATTTGAGTACCATTTCCGGGTCTGATCGAGTCGCAATTCGGTATTCTATTACTTCAATGATATTAGACGCACAAAGTAACCTTGAACTGATGCTGACCTGGAATTTCCAGGATACCCAAGTTACTCACCAACAAACAGCAGAAGTATCGTTATTGGGCTCAATGAATAGCGGTCTCAATGAATACGTTATGGATTAATGGTGATCAGGACGAGGAATGAGGATAAATTAGTAACAAACTTCACTGCGGGAAACATACGTAAAGCTGCGCAGATTTAAGCGTGACATGTGTAGATCGTAGCGTGTTTACTATTACTATATTAAGTTTAAAAAACAGGAATTAAAAGTTAAATAAAAAATTTAAAAAACCCCCGACCCAAACAAAAACCTCTAAAAAGAAAAAAAATATTGGCCTTTTAAGTTATAGAAATATTTTGATCAAAGCATAGTATTGTCACGTCGGGAGACCGGCAATGAAAACGCCAAGCAGATTCTGACAGATTTCTGTAATAAAAATAATGCAGAAAAGAATTCAATTCCATTTCAATCACCGTCTTTCTACATTTTCATGTTTTTTAAGCATATTAATACTAGTAAAAATTACCCGATTAGTCGGCGGTTTTAGCCGACCAGTCGCCGACTAATTGGCGACTACAAATATGGCCGAATAGTCGGCTTCCCCGACTAGTCTCCCCGCAAGTCTGGTGAGTCTCGCGAGTTTGCTGCGGGTTGGTAGATGTTACATTGATTCGTTCGTATAGTATTGGTTTAAGAAATTTTGTACGTATGAATGTTTCTGTGACTTTGTTGTTGGAGTGCCATAATAAAGAAATAAATAAATTCTTTAACCGTTATGAGAGCAGTAGTGGTGAGGAAATTATTTAAGTATACAAAGTTAAGCGCCTGTCTGGTTTTGAACCTACAACCTACAACTGGGCTTGCCAATCGTACTCTAAAATAGAGTATTACACTGTTTTTCTAATGCGTGTACTCTATAATATACTCGTATAACACTAATAGAGTACGCCAAAATACTCATTGTTCATAAAATATCTTTTTCGAGGCAAGTGCAGATTTCGTTTTTCTGTGGTTTTTCTATATTTTCCACTGTGAGACTTGACTATTTATCATACTATCCTACTATATCTACATATCTATATTATCTATCTACTAATAATAAAGCTGAAGAGTGTTTGCTTGAACGCGCTAATCTCAGGAACTACTGGTCCGATTTGAAAAATCTTTCAGTGTTAGATAGCCCATTTATCGAGAAAGGCTATAGGCATATCATCACGCTAAGCCCCTTAGGAGCCGAGCAAAGAGAAAAAAGTCGCAAAGGGCAGGTGAGGCGAGCGACGGGGTGGGTCGGCGAGCAACAAATTTGACGCGAATGAAGTCACGGGCAGAAATGTGTAAGTTTGGATGTTTGTTACTCAATCACGCCAAAACGGCTGAATGGATTTGGATGAAATTTGGCGCACAGATAGATTATAACCTGGATTAACACATAGGATACTTTTGTCCCGGTAGTACGTTCCCGTGGGATCATTTTCGACCTCCACGCGGGCAAAGCCTCTGGGAAAAGCTAGTCGGTAATAAATGTGAAGTGGCGAAAATAGAGCAATGGTAAAATGAGGTCCTGATCCTATACGGGTAAGTTTTATCCAATGCGCAAATTGTAACCATTAATTCAGCATATCATTCTAGACCCCCCAGCGCAGAAATTTTTCGCCGGTTATACAAAAAAGTCGCGCGGTCTAGAATAATATGCTGAATTCATGGTTACAGTTTGCGCGCTGGATAAAAACTTACCCTGTATTAACGTAGAATTGGGATGTTTGATTTCCTACAATTCTTGTAAAATCAATAAAAAAAATTAATGTACCGCCCAAAGTGCTAGAAAATACATAAGAATAAATGATACTCTATTTCATTAATCTGTACTCTTTATTTACTCCCTCTGAAATCTGAAATACTATACTTCTTCTAGAAGAAGTTGGCAACCTACCTACAACACGTAAGTCGCGACCATTGGGCCAGCTGAGTCATATTACCTATTTACAATTTCACACTGTGATAAACAATGCCGTTATCGTTTCATCCACCATTCACTACTTATTTGCAGTTATCCATAATTCACCGTTTAAGTATATTTTATTAATGATGTATTAGAAAGAGTGTTTTAATAAATGCAGGTGCCATTTTACCATAATTTCACGGTCTATAAACTGACAATGGTCTTGCTTGACGTGAAACTCATTCAGTGGTAAAATTACATTGGACTCACTACTATCTATTATTTTCAATACTAACTGCTGCCTGCGGCTTCGCCTGCGTGGATTTCTAAAGTTGTCCCACGGGAACGCGTTATCGGGACAGAAACTAGCCTATGTTTGTCCTTATAACATCACCTTTCTGCCAGTGAAAGTCCCGTCAAAATCGATCCAGCCGTTTCGGAGGTTAGTCGGAACGAACAGACAAACAAACAAAAATAATGCTTTTTGTATAACCGTAGTAGTTACCGTAATACTTCAATATGCCTTTAGTAAAAAAAAACATATTTTGACTTTACAAATAGATACTTTAATTTTATTTATTTGCATAGATAATTCTCTAGAAGTATTTACTTTTTTCTACATAATAGACCGGTAACAATGTTATTATTTCACACTATTACTTGAGTCAGCTAGGCATGAAAACATACCTAAGTATGGTTTCCGCAAGGCAAACATTGTCTGTTATGAGAATTTAAAGGTATACTTTTTATACTATCTCATAATAATTCTACCTCCTATTGAAAACAAATCTACCTTACCGTATTATGCGATCCCCTGAACAGTGTTAGGACAAAGAGTAGAAACTATCTGCCGATCTAATCTGTAAAGACTCCCACAAACAGGCGTGACGCGACAGCGAGACGCGACTCTCGTAGAACAATTTTCTTCGTCGTATTATTCGTCAGATGGTCTTTATGCAAAGATATGACAATTGTATGCAAACATGGTGTGGTTAGGTGGATATATTTTTTTTCTTTTTTATCAGCCGAAACACGTCCACTGCTGGACATAAGCCTCCCTCAAAAGTGGGGATTTGCCATAATCGCCACGCTTGGCAGATGTGTTGGCGATCGCAGTATGGTGGTCAAATGCATAGAGAACGCTGCTGCCCCTTCTCTAGTAAGATAATTGGTACCTACGAATTACGTAGAACAAAGAAAAATAATATTTAGTAAAGTGTCTATATTCGCTAGGCATGCACGGGCGAGGTGTCCGAAGACACGCCTCCGCGCGGGCTAGCTAACTACGGCGTTACTAAAAATGAATATCACTCGAAAAACGTGATTTATTCGCGTTTTTGTCAATTATTATTCGTCAGATGGTGTTAGGTAGATTAGGAATTACTGAGCTGAAAACATCTTGAGAATGCGTCACTTGGATGCAAAGATACAGGTTGATTGATGTCACAAGTTTTCAAATGTTTGGTTCTAGACCATACATCTGCTTACGATGTTTTCTTTCTCCGTTTTGTGAGTAGGCAGTAGTGATGAAATAATTTACAGAAAGCAAAACATCTGTCTGGATTCGAACCGACGACCTACAACTCGTAAGTCGCGGCCGTTAGCACTGGGCCACCACTGCTCACATCGCATCCACTTTAATGCTGTTATTCCAATCGAATTACTTCACAAGTTTGTCAGTCGCTCACCCACGTTTAAATATTACTAGCTTTTGCCAGCGGCTTCGCCTACTTCGCATAGTATAAACCTTCCTCTTGAATCACTCTGTCTATTGATGAAAACCGCATTAAATATAAATATATTATTCTTTAAAAAAATATATAAAACTTACTAACATATCTAAACCTATTCACAAATTAAAAATGGCGTCAAAAATTCATACGCATCGCTGTCGACTGGTAATGTTCCAAAAAGACTGGCAGCATTACCATGTTGTATGGCAATGTTTAGCCGCTGGCCAAGGTACAAACCAGCCCTTGGGTTACGAGAAGTGTCAACCAACCTTTTCGAGATTTCCTTGAAGAGACCATGAGCACTCGGACCCCACGGCCCGAGGGTTTCAACACCAAACGGCTCGAAAATATAATTACCAATTAGGTAGTTATACTTTCGCCGCTTGAAGTTTACACCGTATTAAAGTCCTTTGCGTAGTTTAAAAGATCTAAGCGTACAACGCGACTTTGTTTTATACTATGTATGTATAAGGATACCATTTTATTATTAGCCTCTGACAAAAAGGGTGTAAGACCATTGTAATAGCATGCAGCACAAACGGAGATATAGACATAACACAGTGTGTCTAGTTACAGGCCATTACTTACAGTTCCAATACAATTTCGATGACATATGAGCTTCCTTGTGTATAGCTGTGTGAGTAATCGATACAACTACGTCGTTACGATGCTACGTCTCGTCGCTTTCGATTAGGGATGAGCCCGTCTTGAGCAATATTATCGATATTATTTTAGAAGCATACTACTGTTATTAGATATTGGTATTCAGCTGCATCAGCCGAGCTATTCTGTTCAAATCCCACTGTGAGAACTTCGGTGAAGTGACCTTCAAGTAAGCTGTCATTCCATCTGATGGTGGGAATTGACACTAATGACAGCTCACTTTAAGCTCACTTCACTCAAGTAATCACGGTGAGATTGTTACAGAATAGCACTACTGTCATTCCATCTGATTTTAGGGAATGACACTACTGACAGCTCACGTCAAGATCACTTCAGCTAAGTTTTCACGGTGATATTTGTACAGAATGGATCAGTAGATCAGTCTTAGAGCCAACCTTAACTGATTTGAGAATGGCCATCCGGACGATCCGGGGATACCGTACGATCTCCGGTGAGCCGGCGGTCCTCCTTGCCGAATAGCCGCCATGGGATCTGGAGGCAAAGGTCCTCGCACACACTTGGGAGTGGCGCGACCAAACGCCGTAACGGGCGTAACTCCGCTGCCGCGGGCAATCGCGGCACGGCGGACAGAGCTCCGGCAGGATCTCATGGCGACGTGGAAAGTGCGATTGTCGCAACCCAGTGCTGGGCACGCCACGATTGCGGCGGTAAGTCTCCTCTTTGAGGAGTGGCTTGGGAAGCGGCAAGGCGTCCTCACCTTCCGCCTGACACAGGTCCGCATCGGACACGACTGTTTCGGGAGGTTCCTGTTTCGCATAAGGCGGGAGGAAACGCCCGGGGTTTTCCATTGTGAAGATCGCCCTGAGGACACGGTGGAGCATACGGTGGAGGTCTGCCCGGCTTGGGTGGAGCACCGCCGTGTCCTCATGGAGGCGATCGGCGGCAGCGATCTCTCGCGTCGGACCCTGGTCCAGGCCATGGTACGGAGTGAGAGTGGATGGCTAGCAGTCGCCTCCTTCAGCGAAGCAGTTATGCTCGCAAAGAGAGAGGCACGTGAGGGAGACGCAGTATATGCGCCCTCACGGCCGTGGCTTTCGCAGGAGACGCCCTGGGCGTCGGGAATCCCAGGCTGATTCCCGGCCACCGTAGGCACGGGCTTGCGGACGGCGAGTAATGGGTAGCTCGCTGTCCGGTAAGGACCAAGCCCGGGTCGACGGCGCGTTGTGTTCCACGCACGCCTCAAAGAGATGTCAGCACCAACTGATGGGGCCCGCAAGGGCCGATGCCTGCCAGGGGTGCGGGTTGTTCGAAAGAGATACCGCGGCCCCTGGCACACAGGCAACTGAGGGAACACGGTTGGGTTTTAGTCAGTCAAAGTCTGACACGCCCTCCTACTCCACCCAGAGCGGGAGAAGTCATTTGAGGATTTCCCAACCAAAAAAAAAAAATACTGGTTTGAGAAAAGGCTAGGTAGGTGGTGGTTATTAAGTAGGTACCCGATGTTTTGGTGCATAATTTTCAGAGAGTGTTGAGAAAAATTGTCAAGTAATATTTTTAAAGACTTAATAAAACATCCGTTGTGATTTTTACGTCACCTACAAACTCCTGAGGTCAGCAAAACCTACAGACTTAGCTATAGGATGATAGGCAGCATTTTCGTCTTTTCTTTTTTTTTATTGCATAACTATAGTGACCTTCCCCCGCTTAGCACTGGCTTAACGACTTGACAAAACATCCAAATTTCTTAGTACATGTATTTCTAATGTTAATAACCGTTACCGTTATTTATTACACGCACAGACAGAAACCAAAAGCGTATTTAATTTATAATATGTGAGTACCTTAGAATATTAATATTGAATGTAATGTATAAGTTAAATGGTAATGATGTTGTATTACAGAAAGATTACAAGAAACCGACTGATTGCTCACCCCTTTTAATAACACAAGCGTGAAGTTACAGTATACAAAAATGAGGTACCTTTCACAGTACATTTTCCTTTATAAACCCATGGGTAGCTTTAATAAGCAGCGACAACCTCTTTTCTTTTTTCCCTGGCGAGTATTGCCAGCACGGAAAATCGATTGAGCGAAATTTCATCTCGGAGACTCAAGTCGGTACCGGCTAAGCTCGGTCGTCTGGCTTAGTTATAGTTGTGTTCAACCAGCAACAAGTCAAAGATACTGCAGTACGGCACCAGGTAGGGAGGAGCAGAATACCCACTGAAATGTAATTCTAACGGAAACACTCACTTAACAGCGTTCATCCTGCGCGGGCTGGCGTCGCAGTTCGAAGTCGCATTTCATGTCGTTTTACGTGATTATTAAGTTTAAATCAAAGTACTATTTTTTTTCAGCCATGCACTAGATCGTTGGTATAAGTTTATGGTTTATGGTTGGTAAGTTTTGATAAGTTTGTATGCTATTTTTTTACAGTTATTTTGGTATTTACTTTTAAAAATCGACGTACCGTCAAGTATTTTTTATTTGCAGTATTACGATTGAATATTTTTATTCAAGAGTCACTGATCTAGTGCTAGGCTGAAAAAAATATATTAGGTACTTTGATTTGTGTTCAATAAAAGAATCACGAAAAACCATTATAAATGCGACGATGCCAGCCCGCGGGGGATGAACTTAACGGAATTAGTAACTCATTCATCTGTATTTCCTAATACGTATGGCCCCGATTTACGAGTTGTATACCGTGAGTTCGGATCCAGGCAAGTGCATTAACTACTTTCATAAATAATTTGTTCACCATTGCTCTTAAAACGGTGAAGCAGAACATCGTGAGGAAACTGGCAAGATGGCCTAAAACCAGAAATTCGCAGATATGTGACATCTAAAAACTCGCACAGCGCCCGCGTGGCAGAGTACCTACAGCCCACTCCCTCTAGAGGAGAGGAGGCTTTGTCCAGAAGTGGGGAACCTTACAGACTGATTATGATATTAAATAAATACGTACAACTAATTATTAACCTTCTGAACTTCTACGTATTGCGTGTCTTTGTCTTACTTATGCCAATATTAGTTTCGTGTGCATTCCGTTTTACGGCTTATACAGTAAGAATTTGAATGACGTAAGCTATAACGGTAATACGATTCAGGAGAATCTTATTGAGTTGTCCTTTTTTATCAATGTGTGCTTAAAAGGTGCATTTTTATATTTAAATACTTTTTGTATTTTTGCATAGGTCAATACATAATCAGCCTATAATGGTTCCCACTGGTGGGACACAGGCCTCCTCTGTGAGAGGGGGTGGGCCGTAATACACCACGCGGGCCCAGTGCGGGTTGGCAGATGTATGTATGTTTTGATTCGCAGAATCTGATTTTTATAGGTAACCACGTAATTTTAGCACGGCAACATTGTAATTAAATATTTATTACTCCTTCATTAGCATTAACTACAAATATATTTCTATCTACACGCATACGTTTAATTAACATGATAATTACTTTACTTTAGGAAAAAACTGAGTGGAATTTAAACTCTTTGTTCTATAAATTATCTTTAAGCTTAAATACTTGACGTACTTACTACGGCTATATCATATTATGATACATTTGTATTTTGGTCCTGCAATTTTTTTTTTTAATACTCTGCGTAGTAGGTTCATAAAATACCTACGTAAACTACATATACCTACGTATTAGTTAAATGGACATGTTTTGTACTCGTATTCAATAAAAGCCGAACGAATATTTCGTAAATGTGCTCTGTGATCCCTGAAACAAAAGTCAAACGGTCCATCGAGTTCGAGCCGTGTTTGTGTCGAAATTTTAATAAAATGTTCATCAAATATCTGTGCATGTCACAAAAAATGAATGTAAACGCAATGCAGTAACGCTGTAGGTAAAAATTGACTGTTTTTTTATTTTATTGTATTTTGCTTATTTCTTTAATAAATGCGGAAATAGATAATTCCTTTTGTAAGATACATTTTCACTTTCTCTTCTAATCCGCGATATCTCAGTATGTAATGTATATTTGAAGAACAGTGAGATAGTTTTTTTAAGTATATTTATTTAAAACTCTCCACTTACAACTACCTAATGCGACAGTGCGGTCATTATACAAATACATAACATAACGCCTTGTTTCCCCGAAGGGATGGCTACACGTGTACCTATATTACGGGCGACCCTTTTGCCATCAACCGGGCGCTACTGGACTGCGGGCTGCCACTGAAAAATTCCATGTGGAAAAACTCAATAGCACTGCCCGACCTGGGATTCGAACCCAACGCCCCATGCTCAGCACTAGCGCTTACGACTTCTAGACCAACGAAGCAGTAAATGTAATATAAATAAAGTGTTAAGTATTTTGTAACTATGCCAGTTACAAAATACTTAACACAATAATATAGTTAACAATATATATTAAGTAACTAACTAATCTCCTACATTTTGTCACTTCTTTTGTTATTATTATTTTATTTTATTTTGTTATTTAACTTGATAAAATTGTATGTTGTGCTTATAAATATGTATAGAGGTCAAACAAAGTTATTTGCTGTCATAAGTGTCCCCTACAACAGGGGATGAGCGCTGATGTCTGAAATACAGATATTTCTTATTTATTCAGACACAGGTGTTCAAAATCTGTTGATAGTAACAAGTGTCATAAAATGTAGCACCATGCTAATAAAATGTTGTATATTTTTGAACAAATAAAATACTAAGTATGTATCTCGCTTTTAATCCCTTGAAATGGAAAACTACACAGTCAGTGTATTTACGCATGTCCCCAGGGCGTGGCTGCTGCCAGGTACATAATTAAAGCATATTTCATTTTCCATTTGTAACACAAACTGATTTCCCAATATTTTGATAAAACCGGGTCAGCGGAAAATGGAATGATTCGCCGAAAACTGTCGATACCAAGCTTTGTTTATAAAAACCTTTTATTAACGAAACGCAGGTAATGTCGGGTTCATTTTCATTTATAAAAGCAATTTTCCCCGAAGGCCTTAGTCGAGTACCTATTGGAAATGTGGGAATAAATTCACAGACCTACCTTGGACCACCATTTTATGAGTAAAGTCCGGTTCAATTATCCGTTATTAAGTTCATTATTAAATCCAATTCGTTGTACTTTGTAGGTATATGAGGGCAGCCATTTTATTATGCAACGCCATTTTAAATTTCGCGTAGTAGATTTTCTTTTGCAATTATTGTCTGATAGAACTACATAATTGGATATTGATTATTTTATTTGATAGAGTAGTAATACTAGTTCATTCGTGAATATATTTTGGTTGTTAATACTAAACTAGATTATCTACACTTCCTTAAACATTGCATGTTAGTGAATATGATTTATGTATTTAATTTTTTGAATTTGGAAACAAAAGATACCTTGACTTTTTTTTTGTTTTTTGCATAAACATGGCAACAATAAGTTCTTTTGTTTATCAAAATACCGAAGATATCCATGCATTTTATATAACATATTATATTATCTGTGAACAAATGGAATACTTCTAAGATTCAAAGTAAGAAACGCAACTCAAACTTTCTCGCCACAGGAGTCGAAGTTTATAACTAATTAAAACTCAGAGTCAATGGTATCCTATTTAACAAGACAGTAGCCGCTTCTAAGTCGTCGAAGCGGGAAGCTATCTCCGGCTTCATTGTCATTGTATTCGAAGGAAAGTCGGCAAGAAGTCGGATTGATTACGATCCAATGAAATTGGATTAATGAACGTAACGCTGTTCTCAAGACCAGAATCTGTGTCAAATATGTCGGTGAACTCTTGTATGGGTTTTAGGCGCTAAGAGTGGGTAATAGTATTAATTAAATATTAAAATAGGCGTAATATAATAATAATAAAAATAATAATTGAAAAATAATGATAAAAAAAATTGGTTGCCTGTAAAGTCGGTATACGGGCGAAAGTTTTACGTGACAACGACTTTGAGTGGTAAAATAATTTTAATGTGAATATTCATTCGTATAGTAGGAAGAAGGATGAAATAATAGTAACAATTTAAAACATTTATTTATACAAAGAATTATATTTAAAACATTAATTTATACAAAGAATCTCGCACTGAATTTCATATCAACAAAATTTTATTTTTACCTTTACACATACATACGTATTTATATACAAATATACATACAATAACTTGCACTTTTTATGTCTGTCTCTCTCGCTCTTAGGCGGGCTAACCATGCCCGAGTGGAAGGGACGCGTGCCTCTCACTCGCTCTCATTGTGAGCGCATAACGTGAGCGGAGCGTAACGCAGTTTCTTGAAGTGTCACCCGGCAAACCAATTTATAAGACGTTGTCACGTCAAAATTTAATCAAATAATAAAAGTTAAGTAATGTGGGTTTACAAGGTAGGTAATTAATTTGCATGATTTGTGTGTGAGTAGTGTAGATAATATTCTTCGGAGCGAATTTTTATAAAACTATATTTTTAATATACCTATGTACCTACATTTGTTCCATAGTAGGTAGTAGGTACCCTAAAAATATCGATAATATTCCATAAGGATATCATCTCTAAATTTCAATTCGAAAATGTTGCAACATTTCTCGTCTAGACCTCGGTAGATTTCAATTTAAAATCGATTTCATCTTCAAGTAGCATTAGCCGGCCGGTGGGAAGTCGAGTGACAAGTATAGTAAGCTAGTAGGTATAGTAACTGGGTCACCCGGGCTAGGTAAGATGCATCGATCTTGCACATGCAAGGTAGGTACACATACCTACGGAGATTCTTAAGCTGAGTAATGAAATTACACAGAGTAAGAACTGTTCGTTTATTACCAGTCTAACAAATAGTCGAATATTGTGATTATAATAGATTTAACACACTTCAATTTAGTCCAATTGAGTTGATTTTGCTCACTCGTATAGTTTCGATGACCAATACAATAATTAGTTGATGTTTAGGTGATATTATGTTAGTGGAAACAGAAGTGGTTCTGTTGGGTACCGCCAGTTATCAAGCAATTAAATGGAAATAATTATGTTTAAAACAAAATTTAACGAATATTAATTAAGAATGTGTTTTATTAACTGCATCACTTGTTTTGCAGTCTCCAAGAGGCTAACTACTAGTTTAATTGTTACGAATTTCAAGTTTTATTTAAAAATAACCAAAATGTTTAATACGGAATAATGGTGTGCAAGATATCTAAAGGCTGGGCTGTGCTTAATTTGGGACTAACGCGACCTCAATATTGTGATTGTAATGTTGAAATATACGATTTTACTACTTTTTGGAAAAAATAACGTTTGCATGTAATTTATAATTTATTTTTTATAATAGTGTATAATATCCGACATGGGTTGACTGTGAGCCTAAAAATTGTTATGTTTATAAAAAGAACAAATGTATACAGTTATGCAATAAATCAATCTTTATCTGTGTGAAATCGTCATAAAATAAATAATATATTATTCAATGATATCGTAACTTTACTTTCCCGAGAAAGAAACCATTTTTTTAAGGACGTGGCAAGGCCCGTGACAAGAAGTATACTTCTTGTTAATAAGCTTCTTTTGCCACCAAGAAGCTAGTCAAACGTGTGGATAACATTATTAACGGATGATTAATCATGATAATTGTCTTCAAACACACCATAATAATATATATATTGCATATATAGGCACACAATAGGTTGTCGATGTCTATGTACATATGCGTCTATGTATTTATGTATCTACGTGTATATAATGATGTCGGAAGACGTTACAAAGTGAACTGGATAATTGGAGGACGCTACATAATCTATAGGAGATAGATCTACTGCTTGTATGTTAGTCTGTGTGTGTGTATGAGAATTGAAGGGAGAATATCTTGGATTTGAATGATCTACGGTTTATGTTGGATACATGCGAGTATGGAACGTAATACCCTTGACGATGTCGTTGTATGGACATGTCACATGCGTTGCTACGTCAGTGTTTGTTGTGAAGTACTTTATTAACCTACTGTAGGTATTGGAACAATTTTTGGAAAAGGTAGGTAGACTGTGGTCACATTTTGATTTAATTCATGAAAAGGCACTTTCACCATTGTCAACGATGCGGAGGAATTTTTTGATGCCTCAAGATTCTTTTCTTTTTATATATTTGTACATATTATATGTATATATGTTTTTGTTCCGTGTGGTGCCGGACGTAAACGAATAGCACCATCCCAGAAGAAGGCCACCATAGTAGAAGCACCATCGTAGAAGGCAGGCAGGCGAATAGCACCATCGTAGAAGGCGACTATGGGACTTACTAGAGAATGGGCAGCAGCATTCTCTATGCATTTTATCACCATACTGCGATCGCCAACCCGTCTGCCAAGCGTGGCGATTATGGCAAAACCGCCCCTTTTGGGGGAGGCCTATGTCCTGCAGTGGACGTCTTTCGGCTGAAGTGATGATGATGATGATGATTATAATTTTGAGACCGTTAGATTTTAAATGATGTACAGAGGCACATCAAGCTACTGTCAAATTTATTTAATAGATTTTAACTTTATTTCCAAATCAATAAGGTTCATGTTCATTTGGGAAAAATTGACAGTTTGGGGTAGCTTGGTGTGCTGGCGTCTGTACTTAAATGTTTATTAAAGCAACTCCGAAGTTTTGAAAAAATAAAAAATATTATGAAAGCTTTTTTGTTTTACGAGTAGTTAGGTACGATTAGGTATGGTGGAATAATGGACAGAGATAAACTAAGTAGAAAACCCAAAAGTGGGACGAAATACATATATTAGAATATAACGGTCCTTCTTTTGAATAAAGTGCCAATATAAGATTCTGCCGCCTGATAAATTAGAGCTTCCATGTTATTACAAAATCTACCATTATGCAACGTCCTAGCTTGAAGGTACACGGTCAAAGGAGTGCCTTTGACATCCTATCTGGTTGCTAGGCAACTGTAGGTAGATGACGTAATGCGAAGAAGGAGGGCGGGAGGGTTCTCCCTGTAACCACCCTTATGTGCAGGCATCGACAGGTTTAACGATGGGCGAACCAAGAAATATGCTTGAGATTGGACCAAGATTCTAGGAGAAATTATTGTGGTTGGAAGCCTTAGTCGTTCAATCTAAGAGAGATATAAAAGAGTGTCTATGGAATTTCTTGCCCGTTCTTCGCTATAGAAACCTACTACGGTTGGAATAGGGGATATCTTCACCTTTCTGAATGAGCGAATCCTTGACAAAAGTGCCCTTAATTGGTTAATTGAGTTGTAAGTATCTGTTTTAAATTTTAGTTTAAATGGTTTGATAACCCTGTCTGTTGGTCCCGACTATAGATGCAAAGCAGATAACATACAGAGACTTAGCGGTTTAAAAGGTTTTTTTTTTTAACAGGATGGGCTGATGCTTTATACGAACTGGTTTAAACTACACCTAGTTCTTGGTTAAAGGATATATCGAGGGTAAAAAAATAAAATATACATTCTAAAAAATAAAATCAAATATACATTCTAAAAAATAAAATAAAATAGGTTGAGTAAAACCTATCAGACTATGTTTTTATGGATACGTATAGCAACATATTTTTTTTAGAATCTATAGTTTTATTTTTAATGTGTATTTTAATAAACGTACGCATTTATCAAGTTTATTTTTAGTCTGTCTAATCCTAAAAAGTAGTATGCTAATAGTGGTATGTTAGTAGTATGTAAAGCAGTAGTATGATAAATTAAACCACATATATTAATAAAATAGTGAATGATTTCAATTGTACGGCCTACGTGGCCGTGGTTTTAAACCTTTTTAAACAAAACCGGATTTAAACCCCGGAATTTGGTTTAAAACCGTTCAAAATCAAAATCAAAATATTTTATTTCACATAAACCTGCAAGGGCACTTATGAAACGTCAGAAGCTAGGTACGGTTCGAATTTGTCGCTTCCTATGGAGAAGAGTCACGAAACTACCACGGTTACTCTTTTAAAAATAATTGGCTTTTATAATGTTTTCAAATTACAGTGATATTAGGTATGGGAGAACAGTTCGTTAATGCAGAGCGTTAATTTACAACTGTAGTCGTGACGGGGGGGCTACATACACCATGATAAAATATAAATAGACCTAATACCCTAAATGATTAAAAGTAGTTGAAACAGCAGATATTAGTTGATGTTTGAAGATATCTTTATAGCACGGTTGCATGAAAGTCACTGTAAATATGTAAATACTTAAAGTAGAGCGCTGTCCTCGGCTTATCACACCTGACAACAAAATTACTACACACCTTTTAATTACATGACAATCTTAACGTATGTTTATTAGAACAAAAGCGAGAAGCTTGTATTTAGTACTGAAGTCTTCATCATCTGTCTAGCCGTTTTTCAACTATGTTGGGGTCAGCTTCCAGTCTAACCGACGCAGCTAAATACCAGTATTTTACATGGAGCGACTGCCTATCTGACCTCAGGTAGCAACTCCCGTATTTTTAGGCACTAATACATTTAATTGATGTACATTTTTGTAATTGAATGTCGCTGAGATGAGATTAGATTTTCAACGTTTCGAGATACGGGAATTGGCCTTTTGATTTCGCGACCTAATTGCGTAAGACATTCGGAATTCCTTTCGTTTTGGCATTTCAACAATAGGTTAACTCAAACATACGCATTGCGTTGATGTGGGTACCTGTCAAGTGCTGTCACGTAGTTGGACCGACGACCTTTTATAGGTGGCTGGGACGTACTGAATGCGGAAGGTGGAGGACAGGGTGTTGCGGTTCAGCCTAGGAGATGCCCAAGTCCAGCAGTGGAATGTGACAGACCGAAACGATTGTTTGTTTTTTGTCTAATTGAATACGATTGTAGTTATGAGCTACGTAATTAGGATGAAGGCCCAGTACAGCGTTGATCAATGTCCAAGTCTTGGAACTACCTATCTAATAAATTGTCCAATCATTGACGAAAGACCTCATCAAAATCATTAAGTTCTTAAACGTTTAATGCCAAACATGGACTTCCTAATAAACGTTTAAATTAAAGATGGCAGAGGGGTCAAGTCGTGTTTCTATAATCAGAATACTTGATACTGCATAATGATTTTTAAGAAAAAAACACTTAGTTATGCGAGTATTAAAATAATGCAGAGCAACATTATCAATAATAGGTAGGTTGGATTATAGTCTATCGAAAGACCTTGATTTTTATGTTTTTTTTTCACTGTTTATGGTCTACGTCAAAGCTTAGACTTAAATAAAACAGGATGGCAGGGACATCGACGCGCGACGTTTTACCATGGATTCAGTACTAACATGATTTTGAAATCCCCTGCGACTTTTTTTCATCATTTACTAAGAAAAATAAAATCTCTTCCATTGTACTTCTATGAAACAGCTGTACTTTTGGTAATCGACGATTAATCTCTACACCTAAATATCATCGAGTTTCAACGCTGAGATTTAGAATGATGTGCTAAATTCATGGTTACTGTTTGTTCGTCGGTGTTTCTGCCACTCTTTATAATGTTAATATGACAACTATAGTCCATCTATTGGACAACTATAGTCTATCTATAGTTTAACGGACAATGGCTTACCTCCCATCTTGCACCGCCTGCCCGTCACCTGCACACGTGAGGACCTAATGGCTGCGTCAGCAAACGGTATTCGCGTTGCTAAATATTGGGTCGAACAAATTTAAAAGTATACAATATGTAACAAAATTAACGCAAGGCCTCATACACCCCAATAAGAATACAGTTTTTACCCGACTTCAGAGGGTTAATGTGTTTATGGTCATTGTATTAGGCTTTTAACTCAATAGAGTTCAAAGTTTCCCAACTTAGTTGGAAAAAGACTATGCAGATGATGAGAGTTCAAATCCCAAAACTAAACTAACTAAATGACCAAAACAATTTTACTTGAAGCAATCTATTTTTTTTACCGACTTCCAAAAAACGAGTAGGATCTCATTTCGTCTGTGTTTTTTTATGTTTGTTACCCCAGAACTTTCGACTGGGTGAACCGATTTTGATGATTCTTTTTTTATTTGAAAGCTGGTGCTTCAAATGTGGTGCCATTTCAATTAAAATATAGATCTGATGATGCGTTGCGGAGACAGACAATGGAAGTCTTCAAAACATATCAATAAATCAACCGCGATTGCTGCTATCGCATAAATATGCATTGTTTTGAACCCAAGACTGATAAGATTTTGAATTAGTGGGGTAGGTACTAAGTATAACTAAAAAGTGAAAAACAAAAACTTTTCCAAAAAAAAAAACAACCGACTTCCGAAAAAACACTATAAAGTGAAAAATAACTTTAATTTCGGAAAGCGGTGGCAAAAAATTAAAATCCATATCCAAAGTCACCGACTTCCAAAAATCGTGTTGACCCTAACATCACATTATGCATTTAAAATTGCGTCTATCATTCTCTATTTCATCTATCATTGCATAAAATGTAATTTTTTTTGGTCAGTATGGCATAATCTCAGTCAGTTCTGAATATACTCAAAATCAAAATCAAAAAGTCATTTATTCAAACTAGGCTGAGAGTCAGCACTTTTTGAACGTCAAAATTACATAAGACAGTCCCCCCAAAACGCCCACCCTTCACCACTTCCTAGTGCTTTAGCTGGGAAGAAGAAGTGGCGCAACAAACTCCCCAGCAGCACAGCTGTCTGTTAAGTTAGAAGAACTTGATTCTATACAATAGTGGGTAATTAACATTACGAAACACAAAAACATTAAATTTGCCATATCTCAGCTAGCACAGGCTTATATACCAACAAAACATTGAAAACATAGTACAGGCAAATAAAATAAACCAACACATGAACTAATATAATTATATAACCTGTCAGTAGTCAAGCTAATACTGGTGAAAGAACATGAACATTGTCTTGAGTTAATCACAGCGACCAACAATTATTATCGTTTAAGTAGTCGTTGACAGAATAGTAAGCCTTTGAACAGAGGGTGGATTTAACTTTAACTTTAAACGCATTAAAATTCAAATCTAGCAAAGAAGAGGGGAGCTTGTTATAAAAAGTTATACCAAGACCAACAAAAGAGTTATGAACCTTATGAAGCCGGTGAAAGGGAACACGTAGTTTGTCCTTATTTCTAGTATAAATATTATGAATATGACTGTTTTTAGTAACAAGTGTATATTTTGCCTGATATATAAGATGTTGGCCAAGATGAATTGCGATGCGACCGTGAGAATCCCAATATCCTTAAAAAAATCTCTCAGAGAAACTCTAGCACCTAGTTGGTAAATGGCTCGAACAGCTCGTTTTTGAAGAACAAAAATGTTTTGAATGTCAGCTGCTTTGCCCCACAGCAGAATGCCGTAGGACATAACACTATGAAATTAACTAAAATAAACTAACCGAGCTGTATCAACGTCAGTGTATTGTCTTACTTTTCTGACGGCGTAGGCAGCCGAACTGAGCCTTCCCGCTAGGCTTGATATATGTAATCCCCACTGAAGTTTGGCATACTACATGGCACTACTTTTAGGACGTTTATTCTGTTACACCACTGAAATGTTTTTGTATTATTTTTGACATCATTTTAATGCTAAGAAGTAGTAGAAGAAGAAGTAGAGCGGTAACTACTGCATGATAATAATAACGTAACTACACGGTAATCTCACAATAATAACACGTGCGCACGAGCTTTTTATAACGCGACGTTTATAACGCGTTAGGGACGTGCTCTGTTAGATTCTCAACGCTGAGCTCAACGCCGAGAGTAAAAAGTCGTGTTGTTAAAAAAAGCACCCGTGACAACGTGGGCAAACGCATTGCAAATCGGGTTTGCAGACAGTTAGTAGGCGACGCGACGGATTCCTTTTCTTAACATTCAATTGTTTTAAATATAGCTGCCACTGTCTGCTGAATCTCTGTAGTAGCTATCTTTAAGGGTCAGCACTAGGAAATCGTGTTATGGGATTTCGATAAATTTATATGGAAAACTTAAAGTAATTGCCACGAAAAAATATATCTGGCTAGCTCAAGAGTTGTACTATACCTTGAAACAATCGGATTGGGGATAAACCTTGTAGATGATTGTTAAAAAAATATTGAAAATCACTAAAAACGTGTAAAAAGCACTGCCGTATTTTGATAACTTAAGGCTTAAGTAAGAAGGCACCTATTTAATTTATACTTAAAAATAAAAACAACATAAAACAGTGAACCCAATACATTTTTCAGTTTTCCATAATATTACTTCTCTTTTCCGTAAAAAATTCGCAAACTTTCTCAATTTTGATGCCCGAAATCTCCATACAATTTACTATGGCGACGCGTATTACCCGCTATATGACAGAGTTCGAACCGCGGAGCTCAGTCGACCGCACGTCTTCAAGGTGGGAGCACGTCGCTCTTCAAGTAAAAAATACGCGGCAAATAGTGGCCTGTGCGTACACGAGATTCCCCGCACAGTGGTCGGAACTCCCGGAGTCAGAACAATAATTTATACAAGGTAAGTACTAAAATTTAAGATTTTTACGCTCGAATCTTTTTGCACGTATTTTTTTTATATTGTGTCATTTATTATTTGTGTGTTATTATTTTTACGTCTCTTATTATTACAAGCTTGCTTCGTTCGCAGGTATGTATCTTTCCGGTTCATAATTATAATCTTATTTTCAAGTACTTGGTGTGACATAATTTGTTCTAGGTGGTGAAAAAGACCTAGATGGTGTCCAGGGTCTGATGATGAAGCTATCCGGTGGCCATAGGATCTCTTTAACTACACAACGCAGCCCAGTCGCGTTTGGGCTCGTAAGATTTGTCTCGACAAGTACTATATATCTGGAATAATATCCAGGGTCTGATGATGGAGCCAACCGGTAGCCATAGGAACTCCTTAAGTATACAACATAACCTCGTCGTGTCTGGGCTCGTTAGACTTGTCTTTACAAGTACTACAGATCTAGACGGTGTCCAGGATCTGACGATGCAGCCTGAAGATAGCCATAGGCCACCCCGAACTCGAAACGCATTTTTAAAGATTTTAACGTTTATTGTAACGAACTTCTGCGGCTTACGGTAGGAGTTGACTAGTAGAAATCGTCACGCGAAAAAGCGTTCATACTTGTATGCCCCCACCATGCGACTTTCTTCTTTACACTCTGAACCTCTGAAAGTGTGAATTTGGTCAAAATGTAAATCCAAAAGGCGGCTGCGAAAATTTTCAAATTTTTCGCCATAGGTGTCGATTTCATAGTTTTCGAGGGTGCTAAAGCCGATACTAGTGGGGTCAAAATGAAAATCTAATATGTCGGCTGATAGAATTTTGTATATGGATTTTAAACCATACGATACGTGAGAAGGAATCTTGTTCCTGACGGGTCTCCCGACCGCACAGGTTTTTTTATTAGGTGCATGCATGTTGTGTGCTCGTAATCGTAAACAATTATATACCTTATAAAAATAATTATTGTTTCGGTAATAGTGAAGTAACATTGGATTTTTTATAGAAAAATATGAGTACGGCCAAAAGCACAAAATACAAGGGCTTTTTTGCCCGCCAGAAACGCGTGCATTGGAGTAAAAAACAAAAAAGGTGAGGAGTGTGAGAACCTACCTAAATTTTTCCAAAAACAGTATCTTTGACTAACAAGAGCGTTCCCACTAAATTTTCAGTAGCTGCCGGCCGGTTTTTTTTATAAATTGTTAGCTATTGTACTATATACCTACTTATGTTTTTTGTCAGTAACGGGTATAAAATTGTATCTTATTTGTTTCAGGGCTGCATTTGGCGAAATCCAAAATGTTGATAATAATTGTCATACAGAAGTTAGCACCTATTTACGTTTAGTTTGAAACAGCGAATTGCAAGGCGAGTAAGTGGACGAATGCTTGAGCGAGTGATACAAGTGAGTGGAGAAATAAATAAGAGAAAGAAATTAGTCTTGCCTTTGTTTTTTAAAATCATAATATAACAGCTAATTGATACCTACATAGAAAACTGTGCAATAAACCACCCCCTCTCCCATCCTTCCTTACTAAGTATAAATGCAATGAAAAGAACAAAATAGTATCCACTTATATTTTAAATTTTGTATTCACGCTTTCCGCCGTTCGAACCACTAGGTAAGCATTTATGTGTGCGTAAGCGGGGCGCACGCGTCTATTGCAGTGTGAGTAGCGCTTCAATACCTAATTTTCTCTCGGGCTCGCGGTGTATACGGCCCTTAACTTCACTCATACTGACTAAGCCTGAAGCTAATCGCTAGCGTGAAATTTGTCCTTAAAATAACATAACATCACGCTTGTATTCGCCTGAGGGATAGGCAAGGCTTGTTTTAATTTATCTGTGATTGCTAATTTTTTTTTTACCTATTGTGCTATGGTAAGTTTATTTTTATAACATTTTAAAAGTGTAACTGTTCTTGTTTGTTTCTCCATTCGAAACTACCTTTAGGAAAGGGCGACTAGAATGACATCCCTCAAACATGCCTCATATGTGCCTATTTGAAATAAATGCTATGACTTCGCAGAAGTGTAAAGTACACACTTTTCGTCAGTTGTGTTTAATTCTTGAGTCTAATGCCATTCCCGGGTATAATTTTTTCTCTTAGCTGCTACTTAGAAATTCTTTGTGATCAAGTTTAGAATCACAATGGACCCGCGGATCGGACCCAGATCGGACCCGCAGCTCACGCTCACGTTTCTAACAACAAGGCTTACTCCCAAATGTCTTTTATTCTATAAAAAGAGCATGTTTAGCAGCGTAGTCTATTAATTTGTGATGGATTTTTTCCCAATAAGGGTTTAGTATAATATTAACACAAAAAGATCGTTATGCACGAACTACATTTTCAATTTCATTATTAATACGCCATAGTTCTTCGAAAATCAATTGTTAAGATTTTTTGTTTGAATTCCATTTAGTTCCAATAAATGAGCGGTCTGCGTAGCTAAAGCTAGGGCCACACTTGCATCTGTTGATGATGATAAAGAATGGCGGGTTAAGATCCGGCTCGAAGGACTATCAGATGATGGTGGATCTAATTGGTTCGTGGTAGTCGACGATGGAGCGAAATAAAAGGGCAGGCTTTTGCACACACGATGAATATAACTTTCTGTGTATATTTTTATTTATTTGACATAAAGACAGATCTCACAGGAGTCAGAAATGAAAAGAAAACTATAAAGAAATGTATGTTGGTATCGCCAACATCTACCGTCGCAAAGCTTGGGGCTATGACATGCAGATAATTATCTTGCAAACAACCATAATTAGCTATCGTTGCGAATGACAGGAGAAGTGATGGCCAAGTGGTAACGGCTGCGACTTACGAGCTTTATGTAGGTCATAGGTTCGAATCCAGACAGGAGCTTTATTTTGTGTAAATTATTTCATTACCATTGCTCTCAGAACGGTCAAGGAAAATATAGTGAGGAAATCAGCATGTCTTGGAACCAAAAATTTCGAAAGCATGTGATATTTTTGTTCCGTGTCGTGCCGGACGCAGAAGAATAGCACCATCCCATTTCTTCCCGTGGGTGTCGTAGAAGTCGACTAAGGGACTTACTAGACAATGGGCAGCAGCGTTCTCTATACATTTGACCACCATACTGCGATCGCCAACCCGCCTGCCAAGCGTGGCAATTATGGCAAAACCATTTTGGGGAGGCCTATGTCTAGCAGTGGACGTCTTTCGGCTGAAATGATGAAATGATGATGTGATATTTACCAACCCGCACTAGAGCCGCGTGGTGGATTACGGCCCCTTCCCTCTCACTGAGAGGAGGCCTGTGTCCTAGCAGCGGGAACATTATAGGCTGATTATGCGAATGATCGGACTGCGTTCGAAGCCACTAATGTGACCACCGCAATGTAGCATGACAACTTTACTACGAGCATAACATGCGAAACTTTGGCAGGCATTGCTTCGATACGATAGACACATTGCAGTTCCAGCTTTAGTAGGTACACTCGACCAGGATCGGCGGGAACACCTTGACCTTGAGCTGGCCTAGCGTAGTACGTAGTTTAAAGGTGGATCCGCTAAGGTACCCGCATTATTGAAATATTCTTCCGTTTCTAGCAATTTGCCGGTCAATGTCAGATTGTATGTTCATTATAATATGGCTATTTCATGAGAAAATTCATTAAAAGGAATTAAATCAACTTAGATGTTTCTATTTGTTTGATTTAAATGATTATAATTCTGTAAAGCCACATTTGTTACGGTCGCGAACAATGTTTTGCAATTTGCAGGTCAAAACCCTGGTACTTCCACCTTAAGCTGGTCTTGTTATCATCACATACGGTCTGCAGTACCAAGAGATATCTGAACGTTAAAAATAAATGGTTATCTTTGAATATCGACCGTTGTTGTTTTTCAACCAATAAATATTACCTACTCGTGATTTGTATCTGCTCAAGTGGCCGACCGTGATCACGGTTGATCGATGAACAATAAAGATCAGTTTTTGTTTTATTACTTACCTAGTCAGTCAGTAATTATTACTTATCGCTTTTTATGGTCATTATCAAATGTAAATAGCTTACCGAGTTTCTTATGATCATGTTTTATAGTTTCTGATTTTTTGTTGTTAGACTATACATAAATTTTGCATTTATAGTCCAGTAATTATTATGCATTTGCAACTTTGCAATGATTAAACGATTCTTGGAATAATGTTAGAGGATACGATGCTCTACAACTTGATGTCTTAAAAAAATTAAAGTTTCATTTTAGTTTAAAGTTAATTTAGTCGACAATTAAAGCATGCTGTTTTTGCCGATTGTAATTAAAGGAGTGCAATAGACAAAACTTAATATCTATATTAATTGTGTTTTATTTTTGGTAGATAGGTACGTCTTTTGTTGGAAGTCTAAATTTATAAGTCACGATTGGTAGGAAGGTGAATAGTGTCATTTAAATTCAGATTTGTCTATGCTACAGTAGGTAATTGTATTGCTGAAATCTTATTAATATTGTAATTGTGAGTTTGTATGTGTAGATGTTTTGATGTTTGTTATTCATTCACACAAAAACACAGATAGTTTATATGGAACACATAGGATACTTTTTATCCCGGTTGTACGATCAGGTGGGATAATTTCCGATCTCCATGCGGGCGAAGTCGCTGGCAAAGTTATTGTAAAAAGACCTAAATACCATTCACAGCGTGAAAATATGAGTAAAACGCAACTACGCTTCAGGAAAAATCACGGGGTGGGAAAAGTAACAAAATGGAAAAAGCAACAAACATGCCGAACGCGTGCCTTTGAGCCAGTTTCCCACATAAGCCACAAAAAGGACAAAATTCCCAATTCCCACTTGCGGAGGCCTAAAATCCATGTAAGTGACAACATTGGGAACTGGAACGCAACATAGCATCGATAGAATCTAACATATAGGTACCACAGTCATCAAGGATGGGCAACATCAGTATTTAACACGCTTTTATTAGCTTCACCTGTATGTTTGTATGTTTGTAACCGACTTCTTTGGACTTGATTTTGACCAACTTCAAACGGTCAGATTTCATTTAAACTTTGTAGACTTATCGAGAACCGATGATAATTAAGAAAAAAATAGAAAATAAAGAATAGTTTAAAAAACACGCTTCAAAAACCAAACTAAAAAGTAGAAGATAATTTAATTTTATTAAAAAGCGTGGGGTGCTTGATATTAATTGATTATAAAAATACCTCAAAAAGCACCCCACGCTTTTTAATAAAATTAAATTATTTTCTAACTTTTTGTAATTTTGTCAGTTTTTATAATGTTATTATAATAGTAAAATGGCATATGTCCGATTAACATTGTACCTATTTGTGTAAATTAACCACGTTTAAACATTAAAATTGTTCCCATTTTTTTTAATTTGAAAATTATATACAAATTCTTGTTAATGGTCCTTTTTGCTTTCAGGCCATTGTAAATATTGATATTTTCTTTAAACCACCTTACTTTTTTGGTTAAGATGGCGGTTGGTTTCATAGCTAATAGAGTTGGGTTTATTTCTGAATATAATATTTAAGCTAGCAGAGATAAAATAACCATAGTAAAATAGATATGTATATTATATCAAAGAAGAGGGAAAAGACTTAGGTCAAGGACTAGGTCAAGAAATTCATCCGCATCGCTGTCAACAGAAAATGTGTCTAAAAGGCCGATATTATTGTTACGTTGTATGCTCTGCTGATTCTTTGGCAAAAAAATAGGCCAGCCGTCTGGTCACGTGAAGAGTCGATATTTAACCATACAATTTTGACGTTTCAACATCTCTTAACTTTAAACAACGTTTATTAAAAAGAGGGATAGTGTTTGGTGATATGATTTAAATCTACCAACCCTGTTTCAAATAGATTGATGCAGACTTCATGGCGATTACTTCCGATCAATTTAGTACAAGTATCAGTTCACGAACTCAAGGCCAAGCCGATTAAATAAAGTCCCGAGATGCTCAGGTGTCACGTTGTAACACGTCATTGTGGGTCGGTTGTTACAACGTTGCAAGTATTAGATGACAATATTTGTGATGATTAATGGATGACTGATGATGACAGTCCGCCATACAATGTGTGCATTTATCATTTATATGAATTTATACTGATATATTGGCGGTCATAATCTGTGTGATGTATGGAGATATTGTATTCAGAAATGGGAATATATTAACGGTCAGATAAGACACGGTTTTTTCCGTTTCTCGTCAGTTTATAGTAGATTTCTACCGAAACAATAGAAGCAATAATGATATGTAATATATAAAATATTTTTTTAAAGTTGAAATAGGTACGCATTTAGTTCTCACTTAATCAGAGACGTTGAATACTGTTGACGGTAATCGTACCTGTTCTTAATGGGGCTTTCGAATAATTTTGAACTTTGGCTGTAGATACAAAGTCCATAAATTAAAATTTAATTAAAATTTAAACAGGAACAAGTTTGTTATACGTCGTGCTAGTCCCCAGTTTAAAATATACAATAAATATTAGCGTTTGCTAGCGGTTTCCCCCGCGTGGTGGTCGGAAATTATTCCACGGGAACGAAGGTACTACCACGATAGAAGTATACTTTGTGATTGAGTAAAAAACATCCAAACATCTAAATGTCCAAACTTTTACATTGTATAATATTTGTAGGATTATAAAGTAGGATAGGATTTAAACATGTATATTTTTCACCAACCAACCTTCAAAAACTTATGTATTGTATTTTTAACCGACTTCAAAAACAAGGAGGTTATCAACTCAACATGTTTATATTTTTTTTATGTATGTTCGGGCATAACTCCGTCATTTATATACACGGATTTACATTTTTTTTTTGTTTGAAAGGGGTTTATTTCGAAATGGGACCATTTATATTTCATATAGATCTGATGAAGAGTTTCGGAGACAGACAACGGAGCTCTTCAAAAAATTACAGCAAATCAACTGCGATTGCTGCTATGGCATAAAAAAATAAATAATATGCATTGTTTTAACCCCAAGGATGATTAAATTAACTAAAAAGTGAAAATAACTTTAATTTCGGAAGGTGGTGACAAAAAATTTAAATACATATCCAAATACACCGACTTCCGAAATTAAAGTTATTTTTCACTTTGTAGTGTTTTTTTGGAAGTCGGTTGTTTTTTTGTGAAAAAAGATTTTTATTCAGATAAAGTGGTTTTTCGGGGTATTAAGTAATAAAATTTTGCAAAACATTGGTATGTAACTGCATCCGGGTAGACTGGAAGCTGACCCCTACATAGTTGGGAGAAACTTTGGCAGATGAAGTAAGTAATTAATTTCGTTTAAAGTCATTCTACTTAATTACATTATCGATGGATATCTTTTATCTTTCCTTGTAATCTTTATGTTAGTAGGAAGATTAGATGTTCATTGGTATCGTTTTCTATGGCATTAGGAATAATGAGTTTTTTTATCTACTTTTGTATTGCCATTCAGTTATCTTATGAAGAGATTGTGATGAGATTAATATTTCCTGAAGATAGGCTGAAAAATTGTAAGTAACGATGATTGATTCAAATTCAATATTTTTTGTTTTTTTCAATTAAGGAAGCAGATGTTTTAATAGAAAAGATTTCATTATTTCATTCTGATAAAAGTTTATTGTAATAACAAAAACATTTTTGGAACACTAATACCTACATTTAATTTTATTATATGGTACCATTCTAATTTGACATTTTTCAATATAAATTAATGCATGTATAATTGTAATAATTCTAACTGTGACATTTTAATTTGTAATTAGCTTCTTAACAATTTATGAAATTTGTAATGTATCTATATGGCTCACTTTCATCTACTCCACCTGTATTTTAACATAACCCACATTCGTTAATGATGGATTGATTGATTGACTAAAAGAAAATCGTGATGGTAATTTTTTACTGACCATACAGGTAAATCTGAATCATACGTAAAAAAACGAGTTAAATATATTCGAGATCTGTCTACTTTATTGGCACGTGTCAAAATAAATAAAACTTATCTACAAGCCTCAGTGGCCCTAGTGTGAGTTTCATTTAACCATCTCGATCAAACCCAGTGAGCGCGTTCGGCGTTCCGATTGGCCCTGGATTAGTGAAGGACCTATCGGAACGCCGAACGCGCTCACTGCGTTTACACTAAGGCCTCGGATCTCGACTGTTTAATAAATTATATTTTTCACATTCCGCTTGAATATCTTAATTTTAATAAACATAATCTTTATATATTTATGATGTGTGTGATATGTACTGATAACTAATGTTATCTCAGTGTTTACAGTTGGTTAAGTACATATTTTGCATTATTACTATGTCTTATAAAGAATTATTTTAGAAATAATTTTCATGAAAAACCTTTTTTTAGGGAAATGTTTTTAGATCAGGTTAGGCTACGCTTGCCGTGGTTGATCCGTGGATGGGTGACCATCTTTGCATACCAAGACCCATTGGTGCTTCGGAAAGCACGTTAAGCTGTTGGTCCCGGCTGTCATACGTGGGTCTTTGACAGTCGTTACGTGTCGTCGGAAACTCGAAAGTCTGACAACCAGTCTTACCAAGGGGTATCGTATCACCCAGTAACTGGATGGTGGAGGTTAGATAGGCAGTCGCTTCATGTAAAATACTGGTATTCAACTGCACCAAGTTTGACAAGAAGCCGACCTCAACAGTCGGGAAAAGGCAAATGATGAAATGTATAAACATACTAACTATAAAAATAAAGATACTAAAGTTAAGGTTGATCAGTAAAAGAACGAACTGATACGTAATACAAAACCTAGAAATTAGCGCTACGTAAAAAAAAAAGTATTATTTTTCATGCTCATAAACTTTTTATAGACGTAACAGAATTTGTGGCTCAAAAGGCTGCCCAACCTAAATGAGACTGGATATGTCTGCCGCATGCTGGATAAACTGTGGACCCAAATAGCACAGAACCGGTGCCCTGAGACAGTGAGCAGACCACGTAGGAGATGGTGGGACGAGCTAGTTAGTTTATGTTAAATCTGTAAGGAGGATGCATGCGCGGGCTCACGAAAGAACGAGTGGGGGGAAATCTTTGCTCAGGAATAGGACAGCGACTAGTAAAAAAATACAAAGACTTGATTCGATTGGATTGTAATGATAAGGTGTGCGGATTGTTCGAAAGAGATCCCGTGGCACCTGGCACACAGGCCACTGAAGGAACACGGGTGGGTTTTAGTCAACAAGTCTGACACACCCTTCCGCTCCACCCAGAGCGGGAGAAGTTATTTGATGATTTACCTACCTTAAAAAAAATACTCCTGCTAATAATATAAATTATTTCAGTAAATGTAATTAATTAAATACGTCATAAATATTAGTGGATTTGAGATTCAAGAATATGTATTCGATAAATAAATGATAAATGATTTTATTTCTGTTATTGGCTTTTACACATCAATCATTTTTTTTTAAACTAGATGAGGTCGGCGTTTCCTAGCTGACTACTCTGAGAAGAAAGGCCGAAACAAACTCCTCTCCTCTCTCTCCTTTAAAAGAGACTGTGTTCTCTGTCACAGTCTCTTTTAAAGTCCAGACATAATCTTGGTCAGATCATGTGATGACCATGTGGATTGGTGTCTGAAATGGTCTTTTGAGGAAAGAACCACACAGATTGATTGGGCCTGTCCATTCAGTGCACGCATTTCAAACTCAAACTCAAACTCAAAGCATTTACTTCAAATAAACCTTCAAATAAAAAACTTATGAAATGTCAAAGAGTTGGAAAGATGAAGCTAGTTGCCCATTCCAAAGCGTAGTAGGTACCTATGGAGAAGAACGGGCAAGAAACTCCATGGGCACTCTTTTTAAATCATGAAATTGTTATTAACAATTTGTTACAGAAAGTTGGTTACATCATTTATGTTCAAACATCATTTATGTTCATTTATCAGTAATCATGCAGCTCAACTCAGAACTTGAGGAGCTCATCGATTTGACGAACAATAATACCAAAGAAAGGACGTTTGAGGACAATTCAATAAATATCTATACTTATTAATTACTTAAAAGGAATGAAGACATGTCAATTGTAAGTTTATGTTTGATTATGGAAACCTGGCCGCGGGGCACATTATTACTAGGAATGGAATTCATTTTGACGGTTCAACAACATTCATTGTGGTATTTACGTTGTTGGGCAAACAATATTTTTAAAGAAATCAAGCAGTGGATTAGCAATATCTTTCAAATTGATTCAGATTCAGATTGATAGTGTTTCGCAATTAGGTTGTTGAAGTTATTGGTCAGAAATAAACGCTAAATAAACATTTGTTCTCTGAATGAGATGAGGCCTTTCCTAACACTGGTACTGTTTCGGCAGATAGGTCAGATAGGTAAGCACTCTATTTAAAATACTGGTATACAGCAGCTTCCCGTTAGAGTGTAAGCCAACCCAACATAGGAACCAGGGGTGCGGGTTGCCCAGGGGTGCGGGTTGTTCGAAAGAGATACCGCGGTCCCTGGCACAAAGGCAACTGAGGGAACACGGGTGGGTTTTAGTCAGTAAAAGTCTGACACGCCCTTCTGCTCCACGCAGAGCGGGGAGAAGCCATTTGATGATTTCCGACCCAAAAAAAACCCAACATACGAAAAGGAAAGGTTCACAGGGCAATTTTAGTTTGTTGATTATCGCTATGTTGTAGAATAAGCTCAATTCAGCATAAATGGTTATAAGTTTTAAGTCATTTCAAATTATTTTGTTACCGCCGCATTCACAGAATGTTCATTACTGTTGATATAATATTAACATTGTCAGTGGCTACCAATACAGGCATATTTTGGTATGTTCCATATTCGAATATGGGCAAATGCCAAGTATAGGCGACAGCTGTCGATCATTGACTTGCGTAGAGAAGATATTTTTTTTTCAATTTCAAGATTTCCTATAGATGTCAATAGGACTGTTTTCGACTACACACTTCAATGAACGTTATGGGGGAGAGGGGCTATGTTATTGTTTATAGGCACACAAGTAGATAAAGGAATCATGCTCAAACTAAAACTTACAAGTGATTCATCAATCTTGACATCGTAATTGATTATTTTGCACTTTTTGCCTTCAGTAATACCTGTTTTTTCGTTGTTCATAACACTGTGTGTGTGTGTGATAGTCAGTGTTTTAGCACATGTCTGCATTTAGGTACTTACTCAACGGCTTATTTGCTTGTATACTTTGCATTACATAATAGATATTCTATATGAAAAACGATGCAACTCTACAAACATTAAATCACCAACATTCCAATCATTTGTTTTCTAATTAGAATTCAAGGCAAGCATGTCTTACAGAATTATTTAAAATTAATTTTCAACTATTTGTTTTCAATAAATGCTCCATAAAATATCACCATGAAAAATTAACGTGATTAGTAACATTTCCATGTTTCCATTCGACACGTGGAACGTCAGTTTCAGTCATAAAAAAATAATTTGTATCAAGGTTTACAGTTGTAAAATTGATAAGTCACGACCACAAAATGGGAATTGCATGCGATATTATAAGACAAGCACTCACCATGATTGTTAACACGCGTTCTAACCACGTTTTCTTAGAAACAGGAGCGCGCGAAAGACGTGCGGCTCTCGCGACGGTTGGAGCACAACTACAACACGAAGGCGTGCATTCTCCGGACAAAATATATGCGCCCGCGCAATTTCATTGATAATGATTATGACGAAATGATAACGTTGATCGTATAATTGGCGCTACTCAATCAACTGCCGTCTTGACTACCTACTATAGAAATGATTGAGTTACAAACTGTAGGTATTGAATGTTACCTATATTACTTTGTGTAGGCTTGCAGAATGTTAAATTTCGATGATGTTACACGGCAATGAAAGAATATTTATTCAACAGGTAACTCTTGCTTTTGAGGAAAAATAAAAATAAAACTTAAATGATAATAAAAGTTAAGTTACAGCATCTAATGACGCAAACGTCATTGTTTTAGGCCTTACAAACTAGATTTATAGACGATTTTCTTTTCTTTATTTTCATTCCTCTAAGTACTTGGTACTTATTGACAGGCCTGCACTGTCCTCCCTTACCTATTATCACTGTAATTTGAAAACATTGTAAAACCCAATTATTTTTAGTAACCGTGGAGTTTCTTGCCGGCTCTTCTCCATAGGAGGCGACAAATTGGAACCGTGCACCTAGCTTCTGACGTTTCATAAGTGCCCTTGCAGGTTTATGTGAAATAAAATATTTTGATTTGATTTGATTTGATTTGGTTGTCATGTCAAAACATAAGAGGCAAAGATGAAATATACTACACAGGTACAAATACCTACACGGTGGGGGGCAAAACTAATGTCATAATGTGAATGTCCTGCCATTTTGTCGAAAATGAAAGTTATATTGGGATCTGTTTTCACGGAAAGTTTATATAATAAAAAGGTATAAAATTCATGACATTAAGTCGCAGAAAGTATAAGGTGTAATTACTGAGTTGATTCAGTTGATTTATCCTCGTTTTAAGGCGCATCGTGACTAGTAGAAAAATTGTTATTCTCTTCATGGAAATAAAGTTGTTCTGCCAGAATTGCGGTGCATTTTGATTTGATGCTCGCTGAACATCTAACTCCAAACCAGTGGGTGACTTCATCTTCAATGTTGGCTTTCGAGACTTGCAAGGTTTGTTGTGGTAAACGCAATATTTCAAAACCCCCGAAATGAAGAAGCCTGGCGCCGTCAAATCTGACGATTTAACCAGCCGGTTCAAATCGTTTGAACAGGATCGCACGTCCCGGATTGATGTTTAAAATTTCTATCGTTGCCTGAGATGTGCGTATCGCTCCATTGTATTGTCAACGAATTCTCTATCTATCTACAATAGCCGATAAATTCTGTAAAATCTCACTGTAAAAACGTAAGTGAACTGTCATCCTACCTGTTTCTAAGGCATCTAGGGGTGACAACTCACTTCAAACTCGCTTCACATAAGTGTTCGAGGTGAGATTTTGTACAGAATAGCACCACAGATCTACAACATGACTGTCAAATCACAATGACGATGAGTTTTTGGCGGGATCGCGTTGGAACATGTCGCACGAATTTTCATTTTCATGGAATTTAGTGAAATAGCGAATTAAATTGTATAATTTTGATAGTGAATTATTCAATTTAGTTACGCGTGAGGGCACAAGTGTAGTGAAAGTGAAAATAAGTGACTAACGTGGACTTTTCGTGTTCCCCCCAAAAACTCCTAATAGGTTGTTGTAAAGTTACTACCGCTTTACAATAACTTTGACTTGACTGACTAAAGACGACTATGACTGTTTTGTAACTTCGTGCCCGATATCGGGCCATTTACTTGATCTAAAAGAAAAATTACTTGACACTGGCTAAATGCACAAACCGTGTGAAGCCAAAAAAAAAATGCACAATGACATTACTTATGACGTAATTTACGTCATACCTAAATGTGAAAGTTTGGATATTTGTTAGCTACTCAAACACGCAAAAACGGCCGAACGAATTTGGATGAAATTAGGCACATAGATAGTTTATAACCTAAGTTAACACATAGGATACTTTTTATACCGGTAGTACCTACGTTGCCGTAGGATAATTTTCGACTTCCATGCAGTTGAAGCCGCTGGGAAAAGCTAGTAAAAGAATAAATAACACTTCTGCTGCCATTTTATTAAAAAAAATGCTAAGTTGAATCTACTAAATCAATTCATATGCTGTACGTATGCTATTTCAGAGCTCAACCTTTAGTAAAAATTGCTCATATTCTTGAGCACCTACTACCAGGCCCCGGGAGAATGCTTATGAATGACTTTAAAGGTATCCGGTATAACGGGATCGGTGTATAATACAAATACGCTTCTACCTGCTCATTCACGCACTACCCTTAACTCAACTCGAGTTGCATAACATCTCCAGGGCCATAATTCACTATGACCACTTAATGATTCCTTACTTCGAAACCACGTCAATTTCTTAGATCACACACAACATCTGCTAATATCGTATTAATATTATCGACAAATTTGTCGATAATATTGTCTTGGAACATACAGAATATGACATTTCGATTGCCTACCGTTACATTGGTCTCTAAAAGACACGACATTGACGTGGTTTGAACGTAGTAAGATTCCGCGGGGAATCATTATAACCATACAGGGTCCTAATTCACTATGACCACTAAATTATTCCTTACATCGATACCACGTCAGTTCCTTAGATCACACACGACATCTGCTATTATCGCATTCTCTATGACACAATGAACGAAGCCGAGCGAAATAAAAGTGAAGTTAGCGTGGTATTCAGCAAATCTTATATTGAAAAATTTAAGAATTATTGGTTTTCGTATATACTACACAAGGGACATTGTAGCTTGATGTACGTACACTATTGTCAAACATGCTTGGTATATGTGACCACACTAATAGGCACTATCTCATGGTTTTATTAACTATGCTACACGTTTTCCATCTTTTATAGAAAATATGCGACAACAAAGAGTGCAAGCTACTTCAACCTACAGCCCACTACGCCTAACAGCCCGAGATCGGACGATAACATACTTACTATTTTCGTACTGCAATAAATGTTAATACAAATACACTTTTGATATGAAACACCAACTAATAAAAAATAGTATAAGTATATATATAAGGAATAATCGTATATTTCCGGTCAATCACGATAATGGTAAATATTATTTCAAAATATACAGGAACCCTCAAAACAAATAAAATATTAACAATTAAACATGTAAACACACTCGGGCAGCTAGAAGCACGCACGTTTACAAGCAATAATCTCAATACATTTTAACACTGCTGTCAAAATAGTTATTGTAATTTTATTTTTTTGTTGATTAAAAACAAGGTTCTAAAAGTAAAAAATTAATTGTAAAAAAATAAAATAAAAAAAAGATAAATCAATTGATTTTAAGAATTATTGATGTTCAAAATGGAGTATTTTGCAATAACTAGTTTTAGGATCAAATATTGTCGAAAAAAATTCAAAACGCACCCGTGATTTCATAATGTGCCATAGACAATTTGTCTTGGAGCATGCAGAATAAATAATATGACATTTCGATTCCTTGCCGTGACATTGGTTTGTACAAGACATGATATTGGCGAGGTTTGAACGTGGGGAATATTATCTACTTATCATACAGAATTGGGGCCCTGTAGGTACAATAGGCAGCACTTCTTTGGTAACACTATGACCTTGAGCTGGCTAGCACAGGGGGAGTTTTAACAGAGTAAGGGTCAGTACAACCAAGACTGAAAAATCCTCGAGCAGGCTCGAGCCTTCTCTGGCCGCAATTTAAACCGAGAGCAACTGAGTCGCGAGCATACGCGAGCCAACTGTGTCGAAATTCATAAAATTTTCTACTCAAGGCAATGGCAATACGGTCCTCTTTTCAATAGAGCAAGTAAATTTCTCGGGCATTTGTCTGTTCCGTTTGAACTGAGTCTTATGCCTATTATTATTATTATTTATTTTTTTGCCACTGACGTGTGGTCTAACTGTACTCCCTGAACAATTACCCTGAGGATGTTAATAGTCCATTTTGATAAAGACGAGCCTATGCCACTAACCAAGCATAAATCCAGATACCAGCCTGCTACTCAGAATTTCCTAAGCGGAAAATAAAACAGCAGAGAACTTACTGACCGCACTGGGCCCGAGTGGTGGAATATGGCCCACTCCCTCTCACAGAGAGGACGCCTGTATCCCAGCAGTGGGAACATTATTGGCTGCTTATGCTTATGCAAAAGTATAAAACTTGAATGTATTTTTGTGATTTCCATATTATTCCAATCCTAAAATACTCGTCTTTTTGTGACGTACCCTGGCCACTGGGTAAATGCGACCAACTTGGGTGACTATTTCATGAATAAGTCATTCAATGGGATTGAATGTATTTAGAGGCCTGTATTAGTGATTCTAATTATTCTCTAAAGCCATTGATGTACAAAAAACCCAAGATGCACAGTCTCGAACAAAAGTCACACTCGAAACTATCCCCAATTATACGTCAGCGGTTATTGTTATGATAAAACACATTCTTTTGCAAATTGAACCTTACTTGCATGACTTAAAGTTGTTTTTACATAGCAATGTCCAATATTGACTGAAAGATCTTTGACGAAACTATTTGACACCTGCGCACATTGCGCCCTATTTATGCAGACGCTGATTGTGTATCTTGGGTTTTTTGTATATCAATGCATAAAGCCATATTTTTTACGTACGGTTGCGAATCATACTTTTATCAACATATATCCTGAAACTGCAACACCTGTAAATTGCAAAAACGTAACAAAAATTGAAATCGCGACATACCCGGGTATGTCGCGATTTCAATTTTTGCTAAGCTTCCACCTTAAAGAATAATAATTAATAATAATAATAATAATTTTATTGATACCTTACAATATGCTTAGTAACTAGCTAAAGTTCACAATAATTAAAGGAACACAAAGTTGAAACCCTGACTCCTAAACTAGGAATACCTGTGACAACAAATCCGGTCCGGTAATTAATCTAACCTTGAAATGGTTCATAGTAGAACTAATGGCCATTCAGAAAAAAAAGTATTTGTACCTTTTCTGTAAAAAAAAATTCCAAAAAAAACAACTGACTTCCAAAAAAACTCTACAAATTGAAAAAATAACTTTAATTTCAGAAAGCGGTGACAAAAAGTAAAATACATGTCGAAAGACACCGGCTTCCAAAATTAAAATATTTTTTCACTTCGTAGTGGTTTTTCGGAAGCCGGTTGTTTTTTTATGGAAAAAGTTTTTATTTTTCGTTATAGTACCTATACAGGTGTAATTTTATTCACCGTTTACCTCATAAAGGGTCATTGTACTCATCATTATGAACAACTTTTACTACGGGCCCAAACCTGAAATCGCGAAAACATAATCGGCTGTTCCCTAAATTTATGTTCGCATAACTCGTCAAAATGTAGGGAACAGCTGATAAAATTTTTGCGATTTCAGGTTTGGTCCCATAGTAAAAGTTGTTCATAATGATGAGTACAATCACCTCTTATGAGGTTAACGGTGATTAAAATTACACCTTGTATTTTTAATTATATATATTTTTAATTGTTATTTAAAATGGGTCAGTGGTGCTTGTGGTCGTGAAAAATAACACTTTTAAATAATGGATTTATATCGTCTATCCTGTATACACGATATAAATAAATAATTCAAAAATTAATCGCGAAAATAATGTTCATTTATGTTCGCTTAACTCGTCAAAAAGTAATGATTTTTTATTTCGCGATTTCAGGGTTGATTCCAAAATAAAAGTTGTTCATAAAGATGAGTACAATGACCCCTTAAGAGGATGCCCATGAATTTAATTTTACTCTGTCTATATGATTTTTTTATTTAAGCCGTGTGGTGTCGGTTACGACCAACGCCTTCTCGGCGTATCGTAAAAGTCGACTAAGACTTATCATTCAAACGGCGGCGACAGAGTTCGCCACTCATCACCCTGAGTCTCGCAGAAAACCGGCGAAAAGTGGACCATAGACAGTTAATTGACAATCTGCAGTTTCTGCCTACTCCTATGGGATTATGGGCGTGAGTATATGTATGTATATCTTCGGATATTCCCAAAGCGAAGAAATCTTAAAGAAAAAAAAATCTCTCTTGATGAAAAACAAATAGCACAATATCACACTCTTAGTTAGCCATCGAATCTAATAGTGAAATATTTACAGAATGATTTCACTAAATATTACTAAAATTCTGAGCCACATCCTGTTTCTGTTCGCTCTGGGTTTTTTTTACCATTCTCCTTTCTGCGCTGGGGGTCTAGAATGATGTGCTGAATTCATGGTTACAGTTTGCGCATTGGATAAAAACTTATCCTGTATATGACGGAGTTATGCCCGAACATACGTAAAAAAACATATACATGTCGAATTGAGAACCTCCTTCTTCTTTAAGTCGGTTAGTAAAATACTAGCTAGAATTTTATATGGAGCGACTACCTATATGATAACTGACTATCTGTCAACTCAGATATTAAGTAACACGATTCCCATTGAAGGAGGGGTTATTAGACTTGGGCTTCCAACTACCCGTAACGACTGTCAAAAATCTACGAATACAGCCGGGACCTGCGGCTTAACGTCCTTCCCGAGACATGGAAGGGTCTTGGTATGTACCTAATGGGTGGTCACCCAACCACGAACCGACAGCGACAAGCGTAGCTAAATATTGGCTGTTATCATTTAGCCACGACCTTCCGTCTTGTAAATGTGCTTCTGATAAATCCTTCTTCATCTTACCCTGATCTAAATAAAGAGACGTAATTGAGGAAAATAGTCACAGAAACTATGAAGCCGATCAGTTTGTTGATGACTTCAGACAATTTGTTTTTTTTTCCTTGTCCAAGGAAAAGTCAATACTTTTGAGTAAGAAGGTTGTAAAGTTATTGTAGGGACTTGAAAACATTAAAGAACACGGAACATTTTATGTTACTTTGTCCTTATTGCTTCTGAAGGTTGACGATAAAGTAAGTGTGCAATGTTCTTAATTGGATGGCCTTATTTTACTGATTAAACTCACTTAGTTAGTGAAGTTAGGTATCTGCAAATCTGAGGAAGTGTATCGAAACTGTATCAATATCTATACATATACATTATACCATATATATACGTACATTATACGTTCCGTGTGGTGCCGGACGTAAAAGAATAGCACCATCCCATTTCTTCCCGTGGGTGTCGTAGAAGTCGACTAAGGGACTTACTAGAGAATGGGCAGCGTTCTCTATGCATTTTACCACTATACTGCGATCGCCAACCCGTCTGCCAAGCGTGGCGATTCTGGCAAATCCCCCCCTTTTGGGGGAGGCTTATGTCCAGCAGTGGACGTGTTTTGGCTGATATGATGATGATGATGATATACATTATAATAAAATAGTAACGAAGAATCTTTGTCCGTTTGTCTGTCTGTTTCGGATGTATGTTCCGGATTGGCGCAAAAAGGGCTGAACGCATTTGGTTGAAATTTGCCACACAGCTAGTTTATAACCTGGATTAACACGTAAAGGTCAGGCTAGGCTATTAATCGCGGTAATACGTTCTAGTGGGATATTTTCAGACATCACGCACACGCGGGTGACTTTAATTATGTTTTTTATTGTAAATTATGTTTTTTGCCACACCTACCGCCGATTAGTGATAAGACTCAACCATTAACCGACTTCAAAAAAGGAGGAGGTTATATGTTTGACTGTATGTATTTTTTTGTTAAAGCATGAAGTTATGCTACGGTCAAGTAAGCTTTAAAAAATTGTTTTGGTCAATATATTATTATTACTTTTTTATTTGTGTATCTGTCCTTGACATCACAGCGGGCCTATCAGAATACCAGCGCTGCGACACTTTTAAATGTCGCAGCATAATGCTGAGATATTGGCCTTTTAGCCTCGTACAGGATCTTGCTTTTTATTTTTACTTTTTATAGATAAATCTAATTTTAATTTTATTAAGTACCTAGCGTAGCGTAGTAGTGTTTTAGTTTTTTAGTGTGTTTTATTGTATTGTGTTGTTGATAACTTTGTGATATTCCTGTGTGAGGCTAATAAATACTTTTTCTCTTTCTCTTGACTGTTAAACCAAACCTCTAATAAAATTGGAGTCTATGAGGTCTTGCGTTAATTATGTTACAAGTTGCAGTTATAAGTCCATGAGTTGCAGTGTTTACTTATGTCATAATAAATAATAGATTAAAAAAATAGAAAAAAAACATGCTTTAAAAACGCAACTAAAAAGGCAGAAAACAATAAAAAAAGCGTGGGGTGCTTTTTGAGGTATTTTTATAATCAATTAATATCAAGCACTCCTCGCTTTTTTATTTTTTCTCCTTTTTTAGATGCGTTTTTAATGCGTGTTTTTTAGATTTTTTAATCTACTTATTTTTTATTTTCTATTTTTTAGTTCTGCTAACTACAAATGCGTGATTTGTCAGTTTTTTTTAGTTATTGAATTGTCATCGGTCATCGATAAGTCTACAAAGTTTAAATGAAATCTTTCCGTTTGAAGTGGGTCAAAATCAAGTCCCAAGGAGTCGGTTATAAACAAACATACAAACATACCGGTGAAGCTAATAAAAAGCTTGTAAAACGTTTCTAATAATGCCCAGAACTTAGCTGAAATTCCGTAGCAAAGCGTAAGCAATAATTTTATTGTTTGTTACGGAATTTCGGGAGCCTTCAAATAGTTGTTCCACTGTCATCATCAAGCTACTGAACAGGTTCCAACGGCTGGTCGAAATGAAGCCGCATTGTCTGGCCGAGGAGAAAGGGATCGCGCGCATACGACGACGGCTGCCATGAATCTAAAGTTACGCTAGGGTTGGCGATCGGTAACAATTTATATTGAGCGGAACTTAAAGCCAATTCTCGTAAGCAATTTTATTTAACAGTCAAATTTAAATCACAATTGCATTTCAACGACGGTCAATGTCAAACACTATATACAATTTCTTTTTCATCGTCTTAAGTTTGGCTTTTATTTAATGAACCTAGGGCCTTGTATTTATGATTATACGTCTGTAAATACATACATATTACGGTCGCAAATCATATTTTGTTTAACATACAGCCTGACACAGACCTAAATATTTTTTTCTTCAGTTTTTGTCCCACACCCCCTTAAGTTTTCAGCTGATACAGGCAAAATTTTTATCCAGTGCGCAAACTGTAACCATGAATTCAGCATATCATTCTAGACCAGCTAGCAAAGACATTTTTCGTCGGTTATACAAAAAAAAATCAGCTGTTCCATACATTTTGACCGCCTTGTTATGGCACTTTTCTATGAAACACCTGTTTTTTTTTGTATAATCGATGAAATATTTCTACGCTAGAACGATATGCTGATTTATGGTTACAGTTTGCGCACTGGTTATAAATTTACCCTGTATATTCGGCTAGTATTTACAGTCACGAGTACTCATGAGTTATATGATTACTAGGAACATTCAAAATATGTCCACGTGTATTGCGGATGACTGAGTTTTATCGACCGAATAAATACACTTATTTGGTCGATAAAACTCAGTCATCCCCAGCTGCACGCTCTATAAGCAACTATACGCACCATAGTGCCATCAAATATAGAGCTATGAGTTAAATAGCCAGGGGCAGGTAAATATTGGTGGTGGCAGCTTCTATCAAAGTCGGCTATTGTTTGGCCATTTTAAATACATATTTTATGTAGTTATTGATTATTGCCCAAAGAGCTAATGATCTGCCAATGCTGTTTTTACTATAGTAGCGTAAAACCAGCGTAGCGGGTCAATCTGATGAACAATTAATTTCCCTGACTGTATATTTTTAATTTTATGACTTCATATAGGTAAGTACCAAAACATTATACCTATGTCACAAAATAAATACATTTAATTTTAATTTGCCGTGTTGGACAGCCCTAGTCGCCAGCTCTTTATAGTACGCAATTAGAATTGAAAATGTTAAGGTCATTCCATCTTTAAGTCAGACTCGCTAGGAATCTGGAACTGAGCGTGCCAAATTACCTGATAGACTGTTAAATGTTTAATTATACATAATGATCAATAGTTTGTTAAAAATTAGCATAGGACGTTCGTGATTGGTTCCGAATCAGTGAAAATATCGCGGCGGGATTATTTAGCACACTGGATCTTCAACGCACTGGCTACCGCCGAGAGTTGGAAATCGAACAGTGTGTTATTTCGAAGCACTAGATGCATTCTGTTGGATTCTCAATGCTCAACACCGAGAGTTCAAAATCCAGTGCGCGATAAAACCCCGCCGCGATATTTTTACGGCCGTGCAAATGTGGTCTTAACATTGAGTGATCGCGAACTCCTTCATTTGATATTGTTCTTTTTACACGATAATCTTTTAAACTGTCTGGATGTATGCGGAACTAGTCATAACAGTTTCGTACAGGAATATTATAAAAGCACGCCTGTTATCCCTGACGATTTAGGTAGAAGTGTACCCTATTGTACTGCCATCAAAAGAGATGTAACCAGGGTCTCCAGCTGTAAAGTAGCTGTTGCTGTTGGAAGTAGCGCTCGCCAGCCGATGCCGAGGCACCGCTCGCTTCGCTCGCTCGGCTCGCGCGCGGTTGATCGCAAATCTTACCTAAACTAACCTATTCGGTCGGTAAGCAGTATGGTGCAGTTCATAATTTATCGACAGTTTACCATCTCGCGAGATAGATTACATATAACGGTATTTACAATTTTACGGTGACATATACAACAATAGTTAAAATGAATTTAAAATGAAGCAATTGTACTAATTATAGGTATTAATACAATTTATTGCCGTCCATTTTCACGTGTAAAAAGAAACTATAGTTGTATTTTTTCTATTGTACTGCATGATGGACTAAGGTACCTACTTAGGTTGTAAATTAATAAGATTTAATGCATTTTCTCGTGTATAAACAATAGCATAATTTGTGGTACTCGTGTGTTAAAATATTACTTACATAACTTTTGTCTATTGTGTTTGAAATTAATAAAACACTTTACAAAACAAATAATAGCAAACATACTTTTAAACGAGCAATTCTTGCATATATGTATATAAGGTGTATCTATTCATACACGAAATATCTGAAGGGGTCATTGTACTCATCATTATGAACAACTTTTAGTACCGGACCAAACCTGAAATCGCGAAAAAATATCAGCTGTTTCCTACATTTTGATGAGATATGCGAACATAAATGTAGGGAACAGCTGATATTTTTTTTCACGATTTCAGGTTTGGTCCCATAGTAAAAGTTGTTCATAATGATGAGTACAATGACCCTTTTAGATATTTCGTGTATGAATAGATACACCTTATATATATAATCTGAATCTAAGGTTTCGGGAGCGATAAATCGATCTACTTAGCTATGTTTCATTTCTAGAAAACGTCAAACAAAAAAAAAAAAAAAAGCCGAGCAAAGCTCGGTCATCCAGATATTCAATGCATAAATGGTATGGCCTAATTGCCAATACAACTTATATTTTTATGCTAAATATTTTTTTGAATATTACAGGTAATAATGGTCTCGTGGCTTAATAATAACGGCCGCACGGGTCGATTGAAGGTTAAGCTACGCTTGCCGCTGTCAGTTAATGGATGGGTGACCATCCATTACATATCAAGACCCCTCCGTGTCTCGGAAAGCACGCTACGCCGTTGGTCCCGGCTGTCATTCGTAGATCTTTGACAGTCGTTACGGGTCGTCAGAAGCCCGAAAGTCTGACAACCAGTCTTACTAAGGGGTATCGTATTACCAAGTCACTGGGTTGTGGAGGTCAGATAGGCAGTCGCTCCATGTAAAATACTGGTATTCAGCTGCATCCGGGTAGACTGGAAGCCGACGCCAACATAGATGGGAAAATGGCAGATAGATTGATAAGCTTTTAATAATAAACTAGCTCTAGCTAGCGGCTTCGCTCGCGTGGTGGTCGTATATCCCACGGGAACGTTCTCCCGGGATAAAAAGACATATCCTATGTGTTAATCCAGATTATAAACTATCTGTGTGCCAAATTTTGTCCAAATCCATTCAGCCGTTTTGGCGTGATTGAATTACAAACATCCAAACTTTCACATTTTATAATATTTTTAGTAGGATAGTAGGATTATTTACAGCTCCTATCATCATCATTTTCCTGCCCTCGTCCCATGTTAATTGGGGTCGTCAAAACACATTTTCTTCTTCCATTCTCCCCTGTCCATCATCCGCTGCTATTCACTCCTTTCTCTTTCATATCATTCCTCACATAAAATCCATTCATCTTTTCTTTGAGCTTCCTCTCCCTCTCCATAGTCTATACTATCGATATCGATCTTACAGAGGAGACACCATCTATATATCTATGATATGATATATAGATGGTGTCTCCTCTGTGGGATGTACCTGAAATAGTCGTGTCTTAAAAACTAAGTATATGAAACCTAAATTTAGGAATCGACTTACATGTGCTCGAAAAAAACGAAACCAAAATCTAATTAGGAATTTGACCGTTGACGACTCATTCATTTCAATCTTCAACACTAAAAGCTTTAATTTTAATCGTGTTTTCCTCTTGGCAGCAGTTTTGTCGGTTCTCAGTCATTCTACATACATTGACAATACGCCAAAATCAAATAATAGTTTAAAAATAGTATTCTCATAATTTAAGGAAAGTGGGCCAAATGATTGTGTCACACATATTAGAGATTTATCAAGGTTAATAGACACATTACTATTATATTAAGATGAAGTAAGTGTGATAGAATAAAGGCTCCTGCAGATCGGCGCAACGCGAGGGCGCGACTCTACTAGAACAATTTCATAGAAACTGATGATCTACAAGAGTCTCGTCGCGCTGTCGCGTCGCTCCAGTGTGCGGGAGCTTTTGTACGGAGCTTTAGCACTAGGAACCAGGAAGCGACTCAATGATTTTAAAAACCGAAACGAATACACGCATACTAGCGAGTGATCGCTCATTGAGTCGTCACGTACTTGCTGCTCGTTGTTCGGCAACTTGTTATTAGTTGCTAGCTCTACTCACTTCTCGTTCAACGCCAGCACAGCGGCGGGATAATTAATTGCCTGATGCTAAAAGTCGTTGCATCAAGCTTCCAAAAAGTGACTAAAATCATACATGTATTATTAGTTGATTGCTAGCTGCGTGAAGACAAAGGACAAACGAGCACAAACGCCCGACCCAAACGATTGCGAACGATTTTTGAATCGTGAATACCAGGGGTGCGGGTTGTTCGAAAGAGATACCGCGGCCCCTGGCACACAGGCAACTGAGGGAACACGGGTGGGTTTTAGTCAGTAAAAGTCTGACACGCCCTTCCGCTCCACCTAGAGCGGGAGAAGTAATTTGATGATATACCACCCAAAAAAAAAAAAATCCTACATATCTGTTGTCTACTCAAATGATAGGCTGAGATTGGGGAAGTTCCATTTTCATTTGTTTTTAGAATATTAAACTTTTATGACCAACGCATCATCGGCTTAGTCTAGTCGACTACATCATACATGACATTCCTAACATTGATGCCCGTATTCACTATGCGACACCTAAAAAGCCTAAGCGCACTGTTGGAGTTTCAACTCTCAGCCCTAAACTGAACATTGAAAATCCAATGCGTTTAAGGTATAGCGCAGTGTTTTAGTGAAAACGGTCATGAATGACATGTCATTGTTATTTATCATGACCGATGATCGACCATAAATCAATTTTATAGGCGTTGTCTACACAATGAAATCTAAGTTTCAGGCTACTTAATATTCATCGTCTTGTTGTGACTGTAGGATTCCTTTCCGTGTCTCACAATACAAGTAGGCAAGCCGCTTCGCAACTTGATCTTGAGTTGCTGGGTAATTGCATAAAATAACAATGTATCAGTAGGAATGGCTTTAATTTTGGCAGTTCAAATACATTCATGGTTGTTGAGCAGACAATTTTCTCGAACATATGAACCAATGGATTAACAATATCCTTTATAACGATTCAGATTGTGATTGATAGTGTGTTATGGAATTAGAGTGCTGGTTATAGAATAGGACTAGAGGAATTTCTCATCTATGAATGGAGCTTGGGCCCTTTTAGCAGACCCTCTTTTATCTGTTCTGTGGAGCTTGAAACCTTTTCTATATCGCGAGGTCCTCGTGGGCTTTCATCTGTCTCAAACCGGGTTTATGGACATGGTAGACATTTACCGAATGGAGCAGTGGTGGCCCAGTGTTAACGACCCCGACTTACGAGTTACAGGTCGTGGGTTCGAACCCAGGCAGGCCCTTCACTTTGTCTAAATAATTTCATCACCACTGCCCTCAAAACGGTGATAGAAAACATCGTGAGGAAACCGGCATGTCTTGGAACCAAAAATTCGAAGACAGAAATTCGATGACATCTACCAACCCGCACTGGGCCCGCGTGGTAGATCACAGCCCACTTCCTCCCAAAAAGAGGACGCCAGTGTCCCCGCAGTGGGAACATTATAGGCTGAATATGCAACCTATCTAATAAAACTAGACGGTGATCATCCTGTCGCCGCAGGAGACGCCCTGGGCGTTAGGAATCCCAGACTGATTCCCGGCCATCGTAGGCGCGGGCTTGCGTACGGCGAGTAATGGTTAGCTCGCTGTCCGGTAAGGACCAAGCCCAGGTCGACGGCGCGTTGTGGCGATCGGTGGCGGCGATCAGTGTCGGCGATCTCTCGCGTCCGGCCCTGATCCAGGCCATGGTATGGAGCAAGAGTGTATGGGTAGCCGTCGCCTCCTTCTGCGAAGCAGTGATGCTCGCGAAGAGGCAGGCGGCGCACATGAGGGAGAGGCAGTATATGCGCCCCCACGGCCCTAGTCTCCGCAGGAGACGCCCTGGGCGTCGGGAATCCCAGGCTGATTCCCGGCCACCGTAGGCGCGGGCTTGCGGACTGCGAGTTATGGGTAGCTCGCTGTCCGGTAAGGACCAAACCCGGGTCGACGGCGCGTTGTGTTCCACGCCCGCCTCAAAGAGATGTCAGCATCAACTGGTAGGGTCCGCAAGGGCCGATGCCTGCCGGGGGTGTGGGTTGTTCGAAATAGATACCGTGGCCCCTGGCACACAGGCATGCGTTTTAGTCAGTCTAAAAGTTTGACACGCCCTTCTGCTCCATCCAGAGAGGAAGAAGTTTTTTGATGATTTCCCAACCGCAAGAAAAAAAATAACGGTGACCATCATCAAGCACTTGCAGGACTGCGGTTACTTCATTTTACATTTAACTGAGTTTTTGTCGTCAACTGACGAAGAGGTCTGTGATCATTAGACTGAACTTTTGAAGTTGATATATTTATCGATTAATACTTGTGATGGTGGTGGCTTAGCAATGACAGCTGCACGGGTCGATCGATTAGGTAAAGCTATGCTTGCCGCGGATGGTCCGTGGATGGGTGGCCATCCATACCAAGAGACTCCTCCTTGCCTTGGATAGCACGTTAAGCCTTTGGTCCAGGCTGTCATTCGTGGATCTTTGACAGTAGTTATGGATCGTCAAAAGGCTAAAAGCCTGACAACCAGTCTTAACAAGGGTTACAGTATTACCAGCTGACTGGGTTGTGGAGGTCAGATAGGCCGACGCTTTTTGTAAAATATTGGTAAGCAGCTGCATCCGGTAAGACTGGAAGCCGACCCCAATATAGTTGGCAAGGCTACGCAGATGATGATGAGGTGATTGTGGTGTCAATTGACTGAGGCTTGCCTGCTGGTGGTACCTTGATTCAAACACATATACATTAATAGGTCAGCCACCAGCAACCTATAATATACAATATTACAGGTTTCTGGGATTTATCCAGAATTCATCCCATTATAAGTTGAAGGTTATTTAGACTTCCTTTCTGTTTGAGGAAGCAGGTAGGCCATAACTCAGCACGCTGGTTGCACCGAGTGTGTATCTTTAATTTTCTAAGAGATGGCATAATCAGCCTATAATATTCTCCGTCTCTTCTTTCGCGTGGTGTCGGACGTAAAAGAATAGCGCCATCCCATTTCTTCCTGTGGAAGCCGTGCTGTGTGAAGGGGACTAAGGGACTTACTAGAGAATGGGCAGCAGCGTTCTCTATGCATTTTACCACCAAACTGCTATCGCTAACCCGCCTGCCAAACGTGGCGATTGTGGCAAAACCCCCTTTTTGGGGCAGGCCTATGTCCAGCAGTGGGCGTCTTTCGGCTAAAATGATGATGATGATGATGATATTCTCACAGGCCTCCTGACGCATCACATTTGCGCCCCTTCGTAAATTATCTTCTCGGTCTACACTGAGCAAAGCTAGGTCGCATAACCTTTCTTGAGAGTTACTTTCAATAACGAAGCTATTAATTACAACTTGCTAAAAAGTCGCTTGCAATGCTGCAGCTACAGCACTGCATGAAAGAGATGAGCTGATGATGATGAGATGAGCTGCTGCTGCTGATGAGTATTTCCAAATTAGCCTATACATATATACTTTAACATCATATTTTTACTTATATCTAAGAAATCTGAAGAAATAATGGTTTATTGATGTTTATTTTTTAATTTTCATAATTGGGACTTTTTGTGCCCCTCTTCGATTGGCGCCTAGGGCTATTGCCCTGCTTGCCCCACCCTAGTTACGCCACTTTCCTCCACAGCTCGAAGCTATAGGTACCATGTTATTGTCGAAAAAATGTGTCTCACAATAAATATAGTACTCCAAACCGTATTTCGACCATAGTAGCCAATCTCTACGGAGACTAGCCTTCGGCGCGAGAGCTATTATAAATTATAATCTACAAGTGTGTGCGCAGACACAGGTGCACTCACTCTTTCGTCACTCTCATAATCCGATGTCATGGTCGGCAATCCAACACGGGCGGCGGGAGAGACATCAGGCGCAGGACCAACGGCTTAGCGTGCTTTCTGAGACACAGGGTATCACACCGCCAACTTCCAAACTCCGGGCACTTATGTATACGAAAAAACACAATAACACTTTGCCCGCCCTGAGAATCGAACCCAGCAGTCACGTTTGCTACCACGACACCAACGGGGCTCACAGTAGTCTTAAGCTAATGATGATTAAACCTTTCTTTATTTAAAGAACATTGTTGTCTTCATTGTTTCTATGTGAAGGCAGAAGATCACGAGTTAGGTTCTATTAATATTAATTACATTGTAAATCCTTATTTATGATAGTACAATGATTGGTCGAGGCCAAGCCTTCACAGAGCATCTAGATTACAATAGAACCATGTTTCTGTCAACTACTGATTACTTTATTATTGGAAACGTTTGTCCCACTGTGCACGCAGAACTATTTCTGTCTTGTCAATCCGCACAGTGCTCAGGGTGAACGATCGGGCCGATCGCAAAAAAAACCAACGAGACATGTGACATTTCGTTTTACGCAACAGGGTTTAACAAACTTTTTTTTTGTTTTTTTTTGGTGCATGAATACGTGGTATTGGCGAATTATTTGAATAACCTGTTCTGTCATGTGTACCTTTAGCTTTTTCAGCGTTAACGTGCTTTATATACCTACCAAAATACTTCGTTAATGATTTATTCATCGTGGTTGGCAGACCGGTGTTGATTGGAGGCATTTTTGAACTACTTATTCGGTATTTGTAAGTAGGTACCTACTTAAAATAAAAAACTGCGTGGTTGTTGATCAATCGGTAGGAAAATATCCATTAATTAGTTAACACGTATCTTCACTCATGTCCGAGAGCAAATATAAATATAGATTACCAATCAAAATATCATTAATTAGCGCAGTTTGTGGAAGCAGATTCCCCATTAACAGTGGCGAACGACACCGCAGAGATTCAAGCGCCTGATACAATTTAATAGCAAATTGACGACTGCAATATTGGAGCAGATTTAATAAGGCGTTTAACAATTATTGGTGGTTCATTTTGGTTGTTTCGCAGTATTACGTAATAATAATATATTGTAATATCATACTATACAACTAACTATATTTAATAAAATGTAATTATTTGAATATGCAAAATGTAAAAAAAAAACTAATATTCGTTTAGTTGGTTAAATTGCTTGGCCGCACAATTAGAGCTGGAAAAACCATTTAGGCGCTAACCTTATCATGGTAAGACGAAGACAGCACAGGAAAACTCTATAAGATTTTCGTCTTACAAAACTCCTCTTTAATTAGTGCATTTTTTTGTCTTGAAGAAATATTAAATTCAATGAAAACGCACCCAACACAACCTCAAGAACTAAATAACACTTTTTAATCAGTAACTTCACGACTGTACATCAAACATAAACAACAAATTCTTGTAATTTACTCCGCAGGCATGTTTACAAGTAGGTACTACGTCCGACGTCGCTTTTCTTTCGAACAAGAAGTATCTTTATCTTTTTCTTTTGCTGCCCTCGCATTGGAGCTTGTTTCCTTTGCTTCCCCTTTTTCTTTTGATTAAATATACGTTGCACTTCCGACAGGAAGATTTTTCTAGGATGACACTTGGATTTCTGCTTTGTATGGAAGGACGTGTAGCTACAGTATTCTTTGAGATCTATTCTTGTGCCATCTTATAGGTTTATATTATAACTAGATTAATCTGAAGGTTGTGTACTAAGGATTCAAGCATAACATGAGAATGGCCTTATTCTGCTCATGTTTATGTGATTTATCAACTTTTTATATGTGGATTTTTAGTTGTTGCTTCTGCTGTCAAAGAGCATGAAATAAAAAGCCTTACAATCATTTCAATTGACCCTCTGAGGAGAATGACTGAGTGTTGTCTCACGGTTTAAGTTTCATTATAAATAGGAACAAAAACAGTTGTCACAGTCAGATATAATTGATTTTTAAAATGTTCAAGCACTATAAATTCGGCTGCTCAGGCTTGAAAACAAGTAAATTAAATTCTATATCCAGGGAAACGAACCTATCGTTTGTTATTTATACGTTTTCTCTGAGACTATAAATGATAAATCATTTTATGAGTATAAGTAGGATTTGTACAAACACTTTTATACGTCAGTCGTATTTTTAGATGAGGTCGGCGTCTCCTGTCCGACTACTCTGAAAAGAAAGGCCAAAACGATCTCAGACGTCAGTCTCTTTTGAAAGTTCAGTCATAATCTTGGTCCGATTATTTAAGGACCATGTAGATTAGTGTCTGAAATGGCTATTTGAGGAAGGAACCACATTCATTTGGGTGGAACTGCCCAATTAGTCAGTAATCGTGTAGCTCAACACAGAAATAAGGGCTCAACGATTCGACACTATATATAAAAACAAGACATTTAGGTATGCCGCATAAAGTACTCTAACTGCTAGACCAACGTTAAAACTAACTGAGAACGACCCACATGGTCCTCACATTCAGATTAATTATTAACGTCATTGCTACAGTTTGGTTCGGAAATGATAAATCTTTCCTCTCCCACACTGTTTTCACTGTGCAATTTTTTTTTTGTATTCGTTTTGTACCTAATCTTTTATTGGTTTACTTACATAACTTTTTAGTATTTAACACAAGTAACTATTTCCGTGTGTATTGTTCCGTGTGGTGCCGAACGTAAAGAATAGCAGTATCCCATTTCTTTCCGTGGGTGTCGTAGAAGGCAACTACGGGACTTACTAGAGAATGGGAGCAGCGTTCTCTATGTATTTTATGACCAAACTGCGATTGCCAACCCGCCTGCTCAGCGTGGCGATTATGGCAAACCATCTCCTTTTCGGGGAGGCCTACGTCAAGCAGTGGACGTCTTTTGGCTGAAATGATGAACTATTTATTTATTTTTGCAAAAACAAAAGGATACTCAGGGAGGCGTCGAAATACTCAATTGCGGTCATCAGGAAACGTGCCCAGAAGACTGGCAGAATTGCCATATGAAAATGAAAGCTCGATAATGATGGAGTTTTTTTCGAATTTCGGGTTACAGCAGCCGAACTATTGTACACAACACATGTCACAGCCTAACTACATAACATAGGTACAACTAAATAGTTACACCGCATAAGCTACACTTGGCATATTTCTAGCGCACAACAGTCTAGTTTCCCTGAACACGATGACATCCAGGTAAAGTTCCCAACTGGCTAAAATAACTACCTTCAGCCTGCTTTATCTGACATCGTCGAAAAGTTTCTATATTAGAGTTTGCAGGCTTTTAGAATTCCTGTGAGCTGCAGGTTGTTAGGATTTCGGAAATTTCGGTGAGCGAAAAATATGTAGTGAACGATTCGATGAGAAATCTGTCGATTCTTTTGTTTGATCGAATGTGTTAACCCTTGCAGTTTATTGAGTATTGTAAATAATAGTTTAGTTACTTTGTTTGACTTTGTTTCATTGATGTCTATATGTAAATGTGGTTGTGGAACCTACATAGCTGGCTGTTGTTTTTAGGTACTGGTTAAAATCAAAGAGGTATTCAGATAGATCGCAGTACTTAATCTAGGCATATAGAAGCAAAAACTTTGTACTCCTTTTTACCAAAATTACACTGAGTGTGAAATTGGGCACAGTTAGGTTTTTTTTTTTTTTTTGTGGGTGGGAAATCATCAAATGACTTCTCCCGCTCTGGGTGGAGCAGGAGGGCATGTCAGACTTTTACTGACTAAAACCCACCCATGTTCTCTCAGCTGCCCGTGTGCCAGGGGCCGCGGTATCTCTTTCGAACAACCCGCACCCCTGGCAGGCATCGGCCCTTGCGAGCCCCACCAGCTACTGCTGACGTCTCCCTGCGACGGGTCAGCAGTGACCCCGCCGCCTACCACTTTTCGGCCGCAGGGGATAAGGAGCGCGGCCAACGCTATACCGACACTCCTCTTCCCCTGCGGCCCCACCGCGTCCGCCATCAAACGGTGGCGGCCCCGTCCAGGCCACGGAAGGGAAGAGCGCTACTCAGAAGTACCAGCACTCCTCCTCCGCCGCAGCCTGTAACTCTCAGCCGCGATGCCTCCCATTCGACATCGCGGCCCGCCTCAGCTGCGATGCACCTCACCGCAACCTACTTTTTGGCCGCTACGTCGTCAGCTTGGAGGCACAAGCCCTGACGAGCGGCCCCACCTTGGGGTTCCTCTTCGCTTCACCGTGGGAGGGTGACCACGGTTACTGAGCCCCCCCACAACGACAATGTGGGAACCCCACTGGGGAGGGGGCACAGTTAGGTATATGGAGAACGAGCGCAGAAACCTAATAATCATTATGTATTAATATCTGGATGACCGATTTTCGTTTTCTAAAAATGAAACCTAGCTAGATCGATTTATCGCCCCCGAAACCCCCAGCATACTAAATTTCATGAAAATCGTTGTAGCCGTTTCCGAGATTCAGATTATACATGTACTTAAATACAAGAATGTATAATAATACGTTTAAAGAATGAATTGTGGTCGACTTTCGACGACTCTGGGCGACCACTAGTCATTATAAATGCCTAAGTGAGACTGGCTGCGTAGGTTTTCACGATTACTCGAATGAAATAGTGAACGATTTTCTATGAAATTTACGCTTTCAAATCTGATTTCTTTATCAAGTTTCTTTATTAACTGTATCGCGATGATAATCTAGATAGCTTCTATTAGACTCAAAGGTCAGGTCAAGTCGATAAAACGTTTAATAATGGAACTAACGGTTTCGCGGATAATTCATAACCTTCGACTTTGACCCCTATTTATTAACTGAACTTAGCGACGTTAGATTATTTTTTAAAGGATCCAAAATAATAATCTATGCGGTCACAGTTCTATTATAAGTATAAGTAAGTACCCAATGGGACACTAAAAGTCCAGAAAGGATTGAGCATCAGATTCCTTAGATAATAGCTGGTAAAAAATGGACATACTTTAAGGGAGTAGGTATACCTAACTTTAACAACAACTTTACCTTGGGACCATAGTTGAAACATGAAAAAGAAAATGCTGCTTCACAGCAGCAATTATTTTTTTGTTTCTCTCACGAGCACCATGTAGTTTTGATCGTCGAAAACTCTTAAACGATCAAAATAAACGGAACTGAGCTGATTTTTCAACCTCATTAATGAATTTTGATTTGACTAGGTACATAATACAAAGAAATTAACTTATTTCCTGGAGTACCTTGTGTCTTTTACTCTACTCTTGTTGACTTTTCTTTATTCATGAAACATTTTAATATAATAAGGAAAATCCCTAGTTAAATTCTCTCAAAGCAAAATAATTAAAATGAAGAGAAAGTTACACAGGGACTTGCTTGAACTACTAAGCTTAGTAGACGTTACTGCTTTGTGTAACTTAGTACAGTTCGTACACTTCGTACTTCAACATTTTCACTGCAACTGTCGGATTATTATCGTCTTTGTTTTGAATAGAAGACCGAGTTGCAATATTTATTTAGGAATTGTTTATTGCATTGAATTTGGCTTACTTAAGAGTCGATTCGCACGAATTTACTCGCGAAACCTAACTTTACTTCGTGCGAATCGCCTACAGAAAATAGTTTTTTTTCTTTTAGCCTATACTGTCCCACTGGTGGGCAAAGACCAACCCCAAGTCCTACCAGAAACTCTTTTCCCGCACCACCCACGCGGTACGCATCCGGTTGTTTCGCCACCGCTTTCTGAGCCGACCGCGGCGGCGTCGTCTATCTTTACGCACCCATTGTGTAGAGACTTTTGGTCAATGGTTATTCTGCACGCGGCTGATGTGACCCGCCCAATCCCATTTGACCTGGTCAGCCTTCTTGCCTACGTCTTTTATACCCGTTCTGGAACGCAGCGTGGTGTTCCGAATGTTGTCCTGGCTTTTTATACCCAGAATGCTGCATTCCATCGCCCTTTGGCAGACTCCAAGGCGGAACTTTAGCAAGTCGGTGAGCGACCAGCTCTGAGCACCGTAGGTTAGGACAGGAAGGATGCACATGTCAATGAGTTTGCGTTTCAGGGAGATCGGCAGACCCTTCATTGGCGTCTTCATGGATCAGTAGCTTTTCCAGGTGTTTTCGTTTCGGCGATTGATTTCTCTTTCCTGCCTTTTTCGAAAGAAGTTAACTGGCCCAGGTAGACATACTCGTCGACATAATGTATCTCCTGCCCATCTACCTCAACTCTAGGCTTAGTGAAAATTACGCTGATGGATGAGTTCCTGTGTTTGGCACATGTAAAGTTTATATAGAGAAGGGGAGCAGAAAGCTACAAAATTTTAATAGTAGTCGAATTTCGACCACCGGGTGACCACTAGTTAAATCCTGCGAGTCGACTAATAAGGCAGTAATTTTATTATATATACTTACCTACTTAATTTTCAGAGTTGCGTATCCTTATATCGGTTTTGGTGCAAGAATAAACAATTTATCGTTTTTTATTTCCGTATTCGTGGTCCCAAAAAAGTAGAGTCAATAATTAAGTGAAGGATTATTAGCATAGCATAGGCAGCCTATAATGTTCCCACTGCTGGGACATAGGCCTCCTCCTTTCGGGAGGGAGGGGGCTGTGATCTACCACGCGGGCCCAGTGCGGGCTGGCGGATGTTACATGTCTTAAAATGTTTAGTTCCAGAGCCGGTTTCCTCACTATATTTTCCTTCACCGTGTTGAGACTGGGCACGCCGCGATTGCGGCGGTAAGTCCCCTCTTTGAGGAGTGGCTTGAGAGGCGGCATGGCGTCCTCACCTTCCGCCTGACACAGGTCCTCACCGGACATGGCTGTTTCGGGAGGTTGCTGTTTCGGATAGGGCGGGAGGAAACGCCCGGGTGTTTCCATTGCGAAGATCGCCCAGAGGACACGGTGGAGCATACGGTGGAGGTCTGCCCGGCTTGGGCGGAGCACCGCCGTGTTCTCGTGGAGGTGATCGGCGGCGGCGATCTCTCGCGTCCAGCCCTGGTCCAGGCCATGGTACGGAGCGAGTGCTTGGCTAGCAGTCGCTTCCTTTAGCGAAGCAGTGATGCTCGCAAAGAGGGAGGCGGCGCACGTGAGGGTGAGGCAGTACATGCACCCTCACGGCCGTAGCGTTCGCAGAAAACGCCCTGGGCGTCGGGAATCCCAGGCTGATTCCCGGCCACCGTAGACTCGGGCTTGCGGACGGCGAGTAATGGGTAGCTCGCTGTCCGGTAAGGACCAAGCCCGGATCGACGGCGCGTTATGTTTCACGCGCGCCTCAAAGAGATGTCAGCACCAACTGAAGGGCCGATGCCTGTCAGGGGTGCGGGTTGTTCGAAAGAGATAACGTGGCCCCTAGTATACAGGCAACTGAGGAAATGCCCTGTGATTCTTTTCTCTGTTTTTATTATGTAGGTACATGTACTATTAATATTACCTATTTCATATCTAATAAATCATTACGTTGCATTTCCATCTGGCTATGAAATACAAAAGTAACGAAAGTTGATTCTCAAATACGTTGTGAGAATAGAAAACGCTTGCACATTCCACCAAATAATAATTTCAAAAAGTAAGTCTTAAAAACAAACTGACATTTTCGACGTGTCTCCGGTTTAATGGCCGGCGCTGCACGGCACAGCCAGCGGTCGGAGACAGCCGCTGAGAGAATCGGTGGCCGACTATACGACCTGCAAATAACGTGTAGTCACCGATATTTGGTGAAGTGTGCGGGTTTCTAAATAGCGGCATTGATTTGTCTGCGGTGGTCCTAATTTGGTGGTGGCTTTGTTAGGAACAGTGTTTCGACATCCCGGAGTGGGTATTTTTTAACGTTAAGCTTTAGGAATAATCGATATAATTATGTAGTGGGTCAAATTAAATTTAAGCTGACGTGATAAGTCTCGATACCTAAACAGGATAAAATAAAAATGATTCGAGGATTTCGAAGATTTTTGGGGGTCAACGAACGCTGTTAGTTTTGTTACTTGAAGTTTGAGTTGCGAACATCGTTATGCTTTATCGTGTTTCTAAGATATCGATACCTATACGGACTTTTACTAGCTTATTTAATTTGACCATGTATTTGTATCTTGATTGTACAAAAATGTATGAATCAGGTTCAAGAGTATCTGTTACCTGGCAGTGGAAAAATTGTTTTAAAGAAACTTCGGAAACCAGAGCTCAATTGCCAAGCAACAGTAAGGAAACAATGCTCTTTCTTCCCTTCGCCGTCAAATTGTAAACGAACCTGCACTAACTGGCAGGGTTAACAATCTACGGTTGAATAAATTTGAATCGGAATCTGTCCGATTTCATCACCAGTTAAATTGTGAACCATCCCTGATTTGTCGATCTTGACGGTAGCCGAATTGATTGCAGTTACTGAGCCAGGGCACCCCGACTGAATAGGTTAGAACTGTGAGCTGCCGGCGACCGCTACTGCCAAGTTGGTGGCAAAATTACTTAGCTTTTTAGTATTAGCGCAAGGTACTATCTGTCGTAAGCAACTTTGATACCAGCTCACAATTTCTCGGTTTGCCATGGACACTGAAAAGATTATGAAATATCGGAAAAAAATTTTTACCAAAAAAAAAACAACCGACTTCCGAAAAACACTAACAAAGTAAAAAAAGGTTTTTTCGGAAGTCGGTTGTTTTTTTTTGGTAAAAGTTTTTATTTTTCACTTTTTGGTTATAGTACCTACCCCACTAATTGGAAATTTCCTCATCCTTGGGGTCAAAACAATGCATATTTACGCGATAGCAGCAATCGCGGTGGATTTACTGTTATTTTTTTATGAGTTCCGTTGTCTGTCTCCGAAGCACATCATCAGATCTATTTGAAATTAAAATGGGACCACACGGGAAGCATTAACTTTCAAATAAAAAAAGAATCATCAAAATCGAATCGTTCACCCAGTCGAAAGTTCTGAGGTAACAAACATAAAAAAAAGAATTTACAAACGAATTGAGAACCTCCTCCTTTTTTTGAAATCAGTTAAAAATGCGTAAATTTGTAAATGGTTTGTTGCTTTTCGATAGTTTATAATCACACCAGATAGATTATAAACTTACAATGTTCATAATGATACGGTGACATTTACAAATAAAACAACAATCTTGTTTGCTACGTCACTGTTTCATTAATCAGTGTCTGTACCAGACCTTATCATTTCCTCTAGGCCGAGTCGTTGACCGGTCGTCGTTCTGTATTTATTTATACACAATTATCTTAAAATAAAAAACAATGACGAAATATACTTTAATTTAAGTGACTGGCCACATTGTGTTTTTCAAGTAAGGTTAGTAGCCCAGTAAGATATCAACTGTATTATATTTTCTAAAAACAATCAGCAGATACTGGCTTTTATATACCATCAGCGGAAAGAGTTGGTATATTGAAAGTCGTAATGCAGCAACATATTATTGCTATGATCATAACCAACCATCTAGGCCCGCTGTTTTTCAATATATTCATAAACGACGTGACGTCTTGTTTCGTACACTCAAGGATATACTTATACGCGGATGATCTAAAAATTATTAAACGAATAGAAAGCAATCATGATCCTTATAAACTTCAAGAAGACTTGGATCGTTTTTCTCAGTGGTGTTTGGTCAATAACATGTCACTTAATGCTGACAAATGCAATCATGTACATTTTTCTAGGAAAAAAGGACCGTATTTTCGTAACTACAAAATTAATGACCAAATTATTTACGAGAAAGAAGTAATTCGTGATTTAGGCGTTTATATGGACAATAAGCTTCGGTTTAATATTCACGTCGATAATATTGCTACTAAAGGGTTTAAGATGTTGGGTTTCATTCTGCGTAACTGTAAAGATTTTAAACACGCCTCAACTAAAATTGCAATCTTTAACTCCATAGTCAGGTCAGGCTTAGAATATTGCAGTATAGTTTGGACTCCATTTTACGATATACATAAACGTCGTTTGGAATCAGTGCAGAAAAGGTTTCTTTGGCACCTGTCATATCACTGCAATATGGTCAGAAAATTAACTAGCTATAGCTCACGCTTGAAACACTTTAAACTTATGAGTCTGGAAAATCGCCGTATGATCCTAGATCATGTGTTTTTATACAAAATAATAAACACTCACATTGATTGTGCGCGGTTACTGAGTCAGATAAATATAAATGTGCCTTACAAACTTGCTCGTAAGTCTCGATATCGGTTGCTTTGCGCTAAGGGCTTTAAAACTAATCTGGGTCATTTTTCCACCATTGATAGAATGCAGGTTCAATTTAGTCGCCTGTCACACTCACCCAGTGTAGATATTGATATGTCTCAATCTTTACAAAAAGTCAAGTCTGTCTTGCATAGGGCATTATCACACAACTGAAAAGGGAAAATTGTAGTTTCTTATATTTTTTGTTATGTTTCTTTGTTATTTTATTCTTGTTATTTAATTTTTTTCACTTACATGAAGATTTAGTTTCTTTTTTATTTTTGTATTTTCTACTTTTTTTTTTGTTGGTTGGCACAACCGGTCCAATCAAAATTGATTGGATCAATCGAACTTAGTAAGTAGGTTGATTCAGTTTTGTAACTGCAGTTCCGACTCCTATGTGTAATGCATGCCGTGGCAGCCTTTAATTAAGGCTACACTATAAATTGTAATATCTTAAGTGCTTTAACATGTATTTTGGTGTAAGCTTTGTTGGTTGTCCTTAAATAAATAAATAAATAAATAATTTTATTTGACTGACTACTTGATTAATTGTTACGTAATTATGATGACGAAATTTAAATATTTGTACGCCACTAAGGCCAAACATGACTGATCTAAACTATAATGTAATTTAATAACTTGCATGCTCTGTATGTGTACTCATGTTTCCACAAATAAAGAATCTTGTATCTTGTATCTTGTAATGCCCACGTATAAATCCAAAAGCTTCGAAGCTAAGCCTCTTTGTTCTGTTCGACAAATTCAAAAGCATTTTATTCATAAGCATACATTTAGTCACTTAATCTGCCTAGCCTTTTAAATACCAGTATTTTACATGAAGCGATTGCCTATCTATCTTCCACAAGACAGTTACTGGGTAATGCGATACCTCTTGGTAAGACTGGTTGTCTGACTTTCGTGCTTCTGACTACCCGTAACGATTGTCAAAGATCCACGAATGACAGCCAGGATCAATGGCTTATCATGTTTTCCGAAGCACAGTCTCGGTATGTAAAGAGTAGAGCCACAGTGTAGCTTTTGCGCTACCCTGCGCAAGACAGTGGGCCTAGCATGAACAAGCGGAGTAAAGTAACGTACCTAAATTAGAGTGATTTTAAAGAAAATACTCCTTTCTATTGAGACTGTGTCCATATCAATGGATGAAAATCACTGTGCTTGACGCAAATCGTTCAAATATAAAACAATAAAGAAATATCTTTTAATTTAAGCGACTGGTTATACATATTTTGCATTTAATGTAAGATTAGTAGACCAGTTACATATCATTAAAATGTAACACTACTCGTATATCGGGTGTTAAAAGACACTTAACGAAGCCAAGAGAGTCACTTGTACTCCCGTTATTGCAATATTTTTTAGTACTGCTCCATACCTGGGAAACTTGACCTTCAAAACAAGTCTTCAATGTTTATGACACAGCTTAAAATACCCTCACGATCTTTTTACCGGTGCATGGTTTTTTTTTTTTTTTGTGGGTGGGAAATCATCAAATGACTTCTCCCGCTCTGGTTGGAGCAGGAGGGCGTGTCAGACTTTTACTGACTAAAACCCACCCATGTTCCTTCAGCTGCCCGTATGCCAGGGGCCGCGGTATCTCTTTCGAACAACCCGCACCCCTAGCAGGCATCGGCCCTTGCGGGCCCCACCAGCTGCTGCTGACGTCCTCCTGCGACGGGTCAGTACAGTGGCCCCGCCGCCAACCACTTTTCGGCCGCAGGGGATAGGGAGAGCGGCCAACGCTATACCGACACTCCTCTTCCCCTGCGGCCCCACCGCGTCCGCCATCAAACGGTGGCGGCCCCGTCCAGGCTACGGAAGGGAAGAGCGCTACTCAGAAGTACCGGCACTCCTCCTCCGCCGCAGCCTGTAACCCTCAGCCGCGATGCCTCCCATTCGACATCGCGGCCCGCCTCAGTTGCGATGCACCTCACCGCAACCTACTTTTTGGCCGCTACGTCGTCGGCTTGGAGGCACAAGCCCTGACGAGCGGCCCCACCTTGGGGTTCCTCTTCGCTTCACCGTGGGAGGTGGGACCACGGTTACTGAGCCCCCCCGCAACGACAATGCGGGAACCCCACTGGGGGGGTACCGGTGCATGCTTTGCGTTCGTACATTGCGTAATACCGCAAACAGAAAATCACACCAAAAATAAAAATCGTTCCCAAGCCATTATTTTAGTGCAATGTTACTTAGTTTGATGTACAGAATGCGTCGTTGACGGCTATGTTATGGGTATTTTTACATACACATTACATATACAGGATTATTGTCTATAGGTTAATTGTATCGTTTTAAAGTGTTACGAATTTACTTCACATTTAGATCGCGGGTTCGCGCTAGGGCCTCTGCAGTGCAAAAATATCAGTGCAACAAAGTTAAATTGCCTTGCTTTCACCTCAACAGGGCCTGAATTCACTTGCGACATCTGCTAATATCATATTAATAATATCGACAAATTGTCTTGGAACATACAGAATATGACATTTCGTTTCTTTACCGTTACACATACACATATTGGTTTCTAAAAAACACGATATTGACGTACTTTGAACGTAGTAAGATTCCGCGGGGAATAACTTTAAACATACAGACTTGGGGCCCTGTATTGTTACACTGTGGCACATCGTACTATCCTAGTTGTTGGTGTCCATCACAATGCTTAATTACAGCTTGCCAGTTTCACAGATTCATTGTGGCTGCCTACAGTGCTAATTCCGTCTTATTTCAAAACGTGGTTTGGTCGCTTTTGAATGGCAGGGTAATTGCGTTACGCTAACAGTAGGAATGGGTTCCATTTTGACAGTTCAACAACAATCATTGTGTTTCGTTGAGCAGGTATTTTGTTCGAACATACCTTTGAAGCAATGGATTAGCAAGATCAAAAATAATGTTTTTTTTTTCTTTTGTCCTGGGGTTAATCAATAGGATGGACCATAATCTTATTACAATCTAGCCCTATAAATAGACTAATAAGTAATTTGAATTATAACCTAAACTATTAGATTATCTTGACTAAGAATGTGTCCAATAGCAGTTTTCTTATTGTCTCTATTAAGGCGAATACACTTCGATCTTGTTTGTTCGGCACTTTTGTACTTTACACTATTCACTAACACTAAACACTAACTCGAACGGTTTTGTTCTTTTTAGTATAGCAAAATAATGTAATTTTTTTTAAGGGTGACTATTAGTGCCTGCGAAGTGCATGAGATTGTTTGTACCTACTTGGGTTTGGATTATAACTAGAGATCGGATATTCGGGTGATATTTACCTAAACTTACTTTTTGGTTATGAAAGTATGGAAGCGGCTTTTAAAAACATATTTTTATGCCAGGAACACCGGGAATGCATAACTAGTCAGGTGTATAGTATGGTAGCGACTTCTAAATTATTAGCATTGCTAAACTATTCAGATATATATTTATTTAGATAATGCTTAAGCCCCGATAAAAATATATGTATGTACACCCTGTAAGGGAGGGGGTGGTGTGTGTTAGTAAAAAAATAAACATAAATTAAATTAAGATTATTTCGATACAAAAGCGCATTCCATATTAAATTAGCCAACATCGCAACTTTAGGTAAATATGGATTCCAATATCTGATCTCTAATTATAACAGGTAAACAAAATTCTCGGGATATGATGTCAAGTGGAATTTTTTGCATAGGTAGCTCTTGTATAGCCCTAAATTCAATAACTCTAAACCTTAGTCAAAATATGTGGCCAGGCCGTTTCACCACCGTCACATGGGCGTAAGGTGAAAAAATGTATTCCCTGATCATTACTTCTTCTCTGTTGTACAATAGTTCTTGTAGTAACGAAACGGAATAACTAGCGACCCGCCCAGGCTGCGCATGACTGTACAATGTATGTGACGGAGGTCTTATAAATATAGAATTTGGACATTTTAGAATTTATAAATTGACATAATATTATCCTCCTACTTTTATTAATACCTTAACATGTATTTACCTACATAATAACGGATATTAACACGTATTTACTGTACTGATCGAAGTCATTATGTCAGTAATGGAATGCTAATTACTTTGGCTAACCGCAAACCGCTAGCCAAGATGATAATTGTTATTGGCTGTTACATCCTTAGCGCAGTGGTTGCCCCGACTTACGAGTTGTAGGTCGTGAGTTCGGACCCAGACACTCAGTTTAATTTCACTATCACTGCTCTCATAACGGTGAAGGAAAACATCTTGAGGAAACCACATGCCGGTTTCCTCGGATTTAATACTTTTTGGTCTTTGATAATGAAATATTTTTAACATTTATACATTTATTTTAATTCGGCGAATGAGCCCGCATCCTCTCCATATCCACCAGTGCGTCTGTATTGCATGGTATTTTATCTGTCAGCTTAGAACAATTTAGCTCTTCAATCTGGAGATCACTAAGTGATTTTACTCTACTTAGGGCCACATACGCCTGTCCAGCCGTAAAACGGGACCCTAAGTACACCACTGCGTGGTCTACCGTATAGCCTTGCATCTTGTGCACGGTAGATGTCCAACTTAAAAGCACCTATGTCAATATTTACACTATTCAATATATAATAGTTTTGTCATAACCTTGAAACCTGATCGTGTTCAAAGTTCATTACGTGGCCTTTCTCACAAGTGCAAACACGACTATGATACGATATTCGATCATGGAATGCCAGTGCCTATCTTACGGCTTCATCATCAGACCTTGAAACCTAACCGTGGTCAAAGTTCATTACCAAAAAATTCAAAGACATGTGGTATCCACCAACCCGCACAAAGCCCTTGTGGTGTAATATGGGCCACTTCCTCTCACAGAGAGGAGTGTCCCAACACTGGGAACATCATAGATTTTTATGATCACATCCTTAGGTAGCATTCAAACGCACTTCAGCTAAAACATTTGCATTAGGAAAATCGCCATTAATGCTACGACATAAAGGCGCTGCCAATGTTATACAACTATGTATAACATTGACAACGCCTTTACCTACCATTCATGTGCAGTTTACTTGGGTAGTAACAATAGCCCGTGTAGACATTATCTTTTGGTAATAATATTGGTATTACTTCCGTTTGATATAAGTCTCTGCCAGATAATTTAAAGGTATCAGCTTAGAATGACTCTAAGCTGATTTGGATAAATTGTGAGTATGTTTAAATTATTGTAAGTCCATTAAATATGGTACGTAATTAATACGAAATTACTTTATAATTACGTTACGATGTCATTTACATCTTGAATGTTCTTGTTATTCTTACAAAATGAGTAATAAACTTTCCACTCAGCAGCATTTTGTTTTTGTTTTGTTTGTTTGTGGTCAATTGCCAGTGTTGTAAGTTTGTAACTTTTACGCAATATGGAGTACTAGCATTTACCCGCAGCTCCGCCCGCGTGGTTGTCGGTTATTGTGTAAAAAAGTAGCATAATTGTGTCCTTTTCCATATCCCAGGCTATATCTCTGCCAAATTTCATGACGATCGGTTCAGCGGTTTAGGCATAAAAGCGTTACAGACAGACAGTTACTTTCGCATTTATAATATTAACTAGGGATATTGTCTTTGGTCCCTGGCCCTGACATTTGGAAAAAAATTACGAACTTTCGTTAGTTGAATACGAGACTTTTGGCTACTTTGTCTCTACATTTGATGTGTTTTTTTTGTAATGTGCGTTTTGTTTGTGCAGAATAAACATTTTTTCTTTTATACAGGTCATCAATTCCAGACATTTTCGCCCGGGACATAATATACCTACCTGGTGAGTTTGATCATATTTTAGTCTATGGTAGATTATTACATCTGTCTATCTTCCTTCTCCATAAATGAAAGACGCGATGTCTTAAAAAGCCATTTGCAAAAATGACAGCATCTTCCGATTAGGTAATTACCTTTGCGCCACCTTAAACCACATTAGATGTTTTCCTCCCTTTTAGAAGGAAAAGATCTGCGTTTTGACGTGACGCAAAAGTAATTTCGTGGTTTTTCTTACATTACTGAGCCGTATATCTTATCCGATTTAAGTGTTGCACAAGCAGTTTAGAATTTTGATCCATTTAAGTTAGTTAGTTAGTTTTAAGTTACAGTTAAGTTACGTTTAGGCAAGTTGGGCCAATGTTCCAAACTTAGAAACTGGTTGGCACTGGATTGTCAACTTCTCGCTTTTCACGAAATCACTGACTTTACTGAACTGCACTTTTATGCAAAAAGCATTCCTGCGGTTTCTTTGCAGGAGATTTCTCGGTTACTCTCCCGACCTTTATCCTGACAAGTTCCTCTTAGGATTTCTGGGATATCATATGTTGGAGATCAGAAGGCCATGTGGCCAGGTAGGCGTTATGCTCAACCTGTGGAAGGGTATGACGGATGTGCCTGACATCCACAATAAGCTGATTCGACTCTATACGCCAAAGAATTATCTCTGTAGCAGAAAACATCGACTGCTAGACGTGCCTTCGTGTCGGACAGCAGCCTGTGCTACGTCTCCCGTACCGCGCGTGTAGACCGCTAAATAAACTCTTAGAAGTCAGCTCGGACTGGGATCTGCCCGCTAATAAATTTGCCAATTTAATGGTTATGTGCCTAAATTTTTGTGTAAATAATAGTGTTAAATTGTTGTTATTAGTTTAATTGTTATGTTTGTACTAATTATATATAGCTACTATGATTTATGTAATTGGTTTGTTGAGTCGTGTAAATCTAATAAAAGAAAATAAAAAAATATACTGCTTTAACCAGTAAATATTTGCAAGTTTCATGTGACGTTAGAAATGACGCGTTGTTTTGAATGACGTCAATTTGAAATCGTCGAGCAATAGCTAGGGTTTTCTAAAACCGCGGCTGTGCCACATAGCGTCCATTTTGTCGTCGCCTGTCGCCACTGAAACGTTATTAAACGTAAGTTGGTGTGTTTTCCTATAGAACGATTTTTGACACATGAAAGTTAAGGTGAATCCAGTCGAATATTTTTCCGTACAAACTTTGGGAGTGTACTACTCCACTGTTCGACAATTTACTTCAAAAATTAAACATGGTATGGTTTTGTCTCATTAATTATATTGTCTGTGTGGAAACAGAATACTACAATAAAAAGCCATTAAAAAGTTAGGAGCCAACAAAGATTCGTTTTTCTTGCTAATTTAACCGAATTTTGCGCCCAATATTAGGTTAAATTAGCAAGAAGAACGAATCTTTGTTGGCTTAAACACGCCTGTTTAAGTAATAAAAGAAGAGTAAAATCTCTAAAACCAAGTCGGGATCGACAAAGCTCAAACATCGAAAAGTATAATAAAATTTATTGGTAATTGGTTTATGCAGTAGTTTTTTCATAATACCCGATCTTCCGAAGGACTTTCCTTAATTTTTTACTTGCCTGGTTTACTATAAATGATCCTGTATCTCACTCAATAATGTTGTGCGTGTAGACTAGCGTCTAACTGCTCATCACTGATACTACCTCTGTTTGACACCTCTGTTGGCCGGTAACAGCGTGCTTTTTAGCCAGGCCCACCTGTGATTTCGCCATCATTTTAATGACAGCCTTATCATCATCATCAGCATTTTCATAATTTTCTTTAATTATAATTACATTTTTATAATGTATACTTATTGTGTTTAGTTTAACTTGTGATATTCCTGTGCGAATCACGATAAATGCTTATTCTTTCTTTCTTTTTATTACAGCCAAAAGACGTCCACTACTGGACATGGGCCTCCCCCTAGCACCAATACTTCGACCGGTTCTCTGCTGCATCCAGCGTTTTCCTGTGGCCTTCACCAGGTCATCGGTCCACCTCGGGGGAGGCCTTCCAATGCTTCGTCTTCAAGTACGCGTTCGACACTCCAGAACATTTCGGCTTCATCGGCCATCAAGCGAGCGGATTATTGATTATTTATTGAACGGGATTGTTATTGGACACTGCTTTGTCCAGTAAATTCGCAAGTTTCATGTGACGTAAATATGACGTGTGGTTTTGACGTCACTTTGAAATCGTTGAAGTGTTATCGATGCTGACGTCACGCGTCACTCGGAAAATGGTGGGGGATGTTGAATAAAATATTTATGAAATGGCAGAGGTGACATGAGTTGGGTTTGCCTATGAAGTGTAGCTATTACTTTGTTTTCGAATGAATCATGTGATCTATGCAAAATATTGCAATAATAATTAATATGCCTTGAGCGAAATAAGATGGACTCGTTGCTCTTAAGGGGCCTCGTTGGTCTTTGGGAAAAGGGTAATTGGATTTATCCACTAGGATTTTTTCAGTAGCACCCGTAGTCTGGATTTGTGCCAACTTGATGGCAATAGACTCGCCCCTATTACATGGGCCCTGAAGATAACTGGCGAAATGTGGGGTACACCTGCTGAACTCTTAAAACCGGCGTGATGTTATGTTATGTATTATGCAGATGCATGCACTATATGACTGTCAATCTATTCATGCAATCTTGTCAAGCTTCTGGAGTAGAGTTACGGGTGTTATTTGTTTTTGCATGCCGTTTCGTAGTTGACCTTGAGAAGCGTTGACTACTTAACCGCTTTTTCCTGTGGTTGCCTTAAGAGAACTTAAGGCCACCAGCTAGAGACATAGTTCTACTTAAACTAAGCGACTGCACGCTGAGGGTACCCCCTGTGGGGTACGGCCTCGGCTCAGGGCGTCACTGGTAGGTTGACAGCAAGTTGAGACAGGCTGGATCAAATTATCATCATTATTATTATAAATCGGGGAGCCCGACGGTCGATGTGGGGATGTTGTATATATACTAGTCGTGCGGTAAACTCTGATAGCGCGGTGCAGGATTTGTGTAAATTTTTGCAATCTATAAAATGGGACCTCGCGACTCTCTTTGAAACAAATTCAATGAAATTAATATACTTACTCTGCCCTCTCTTTATCCTAGAAAATATCTTATGTTCGCAAAAACTTAGGTCTTTTAAAAAAAAGATGCGACTTCCATAATCTAAATACACGTAGTAAAGATGAAATTGTGATTCCAAAATTTAGTTTAACTAAAACTAGCAAGTCATTTCTAATAAACAGTATCCGCTTCTGTAACAAGTTGCCAAAGTCGGTTACAGAACTTAGCGATGGAAAGTTTAAAACTCACATCAAACGTGTCCTTATCAAAAAAGCATATTATAAGATAAAAGACTACGTTGAAGACAGGGAAGTTTGATATTAATTCCTTCAGCACATGTGGCTTCCCTGGTACCTCATTAACAGCATAACTGTGTGAGAGTCTATTCACTGCTCCCAAATTACAATGTTAATTTTTATTATTTTTATATTTTACACTTTCTGACATATTCTCGTCATTTTCTAATATCAACTATTTATTAGTGATTCTCATGAAAATCATGTCACTTGGTTTAAATAGGCCGATCTTACTAATGTAGATAAACATTTTACATATTGTGAATGGGAGAACGTTGTAGGCCTTACAGACTAGATTTATAGACGATTTTCTATCCTTTATTTTCATTCCTCTAAGTACCTGCTACTTATCGACAGGCCTGCAATATCCTCCCATACCTATTATCACTGTAATTTGAAAACATTATAAAACCCAATTATTTTTAAAAGAGTAGCCGTGGAGTTTCTTGCCGGCTCTTCTGCATAGGAAGCGACAAATTGGAAACGGGACCTAGCTTCTGACGTTTCATAAGTGCCCTTGCAGGTTTATGTGAAATAAAATATTTTGTTTTGATTTGATTTGACGTCAGGTCTTTTGATGCATAGTTTGCATGTGGTGTTGTAGATGCCGCCACAACCTATTTCTTATACCAACGATTGGTAACCATACCGACATGCTACTCAAATAGAAACCACTGACACTCCCTCCTGCTCCACCCAGAGCGGGAGAAGTTATTTGATGATTTCCCTTTACTTACACTGCAATCTGATATAGGTTACAGCATAGACAGATTTTTTTTATCATTTTACCATATTTCATCATGAGCATACAGCAGTCCAGTACACTAGGCCTTTCCAATTGCACGCCATTTAGCTCAATTCTCGGCAATTCTCATCCAGTTGCTACAAGTCACCCTGCGAAGATCGTCGCTCCACCTAGCCTGAGGGCGTCCAACCTTACATTTGCTAATTAGCGGTTTCCACTCAAGAACACGTCGACCCCAACGGTAATCATATGTACAGACACCAGCATATTAAGCAATCCCAAACTGTCAAATTTTCCCAATTGAACATGAACCTTATTCTTTTGTAATAAAGTTGAAAAATTATAAACGAAATTTGACAGATTAGGGTGCTGGCGTCTGTACATTACCAGATTTACGTCACCAAAAAGTTAATGTCTTGTTAATAAGTACTTTCCTCTGTTAAACTTTCTTTTGTCCACCTCGTTATCAGCCAAGATTTTTATACTGAAAAGAAATTATCAACGACGTGCCTGAAATAGTAAATATGTCACAAATGCTGGAAAAAAAAGAGGCATGTGTGACTTATTTTTAAGACATAATTAAATATACCTAATGTTTTAATGATGTCATGGAGTAAGACCACGTTCCAATGGACGTCATAAAATCGCGGCGGGATTTTTCCTCGCGCTGGATATGTAACGAGCGATCGGCAACTACTTAGCGCCGAGAGTCACTGACGCACTGAGATGCACTCCTTTGGAGATTCTCAATGCTCTCAGTCTCAAAGGATAGAGAATCCAACACAGTGCAACGCTAGTGAATCTCAGCACGTAAAAAAAACACACTGTTTGATTTTATTCTCTCGGCGATTTTATTAAGTCCGTGGGAATGTCGGCTAAGAGTAAATAATAATAATTAGGTACTTTCCATGAGTAATCAGCCTTTGTCTCAGTTTTTGTTTGCTCGTGTAGGATTGATAAAAATTATGCGGTGTTTGAATATCACATCTATTTTTGTACGTGAGTTTGTTTAATTTTGGGAAGTTTACTTACCAAAATTACGTCAATTCAAGTCAAATAAATTGCTGCACAATATTACTTAATCAGCGTTACCACTTCTGGGACACAAGCCTCCTCTCTGTGAGAGGTAATGCGCCATAATCCACTGATCAGTACGAGTACGTAAAATCAATCTACCTAATCCACGGAGTAGGTAGATTGATTTTACGTACTCGCATCATGAAGAGTCATAGAAATCATAACATGGATAAGCCTTATTTCCGGGATTTCATTTTGGTACTTAAGGGATTGAATCAAATATTGTGAAAGTAAGGACTTTTAAACTACTACATTAGAAACTTATAGAATGCGTTAGATAAACATTTTTTTTTTTTTTAATTATTTATCAAGTAATAAAGTGAATCTTACTGGTATGCGTCCATTTGAAACTTGCTTAATATGACTAAGTTTATTATCTACTGCTTGTAATTGTGACTATTCTCGAATAAATAAATAAAAACATCTTTTTAAACTTCTTAATATTTTTTCGCATCCAATGCAATAACTTTTTATGAATATAAAAACAGGTGAAAGTGAAATATAAAGCAGTTTAGATCAAAATCAACATCTTTATTGAATAAAACACAATTGCAAATTGTATCATAAATATTTTCAATCTTCTTCTATAACATTTTCTTCATTATCCTGCTTCTCTATACAGTTAAAATAAATAACCATAAGTTTTCCAAGATCCATTTATATACAGAAAATGATCTTTCTACATCTGAAGATGTTAATGGAGCGTATTTTAAGAAAGTGTTTGATGATTTGCCTCATTTCTTTCAATTTCCTCACTACATTCCCTAATTGAGTCTAAATCGGGGTTTCTCTCCATTACTAATCAGCTAGGGATAAATTATGTTTTTGTAATTCTTTTATTGATAGTTGTATAACAGAGTAATTATCTTTGATGTCATTCAAATCGTAAAAAATGCGTTCCGATTAGCAATAGCATCAGAGCTATTTAAACAGTACAACACGTCTTTCATTTCATTATAATGTTGAGCTTAGTAAGATACTGCCTCTAACCAAGTGCCCCATCTGGTAACAACTGGTTGCAGAGGCAGCGCTAAGTGAGGGTATTTATCTTTTACAATTTTAACTCTGCTTGGGGCGTTTAAAAAATATTTCTTAACATTAGCTATTAAAACATCTACATCGTGATATTTCAATCTTATTTGCTCAGATACACGATGAAGAGCGTGCACTAAACATGTCACGTGTTTCATTTTTGGTAAGTATTTTTTTTAATTTCTGCCTGCAGACAGCATGTACGCTACACTATCAGTGCAGAGTACTAGAACATTGCAAGCTTTAGACTCAAAAGAGTCTTGCCAAAGATTTTCTAAACACTCCAATACAAATTGAGTGATTGTTTGTCCGTTAACCACAGTTACCATTTTACAAGCAATCAAATAAGACCGACTAAAATTGTCAGAATGCAACGGTTTTATTAAAAAATTAACTATATATCTACATAGAAAGTCTGTTGTTTCATCCAATGATATCCACAGTTTCTCATTTTTGTTATTTTCATTCATCGATTTAATTTAATTAAAAAAAAATACTTGCCCAAATAAACCTTACGCAACTGTGATTCGTCGAGCACTTTACGATTAGTACAAACACAACAACAAGTACTGCACATATTTTTGAAAAACTCTTTAAAAGCTGTATTTTTCATTTGAGACCACGGAATATTGCACAGAATCAGAAACTTAAATCAAAATAAAATTCTTCTTGCGGCTTCTTAAACGTTCCTTTATGAACTGCGCCTTCCGTGTGTCTCTTGATGTTGCCTTTGTTGATAGTTTTCACGTGGCTTTTACACCTTGTACAGTATATTGTACCACTAGAGTGATCGTAAAGTAGTTCGGGATAACCTGGTATCCAATTTTCGACTGTTACAGCCTTGACGTTTGCCATGTTTTGACTGTTTGAAGAGCTGGAACCTCGTACCCAACCTAAAACGTAGAATAGAATAACGAATTAATCCTTTTTATCTTATTAAGTTAGATGCAAATAAAAAAAAATCTATAACTTAAGAAAAGTCTACTATCAATTCTATTGATTTAATATGAGATTCGTGACTCTATCGAAAAATGGTACAGATTTCTATTAGCATTTAATGATTTAGTAAATGAATCTTTAAGAACAAACTGACATTGTCATATCGTCACATCAAGATATTTAAAGGACATAAAAACCACGTGGTCTTTTTTAACTGTGAACCAACGAAATATATAAAAAACTGAATCGAACAATAAATGCTTTATTTGCCAAGAAAAGTACATTTAAAGTGTACGTTACACAAACAAGGTTAAATGAATATTGGTAAATCGTCAATATTTACTTGCATCACGGAATTTTGTGAGCAAGACGAACATCAGTAGAAAAATATTAAAAAATACACTCTTTTTCTTTTGGGAAGTCGTGTAAAAAATCTTTCTTACGAGGATCTTACTAGAAAATCATAATTATAAAAAGCCGAGGTAAGTACTCGAAATATAAAAAATAATATTAACTTACCAAAGTTTATACTTTGGTAAGTAAATATTACTTTTAATAAATAACTTGAAATGGGTTCAATCCAAGAAAAAGAAATCCAAGTCCGTAGTTTTAAGCTGAAGTCGTCGTTTAAAGAAGATTCCAGAAGTCAGTTCACAAGCCAAGGTTTTCACAACACAGAAACAAAGAAGCGCACTCTATGAACCGAAGTAAATGAGTGAGCTACAGTGCGCGCAAAATAACTTGGTGGCTCTGAAGTTCGGCGGAACGCTACGGTGCGCGGGTGGAAGCACGGTGTGTCTGTGTCTCACTCTGACAAGTACGGATATGTCGCTGTGCTATTCCCTCGCACATTCGAGTTGTACGAAATGTCACTTGGAGTTAACTTCCGAGCCGCCAAGTTATTTTGCGCGTATTGTACCTGCAACGTGAGCGCGCGCGCATTGTTCTAGCAAATATCTAGTGACTGACTGATCTGACTCATCTCTAGGGTACTCTGTTCTAATTGGTTGTTGCATCGCGTTGTGCGTACAGAGTATAAAATAAAGTACCAACTACGTTAGCCAAGTTATTTCTACTATAGTACTCCAAACAAATCGGGAAAAGGATAGGTATTTATATATTATATTATTATATTGTTTTTATAGTATACCTATCCTTTTCTTGGAGTCGTTGCAGTGTCCACCCCTTCTATCCTTTCCTATTTCTCTTCATTAATATTATGTAGGTACATATATAGTGCGTTCCATAAAACATGAGGCTCGACCCGTGCTGCCCTTGCTCTTTCCGCCACCCGTTGTCGTCGACTACCGTGCGTCAGTAGGATAGCGAAGAGGTAAGTCCCATCTTTCGTCGCTCGCATCACAATGACTGTTATTAATAGAATCCCACTTTACGTTTGCTACTTTTTACTCAAGTTTAGCCATGCCATAGTTTTTTTACTTTAGAAGGCCGGTCACCTATATACTATTAAAAAGACAGCAAAAGGGTTTAACATTTTTGGGCACGCCGCGATTGCGGCGGTAAGTCCCCTCTTTGAGGAGTGGCTTGAGAGGCGGCATGGCGTCCTCACCTTCCGCCTGACACAGGTCCTCACCGGACATGGCTGTTTCGGGAGGTTCCTGTTTCGGATAGGGCGGGAGGAAACGCCCGGGTGTTTCCATTGCGAAGATCACCCAGAGGACACGGTGGAGCATACGGTGGAGGTCTGCCCAGCTTGGGCGGAGCAACGCCGTGTCCTCGTGGAGGTGATCGGCGGAGGCGATCTCTCGCGTCCGACCCTGGTCCAGGCCATGGTACGGAGCGAGAGGGCATGGCTGGCAGTCGCCTCCTTCAGCGAAGCAGTTATGCTCGCAAAGAGGGAGGCGGCGCACGTGAGGGAGATGCAGTACATGCGCCCTCACAGCCGTGGCCTTCGCAGGAGACGCCCTGGGCGTCGGGAATCCCAGGCTGATTCCCGGCCACCGTAGGCACGGGCTTGCGGACGGCGAGTAATGGGTAGCTCGCTGTCCGGTAAGGACCAAGCCCGGGTCGACGGCGCGTTGTGTTCCACGCGCGCCTCAAAGAGATGTCAGCAGCAACAGAGGGGCCCGCAAGGGCCGATGCCTGCCGGGGGTGCGGGTTGTTCGAAAGAGATACCGCCGCCCCTGGCACACAGGCAACTGAGGGAACACGGGTGGGTTTTAGTCAGTAAAAGTCTGACACGCCCTCCCGCTCCACCCAGAGCGGGAGAAGTTATTTGATGATTTCCCACCCAGAAAAAAAAAAAAAAAAAAAAGGGTTTAACATTTCTTATTCATATTGATGTATTCTTTATTATTCTACACATTATAACATTTGAAATTCGATAAAAAAATCTTAATAATTTCAAAATCCCGGAATCCCGGTGGCATATCCATACTAATATATACGTGCCAATTCATTGTCCCCAAATCAATCTACCAACCCTGATCACTGGCCATAATCCACCACGCGGGCCCAGTGCGGGCTGGTGGATGTCACATCTCTTCGATTTATTTTGTTCTAGGACATGCCTCACGATGTTTTCCGTTACCGTTTTGAGAGCTGTGGTGATGAAATAAATAATGCAAAGTTACACAAAGTAATGCGGCTGCCTGAGTCTAAACCCACGACAACCGACACGCAAGTCCAGGCCACTGGGTCACCATTGCTCCCTGCAGAACATAAAGCCTTATAATAGGAGTTACAGATTCATAAGTGTCTCAATTCATTTGCTGTGGCAACGTATAAACGTTGTCTTAGCAGGTTAGTGGTAGACTGTATTTTTTTTTGAGGTTGGGAAATCATCAAATTACTTCTTCCGCTCTAGGTGGAGCGGGAGGGCGTGTCAGACTTTTACTGACTAAAACCCACCAGTGTTCCTTCAGTTGTCTGTGTGACAAGGGCCACGGTATCTCTTTCGAACAACCCGCACCCCTGGCATCGATCCTTGCGAGCCCCACCAGTTGGTGCTGACATCTCTTTGAGGCGTGCGTGGAACACAACGCGCCTTCGACCCGGGCTTCGGCCTTACCGGACAGTGAGCTACCCATTACTTGTCTTGTATCTATTTAAAGAATTATTAATACTACTATTAAAAGCCTGTGATGTCCCACTGCAAAGCAACTCTCTACCAAATCAAATCAAAATATTTTACTTCACATAAACCTGCAAGAGCACTTATGAAACGTCAGAAGCTACGTGCACGGTTCCAATTTGTCGCTTCCTATGGAGAAGAGCCGGCAAGAAACTCCACGATTACTCTTTTAAAAATAATTGGGTTTTACAATGTTTCCAAAATACAGTGATAACAGGTATGGGAGGACAGTGCAGGCCTGTCAATAAGTACTTAGAGGAATGAAAATAAAGAATAGTAAATCTATAAATCTACAGTCTGTAAGGACTACAACGTTCTCTCATTCACAATATGTAAAAGAATCTTCATAAGTAATATCAACCTAGTTAAACCAAGGGACATGATTTCCATGAAAATCACTAATAAATAGTCGATATTAGAAGTGATGTTTAATGTCAAATAATGACGAAAATGTCAGAAAGTGTAAAAAATAAAAAGAATAAAAATTTACATTGTAATTTGGGAGCAGTTAATAGATTCTCACATAGTTATACCCTCCTTCCACTTCTCTCTGTTTAAAGCTGCTAAGGAACAGTTGTTGCTGAAGAAGTCCAGCTCATCCCGCCATCTCCGTCTGGGCCTACAGCGATGTCGCTTGCTATTAAGAAGAACCCATTGGGTCGTAAGTTTGGCCCATTGGTCGTCTGACATTTACAGAATTATAATAATTAAAAATCAATAATAGGGTGGTATTGTCTACGTTCATTTAATCTCGTTGATTTTTTTTTTCATAAAATGGTCATTCAATGGGATTTTATGAACTTAGAGGGTTGTGATGATGATTATTATCTTTATATATTTTTAAAAAATCCAAAAAAGAAAACAACTGACTTCTGGAAAAGTACAAAGTAAAACATTTCTTTAATTTCGAAAGTCGGTGACTTTGGATATGTATTTTAATTGTTTGTCACCGCCTTCCGAAATTAACACCAATTCGAAATTTCGTCACCCTTAGGGTCGAAACAATGCATTTTATGCGATAGCAGCAATCGCGGTTGATTTGCTGTCATTTTTTGAAGAGTTCCGTTGTCTGTCTCCGAAACGCATCATCAGATCTATATGAGATTTAAATTGGACTATTTCGGAATAAACCCCTTTCGAACAAAAAAAAATATTTGCAAATCCCTATATATAACGGAGTTATGGTATAGTTATAGAACATACAAAAAAAAACATGTCGAATTGATAACCTCTTTTTTTTTAAGTCGGTTAATAAAACGAAATCACTTTTTGTGTGTGTACACCTAGATCTTTTAAACTCCGCAGCGGATTTTAACGCAGTTTTCATCAATAGACAGAGTGATTCAAGAGGAAGGTTAATATGTATAATACATCGACCCCACGCGGGCGAAGCCGCTAGCAAAAGCTAGTATGATTATAAGTCTATAAAGCCATACGTGTTAAGGTCGCGAATCATATTTATTAATCAACATACCTGTGGCGGCATCTATAACGCGGAACGCCACATGCGAGCTACGCATCAAAAAGACTTGAAACGCAAAAAGTGATGTGGCGCCATCTACAATGCCACATGCGAACTACGCAAGATTTGACGTCACAGTATTGTAACATCGCGCAATCAGAGTTTACCGCGCGACTCGTATACATACGAGGGTCATTCAATAAATACTTAGCCTACAAAAAGTATACGAAAATTTTGGAAAAGTGGGAATTTATTTTTCAACATAGTCTCCTTTTAGTTCGATACACTTAGCCCAGCGATGCTCCAACTTTTTTAATCCGTCCGAAAAATAGTTTTTGTCAAACTCTGCAAAATAGGCCTCCGTGGCGGCGATGACCTCCTCATTCGATCCATATCTATTCCCGGCGAGTGATTTTTTCAGATTAGGAAACAGAAAGAAGTCACAAGGGGCCAAATCTGGAGAATACGGTGGATGGGGCAGCAATTCGTAGCGTAATTCGACCAATTTGGCCATGGCAACGGCAGACATGTGAACCGGTGCGTTGTCGTGGTGAAACAGCACTTTTTTCTTCGCCAGATGGGGTCGTTTTTTCTTTAATTCGGCGTCGAATCGGCCCAATAAATCGGCATAGTAAAGCCCTGTAATTGTTTTACCCTTCTCGAGGTAATCGATGTAGATCACACCTTGTGAATCCCAGAAAACGGTGGCCATAACTTTTCCGGCCGATTTTACAGTTTTCGCCTTCTTTGGAGCACGTTCCCCGGTCTGGATCCATTGTTTTGATTGCTCCTTGGTCTCTGGTGTGTACCAGTGGATCCAGGTTTCATCGACGGTCACAAAACGACGCAAAAACTCCGCTGGATTCCGCTTAAACAGCGCCAAACACGTCTCCGATGTGGTCTCACGGTTGCGCTTGTTTTCTGGTGTGAGTAAACGCGGCACCCATCGCGCCGACAGCTTTCTCATGCCGAGTTCCTCGTGAAGAATATGATGCACTGTTCCTTCTGAAATGCCTACAGTCTCAGCTAGCTCCCGAACCTTCAATTGGCGATCTGCCAATACGAGATCATGGATTTTTTTAATGTTTTCCTCCGTAGCAGCTGTTTTCGGTGCACCTGGACGTGGTTCATCAAAAACCGACGTACGGCCACGTGCAAACTCGTTGAACCAATTCTTGACGGTGGTCATCGATGGAGAAGAGTCACCGTACACAGCATCCAAGCGCTCTTTGATTTCGATGCGCGTTTTCCCTTCCAAAAATAGGAATCGAATCACCGAACGATATTGCTCTTTTTCCATTTTTGTAAAACCGATCGACACGTTCGCTTCCATAAGTTGTCAAATTAAAACAAATGAAGGGATTGGAATGAAAATTTGAAAAAAGAATTAAAAAAGAATGTGCTACACTGTGGTAAAACTCTTTTGAAACTACAGCGCCCTCTGGCGATGAGGCTAAGTACTTATTGAATGCACCTCGTACAACATCCCGACATCAACCGTCGGGTAAGCCCGGTTGAGCAGTTACGGCCTCTCAAGGCCAACTGCGAGATGTCATTTCCAAAAAAATCAACCGTCGGGCAGTTGCACACCAGACACAACACTCGTCTGGTCGGAGGATCCTCCCTTTTCTATAGAGCCCGTTCCTCATACCTCTATATACCTACACTACATTCTGACACTGACCAGAAATTGCAAAAACCGTAAAAAAAAATAATAATTCGGGCTACCTAAACGGATCCACTTTAAGCTGTAGATTACTATAACAGTAGTTCTGCAAATAAGTTACATAGGCATTAGATAACATTGAAAACTGACCTCACCCAACGCCGTCAGTATAACCAACATAAATGTACGAATCAGGAAAATCCGACCATTGTCATAATAATAGTAGAATTAGCCTTGACCGCAACAGTATATACGTTATTTGGTTCTCCAAGTAATAATTTAAAAGTTATGCGGAGAAGCATTAATATGGGTATCGTTTTACCCAGTAACTGGCAGTCGCTCCATGTAAAATACTAGTATTCAGCTGCATCAGGTTAGACTGGAAGCCAACCGCAACATAGTAGGGAATAGACTAGGCATGTGATAATATTTTGTTGGGGTCGCTTTCTAGTGTAAGTAACCGGGTGAACACCAGAATTTTAAATGGAGCGATTGCCTATCTGATCTCTAAAACCACAGAATAGATAACAGAGGTTAGAAGGGCTTTGTAGGCGAGGCAGGCGCGCTGCACTTATGAGCAAACGCTCATAAGTCAACCGAAATTTGGTTCACCGGCCAACAGTCGCGCTCATATTGTGACAACGTGCGAAGCTCCGCGAAAAAAAATGAATTATGCCGTCTTGTGGTATTATAACGTGTCGGAAAAGAAGCCAGGTGTGTAGTGTAGCCCGGGAAGGGATTTGTTTTCACCGGTAAGTCCAAAAACCTGAAAATACAAGTGATATTTGTAATTATTACAATTGTATGTATGTAGTTTGTAGATAAAAACGATACAATCGCAAACAGATGCAAAATTATACATTGCTTGCAATGCATGGCTACCATCTTGTACTAGATGAGTGATCGCGCAATGTATTGCGTTCACTGTGAACGTCGCGTGGGCCGAGCCAACTCTGAAATTCTGCGAAATCCATGCGTATCGATAGTGTTGTATGTGTGTGAGTGTACGTCAAGCACAGAGTTTGCGTTAGTGTGACAAGGATAACCAATAGCGAACTCGCGATCTAAGTGCGTGTGGTTTATTTGTGTGCATAATGCGCGTACGTATTGGTCTCTTGCTTATAGTGGAGTTAGATAGTGGGAAATAAGCGGCGACACTCGTTCTAATACAAATCAGGAACTATTTCCTTTCTAACCTATTTTATCTAACTTCTGTGTCCAAAACCATTAAGTACCTACTATGTCCGATGCAACTATTAACTGCCCTTGACAGGCCTGCACTTAAGGCCCTGGTAACTTTAAATAGTGTCGTTATGAGCGATAATAGTTCATGATGCAATTCGATACGGATTCAAATCTGTTGTAATGAATTCGAATAATAAATGAGCAAAAGTATGTCTTAAAAGTGCAAATAAAATCGTATAAATTTAGACATTAACCATTTAATAATAAATAATCCATTTCTGAATGCAGTTTGGCATTTGGAATTTTATGGTATATTTTTAATTATAATTATAATTGTTATTGAAGGGATAAACTGCTTTTAAAGATAATTAATAGGTGACTTTGATGACTTTTTTGACGCATTAAAGTATGTTTTGCGTTCCATCACTGTATGCAAAAAAAACTTGTTAATACCATATTTTTTTTGCCTTCAAAATTATTTACGGTTAAAGAGATACACTGGTTTAAAAAACCACCTTTTTGACCGTTTTCAAGAAATCTCCGCCATAAATTGCCCTGCATATTATTATGATTACTGCTTTAATAATAGATAACATATAATTAATAACTGCATACATAGACAGTTTCGCAGTTTGAATGAAATGCTTTCATCAACAATTTGTAAAGTACATAGAGGTCATAACAGGCTTGCCTATTAACTGGTGAAATCGTGGCGTTCAATAATCCTTTGTCAACCTAGAAATACAATAGTTACATCATTTCGGCTTAGCTGCCACAACAAACAGAGCTACATCACAACTTTTCCTGTTCTGTTGGTGATTCCCTTCTGAAACCATGAATTTAGAAAGTTTTGGTCGGTTATTAAAAAATCTGTCGTTTCAAAATGCAATGCCTACGCGGTTAAAATGTCTGGAATAGCAATTTTTTCTTTCAGAATTATGGTAACAGGTTGTATCTCGATGTCCATGGCACCCTATATGGATAGGGATCCATATAGGGTGCCATGTGTCCTCAGGGGAGGACACGGTGGAGCATACGGTGGAGGTCTGGTCGGCTTGGGCGGAGCATCGTCATGTCCTCGTGGACGCGTGGCGCGTTCAGTGGCGGCGATCTCTCGCGTCCGGCCCTGGTCCAGGCCATGGTAAGGAGCGAGAGTGCATGGGTAGCCGTCACTTCCTTCTGCGAAACAGTAATGCTCGCAAAGAGGGAGGCAGCGCACGTAAGGGAGAGGCAGTACCTATATGCGCCGTCACGGCCCTAGCCTCCGCAGTAGACGCCCTGGGCGTCGGGAATCCCAGGCTGATTCCCGGCCACCGTAGGGGCGGGCTTGCGGACGGCGCCGCGTAACGCGCTGTCCGGTAAGGACCAAGCCCGGGTCGACGGCGGCGACGCATTGTCTTCCGCGCGCCTCAAAGAGATGTCAGCACCAACTGATGGCGCCCGCAAGGGCCGATGCCTGCCAGGGTGCGGGTTGTTGGAAAGAGATGCCACGGCCCCTGGCACACAGGCAACTGAGGGAACACGGGTGGGTTTTAGTCAGTAAAAGTCTGACACACCCATCTGCTCCACCCAGAGCGGGAGAAGCTATTTGATGAATTCCCAAAAAAAAACCCTATATGGGTGTAGACGTTTAAATATTGCATTACTTAGTTTGACGTAATTGAACTGAATTATAGTGAGATCAATGATTGGAAGTCAAAAATTGTTTGGTATATTTGCAGCTCGTGTAACCGACAAAATGGAGGTGTACATTGTCACCCTTTGTTCCATGCAGCACATGCCTGTGGCGTTTTGCCCTCGACTACGATAATCAAACAGTTTCTGGGGCTTGAAAACTGGTCTTCCAGCCTTTAGGAGTTCGGCTGTGATTCCGTCATCATGCCATGCCATGTTGTTTTTGAGTTTGTGAAGGATGCAGGAATCCGCTGGATGCGAGAAGCACAGAACCAGTCGAAGTGGCGGTGATGGGGAGGCTTATGTCCAGCAGTGGACGTCTTTCGGCTGAAATAATGATGATGATCATCGTGTATGTAACCGACGAAAAGGAGGAGGTTTTCAGGTTGACGCGTATATTTTATCAACACATCCCTAATGCAAAAAAAAGGTAGAAAGACAGTTATAACCTGCAAGTAATTTCTACATCCCTATTTATATTTAATTCCCATAGCAACTGTATTTTACTAAGACCTTAGTCACTCTTACGAAATTCTTTTGTTTCTTATTACACTGTGTCAATGACTCTGATCCTCGTGGCCTCATAGATAGCACGTAACGTTGTACGTACCGTCGAACGCACCTCGCTGGAAGTACTTTCACATTGAGCTGACCTAGCGTAATACTGAGGGGTAATTATAGAACACATTAACAGTAGGAATGGCTTCCATTTACGTTTTTGAGCAGACAGATTTTTGGGAGGTATCAAGCAATGGATTGGCTAATAACCTTCAAAGTTATTGAGATTCTGATCGATAGTGGGTTACGCAATTAGGGTGTAGCAGGCTTAACATGACGATTTCTTCTTTCTCTTCAGTGACATTTCCTTTCTCCATTTTAGACATCGCATCGTAAATATCCTACTACAATCTGTCATTTTGTCTTTCGTTTCTGACGATCTTTGTCTAGGTCCTTATAAATGTAGACTATTTCAGATGAATATTTCTTCCCAAACAGTCAAAATCACACTGACAACAAACTTTCTACTCGACGGCCACAAAGTATACAAACTAATTAAGTACCGCGCGGGCCGATGTCGGCCCGATACAATAGAAAAGCAATTGTGTCTCATTAGCAGGTGTTGACAGGCAATACGATTATCTACAAAATCATGATTCGTTTAAAACGCATAACTGTGATTAATAGAAAAACATAGCTATCTTCATACATCATTTAGTTAATAGTCATGTCTATTCTTCCGTTGGTGCTCGTACTAAGCCTGCTGGTCTTGTTACCACTGACGTGGGGCCTTAGGCTCCCACAAGCAGACGCAACGCGACTCTCGTAGAAAAATTTATACGGAAACTTCATGGAAGGTTTGTTTGTAAAAATAATAGTTTTACGCTTACTCGCCCATTTTAATGGTTGGGTGACGTAAATAAGTGATCATATTATATGTTTGTAAGTATTATTTACAAAGTTTTTGTAATAATTATACCGCTATGTGTTTTGCCTTATGTTGAAACTTATGTTGACTTGATAATTTAGTTTAATTGGGTTGTTTGAATCCAAAATACATGCCTAATTATTTCAATTCTTCTTTATATTATCAAGAGATTGGCTGATAATTTCTGTTTAGGTTCCACAAAAAATTACAACAATTGAAAACCGTGTTCACTTTGTTTTGATAAACTTACGAAATATTTCCGGGCTGACATAAATAAAAAATGCGATAAACAACAAAACAATATTGTTTATTAAATAGATTTACTTGTAACACATGTATACAATATAACAGCCAAAGTTACTTTGGAATAGCTTCTATTTACTATCACATAAGTACTATATTTACTTAATTCGAGAACAATGCAAACTGGGTAAACATTATTTACAAAACTGAATAGGTACAGACGACAGATGTACTGCAAATGGTATATTTTAATCTTACAATTGTTATAGAACGTGCCAGAAGTAATTAACTCACCAATCGCGAATTCGTAATGGAATTAACTATACCAGGTTATCATACAGTCATCATTGTCTGCCCAGTCTTTTCCCAACTATGTCGGGGTCGGCTTCCAGTCTAACCGGGTGCAGCTGAATACCAGTATTTTACATGGAGCGACTGCCTATCTGACCTACACAACCCAGTTACTGGGTAATACAATACCAGGTATACAGTGATTTATGTTAAACGAGGGACATACTTTAAGGGAGTGAAGTACTCATGAAAGTGAAAAACTTTCACTAAGGGACCAACACTGAAATCGCGAAAATAAAATCAGCCGCTCTACTATACATTTATGTTCGCATAACTGGGTAATGTAGGGAACAGCTGATTTTTTCTTTATGTTTTGGTGTCCACTCTATATTAATAGTTGTATATTTTTATGAGTACCACACCCCTTGAAGTATGTCCCTCGTTTAATCTAACATACTGTATAGAAATAAATCGAACACATTCGTATCATTCAATTCACTGACAAATACTTGCACTGACTGGACGGGTTCACTCAATCTGTTTCGTTCTTTCCTCAAAATACCATATCAGAGACCAATCTACCTGGTCTTCACATGTTCTGACCAAGATTAAGTCTGGGCTTTAAAAGAGACTATGACCTCTGGGTTTGTTTCTGGCTGGACTTAAAAAGAGACTGTGAACTTTGGGTTTGTTTTTGTCTGGACTTTAAAAGAGACTGTGAACTTTGAGTTTGTTTCTGTCTGGACTTTAAAAGCGACTGTGACCTCTGGGGTTGTTTCTGTCTGGACTTTAAAAGATACTGTGACCTATGAGTTTGTTTCTGTCTGAACTATAAAAGAGACTGTGACCTCTGGGTTTGTTTCTGTCTGGACTTTAAAAGAGACTGTGACCTCTGAGTTTGTTTTGGCCTTCCTTCTCAGAGTAGGTAGATATGAAACGCCGACCTCATTTAGTTTTTAAAATATGATTGATGTATAAAGGTGTTTGTAAGTATAATAATTTGGATTTGTGTTTGTTAATGGCAACAGGCACGCCTATTACTTGGGACTCAAACTTAAATGGTGAAATGTATTCTCTGCTATAGGTATACCTCTGCCCAACTCTTCGGGGACACAAGGCGTGATGTTATGACTTACAGAAATAAAATCGTTTATCATTTATCATAATGATCCAAATTTTGTGCCTCACTCCATGAGGCACAAAATTTTATGTTAATCAGACAAAATGTACACAAGCTCTAAATCTGCAAACGCCAAATGAACAGAAAAACAGCTACCGCAAAATTGTGGTACCCATAGCAATATACCAAGGGTCATTCGTGCTGTGGTTGTATTGACACCCGACCACAAAGTTGTGTGCTGCGTATAACTATCTGCCAATGAGATGGGACCACAAACGGACCCTATTAATCTACCTGTTGGAAATTTAGTCAAGTTTTTGCTATAGAGGTAAGTTTTAAATATGAAAATATTGAATTTTGAACCTTGCCTTGTTGAATTTTGATGTTAATTTCTGTGTGTTGGCAATTTTACTCTTATTATGGACAATTTTTGCTTTAAATCTTTAAGAACCTAGTTAGTATTAGGTATCTGATACAGGTATAATAACCAGATATATTAAAGTATATGAACGATAAATTCAGATGATTCTATTGATAGATTTCTATAGGATTATCACTGTATTGCCTCTTTACATAGCATTTTAATCCACGAAATGAGCATTGTCGTTAGCTAAATATTCGTTGTATTAAAGTTTCAGAATTCTTTGTAAGTAACATTCTTTGGAAACATTTAAGTTAAAACCATTCGAAAAAGAGAATATAAAAGACATTGTATCACTATATTGCAATAATCAGCCTGTGAGGCGAGTCTAAGACCGACCATTGTTCAATGATTCATGCTACTGAAACCAACGTTGGACGTCAAATGGGCCATTGTGTAAAGAACCAAGTGAAGCCACCACTGAACATCAAGGCAAGCCGTCTACAGAAGATAGTTAATCTGGCATCTCAAAGATGGTCGATAAAGACTTGCCATTTTGCCTTGATAAGATCAAAGCGGCGCTTCGAGAAGGTGCCTACTTCTCAGTTGACCCATTTCTCAGTATTAAAAACATAGAATTGGGTCACACAGATTGATTATTTACATACATTTTGTTGGTCCAACCGATTACCTACTTAATCCATGTTTCTCTTATCAAATCAATCGATCTTCTATCATTTCAGTGCTTCTAAATCACTGTCAATTATCTACGAAAGTAACTCAGTTACTCTATCATCTAAATTATAAACTAAATTATCACATAGATACATTTTGTTCACAAGTACTAGAATCTCAGTCTTCAATATAATACTGAGTAAAACTTCAACTCTCTGCGAGCGTGCTCGCAAGTTTTCCAGCTGTTGTCACTGTGCTATACAAATGGAAGAATAAGTACAGAAGTAATCCAACACAGAGGATGAAAAATACTATGCAGAAACACACAATGCATTCTGAGAGATAGATTTTGACCCGTTCAGTTCGGCTGATGTGAGGCCCAGGTATGTCCACACTCGAGTAGGTCCACATTGAAACAGTCGCGATCACACCTGAAAATAATAATGCGTCAATTAATTTGGTTTCATTTCGCTGGATAAAATGATATTTTAATGAAGCTCCGTGGTTATTGATTTTGTACGATGACATAGTTCGCGTCTGCGTTCGGTTGTACATAATGTATTACGGTTTTTACATGTACTATTATGTACGTACGTGTGCGGTTTTATTATGTGACGGTTAATTGGAAACGTGAACAAATTGAGGTATTACAAATACGTAACACAGGTACTCGGTATTCATTAAAAATGGATTCACATTTCTGTTTTCATTAATTTGTAAACTATCACATGAAATGTATGTTCTCAGATTTGATTGGAATCGAAATACATATATCGACCTAGCTGCCCGTCCCGGCTTCACACGGGTGGGGTCCCAATTTTTCTTCGTTCGACCGTTTTTTTTAGGTTATTATATAGCCTATGACGCTCACAAATAACGTGACATTCTCTTGGTAAAAGCATTTTAAAAATCGGTTTAATAGATCCAGAGATTATCGCCAACAACCTCGCAAAGTTTATCTCTTTATAATATTAGTATAGATAAATTAATTGAATAGGAAATGGAAATTCGAAGGAGGGGCTCGTGGCTAAGTAATACTAGCCGCACGGGTCGATCCGTTGTTAAGCTTCGCTTGCCGAGGTTGGTCCATGAATGGGTGCCTACATACAAGAATCTTTCGTGCCTCGGAAACCATGTTAAGTCGTTGGTCCCGGCTGTCATTCGTAGAACTTTGACAGTCGTTTCGTGTCGTCAGAAGCCCGAAATTCTGACGACCAGTCTTACCAAAGGGTATTAATAAGGTCGGACGACCTATTTGCATATGAACGACAATCTAAAACAGGACATGAAATACTTCGACATGGGAATCACGTTTTGGAAGGACATGGCTGGAGACAGAAACAAGATCAAGAAAGCGGCTAGCGATATCTACAAAAAACCAGAAACTGATAGCAGCGAGAACTCAGAAGACGACTATGAAAACAACAACACAGAACATAGCGAAGCAACGCCATAGAAACGAGCTAAAAACAGTTGAACCTACCCAAGAAGCTCGACCTGAATCAACATGCCGGCGACGTTGTGAAAAGATGCCCACTAGTCCAATGCTTACTCAAGGATGCATAACCGGTAGGCTCGCAATCCTTTCCTATCCTAAGGGCACGTCTATCTGACCATTACCGCGCCCCCCGGTCTGCTTCTTGATATGCAATAGCCTCTGTAACACCATGAAGCATGAGGCTCCAGGGGCTAGTATAATCTTGGGGTTCGTTCCATTAATCGAGTCTGGTCAAGCCACGCTGGCTGGGATCGGTTCATTTCATTCATTCATTCGTTCATACCTAGTTACTGGGTTGCGCAGGTCAGATAGGCAGTCGCTCCATGTAAAATGCTGGTAGGTATTCAGCTGCATTCGGGTAGACTGGAAGCCGACCCCAACATGGTTGAAAAATGGCTACGCAGACTTGATTGACGCAATAATTCGAATCTATATACTTAAATACAAGTTAAATACTGTTCGTTTATAAGAGCATGACTTGAGAACGACTGGACCGAGTTGGCTATCTATTTATTGTTTTAAAATTTTCGTATCAGTGCGAATTAGGGCCTGCGCCCACTAACGGCACGGCACGGCAAGGGATTTTTGTACGACGAATAGGAATATAACTTAAATGTAAGACAATAAAATTCAAATTTAAATGATGATGCCTAAGGACGTCGCGGCATGCCTAAGGATACCGGGGCATCGTTGCCGTTGAAATTTCAATTTTACTATCATACTATTAAGTTTTATTTCTATTCGTGGCTTAAAAATCCTTTTCCTTGCCGTCCCGCCAGTGGGCGCTGGCCCTTAGAGTTCTGGGAACATTTTTAAATTCCGGAAAAACTGTACGTCCATTTCTCTCATCATTCTTGTTTGGACAGGAATAAGTCTGTTGAGTCAGCTGTGATATAAAAAAAAAACTTTTACATCAGGAGCACCTAACATTCCTTGAATATCAGTGCCTACAGATAAAATCCTACAATAATTCCAGAAATAGCTCTTAATATGAATTCCATTCGAGATTTCCGTTTGCTTCTTTTCCCTGCAAAAATACTGCAAAAGTCCTTTGTCTCTGAATAAAAACTTACATCGCCGGCCATTCGCGCGAAATTAATTTTTTACTTTTTATTTTTTACGACGACGCCCAAGTCTTTCACAGTTTTTGTCACGAACGACTTTTTAATTAGCAAAGAGTTTCTGCTCAACCTCCCCTGAACGTAATATCCAAGAAAAGGAAGGAAACGGGATTATCCTTAGAGAGTGCGCTCTACCGATGTTTCCATGGCGACGGGCAGTCTGTAGCCTGTAGCCACTATTAGAGTGGTCCTATTTGCCTGACTAGGTCACGATACTAAACTTTGTTAACGTTTTATGAAAACAAACTACAAATATAATGAGTATCTCTTTTAAACCGCGGGAAGGATAACTCTTAGCTTCCTTGTAATTGTCATGCCAGTGCAGGAAAGTATAAAAAAAAATCAGAAACATCTTTCAAAAAATTTAATCTCGTTTTTTATGTACAACTAGCTTTTTACAGCGGTTTAGGTCGCGTGGAGGTTGAAAATTATCCCACGGTAACGTACAACCGGGTTAGGAAGTATTCTGTGTGTTAATGCAGGTGTGACAAATTTTATCCAAATCAGTTTTGGCCCTTTTTCGTGATTGAGTTACAAACATTCAAACTTTCTCATTTATAATATTAATAGGATTATCTGAATGGTATTTTCGTATTAAACGTATAGGATCATAATCAGTCAGTATCTATCAGAACGAAATTGCATATTGCTTAAAGCAAAAACCAATGCAAAAGATTAATCAGATGAAACCAACAAAGACAGAAAAACATCAATGGAAATAGCTTAAGACCAGGAAAAATAAAGCTGGAGACTTATGGAAATCCCAGGACATCACTTAGCCAATGGTACGTGGAAACGGATCTAAAGAAAAAGAGATGCTACGCGATATAGTAAAGTCTTTGTATTTAATCTAAGGATTTTAATGGTTTTATTCTACAGAATCTTCTCAGTTTCAGTCCAGATTCTGCCCCCTACAAACACAATCCGAGAGTTTTGAAGGATATTTCGAATCCATTGCTTCATATGTTTGAAAAATACGTCTGCTCGGCAATGAAAATAACGCAATGGACGTGGATAAACTGTCAAAACAAAACCTCACTGGATTTGTGCTCAAATAATGACAAGAGGCTTGTTCTCTAATGGAACTATTAAAATAAGTGGCAAAATATGGCCTTACTATGTTAGTATATACTTATGACTGCTTCGTTGGTCGAGTGCTTCAACAGAGCACGAGATCCTCGGTTTGATTCCCGGGTCGGGCAAAGTGATATTAGAATTTTTACATCTTGAATTTCTCAGAAGCAGTTCGGAGTCACACACGGTCCATATTAGCCGTAGAATCGATGACCGTTGGGGTAGGCATGTTCTTGAGTGGAGACCGTGAATCGGCAAACGTAAGGTAGGACGCCCTCAGGCTAGGTGGAGCAACGATCTTTGCAGGGTGACTGGTAGCAGCTGGATGAGAGTCGCCAAGAATTGAGCTGAATGGCGTGCAATTGGAGAGGCCTATGTGCAGCAGTGGACTGCTGTAGGCTGATGATAAGCCCGGAGTCTGGATTAGATCCCGGTAGCATTAGGCTCGCTCCCAATTCATGTAATTGACTTAGATATAACGGGTGAAATGTGGGTTTACTATAAGTACTCTGCCTAACTTCGGCGAATACAGGCGTGATACTGTGCAAACCATAAAGCAATTGTATTGATAGTCCAAACACTTGAAATGACAAGTCTAAATGCTCCCGCAAAAAGGCGCGACGCGACATCCTAACGCGAATCTCGTAGAACAATATCTGTGAAAACTTAATGGACATTATTCTAGTAGTGTCGCGTCGTGCCTGTCTGAAGAAGTCTTTATTCAAGACATAGTACATGAGCATAGTACAATTATTATAAGTTGTGACTTGAAACTCAATCAGTTTCCAGTACCTACTTGTTAATACTTTCGCGTATCGTAGTCTGTGCACAGAATGAGTCAAGCCTGACTACTTCTACGCTAAACACAGTCTCGTGGCTACATGATAACAGCCCCGCGGTTAAGCTTGCCGTGGTCGGCAACATTTAGAGACCACTCCGTGCCTCAAAAGGCACGTTAAGCCGATGTTCCAGGCTATCGTGCGTAGATCTTTGACAGTCGTTACGGGTTAGTCAGAACCCTTGACAGCCAATATTGCTAAGGGGTATCGTATTACCCAGTAAGTCTCTGGTTGTGGAGGTCAGATAGGCAGTCGCTCCATGTAAAAAACTGGTATTTATTTGCATCCGGTTAGACGTGCAGCCGACTACAACATACTTGGGAAAAAGCTGGGCAGTTGGTACACAGACTATTGCTTTATATGAAAACAAATGATGGCGTGCACACCCGCGACAAAACAGCTTTATAGTCAAAATGTACTTGTACTCACAATCCCAGTGCTATTTATTTACGTGTGTATTAAATTTTTTACGTTGTGGAGCAGACGAAATTCAAACATGTGAAGCAATAGACTACGAGTTTCCCTCAAAATCTTTCGGATTGCGATGGAAAATGTGTATTGGAGTGCTGTTCTGTTTATTGTACTACAAAACCGAAGCACTCTGTTGAATTCTAAATGTTCGTTCCAACACTGAGAGTTACAAATCCAGTGCACGAAAAAATCCTGCCGCGATTTTATTACGTCCGTGTCGACTAAGACTCATTATTATCAATCTATGTTATTGTTTTGATTTCTTTAGTAAACAGTAGCAATGACCGGCTGGTGTGTAATTGCCAAGGCCCGGTTCAAATACGTAAGCAATGAATAGTTTTCATGACCTACAGTCCTTTAAAATAAGAGATATTGGAACAAGATGGACCGATGACCTGGTGAAGGCGGCAGGAATCCGCTAGATGCGAGAAACACAGAACCGGTCGAAGGGGCGGTGCTTGTCGCTCGTCTTTTGGCTAAAAAGATGATAATAATGATTATGAAGAATTAATTCGAAAACTAGTTTAACTTGTAAATGCTGACTACATTTTGACAAAAAATGTCTAGGACCCACTATGTCTATGCAAGAGATTGGTACGCTACGCCTGATATTCATTATGAGCGCAGCCAAAGTGTGGAACTCTCTGCCTGCTTCTGTCTTCCCTTCCACATTTAACCCGTCTTTCAAAACAAGAGTGGACAGGCATCTTCAGGGCTCGCTTGTTCCACCTCTCACGCTCATCGATCGCTTTCCATCAGGCGTGATCGAGGCCACGAGCAGGCCCATTCAGCGATAAAAAAGATAGAGAAAAAAAAAATGCAACTTAATGATTTTTATAACACAAAAAGAATTCTAGCACCGCGGTTTTACGAAAACCGTCAGTATGTTTTAGGAACGAAGTTAGTTGGAAACGATGTAAATTATATCTAGTCGTGGGCACTAAAACAATGTTTTGTACATTACTTCCTGATACTGTTATAAATATGCGGATAGTTATGCGGGTTGACTGGAAAATAACGGAAACATAGGTACCTGACGGATGACGTGACACAGAAAATCAGACTGAATACGTTGACATTTTGTTCTAAAAAAATAGCAAAGAAATCTTACATTTATGTGATCAAAAACACTAGCACTATATTGTCTTCTCTGCTTAAATTTTCCTTTAAAACTGTTCGCATGTTACACCATTGATTTCCAATTTTCCACGTATGTATTCACTAGTTGCTTTTGTCACGAGTTTTCTTCATCAGGTATGCGTACGCGACTGTCGTATGTGTCAGTTTACAAACGTATGCCTCACACAACGAGCGTCCATTGTCATGTACGCCACACAACTAAAGTTCACACCTTATCGAAACGGCTCACGCCAATATCAGCCTTACTCCAAGGTTGCATAGCACTTAATGGCATATTACAAATTTTTTCTTCATTGCATGTATTTCCTTGTTTATTTTAGGAAACTAGTTTTATGTGGTTTTTTGTTCAGGCTATTTTAGTGCGTCTGTTAATGGTTTACGGATTACAATCGCCTGATATTGTCTCCTGATAATGTCTTTCTTTATTGTAAATATTTATTACGTTGTGTGATAAGAAGTTTATTATATTTTATTGTTTTATGGTTTTGAATAACTTATTTTCAATTGCACTGAGATAACATTCTCTTACTAAACAAATTGCGTTATTAACTTAAATAAATATAACGATATGATCATTATGATTATGTACAAATTTATTCATTGCTACCAAAAACGTTTGTCATCACCTAACCTTGTGATTTGGACCTTATTATCTGGGGGATAACTCACTTTGGGGAACTACCTTTGTTTAGTCTATAGCAAATCTTCATTATTATCCTAAAATATTCCCACTGCTGGGACGCAGGCCTCCTCTGTGTGAGAGGGAACAGCGACATCTAGTTAGTGACAAGTGACAACTATTCACAATGCGAAACATTATTTTCAGAGTTCTCACGAGTCTTAATTCAGTTCAAAACATTTTTGCAATAAAACAAAACAACCGACTTCCAAAAAAACCCTACAAAGTGAATAAATAAAAATAAAAGTAATATTGAAGCTAGGTTACTCAAAAAGTACTCAAGCAAAGGTAATGACAACCAGTCTTGCTAAGGGCTATCGTATCGTGTGAAGGTCAGAAAATCAGTCGCTCCATGTAAAATACTAGTATTCAGTTGCATCCGGTGACACTAGAAGACGATCCCAACATAGTTGGGGAATGGCTGGGCAGATGATGATGGCCAACAATCCCACGATCGATAGTTAATATCAATATAGCTACTCGTACTTACTAAGCTGTTTATAAAAATCGAAACACAATGTAAAAAACAAAGAAGACAATAGAGTTGATTGCTTTGTTGAAAGAAGACGAAGACATTATTTGAAATCCCAAACACAAACCAAAATATAATTAAGCGTTAGCACGGTCCATAAGGCACATAATCTGCCTAAAATGTTCCCAATACTGGGACACAGGCGTCCTCTCTGTGAGAGGCAGAGTGTGCCGTAATCTACCACGCGAGCCCAGATCTGATTTTTTCGATGTTTTGGTTCTAGGACACGATGTATCCTCACGATGTTTTCCTTCACCGTTTTGAGAGCAGTGGTGATTATATAATTTACACAAAGTGAAGCGATTGTTAGGCTTTGAACGTATACACAGCGTCAGTATGTGCTAACCCCTCTAGTTAAAATGATGCAATGCTACAATATTGAATTCGTTTCGAAAAATCTACAGAATACTTCCAAAAGAGTTTATTTTTTAAGTCATAAGTCATTTATTCATTTGTTTAACATAGGTAGGTACAATAATTATGATATATTAAGATAATAAAGCGTGCGGTATGTTATACCAGAGGGCGTACAAATGTTTGTAAGTAATAAAAAAATATAAAAGTATCATGCAAGTCTCAATTATGAAATAAAATACAATAAGTCTGAATTATAAATACTGGATTATAAAGATTATAAAAACTCACACATTTCATAATACAAAATAGTTATTGTTAAATGGCAATTATGTCAAAATTTTGCATGTCAACACACAGACTGAAAACAAATAAAAGGCTAAATACAATACTAATGTCACTAAATAATACTGATGTCAAGTTAAAATAATAATGTCAATTTAAAATACTAATGTCATTATACAAAAATTTATGTCAAGGACAACAATAAATGTATTATAATGGCATGTCAACATTCTAGATTTTTGTCTGTGAAAAATTCCGAAATACTATAATATGCTTTGTTCACCAGTAAGGATTTCAGCCGTTTCTTAAATAAGCTAATGTTTAGTTCTTTGATTGACCTTGGTTTTTTTTTTTTTTTTTTTTTTTTCTGGTGGGTGGGAAATCATCAAATGACTTCTCCCGCTCTGGTTGGAGCAGGAGGGCGTGTCAGACTTTTACTGACTAAAACCCACCCATGTTCCTTCAGCTGCCCGTATGCCAGGGGCCGCGGTATCTCTTTCGAACAACCCGCACCCCTAGCAGGCATCGGCCCTTGCGGGCCCCACCAGCTGCTGCTGACGTCCTCCTGCGACGGGTCAGTACAGTGGCCCCGCCGCCTACCACTTTTCGGCCGCAGGGGATAGGGAGAGCGGCCAACGCTATACCGACATTCCTCTTCCCCTGCGGCCCCACCGCGTCCGCCATCAAACGGTGGCGGCCCCGTCCAGGCTACGGAAGGGAAGAGCGCTACTCAGAAGTACCGGCACTCCTCCTCCGCCGCAGCCTGTAACCCTCAGCCGCGATGCCTCCCATTCGACATCGCGGCCCGCCTCAGTTGCGATGCACCTCACCGCAACCTACTTTTTGGCCGCTACGTCGTCGGCTTGGAGGCACAAGCCCTGACGAGCGGCCCCACCTTGGGGTTCCTCTTCGCTTCACCGTGGGAGGGTGACCACGGTTACTGAGCCCCCCCGCAACGACAATGCGGGAACCCCACTGGGGGGGTTGATTGACCTTGATTGATGATTGATTGACCTTGGTAAGCGGTTAAATAAGACTGGCGCCATGCAAATAACACTTATGCATTAATGCTGTATGGGACCTTCTTCCGCATAAATTATTGTTATCCCGTCGATTTCGGTTATTAATGTCTGTCATTTTTTTAAACAATTTTGGATTGGTCTTAACAAATAGAGCAACCTCAAATAAATATAAGGAAGGAAGAGACAATATTTTAAATTTTATAAATAATGGTTTACATGTATCTATGACCTGTAACCCAAACATCGACTTTCGACTTGGATTCGAACCATCACATCACCGAACGTCGTCATACTCATACAGTTCTGGACCTCAAGTCTGCTATTACAATAGTGTCAGAATGGTCTATCATTGATTTCATAATTGTTGATTTTGACAAGTTTGGTAATCTACTAATATAATGACGTCATTATGACTCTCCAATGGTCAGCCACTGACACTCCATTGAAAGAATTGGCATTTATTGGTAATCTCGTAAATAATGACAAATGAATGACTGCTAAAATTTAACACTAATTAACTAATAAATAATATGTAAAAATATATATAAATGAAATCGGGCATGAATAAATGTTAAAATTTAGTAGTAGTTTTTGGAAAATCATTTCTACTAACGGGTTTTATAATAATGGCAATACGACAATGTCATTATAACACAATTCTATTACGACACCATTGACCGACCAATGATCGATCATTATGAATTTAGCAGATTACGAACTTTTAGCAAAATGACAATGGGATCGTGTTGGAATGACAAAATTATAAAAATAGCAGACTTGGGCCCCAGGTAGTTTGACGAACTAGCCAGCGAGCCCATATGAAATGCGATGAAATTGTAATCCACTATCCTCCGAGTCACTTTATCTCTGACTAATCGGTAGACTTTGTTATTTGAGGGTATGCACTTACTATGCATTTAACTTACTTACGACTTACGTTTTCTTTTTAAAATTAATCGCTACCCTCAAGTTATAACTACAACGTTTGTTAGATACGTTCACTTAAAACTTTAAAATATCTGTATGCAGATTGCAGAGACGACATGACAGATCATGTGACATTTCGTTAGTTTATGTCAGTCTAAAATATTTCTAGCGCTTCCTATTTTATAGTTTGCGTTAAAAGGATGTCACTTGTCTAGGGACCCGTTCGTGTCAATTAGCAAAATATGTATAATATTAAGTAATCTGTAAAATAACAAATGAAATTGTAAAATCTTTGTAGTAAAATAAGATCAAAGTTTTGTTAAATAATAAATATTAGGATATAATTTAAAAAGGTATTTTTTTTCTTGACTTTATTTGAATTCTTTATAAATATTACTAAACCAAAATAGGGAAATACTTTAAATAAAAAAAAAGGTGCAAGATATAACCACATTTCGTGCCCAGGATTCGAACCTCCAATCTTAGGCACGGCGAGCGGTCTTGTAACCTCCTATCTAATTAGAAGTGAAATAACTCCGCGTAAATGTCAACCAATTTCACTAAAAAAATGCAGTAATTATAATAAAATGTTTTTGCAAATTACAAAAAGTAACTTGGGCCTAGCACGGATTTGAACGCACATGTCTTTTGGAGGGGTAACCAATTAGTGATGCTTTGTGTATGACTCATAAGTCGCGGAGATGTCCACTGGGCTACCACTGCTCGGCCATGAGGCGCTTAGATAGAATCGAAAAAGATTTAGCATTTGGACCCACACAAGAATAATGTTGTTAATTGTAAAGATCTTTTTATTCTTTTAGCCATTGGCACATAATCCCAGGATTGAATACATTACTACATGGAAAAGGTTAGCTCAACCACTACATTTAAAAGACAACTTAAGAATCGTAACAAGAAGGGATATTTCCAAAGGGTTTTCATTGCAGAACCTGCTAATGACGTCAGAGCAATTATTGAAATTCATCCTGACAGTTATATCGTAATTGAAGAGCGTCCTTTACTATGTTTCGACGACATAAAAGTTTATACCAACAAAATTCGAACCTCTGCAATGAATCGCCAACAAATCACGACAAATCGACAACACGACATATTAACGCACTACACTAATAATATATAATTAATAATTCATTAATTAATATTAATCTACACTAATAATAATATTACAAAGAGGAAACATTTGTATTTTTGTATGTAACGAATAAACTTAAAAACTACTGTACCGATTTTAAAAATTCTTGCACCGTTCGAAAGTTACATCTTTACCGAGTAACATAGGCTCTATTTTATCCCCGTATTCCTATGGGATCGGGAACTACGCGGGTGAAACCGCAGAGTGCTGCTAGTAATTTACATATACACCAATATTATAAAGAGGAAAGATTTGTAGTTTTGTATTTTTGTATGTAACAAATAAACTTAAAAACTACTGGATCGATTTCAAAAATTATTTTGCCGTTAGCAAGCTACATTATCATTGAGTAACATAGGCTATATTTTATGCCCGTATTCCTACGGGAACGGGAACTACGCGGGTGAAACTGCGAAGCGCTGCTAGTGGATAGATAAGCAGACTACAGAATGCTACCTTCTACGATCTATATCATACTCATTTTGCTTTGCACCCAGAGCGGGAGAAGTTATTTGATGATTTCCCACCATCAAAAAGAAAAAAAACGGTGCGAGTACTACGCATATATGTATACAGGCTGTAACAGAAACCCTATTGCTATCCTTAAGCACTAAAGATAACAGCTGGTATAGAATCACTATACATAGTTTCAGCTCAAAATAAAATACTGTAAGAATTGATACCAAATTTTCGGTTTCATATGTTTCATAAATTCAAATCATAACAAACGTGTCACCGCACTACGTAGGTCAATAACTTTCCACGTTACTTGCCAATATCACGATAAATCTCTTCCGAGTGATGTGTTTGTTTCAATTTGTTCTGGTTTCAATGTATTAAAAAATTTCATAAATTCCGAACATGTAGGTACAGATAGGATTGAAAAACCCTTTCAATATCGTTTGATATCATCCAAAGAAGCTGTGCCCTTGGTATGTATATACCCTTTCCGTTACACGTTGTATATCTGACCTTTTTGATGAACATCACCAACAAGGTTGGTATATGTCCTTTTAGGGCTGTCCTGGCATTTACTAGTGATTCGATCTCATAATGAGGGGAGTCTAATTAGGACGGTTAAGTGTAGGGGAGTCTCTGGGAACCCCCTTATGCGGGTGTATGATGCTGATGATGTGGGCGACCATTTGTGTCGTAAAGCCGGGTTTATTCATTGACTGCTAATGAACGCAACCAATAAGGATAAATGATAGTTATGTAAGTATATTTTTATTTCAAAGAGAATTGAGGAAAAAGCTTAAGAATGAATATAAAATTGGCGTTTTATGAAAAATTTAAAAGACCATAACCTAAATAATTTGCTGTAGTGTCAATATTATAATAAATTACCATCTTTCAAATATTTTAAAATTCGCTCATCATTATTATTGTTCTTTTAATCGTTGAGCAAACTTAATTTGAACAAATAAAAATTGGTATGCTACATGGATGTCTCTTAGGTCCGGTTTTGTATGCGGCAAGGCGCGAAACAATTTGAGTATTCGACAAGAGTAATCTGTGTATTAAACATTATTGAAAATATAATATAAACTGCAAGAGAGTAGAGTTAAATTTATTAGAAAAACGATTGATGCCGTCAAGGATCTTGTTAAAAGCCATTTCCTTTCCGAACCGTCTCCTTTTCGAACTGTTATTTTCATACTAAATGTTGGCAATGATGTGGAAATGAAAATGAAGTTGAAATTATGTGAAGTCGAAAAAAAAAATGGGTTACCAGGTAGTACAAGTAAAAAAAAAATACCCTGAATTCCTTGATTGTAAGTGCCACCTGAGTTCGGTGCCCTTTGTAACCGTTTTTATCAACAATATTACAGTAATAAATTCAACGGGATTTAACCCTATTCTAAACAATACTAGAACATATTTTTTAAACCCGTTTTTAAAAAATAGAAAGGGCTGGTTACAATAGTTAGCCACGGGTCTATGGGTTTGATATGCAAATCCTTCGTGGCTACGATTGACAGAATCCTTCCAAGCGTGTTCGGGCCACGTGCTCTTGTTGATATTTTTATCCGCCGTTCGTGACTATTCGAGGGTTCCATTTTTAACTTGTTTTTCTTTGTTTTAACTGTTTATTGTTTTACCATGTTCTATTTTAGAATGATGACGTGCGAAAGGGTTCTTTTTTTGAAACCTTGGAATGTGGTACAGTTATAATTTGCACGTGATATTTAAAACAATGTGATCTGTTTTAGTTACGATGACGTACGAAAGGGTTCTTTCTTTAAATAATTTGATTATTGTATGGTTATAATTTACATGTTTTTTTTTTAACAATGTTCCATTTTAGATGAAGACGCGTTAGTGCAAAAGGGTTATTTTTTGGTATCATTTGACTTTTGTAGGTAAGTTATATTTACGATTAAATTGGATGCAGGATCTAAGAATAAACGGCAATTTATAAAAGCTCGGTAGGTACCTTTGTTTATTTATTGAATATAAACTTAACTAAGTAAACACAACCTTTGCCATAAAACAAACTAAAAAAAATCTTCTAATTAGACAACCAATACATTAGAGCTCCATTAGAAACAGGAAATCCAGATAAATTCAAAAAAGGAATCTCTTTTGTGCTATTCGTTGCAATATCATTCATTTTTGAAGCTCGAGTACGCTTCATTCCCGTTTAGAGCGGATCTGACGGGCTCGCCACATGCCGGGGTAAATCACACAAATGGGGCCAGCCGGCTACCAGATGCACCCCTAAATAAACCACCCCACACGAAAACAAACCTTAGCACCACCGAACATGGTGGATTTTGTCGTAGCTTTAGGAAACCCGGGCTTGTTGAAAAAAAAAGGTGGTCTTGAATGACTCTGACGGTCTTTCCCCGGCATTTTGTCGTTGTGTTCGGGTGCGATTGAAAGCTCCGTGTGGCGTGTGTGTTTTTTCTTGTAATTTTAAAGGTGTAATCGTAAGGTTTGTGCAAGATATCGCCGAGGGGCGCCGGTGGGAAGGTGCTCTTTTTTTCTTTGGAACCCCCGGCTGTGACGACAAGTGAGTCATTCAATAACATATGTTTTCGTTAACAGGTTTCCCTTCTTTCATACGAGTTTGTTCAACTGCACTGTTCCGTAAATCACAAAGCGTTGTTTTCAAACTACTTTTCATTAAAACTTCCCTTTGTGAATTATTGGAATTCCTGTTACAAGTGCGCTTATTACCGATGTCATATCCTCATTTTCAGTGCTCGTGTCGTATACTCATTTATGTCGAAATTAATCGTTGTGCAAAATTCTACTTTGAGTTGAAGAGTTTATAGTTTAATTTCGAAACTAGCGTGTTTATAATGAAAGTACAAATATGAATTTTGAACATTTCTCCATAGCTGGCAGTATGCGTTCAGTCATGAGCGAAAAATTATCTTTTGATGCAAAAGTACGGCGAGGCAAGAGTAAATACACACTCGATCGCTCATGTTTACGTAGCTCAGTTGACTGAATGTATTTATTTCAGGAATTGGACTGTTTATGGGCTGCATTTTGAAAGAGAGATGAGTAAATTGGAAATTTCGTTTCTGTATTTTCCAATAGCGGGATTGATTTATACGTGTGACAACACAGTAACACACCTACATATTCGGTCACACACACCTATATGGTCGGTTCTAAAAGTATCTGATGAAAAACAAATCGATCAGAAAACGTACCTGCCAATTTGCAGAGGCTATACAAATACGAAATTCTAATTCTAAGTCAAGGTGACTTTGACTAAAATGTTTTTCATTTGACAATTGAGGTTAATTTTATAACCTTAATTACTGTCGATTTTTCAATCACAATTATTAAAAAAAAGTTATTCTATCAATATTTGTTGGTAAAAGTGTTGAGATATAAACTTTAGCATAATCAGCCTATAATATTCCCTCTGTTGGGCCACAGGCCTCCTCTCTGTGAGAGGGAGTGGGCCGTAATCCACCACGCGGGCCCAGTGCGGGTCGGTAGATGCCACATGCTTTCGAATTTTTGATTTTAGAACCAAAAATATAAAGTTTGCCTTCTACCTACAGATAAATGTGTTCCAAGTACTATAATGCTGTCATTTATTAGGTTAGAATTTAACCTGAAAAAAGTTTGTTTACATTTTCGTATACTTTTTGTACAGACTATATTATTTCTGTCTGATACTTCTTGAACAGACTATAGTAAGCATTGTATTTTAATATGATTTCTAGTGTAGTAACGTCAATTTTCATAAAAACTTCGTAATTTTCACGCAGTTACTCAGTCTGAAGTCTCAGTCAGAATACATCGTTCTTATCTTGACACGCTAATGCCCTGATGCGTATGTGAGTGCTATTGACGTTATGAGACGATTGATAGTACGTATCGCTGTGTTCTCACCTTCGCAAGCGGATTAGGAGTATTCGGATAGATCTGAAGTTGGTGTAGGACTTGTAGATGCAGCCGGAGAGTGAAAAGATTAAAAAGGATGCGCATAATGTAGCCCACGCCATTTTTCTTACGTAAGTATTTTGCAATTTCCAGCACCCTAATTGCATAACGCACGATCAATCATAATCTGAATAATTTTAAAACAGATTGCTAATCCATTGCTTCATATGTTCGAAAAATGTGTCTGCTCAACAACGTTAATAACGCAATGAACATTGGTGAACTGTCAAAATGAAACATTATGATTGATCGTGTGTTACGCATTTACGGTACAGGTCAGTGTGACGTTGTATTTCGTTTGAAATATGATTTGCGACCGTAAAAAATGTGGCTTTACAGAATTATAATCATTGAAATTGTCATTACAACCCTCTACGTTAATTTAATCCCATTGAACGACTTTGGTGAAATAGTCATTTACAGGGCTATATCACTGATTTATAATCTGATTAATACATACGTTTTACGGTCGCAAATCCTATTTTCTTCAACACACTTCACACTGACCTGCAAATTGCAAAAGAAAAATACATTTCGCGTGCGTCCCCGGCCTGGTGTTAAGCAGTTTTCGGTTAATATACAGGGTGTAAGGGAAATGCTTTCGAAAACGAAGACAGGTGATAGGGCTACTGATTCTCGATACAGTACCATCAATTTTTTTTTTTAATTTTAACAATTTTTTTTTTAGCATTTGTACACTATAGGTATTGTGAGAACACTTAAAAATGAACCATTTCAACTCCAGCAAGCAATGTAATTAAAAATAAAAATCAGCTGATAGGCTCACGCTTAACCGTGCTCACCGAAAGCCGTGCGGCCGACGACCCCAAGTCCAGGCGGCGACTTTTAGTTTAGGCATCCTTTGTAAAGCGCCGCCAAAAATAAAATAAGTAGAAACATTACAGAAGCGTCAAACGTTTTAAATTGATGCAATATAACCAATTTAAGACGAAAGGTTATTGGTATCAGTTTGCATTTAGTTTGTATATAACCTACGTTGTAGTTTCTCTCCTTACACCCTGTATATTACATCGGTTGAAAGACTGGCAAAGGTTTCATACGAGTTTTTGGCGGGATCGCGTTGGAACATGTCGCACGAATTTTCATTTTCATGGAATTTAGTGAAAAAGCGAATTAAATTGTATAATTTTGATAGTGAATTATTCAATTTAGTTACGTGTGAGTGCACAAGTGTAGTAAAGGTGAAAATAAGTGACTAACGTGGACTTTTCGTGTTCCCCCCAAAAACTCCTATTAGGTTGTTGTAAAGTTACTACCGCTTTACAATAATTTTGACTTGACTGACTAAAGACGACTATGACTGTTTTGTAACTTCGTGCCCGATATCGGGCCATTTACTTGATCTAAAAGAAAAATTACTTGACACTGGCTAAATGCACAAACCGTGTGAAACCTAAATAAAAAAAATTAAAAAAAAGGTTTCATACTTTGGTAGTAACTACGCATGATAAACATAGCGGAGAGGACTGAATTGAACTTGTAAGAAAACATCGGGAAACAAGGTGTGATGTTATGATTATGTTATGGTAACATAATCATAACATCACACCTTGTTTCCCCGAAAGGGTAGGCAGAGGTGTACCTATATTCCAATACCGTTGTTGCTGGGGAGTTTGTTGCGTCACTTCTTCTTCCCAGCTAAAGCACTAGGAAGTGGTGAGTGCAGGTTGTTGGAAAGAGATACCTCGGCCCCTGGCACTGAGGCAACACGGGTGGGTTTTAGTCAGTAAAAGTCTGACACACCCTTCCGTTCCTCCCAGAGCGGCAGAAAATATTAGATGAAGACCCACCCATAAAAAAAAATCTGGGCGTTTTGGGGGCTGTCTTATGTATTTTGACGTTCGTAAAGTGCTGATTCTCAGCTTAATTTTTAAATAAATGACTTTTGAATTTGATTTTATAGAACACCCACTTTTCACCAGCAGTTTTGTTTAAGTCCCATGTAATATGGACTCCAGGATGCCATTGAGAAATTCCAGATAGAAAACGAGATACTACTTTTTGCACGACCTGGTAATCGAATCCACCTTTTACACAATTCTGAACAAATACCATAGTAACAGTCCCTAGTTACTTTAATTACTAATTCTGTAATGACGCTGTGAACGACCAGTCTGCTGTTCACCATAATTGGCCCGACATTGCAAATTATAGGCTCCACAGTGCAGCAGCGTCGTTCACATGATCGATTGGTTTTTATGTAAGCACTAGGAAGTTGTCATGACGTAAGTGTACATAGGAAGGTATATATGTAGGAGAGCCCTTTGTTTAGTAATGGATAGTTGGATGAAGGCACCTCGTACTGGAAAATCCGTCAAGCCGTTTAGACTACATACATACTCTACGTCCATATACATACACATATAATTTTAATTTAATTTAATTTAATTTTTTTTGGCCCAAGTTTTAAATGTGTCTCATATGGTAATAATAATAATAATATCCACCAGCAACTTGCTCTGAAATCCAGCCTTGTGGAATCGGAAATGCCGTAGTACAGGTATGTGCCCGACCCAGATCTCGAAAATGGACATATTACACTGTACTGGGATCGATCCATCATCACTGACAGGACTATTGTTGCCAATAAGCCTTATATAGTGGTGGTGGATCGACTAGAGCGGCGTGCAATGATCGTTGATATAACGGTCCCGCATGACGAGAACCTCGTGAAAGCCGAGAAAGATAAACAAATCAAGTATCTTGACTTGGCTCGCGAGGTTGTCGACATGTGGGATGTGGACTCAGCGATCATTGTACCGATAGTCGTTACAGCCAATGGGTTGATAGCCAAGAACCTCGACCAACACCTGAGGAGGCTCTCGTTGTGTAGCTGGGTCAAGGGCTTGATCCAGAAAGCGGTACTTCTTGACACGGCTCGTATTGTCAGGAGGTTCCTTTCTCTGGAGTCCTGACCGCCGGTAGCTTGGACCCTGTTCCCGATACCGGTGGGCTACTATTTTTAATATTTTTTCATTTATCTTATATTATAATATTTAAAAATGTAATTTGTATGTCTATTTAGTGAAATAAAGGAAATAATAAAATTTATTTTTATTTCGGAAAACGAATCCATAGAGTGTTAGTAACATAATATTAAAATAACTTATTGTCTAGTGTTAGTGCCAATCACCCTCTGCACTAACTGCTTTACAATTGAAGAACTGAAACTCTCCGCTACAGTTCTCAGGATGAGGTTGCGCCTGCCTCTCACTCGACTCAGTAGCGAAGCGGTTGTCTTGCGCACAATCGCGTAAAAACCACAGAATATGACGCACATTCACATTTAGCGGGTTCGATTCCCGGTTCAGACAGGCGATCATTTCAAATTCTTTGAATGCAGTTCGTATTGTTTTTAAAATAAAAATGAAGTCTTCATTCAGTATTTTTTTCTATCTAGGTACAGCATTTAAGATACGTTCCCTTTGTGGCAAAGTCGTGGGACGCCCTGTATGTTATAACACTAGCGGCCCGTCCCTGCTTCGCACGGGTGGTATACCTATTTTATATTAATAAATAAAGTCTATGTTACTCAGGGTCAAAGGTCAAGAAGTTTTGAAATCGGTTGAGTAGTTTTTGAGTTCATTCGTTATAAACATATAAATCTTTCCTTTTTATAATATTAGTATAGATAAGATAAATATCAGTATACTTGCGAATTCGCTTAAATGACACGTAGTTATAACATTATGTGGTTATTGTTTGATTTACCGATTTACCAAAACTAAAACAGCATTTTTCACATTCCTGACCAGCCTAGGTACTTATTCAATCTCGATCTTAACAGAATAATTAAATAACACAATCTCGTTAGCATACAATAAGCCCTAAAAGAATTTATAAGAAAAAATCACGTGGACACTGATAGATACATGTTTACATTCTCTACCTACCCCACGTTATCAAAGGCGCCCAGGGAAGCAGGATTTCCTCCAAATAGACACTACGTACGTAGGTTTACCGTACCCTCTGTGGCTTAAACCCAAACAAAGTAGCCTATACGTGAATAGGTAGACGAGCTCGACCGCGTAGGGTAGGAAGAGGGACGGAGGAAAACGTCGTCTCTGCAAGCGACAGGGCGGTTACCTACACTGTGTTGTGTCCCTGGTACTTTGGCGACGTATTTCCCTATTAAATAGTGAAGTTTTGGCTGTCTGTGGGGGCTCGTAACTGCTTATAGGTAGGGTAACTTTGTAATGAAACAGAAAGATCTACAATCTCTGGGAAAAAAAAAACTTTTTACAAAAAAAAAAAAGAAACTTGACAATCGATTTCCAAAATAAAACACTACAAACTGAAAAATAACTTTAATTTCGGCAGGCGGTTTTCTTTGAATCTGTATTTTGGTTTTTTGCCACCGACTTCAGAAATTAAAGTTATTTTCTACTTAGTGTTTATTTTTTTATTAAAATTTTAATTATTCACTTTTTACGTGATACCTATTCAACACCAATTTGTATAACCACTACCTACTTTTTACGCAAATAACAGTGACTGGGAGTTTCGGAAAAAATAACTAAGAAACACAAAGTTGATTAAATACGAAATATCGGAGCGAACGCAAAAACAACCTAGAACAATATTGATACAATTATATGGGTCCACCTTTGAAGCCAGCGAGCCATTAAAAAAAGAATTTTCGAAATCGATCACAATTGTCGGAAATATCGTGGAAGAAACACACAACCAAAAAAAAGTCATCTATTTTTATCAGTCCTGCAAGTTTAGCATGAGCACCGATTTGTTGACGGAAGAATAGACATGACTATTAACTAAATGATGTACAATAGGAGAAGATAGCTATGTTTTTCTATTAATTATCACAGTTATTCATTCTAAACGATGATTTTGTAGATAATCGTATGTACTTTGTGGCCGTCGCGTAGAAAGTTTGTTGTGAGTGTGATTTTGACAGTTTGGGGAGAAATATTCTTCTGAAATAGTCTATATAGTCTATAATAGTCATTTATAATAAGGACCTAGAGAAAGATCGTTAGAAACGAAAGACAAAATGAGAGATCGTAGAACGAAATCTACCGTGCGATATCAAAAATGGAGACACGAAATGTGACTTTGTATTGAAAAAGCACTGTCTATTCTTCATAGAAATAGAAAACATGCTAAGCCTGCTGTAATATTGACCAATACCGATACGAAGAAAGTAAGTACTACAAATCCTTTCCTGAAGGATTCATGAAGAGCCCTAATATAAACCCTTTTGGGAGTGGATGCAGACAAAACCCCCTAATTTAGGAGTTATTTTCATGCAAATGAAGTCGCGGAAATCAGCTAGTATTACTTATATAGAATTTCAATTAAGCTTTGAAATAAAACGTGAACAAAAATAATTTTGGCTGTTTTAAGGGTGCAGCAGCTCTTTGTTCTCACAGGTAAATGGCTCGGGCGCGGAATTCGTTAAAGTACTCAATTATCTTTTAGATGTTCGGACCTTCGAATGAAATCGAATTAATTTACTGTTTTTTAAATGTTTTGTGCTGTGAAGTCTTATTATATTTATCAAAGTGTACACGTGTGCTTACCTGCAGCCGAGCATGTGCCCTTCTGTAGGCCGTTCCCAGTATTAGTACAAAAGTCACGCCTTCTTTCCATGGTATTAGGCAGAAACTACGCCACCTGCTGCGATCTCTACATACTGCTTCTGCCACGTTTTTATTTTTTTTGAGTGATAGTTAAATTTGGCGAAACATGATCATTTTTTTAAAGCACATTAAAAAAGGGAAACGAAAATATAACACTATTAGATACTTAATGAAACAGTAATCAAAGCTAAACAACATAACTTACCTTCACAAAAGGCTGCCTTCCCAATATTTATAATACCTAGAACGTTAGACGAACAGGATAACTTAATTGTTTTCCTAGAATTGGATGTTTGTATACCTCCCCTCAGAGTGGCATCAAGCGTAATTGCATTAAACTAAGAGGTATCGCGAACTAGGAGTTTTCTATCGACTGAGGGAGGATTCCGGCGGCGACTGGGTCCGCAACTTTCTCGAACCGCGGTCCCAGTCCCCGGACCCACTATTTTTTATTTTTTTCTTCCAGAGACTGGGACCACCCGTAATTGATTAAAAAATCTATTGTTAAAGCCAAAAACAGTACAGTCAAACAAAAAAGTGTTTGGTCCCAGTCGCCGGAGGCAAAATATTAATCAAAATGGATCCGGCGATAAGGACCGCAGTTCCGATTAATTGCGGTCCCAGTCGCCGGAATCGTCGACAGAGGTATACAGTAGTGTGTCTTTGCACTTAGAAAATAAAGTGTATCGGGGTAAAGTGATATTAACTTCGGAAGAGGTTGTAGTTATGACATAAAGTCTTTGTAAAGGTTCTTGATTTTTGTGATGCATTTTTTCCCTGATGGGTTGCGCAGACGTATACCTAATAAAGTACACCCACATTTCGCCAGTTATATCTAAGTCCCATGTGGTGAGCCTATTGCCATCAATCGGGCTCAAATCTAGACTCTGGGTTGCTACTGAGAAATTCCATAGACAAAAACCCAATAACACTTTGCCCGACCTGGGAGTCGAACCCATAATCTCTTTATAATAGGCATTATATTATAAAATATCATGCTTGAGCGATTTATAGGCGAAAAAAAATCTGTGGAGTGTTGAAAGCACCTTCTCTTGTAACATTATAAACTGAACAGTAGCACACATGCAATTGTCAAATTATAAGCCAGTCTGCAAGGCAGCCTCGGCGATATGCGATGCCTTTTTTATGTATAGGTACACTTAAAAAGGAATCGTATTTCGTAGACGCTAGATTCTAGAATTTCAAAGAGATTATTACTGTTTACGTAGTACTCGTATTTTAACCGACTTAACAAAGGGTCGTCAATTCGGCTGTATTTTTTTAATGTTTGTTACCTCAAAACTCCGTCATTTATAAACCGATTTGATTATTTCTTTTGTTTGAAAGGATATACTTTTAAAGGTTGGTTTGGTCTCATATAAAATGTGTCAAGTTCAGTCAAGTTGATGGTGATAAATAAAAAGTAAAATTAATGAAAAAACAACCGTATTCCAAAAATAAAACTACAAAGTGAAAAATAACTATAATTTCGGAAGTCGTTGGCAAAAATCATTTGTTTCTTACAAACTTTTTTTAAACTAGTTTTTTGCCAGGCAAATGTATCACCATAATTGCCCAACATCCCATAAATACAAAATTTACCCTACAATATTGAAGCTAAATATGGAACCTTTCTGAACACAGGTATTAATAGCCCCCTCTCTTTGATTCCAGAATGATACCGGAGCCCGACAGTGACGTACGTAAAGGTCAAGTCTTACCGAAGCCAGCCAAGATGGCGGCCCACGAATTTCACAAAGCAATACGAAATGTTTTAGTGAATAAAGACGGTTGGTGTGCATCTATGACTGAAGAGGAAATAAACAAGCTGCTCCAAGAGTTTGCGTATCGTGGTTGTGATATAAGATATAAAAATCCTACTCAATAGCTGAATTGTATATAATATATTCTTATTTATTAGTAAAATTGTACTTTTAAAACTATTTATAGAACACAGGCGTTTATACAGTACTTTTTATAGAACATTTTCTTGAAAAAGTGGTTCTTAATGCAACGGGTTTTGGTTCACAAGCCGGTGTATTGAACTCGCGTGCACTTTACTTTGCATTTCCGCACTAGTTGGGGAAAGTATGCTTCAGCTAAACATATATACTAGTCAAAGAAGTGTTGCTATTTCTTGAAATCTTAGCAAAGGACCGTCGTCCCTTTTTATGCCTAATTGTGAATAAATAAAGCATAAAATCGTCGTTTGATACGCTTGAACATTTATCATTGCACTCTCGGCTCAATTTATCTTGAACAATCCCACGTCGAGTGCAATGACAAACTTTGCATACTAGCATGAAAATATACCAACTCTTTTGAAAATCCTAGTCGTGGAAGGAAAAGCGCTCTTTTGTGAAACCAAACTATTGTAACTTTCAGTATCATTTTATAATAGAAATTCTGGAACGCTTCTAGATATTAAGTACTTTAAGTTATTTTGTTTGAAACGCCTGTATTTTCATATAATACTTAGTGAAATTAAGAATATTTATCTCTTATTTTTTATTAAAATGTATACTTCAAATGCAATCCTAAGATCTGTAACGACACCAAATATAATGGAATTTAGTTAATTATATTAATACTCTTTCTTTTGTATTTAAAAAAAAAAGATTATTGTAAACTCGTACCCTCTTACTAATAAACACATAATAAAGTTAAACAAATGTATGGTATTCCTTTGTTATTCCTGGTATAAATTTGTTCCGTGTTTGTTAGTAAGAGGGCTAGTCTTTAAGTTAATGTAAACCAAAGTTAATACTCATTTATTTATTTTACATTGTATAACATCACACATAACATCACGCTTATATTCCCCGAAGCGTTAAGCAGAAATGTATTTATAGTACGTCAGCTATGTGTAAGTCCCACATACGCGGGGCAAGCTTATTGAAACAACAACATACGACACAACAACATCAATTACTGTCCATTGATCTTACAACATATTTTACATTTAATTAAGTATTTGGTGACGGTGTTTGTTCTATACAGGGTGACAGCATCGACGCGCAAACTGTAACCATAAACAGACCTTGATAAAAAATAAGCCGTTTAAAAATTTATTAGAAAAGTGCAGTGCCAACTAGGATTTTTTTAGAACACCATTAAAAAAGAACCGATTAAATATTTCAAAGCAGGTTCAGAATCATGTACAGTTTTGGTTACAGTTTGCGCTTCGATGTCCCTGCCACCACTCTATATCTACAGTGGTCTGTTTTAGCTCTCGCCCATAAAATCTCCTGAAAAGTGTAAATTGCTATTAATTAAAAACTAACTGTGTACAGGCGCCATCACATCAAGCTACCCCATCTGTCAAATTTCTTTGATAGATTTTCAGCTTTATTACAAATGTGTAAGGTTCATGTTCAATTGGGAAAATTTGACAGTTTGGGATAGCTTGATGTGCTGGTGCTGGCGTCTGTATGTGTTGAGAACAGAGTTCGAAATATGAAAATAGTTTTTTTTTGTATCATTCGTTTTCGATATCGACATTCAACACGTGGGTTGCGTGTAATGCCAGCTCATTTAATTTGAACCTTTAGGGAAATCATAGCAATTATTTCAGCCAACTAATCTGAGCAGAGGGGCAATTCTCGTAATTTTAAGAACGTTCAAATACCTCGAGTTTCCATAAATTTTTGACAAGTTTTTGACATTTGATTGTCACCGAGATGAGACTGCGACTAGATTTTGAACGTTTTTAGTTACGAGAATTGGTCTTCAGTTATCATGAGATATGAAAGCGTTTTAGAAGGATTTATCAGTTTAAAAAAATCCAGGTGTTAGCTATTAAATAGCCCGAAACAGAATAGTCAAGCTACTGTTTGTTGAATACTGTTTGTGCAGAATATACATTTTTTCTTTCTTTCTTTTAAAACTCTAGTATCATAACGTAAACCCCGCTTTACATTGTGTTACAATTACATTTTTACAACAACAAGTTTCCAAATCTACATATGAAATTGTTAAATACATAACAGTACATGTAAAAACACTCAAATAACTCTTTAATCCAAATAAAAAAGTATCTCTGCAAAGGTACTCCAATTCGTTTTATTACAATCCCAGTGAAATCAAATCCTCGTTTATCAATAAACTGAATACCGGACTACAAATCCTGTTGAGCTAATTGCCTGAAAATAACCCTCGAGTGCTCCGGGCAGGTATATAAAACTAGTAATATAATTATCGCTGTCGGTCGGAGTAGGAAGAAGCTCAATTTTCGTTGCTAGGCGCCGAACCCTCTCCCGATACCTATGGGAAAATTCCCCCTTGAGTTCTAGGAAAACGGCTGAGGCTACACTAAATAATCGTACAGGTATAAGCTATGTTCAGAATCAATTTAAAAGGTCAGTGGAATGTTTTCGATTGTTTTTGCTACGTTCGTTTTTGTAACTGAGCTTTATTTCGACTGCTAGAGGTATTCGTGTGTTTATTAAAAGTTTTTCGTATGTATCCTTCGCTCAGAAGTTTTGCAAATAGATCTGCGGGTCTAAAAAGGCCACATTAAGCAATTCTTCTAAAAGTGATTCATTTCCTGAATTGTCCTTGATTCTGCTATTTGACATTTTACTTTAATAAAGCAATTCATAATTTGGTGGCCATTTTACGAATTTCCATACAAAACTGTCAAATAGATGAATTGCGTGCTGTCAACGCAGATAATATTATGAATTGTCAGTTTGTGACAATTTCACGATTTAAAATATGATTCATAATATGAGCATATTATGATTCTGCCAAAGTGGCCTTTTTAGATCCCCTGATGGATGTATTTGCCTATAGGTATTCTTTTTTTATTTAACCATTTATGTACAGTCCGGATATGTAACCAGGGACGTCGGATATCGTTGAAGTTTAGTAAAAAAAACCGATGGATATTTTCGAATAAAATTTAATTTGTTAAATAAACTGTTTGTTACCTATTCTTTTAAATTAATCATATTCGAAAACATCCTTCGGTTTCTCACTAAACTTCAACTATATCCGATGACCCTGGTTACTTCTCTCTTTCGGTGACTGTATACACATATAAACAGATAAGAAGGAAATAACAGAAAAAGTACGTGATACGCATGTAGCAGCGCGTGTGCGCATGACGCTGCTCGCTGCTACACTGAGCTAAAGGATCGAGCGCCGGCACCTATATTTATAACTTCAGTGTTTAAATGGTTAGTTGGACTGTTGGCAGAGGGCGCGCACCGCGCGCAGATTATTGTAATAATATTTTAACTGTGTTCTGATTGGCTGTTTAATAAATACTACCTTTTAAGTAAAGCTCCTGTATGTGCTTAGGTAATTTTGTACATAGTTAGTGTATCAATAAATTTATATACATTCCTTCTTACAACAAACATTATTTTATTTCTACCAACTGAAGACGTCGCTAAAGTGGTGACCCCGACGTGATCCCGACGATCGAATAAAGCGAAGTACCCGACGTTCGAATAAAGCCTGCCGGTATTTCAAGTACGCTCAATATCGGCGAAACTCAACAATGGAAGAAGCAGCGAAATATCAACAAGAAATCGCCGGAATTTCACTTTCTCTGCGTGTTCCACCGTTTTGGCGAGACAAACCACGACTATGGTTTATCACATTTGAAGCCGCCGTCAGCGATCTCAAGAAAAGCGACGCTCAAAAAGCACAGATGGTTATAGCGCAATTAACGAAGGAAGACATCGAGCAAATCTGTGACCTACTTGAAAACCCGCCATCGGAACGACCCTACAACGCAATCAAGGAACGGCTTATATCTGTGTATGAAGAATCAGATGGAAGACAGCTGCAAAAGCTTTTATCGGATATGGAGCTGGGCGACCAAAAGCCAAGCCAGTTATTACGTCGCATGCGTAACCTAGCGCATAAAAAACTCCCAGACGATACGCTCAGATTGATGTGGATGAACCTACTACCCCAACAAGTGAGATCCGTACTTGTTGTCAGTGACACCATCAGCAAAAACACTGCGTTGGACGAGTTAGCTAAGATGGCAGACAAGATGATGGAGCAGACGTCCGAAGTGCCCGTTGTAGCATCAGTTGACAACTCTCAAGCTCAGGGTAACATACAGCTCATAGCGGAAGAAATACGCAAGTTACACCTAGAAATCGCCGAGATCAAGAAAGATAACTGTCGGTGCAAACACACATCGCCGCCGTCGCATTATCAATATAGACGTAATTATCGCCGCGACCGTTCAAGAACGCCGTCTCGCTCGCACTCAAGAAACTTCAGATCTCGCTCATCTACTCCATCGCCTCACTGTTATTATCACAGAAAATTCGGTGCAAAAGCAAGACACTGCACAACACCATGCAGTTTTAACAAGGATAATAATAGACAGACATTAGCAGTGGCGGAACCTAATGTCGACAGCAAATCATATCGCCTTTTCATCACTGATAAGGAAACCAACACAACTTTCTTGGTCGATACTGGCGCAAATATATCTGTGATACCAAAGCGAAAAGGAACTCGATCTACCCCACTGCCGTACAAGTTATACGCCGCCAATAATTCAGAGATACCCACATATGGAGAGAAAACCATAGATATCAACTTGGGTCTACGACGTCCCTACAAATGGAAGTTTATTGTTGCTGCCGTAAGCAAGCCAATACTCGGAGCAGATTTCCTAGGCTACCACAATCTACTGGTCGACCTAAGGAATGAACGTCTCATCGACAACACAACCAAACTCTCAACTAAGGCACCGGGGCGATATACCAGCTTACCTACAATACGCAGTATTGATCTTCAACAAACGTTCCATGACATACTGGCTGAATTTCCAAACGTCACTCGTTTGTCATCAATGAAACTCAACCCGAAGCACAAAGTCGAGCACTACATTGAAACAACCGGACCATCTATCCATGCCCGAGCTCGACCTATACCCCCGCATCGCTACGAAAAGGTGAAGAAGGAGTTCGAGAATATGATGAGCCAAGGCCTCTGCCGACCTAGCAAGAGTCCGTGGTCCAGTCCACTCCACGTTGTACCGAAGAAAAATGGAGATATACGAGTATGTGGTGATTACAGGCGACTCAATGCCATTACCAAGCCTGACCGTTATCCCATCCCACGAATAAAGGACTTCACATATCAGCTTGCGGGCAAGCAAGTTTTCTCTACCCTGGACCTGAACAGAGCATATGCACAACTACCAGTTCGTGAAGAAGACATAGAGAAGACAGCAATAATAACCCCTTTTGGCTTATACGAGTTCCCACGTATGTGCCCAGGACTAAAGAACGCTGGTCAAACATTCCAGAGATTCATACACGAAGTTCTCCGAGGCCTTGATTTTGTCTACCCATTTGTCGACGACTTGCTTGTGGCTGCAGAAGACGAAACAACAGCTCGAGATAACCTCAGAATCGTACTACAGCGCCTGGATGAATACGGTATCACAATCAACCCCGCCAAATGTGTATTCGCCAAAAGAGAACTCACATTCTTGGGATACTTTGTCTCCCACGAAGGCATAAAACCACCACACGAAAAGGTGAAGATAATCAGCGACTACCCTAAACCGAAGAATGTCGAAGAATTACGACGTTTTCTCGGTATGATAAATTATTATCGAGAAAACATACCAAACGCCGCAGCAACTCAAGCACCTCTGCACATGTATTTACATAATACACACTCAAAGAAACGTGACAAAACCGAAATAATGTGGAACGATGAAACATCGAAAGCTTTTGAAGAATGCAAGGAATGCATTCAAAAAGCGACCTACCTGGCGCATCCACAGCATGCAGCTCCTTTTGGCTTAATGTGTGACGCATCGGACAAGTGTGCAGGTGCTGTACTACAACAACAGGTCAACGGCAAATGGCAGCCACTTGGATATTTCTCAAAGAAATTCACACCGGCACAGCAAAAGTATTCAACATACGACCGAGAACTACAAGCCATATACTTAGCAATGAAGCACTTTAGAAAATTATATGAAGGCCGCGAACTGATTATATATACAGATCACAAGCCAATCACATATGCACTCCAGAAAATATCATCTGACTCAGAAACTCCCCGCCGCAGCAGGCAGCTATTGTTCATTAGTGAATTTACTAATGACATACGTCATATCAGTGGGCGAGATAATATTGTCGCCGACGCCTTATCACGCATTGAAGTTATCAACTGCCCCACTCCTATCGACTACGCGTTACTCGCAGACGCACAAGAAAAGGACGCAGCTATACAAGGTTTACTTCGTCAATCAAATATCCAGATGCGGAAGATAACAGTACCCGGGATGACTCACGCTATCTATTGTGAGACATCAACAGAAAACATACGACCATATATACCGGAAGAATACCGCATAAAGGTGTTTAATGCAATACACAACCTCAGTCATCCCGGCACGCGAACGTCAAGGAAGCTGATACAAACAAGATACTTCTGGCCATCTATGAACACTGACGTGAAGAAATGGGTGACAACATGCATTCAATGTCAGCGTGCCAAGATACACCGGCACACTGCAACCCCGGTAGCAATCTTCGAACCATCGCAACGTTTCGAACATTTGCATGTTGACATCGTTGGCCCGCTGAGTACGTCGCCTCAAGGACACCGTTACGTCGTCACTATGATCGACCGAGCGACGCGCTGGCCCGAGGCGCACGCCGCGCAAGACATAACAGCTGATACTGTCGCTAAGATTGTGTATGAAGGATGGATCGCAAGGTTCGGATGTCCAGCTCGAATGACGACTGACCAAGGCCGACAGTTTGAAAGCAGCTTGTTCAACGCATTAACAAGACTACTTGGAATCAAGCGCATTCACACTACACCGTACCATCCACAAAGCAATGGAATGATTGAAAGGTGGCACCGCTGCATGAAATCTGCATTAATAGCACGTCTGAGCACGAGCAGTTGGATTGAGGAGCTGCCTACAGTGTTGCTAGGACTGCGAGCCGCAACGCGAAGTGACAGTGGAGTCAGTGCTGCACAGCTTACCTACGGTCACGCTCTCACACTGCCAGGAGATTTTTTCGTGGCATCGAAGCCAGATTCAATGGACTACAGTTACGTTGAAAAACTACGATCAGCAATTAGCATTTTTCGTCAAGCGTCAGCACAGTCACGAACCAGCAGCAGAAGTGGCATATACGTACCTCAAAGTCTAAAAACCTGCAAGGAAGTATTCGTGCGAACTGACGCAGTCAAGAAACCGCTGCAACCACCATACAACGGACCCTATCCAGTGCTTAGCCGAAGCGATAAAACGTTCACTGTTCAACTACCGGGAAGGCAAGCAGTGATATCAGTGGACCGCCTCAAGCCTGCGTTCTCCATTCCATGCACTGATGATGCATGTGACATAACTCACCAGGGCTCCAGTCCTGCTACGAAGAACACTGCTCCTGTAAACATCACAGCAGAGCGTACATCGCGCTCGGGCCGTGTCATAAGGCGACCGGTACGTTTCACTTGAAGGGGAGCACTGTAGCAGCGCGTGTGCGCATGACGCTGCTCGCTGCTACACTGAGCTAAAGGATCGAGCGCCGGCACCTATATTTATAACTTCAGTGTTTAAATGGTTAGTTGGACTGTTGGCAGAGGGCGCGCACCGCGCGCAGATTATTGTAATAATATTTTAACTGTGTTCTGATTGGCTGTTTAATAAATACTACCTTTTAAGTAAAGCTCCTGTATGTGCTTAGGTAATTTTGTACATAGTTAGTGTATCAATAAATTTATATACACTCTACGCGCGACGCTCGACCCGGACGGACGTGTGTGAAGTGCTCCTGCCTGCTGCGTGATTTTTCGCCGCTATCCAGATTCGCCGCGCCCCGCTGCGAACATTGTAGCCGCCCCGGCTACGGACGATTTCATTAGTTGGTGAAATTTATTTCACTGATTAATATAATCAAAAACTGTCTTTTTCAAGACATACTATTTCTTTGTCGGAGAAAGCTTCGTGTAAATTCACTTGGCCCTCTCCGGGTAAAATCCACTGTTTTTGTGGTCCTCGGTTGAAACCTCACGGTGTCAACGAATCCGAGGGGGTGTTGACCCGACTCACCCGCCGAACCCCTTCAGGGCTAGGCATCAATCGGACGGGTCCCAGACCACCGGCCTTGGGGGATCTCCTAGTCGGTACTGGTGACAGTTTTGCCTCCCCAGCTACTCACCCAGTGTCTTTGGGGTGACAAACACCCCTCGCATTGGACGTCAGGGCCCTGTTGCACATTAAGATTGGCAACAGGTTTACAAGCTTAGGGCTCACCAATAGGTACACACCCCCCTGCCTACACCCGGCAGGGAGGGCCACACATCCCCGGGCTATCCTCCCGGGGAAGTAGACGTTAGGTTGATAGGAGTTATAGGGAAATAGGCCGCTCCCTATGAGCAAATAGTAGGCTCCCCATCGCGACCATGGTAACCTCAAAATCGGCCTTTTTGGCCGAGATGAGGTTTCTCCTCTCTACCCATCCCGAGTTGCCCGATGACATCGAGCGAACTATCCAGGCATTCCGCGCAATGCCTCCCGCGCCCGTCTTACTCGCCCCCGCGATCCCCGCGACCTCCGCGAACTCGCCCGCGAATCCTCCCGCGATCACTCTCGCGACCGCTATCCCGACCGCGCCTACGTTTGCGCCCGCGACCTACTCTAGGTCACCATCTCCGGCCACCCCGGCTTGCCCTCCTTCTCCGGCCTTCTCGGAAGAGCCCGCCGAAGAAATGGACGCCGAAGACGCGCCCTCAGATACCGACACCCTTACTGGTGATTCGGACTCAAATTCGGACAAAGCAGCTGTCTCTGCTTCCGATTCTTCCCCATCGTCCACAGAAGAGAGTGGCTTCACCACTGTCGAGGGCAAGGGGAAGAAACGGAAGAAAAAGACATGCGGTAAATCCCAAGCTGCAAAAATCGCGCTGACGGACGTCTCGGCGTCTCTTCTTTCGCGCCCCCCCACCCCGCCGTCGCCGACCCCCGCCGCGGCCCCCACCCCGATCGCATCCCCGCCCGCGTCTGCACCCACCGTCGCGCCCCGCACCGCTGCGGGGAAAAAGGTGCCCCCGCCGCCCCCGGTGTTCATCCAAGAGAAGGGGAAGTGGACCGATGTGTCCAAATGGTGTTCGGAGGCTCGCATAGCCTACACCAGCGCCCGATCGACCCTTCAGGGAATCAAAGTGACGGTCCCTACGTCGCGCGACTACAGGGACCTCACAAAAATGCTCCGGTATAGAGGTGTGTCCTTTCACACCTACGCATTACCAGAGGACAGGCAATTACGGGTTGTTATAAAACGCATTCCAACCGAAATTGCGACCGAAGAAATCAAGGCCGACCTTGAGCTCCAAGGAGTCCCTATTCTAGAGGTGCACCGCATGCACCGAGCCCGTCGCGGAGTGCCCTTCGACATGGTGCTCGTAGTATGCCCTCCCTCTGAGGGCCACAATCCGATCTTCCAGATCAAGACGGTTTGCCACTTGTCTGGACTTAAAATTGAAAAACCGCGTAAATCCGGTATAATCGGGCAATGTCACCGTTGCCAGTTGTACGGTCACGCACAGTCGCACTGTAATGCGAAACCCAGGTGCGTCAAGTGCCTAGGAGATCACGGCACAGCCGACTGTGCCCGGCCAAAGGACCGTGCCCTCTGCACGGAACCTCCGGCGTGCGTTCTATGTGGTGAATCCGGTCACCCCGCGAACTACAGAGGGTGCTCGAAAGCACCCAAATCTTCTTCTCCCAAACTGGCGAAGCGTGCCGACGCCCGCCAGCAGAGGGAAGCCCCGTCGTCCAAACTCCCAGACAGGCTCAGCCCTCAGAGGCCGAGCCCCTGGAACCAGCTTAACCATCAGCAGGCATTCCCTGCGATGGCATCCGCTAGGCCCACTCCCGCCCCCATCCCTCCGCTCAGGGACCCGCGTACCGGCGCCCACGCGCCCTCTACCTCGCCCCCCCGCGTTTCCGTACCCGCCGCCGTCGCGACCCCCGCGACGCTCCCAGCCGCGCTCCCCGCAGCCGCAGCTAGGCAAACCGCTGGCCCCGCGACCAGCATAAACGGCGCCTCAGTGTTCAACACACTGAATAGCATTTTTCTCCGTTTCTGTACCCCCCGTGCCTACCGCATGGCACAGGAGGTGCAAGCAGCCGTAAACGAAAAAGACATCGCGAAGGTCTTTTACATCTACGAAGCGTATCCCGACGTTACGCAAGCCCTCGTCCAATTCAATAACTCAAAATGAATAATACGGCCCCCGCGAGACTAAAACCCCGATCCCTAAAGCTAGGAACGTTTAACGCCAACGGTTTATTAACCCAACGTGATGAGATCGCCCAGTTCCTCCGCGACCATCAAATTGACATACTATTAGTACAAGAGTCATTCTTAAAACCCTACAACCGCGACCCGAAAATTGCAAACTATCGTATAGTGCGCAACGACAGGTCGCGTTGTCATAAGGGTGGAACACTCATCTACTATAAAAGGTCATTACACTGCATCCCTATGGATCCCCCCACCCTCAACCGGTTAGAAGTTTCAGTCTGTCGACTAGGCCTGACGGGTCATCAACCCGTCACGATAGTCTCAGCCTACCTTCCTCCCACTCCCCAACCGGAAGATTTCAGTCAAATCTCCGATGACATTTCCGCCCTGTTAGGCATGAGTGACTCTGTTATCATAGCAGGCGATCTCAATGCAAAACACCCCGCTTGGAATAGTTCTAGACAAACGACTAGAGGAAAACGCCTGTTTGACCTCTGTTCCTCCTTAGTCTTTGATGTCGTCGCCCCGATGACTCCAACTCACTTTCCCCACGATGTAAATCACAGGCCCGATGTACTCGACATTGCCATTCTGAAGCGAATCACCTTAAGGTTGGATTCCATAGAAGCAATAAACGAGCTCACCTCTGACCATCGTCCGGTTGTCATGCATCTGGCCCCGCGAACGGGTCTCCCAGATACAGACCAACCCCCCCGCACCAAAGTGGTAACGGACTGGAGGCGAGTAAGCGATTCGCTGAAAACCAACACATCCCCCCACTTGAATTCCATACCCGACCATTTCGACTCTGTCGCCGACACAACGGCTGCGATCGACTCATTCACGGGTCACGTACAATCTGTCCTGAACGAGTGTTCAAGGGAAATTCCTGAGGTGGAAGACCACCGATGGAAATTGCCGGACGATGTACGCGAACTGCTAAATGAGAAGAACGCAGCTGTTCGTGCCTACAGCAACTTTCCTTGCGATGCGAACAAGGCTCACATGCGCTATTTGCAGAGATCTGTAAAGACGCGCATGCAAGAGCTTCGTGACGCTAGCTGGGACAAGATGCTGAGCGAGTTAGAGCCGACTCATCTAGCCTTCTGGCAACTTCAGAGGAATCTCAAATCCCGAGAAGTCTCCTCCATGCCCCCCCTGACCAGGCCCGACGGCACAGTCGCGTTCGACGACATCGACAAGGCTGAATGCCTTGCCGAGAGCCTCGAAGCCCAGTGCACACCCAGTACTCTGCCAGTAGACCAGGCACACCTCGATGAGGTGGACGCCGAAGTTGAACGCAGAGCCTCCCTCCCGCCCGTCGAAGACCCTGATGATCCAATACCTCTCGTCACCCCGGACGAAGTTCACGAGATCATAAAAGGTCTGAAACCCCGCAAGGCCCCCGGCGCTGACGGAATCACCAATAGGGTGCTCCAGATGCTGCCCGCCCACATGATCATGCTTTTGACCACCATCTTCAATGGTGCCCTGAGCAACAACATCTTCCCGCAAGCATGGAAGCAAGCCACGGTCATCGGCATTCCAAAACTTGGCAAGCCCAAGTCCGAGCCCACGAGCTACCGCCCCATCAGTTTACTGAATTCGCTCGGTAAAATCTACGAGAGACTTATTTATAAGCGACTCAGAAATTTTGCCGAGACGAAAGGCCTCATTCCCGACGAGCAGTTTGGTTTTAGAACCCAACACTCGTGCGTGCAACAGGTCCACCGCATCGTAGAAGACATAAGCGCTGGTTTCCAGCGCGGCTCTATGACCGGTGCAGTATTCTTCGATATAGCGAAAGCTTTCGACAAAGTCTGGCACAACGGCTTATTATATAAGCTGTACAAACTCGGTGTGCCCGACCGTCTCGTACTCATACTTCGAGACTTTTTGTCGAACCGCACCTTTCGCTATCGCATAGAGGGAGCGATTTCCTCCCCCCACCCCATACGCGCCGGCGTCCCTCAAGGCGCCGTGCTATCCCCTCTCATTTTCACGCTATTTACTAGCGATATCCCCAAGCGTAGACTGGAAAAGTTGGCACTGTTCGCAGACGACACAGCCATTTACTACGCTGGGGTCAGTCAGGATGCGATATCCTCCAGACTCCAGACCGCAGTCAATGTTCTTGGCGCGTGGTTTAGAAAATGGAGGATTGAAGTAAACCCAGACAAAAGTCAAGCGGTTCTCTTCTCGAAACCGCGACACAGACCTGACCCCCCCCGGCCCATCTCCATGTTTGGCAAGCCTATCCCTTGGGAGAAGCAAGCCAAATATCTAGGAGTGATCATGGATCAGCACCTCTCCTTCTATAAGCACATTATGAAGGCGCGCTCACGCGCCGCCTTCGCTCTTGGAAGGCTGCATTCTGTTCTGAACGCACGTAGCAAGTTGTCACTCAAGTGCAAGTTGCGAATATACACGGCGTGCATAAGGCCAATCATGACTTACGCTAGTGCAGTCTTTGCACACACAAAGCCCCGATACATCCATAGGATGCAGACATTGCAAAACCGTTTCCTCCGTCAAGCCACAGGCTCGCCCTGGTATGTTAGGAACGAGATCCTCCATCTCGACCTTAAAATCCCAACGATAGCCCAATTCCTAAAACGTAATTCAAAGCGTTTCTTTGAATCCGCCGCGCAACACCGCAATCCATTGATTGCGAAGGCCGCTAGTTATGTCCCCAGTAGAATCAGTCGAATCCGCCGGCCGCGACATGTCCTCTCCGACCCTGATGACCCCATCACTCTTCTTCAAGAAAGCAGTAGGGCCACCAGCACAGCACACAAAAACAGACCGTGTTTCCGACCTCGCCGCCGAGGTCCTCGCGCCTCGCGAAGACCCCGAGTAAACGAATCCTCCCCCAACCGTCCCTTGCCCGCAGAAGTGCCAGCCCGCGCCGAAGCTGAGCAAGTAGAGTTAAAATCCCCATGATTAATAATAAAGAAATTATTGATCCAGCCTGTCCCCAATTGCTGCCCTCCCTGAAAGTGACTCCCTGAGCCGAGGCTCGTACCCCGCAGGGGGTGCCCTCAGTGCGCAGTTGCTGTAGGTTTTTAATTTTAGTTTGTAAGCCCTGGCTGGAGGCTCTTAGCCTAAAAACTATTAGTCCCCACAGGAAAGCCCGGTTAAGTAGTTACGGCCTCTCAAGGTCAACTACGAGATGCCCTTCCCAAAAAAAAAAAAAAAAAAAAATTTATATACATTCCTTCTTACAACAAACATTATTTTATTTCTACCAACTGAAGACGTCGCTAAACGCACAAAGGTGATGCTTAATTCTAATGAAAACTGTTACCTGTGATTGAAGAGTACTAAGATAAAAAGAGATGTAGACAACGGGTGTACTAGTAGAAGAGGAAACAAAATACATAAAAACAAACACAATTCTCTAAATATAAACATACAAATGAGAATTTGAACAAATATTACTAATATAATATCACCATCATTATAATTCCAGCCGAAAGACCTCCACTGTTTGACATAGGTCTACCTCAAGTACCGCTTTTTTGACCGTTCTGTGCTTCCCTTATCCAGCCGAGTCCTGCGGCCTACACAAGGTCATCGGACAAGAGGGGTTGTGAGAAGCCTTCCAACTCTACGTGTACTAGTCTTCTTTACAATACATATGCAATTAGGACAAAATAAACAGATAGTGTTCTTTCATTCTTCATTCGAATTACGTACACAGTGAACGAGTAGGGGTAGAAATCGGTTGAGTGGGGGGATTTGAGGAGATTTTTAAGATTCCGAGAGACCCTTTATGGTGAAGTCAAACAAAATATTAGTCGGTAGATATAATTCTGTAGTGCAAATCAACGTGTTAGTTTTTTAAGCTACAAATATTATGGTGGATGAATAAGTACTATAACGATAATGAGAATTCGGATACGACTGGGTGCTGCGCGCCGACCTCCCTAGCGGCGTCAGTGTAGTTTGCTACGCTGACGACACGCTGGTCCTGGCGCAAGAGAGGTCGTACCAGGCGGCGGCCGACTTAGGGACACACGGGGTTGCGACAATCGTGGATAGGATCCGGCAACTGGGACTCGAGGTGGCCTTGCACAAGTCCGAGGCCATGTGGTTTCAAGGTCCCCGGAATGCGCCACTGACGGGTTCCCAGATAACGGTGGGAGGGGTTCACATCGGCGTCGAGTCGACGATGAAGTACCTAGGACTCGTTCTCGACAGCCGATGGAACTTCGCGGAGCACTTCCGACGTTTGGCTCCCAGACTGGAGCGGGCCGGGGCTGCCTTGAAGCGGCTCCTGCCCAATCTAGGGGGGCCAAACGCCTCCTGCCGGAGGCTCTACGCGGGAGTCGTGCGGGCCATGGCCCTATATGGGGCGCCGGTGTGGGCGCCTACATTGAGGCGCCAACCAGCACGCCGGCTGAAGGCGGCCCATAGGGTCATGGCCATCCGGATGATCCGGGGATACCGCACGATCTCCGGTGAGGCGGCGGGCCTCCTTGCCGGATTGCCGCCATGGGATCTGGAGGCAAAGGTCCTCGCGCACACTTGGGAGTGGCGCGAGGAGGCCAAACGTCGGGGCGTAACTCCGCTGCCACGTGAAATCGCGGCACGGCGGACAGAGCTCCGGCAGGATCTCATGGCGACGTGGAAAGTGCGATTGTCGCAACCCAGTGCTGGGCACGCCACGATTGCGGCGGTAAGTACCCTCTTTGAGGAGTGGTTTGTGAGGCGGCATGGCGTCCTCACCTTCCGCCTGACACAGGTCCTCACCGGACACGGTTGTTTCGGGAGGTTCCTGTTTCGGATAGGGCGGGAGGAAACGCCCGGGTGTTTCCATTGCGAAGATTGCCCTGAGGACACGGTGGAGCAGGTGGAGGTCTTCCCGGCTTGGGCGGAGCACCGCCGTGTCCTCGCGGAGGTGATCGACGGCGGCGATCTCTCGCGTCCGACCCTGGTCCAGGCCATGGTACGGAGCGAGAGTGCATGGCTAGCAGTCGCCTCCTTCAGCGAAGCACTTATGCTCGCAAAGAGGGAGGCGGCGCACGTGAGGGAGATGCAGTACATGCGCCCTCACAGCCGTGGCCTTCGCAGGAGACGCCCTGGGCGTCGGGAATCCCAGGCTAATTCCCGGCCACCGTAGGCACGGGCTTGCGGACGACGAGTAATGGGTAGCTCGCTGTCCGGTAAGGTCCAAGCCCGGGTCGACGGCGCGTTGTGTTCCACGCGCGCCTCAAAGAGATGTCATCAGCAACTGATGGGGCCCGCAAGGGCCGATGCCTGTCAGGGGTGCGGGTTGTTCGAAAGAGATACCGCGGCCTCTGGCACACAGGCAACTGAGGGAACACGGGTGGGTTTTAGTCAGTAAAAGTCTGACACGCCCTTCCGCTCCGCCCAGAGCGGGAGAAGTTATTTGATGATTTCTCACCCAAAAAAAAAAACGATAATGAGAATGAGCTATACGGTGACTGATACATATATGCCGTCTGTCAAAGCTGCAATGGCTCTTTCTTCAAAATGCCCTTCCAGACATTGCCCTGCATTGTTAGACTCACATAAAATTCAAATAATATAAATGTTTGAACTTTAAAAGAGACCATGACCTCTGAGTTTGTTTCGGCTTTTCTTCTCAGGGAACAAACAGTCAGCTAGGAAATGCCGGCGCCATCTAGTTTTTAAAATATTGACCAACAAAATATTGACGTGTGTAAAAGTGTCTTAAAAGATCTACTTACAGTAATAAACATTTCATTTCATAACGTGAACAGAATAAAGCATCTAAGTTACTGTTTATTTTAGATTGAATCCCATTGGATGACAATTTCATGAAATTGTCATCCAATGGGAAACAATTGTCTCCGAGGGTTGTATTGATGATTTAAATTATTATAATTCTGTAAACATATACGTGTTACGATCGTGAATCATATATTTTAATCAACACTGACCTGAAACTTGCTAAATACGTAAGAAAATTTTAATTTCTTGGGCCTGTCACTTCCCCCTTATCTTGCCTCTTTCATATGTGTTACCGGTCAGGTATTCTCTTTGTCATCAATATTTTTTTAAGGCAATTAATAACATCTAAAATATGTCACTCTGTAATAAACATATACTGCAGCATATACGTTTCATCCAAATTGAGTTCAGTATTTGAATGTTTCAAATAGACAGGCTGAAATATAAATTCTCGCTTCATAAAAACTTGCTACAATGTTATGTTACGGAGATTAAATTGTTGCTAGCCTAGATCCTGTTTCCTGTATTGATTTTAACTTCCGGTAGCTGAATATAAATGTCGATGCCATTTTATCTCGCGACGAACATTCTAGTGAGCTGAAAAAGTTGAGTAGGTTGATTGACATCCGTATTTCCGCTGCGGAGGAAAATCAGACTATTTTAATACTCTGTTGCGACATACTGTTTTCATCATTTGACAGTATCCACTGCTTTAATATTAGGTACCATAGAACTGATTTAAGTGTTAACAAGTATCTATTATAAAAGCATACAAAATGGTAAATGATTTTGTCTGTAAGTAGGTTCGTATAAACACTTTTACACACCAATCATATTTTTAAAACAAGATGAGGTACTCGTGTCCTATCAGGGCTCTAAAAAGGCCAGTTTGGCAGAGACATAATATGATCATATTAAGAATCATATTTAAAATCGTAAATTGGCTTCAAACTTACAATTCATAATATTATTTGCGTAGACAGCACGCAATTCATCTATTTGACAGTTTTGTATGGAAATTCGTAAAAAAATTAAAGTAAAATGCTTTTTAAAATAAAATGTCAAATAGCAGAATCATAGGGAAATTCAGGAAATTAATCACTTTTAGAGGAATTGCTTAATGTGGCCTTTTTAGACCCGCTGACTATTCTAAGAAGAAAGGTCAAAACAAAGTGTACCTATGTGTGTGAAAAAAAAGTATTTTCAGGTCACATAATACACATAAAATATATATCACATAAAATTTCTGCGTTAGGGTGTCTAGAATGATATGCTGAATTCATGGTTACAATTTGCGCACTGTATAAAAACTTATCCTGGTTAAACTGAAGCCTTCTTTCCATAAGGGAGGCAGAATTTACAGAACGTTACTTGCTTCGATCGTATCATACTTCTTTTGCTTCGTTTACAGTTATACATTTGTTGCCCTAGTGTGACTTGCATTTAACCATCTCGATCAAAGGCATCGAGCGCGTTTGGCGCTCCGATTGGCCCTGAATTGTTGACGGACCAGTCGGAGTACCAAACGCGCTCGAAGCGTTTGATCGAAATGTTTAAATTAAACTAGCATTAAGGCCACAGGTCATACACGCACGCCCTTTCTGAAGACTATTACCAAAAATGTCACTGTGTGCCGGTTTCCTAACGATGTTTTGTTTCGCCGTTCTTCTTCATGTCCTAGATTCTAGAACCAAAATTCGGAGACAGGAGACATCTACCAACCCGCACTGGGCCCGCGTGGTATATTACAGCCCACTCCCTATTGAAGAGAGGAGGCCTGTGTCCCAGCAGTGGGAACATTAAAGGCTGATTATGCGTTTTAAACATAAGTGAGTCGCCATTTTTATCGTGTGTGACATGAAGGTGGAAGAAGAAGGAAAGAAAGAAAGAAAACCGGATTTATTTAACACAGACTAAATGATACACAACATTATCATCTACCTAGCCTTTTCCCAGCTAGGTATGTTGGGGTCGGCTTCCAGTCTAACCGGATGCAGCTGAATTTTGCATGGAGTGACTGCCTATCTGACTTCCACAACTCAGGTAATGGGTAACACGATAAGCACCTCTTGGTAAGACTGGTTGTCAGACTTTTGGTCTTCTAACGACCCGTAATGACTGTCAAAGATCCATAAATACCAGCCGGGACCAACGGATTAACGTGCTTTCCGAGGCACGGATCTTGGTATGTAAGGATGGTCACCCATCCACGAACCAACCGGCTCTTATTACTTAGCCACAAGCCCCTCTAGTGACACACAATATATCCTAAGAAATAAAACCAAAAAAGGGATATTCTGTGGCCCTAGTGTGAGTTTCGTTTAACCGTATCGATCTATCGCATCGACCGTGTTCGGCGCTCCCATTGGTCCTTCAATAATCTAGGGCCAATCGGAGACCCGAACGCGGTCGATGCGTTGGATTGAGATGATTTAAAGAAGCCCACACTAGGGCCTCTTTTGTATAAAAAAAGCAGGAAAGTAAGCCTCACGGCTGCACCAAATAGTGCGCCTATTTCATTTCGTTAAGCAAAAATGCCAGAAAACTAGTCCCTGAGTAAAAATGTATATTAACAGAATATAATTTAAGAACCCGATTTTCAGTCCAATTACATGGACCGTCTATTTCCTTGTTACTATAGTCTTCATTAAAAATATGCTCTGCACCAGGCATTCACAGCTTGGTAAGACGGCTACTCCACGAAGCTTTCCGAATATTTGTGCCGTTCTGAACGTTCAAAGGTCTCTTTGAGCGTCCAGATCGTCGCTCCGAGCATAACTCTCTGAGCGACTTTGAACAAGGCGCGTCGAACCCTCCAATACAATTAGGTGCAGGTATTGGCACATAGACGTAGAAACCTGTGCACATTCGATCAAAGAGTTCGGTATACAGGCCAAACTATTTAGGTGTCTTTGCTCTATACTGCTAGTATTAAACTTTTTAAAGCAAGTGTACAGGCATCTTAGCTTGTTCAATCATAGAATCATCCATCGCTTTACGCTTTACATCAGGCGTGACTGTAGTTGTAAATAAACCGTTTTAAACCAAATCTGTTGTTTAAAACCCGTTTTAAATTTCTTTGAAATGGTTTAAAACCACGACCACGTGGGCTCCGTATGTTGATTATTTTAAAAATTATGTTAAAAAGGCTGATTGGATTCATTCACTATTTTTATTAATATCTATATGTGAAATCTATTTGGTGGGAGATTTTTCAGGACAGACTGAGAACAATCTTGATATGCGTATTTGTTCAAATATATACATTAAAAAAATGTTACAAGTTTTAATAAAAAAAAAGTCTGGCACCACATATTTTTAGAATGTATATATTTGTATATTTTAATTGCCTTTGATATGTCCTAAATCAGGCAGTAAGTGTGGTGTAGATCACTTCGTACGAAGCCTCAGTGCATTCTATTAAATAAATAAATTTAAACCAATATTAGACCGCCAAGAGCCACCGTAAGTATGGGTTTAAATCGTTTTAAACGAAATGGTTTAAAAAGTTTAAAATCTGTTTTGCATCTTAGGCTTGGTCTAAGTTTTAAGAGAAGGCCCATTCAGCAATAAATTTATTTTTATTTTCATTAATTGTGTGTAAAATTTCAATTCAACCGCTCACTCTCCCACAGAAGTAGACGACTCGACCCCATAGTCCGCCATAACATCCGGCTCTCTACTGTTTCCTCACAACGATTCTTTTGCTACCTTGGTTGCTTTCTTTATAACAAAATAAACAGGATACTCCCAATTTATAACCTCCCCAAAACCAAATGCAAAATTAAACTAAGCAGTTGGCTTCGGGAGTTAAACTATGAAGAAACAGAAAAACTATTTGCTGTCCCAAAATAGCCAATTTAACAAATTCTATTCCCCCCCCAACACATACACCGACACCTACACCTTACTCACTCACAAATACACTATCATACAAATACCTACTAAACATACTAACACCAAACACCAATAACTAAAACTACTTTCGTTTTAATATTTAATGCCAATGATTTGTAAATTCTTACCGCCCTAATTATTGTACATAACATTAAAATGTAAGCACTACCCAACGGGAGGAGTCCTGATGTCCTGAAATACAGACCTCACGTCTAGTTTAGGCACCGCAGGGTCCCACAGTATAATTATTGCTGTTACGTATTTGTATTGATACCTCTCTAATGTACCTTTAATATGGTGAGAAATAAATCATTATAAATCATTATAATTAAATATTAAAAGTACTGATTCTCAGCCTAATTTGAATAAGTAAATTACTTTTTTATTTAAACACAGGAAAAAAATACTTTCATCGGTTACTTTTCGAACATACTTTAAGTGTTAAGCAGGCGGTTTACACTTAAAGTCTGTTCGAAAAGTAAATTAGGCTGAGAATCAGCACTTTTTGAATGTGAAAATTACATAAGACATTCCCCCAAAACGCCCGCCCTTCACCACTTCCTAGTGCTTTAGCTGGGAAGAAGAAGTGGCGCAACAAACTGGCCAGCAGCACAGATGTCTGTTTAGTTAGACAGACTTGATTCTATTAGATTAATAAGAACGAAATTTCTCAGTAACTTATTAAAAGGCCGGAGTTAAATTGCTTTTTAGTCTATTGACTAAAAAGCAATTTAACTCCAACTTAATATTTACCGTGATAGATTACTTTATTTATTTATATATGCTTTATTGTACACCAGAAAATACATGACAAAATAAAACATTTAACACTAATAACGTAATAACATAATGGGCGGCCTTATCGCTTTTATCTGCGATCTCTTCCAGGCAACCTTGGAATGGACAGTGACGGCGTGGACATAAAAATGGGGTCATAACTAAAAATACTCTAATTTTGCATTTTTACATAATTCCATAGCACTTTCTTAGGATCTCATCCGGTCTCATCCTACTATCCTCCTACTAATATAAATGTGAAAGTTTGGATATTTAGATGTTTGAATGTTTGTTACAGAATCACGCAACAATGGCTGACTTTTTATCCCGGTAATAAGTTCCCGTGGGATAACTTTCGACCTCCACGCGGGCGAAGCCTTAGATTATAAACTCAAATCAAATCAAATATTTATTGGAACTAAAAACAGGTTTACAAATTTTTAGAAATCGTTAACAGCTACGATAGTTTACAAAAGCTGTGTTGCAGCCATTAGCGCCCACCTCCAAGAGGTGAGACGTCGGCGTTCTAACTAACGATGCTGTTAATTATACGGTGACAAACACATAGGTTTATGAAAATATCTACCTACTTATGTCTTTGTTTGTGCGGCCATATGTGTAGCTACATTTTCCAAGCTTTATGTCCTGTCCATTACAGTCCCCTCGGTAACCCATTTACTTCTTAAATTCTCAGAAATCTGCTCGCTTCAATTTCAGTCCCGGTTTGTTTTTCACGATACGGGGCCGAGTCCTTGTTATGTCCATTACTGTCCATTGAATTTGGAATGTGTGTGTCGAATATTGTATTGTTTTCTTTGTTATGTGAAGATTGAAACATCATTTGTTACTGTATAACATGTCTATTGTAATAACATTTTTTTTTGTGAAAAATACATGTTAGTACAGTCGGAAAAATGCTCGAAAGACTGCCTCTTTGGTCTAGTGGTCGCAAGCGCTACTGTTGAGCATTTCTTGGGCTCGATACCCAGGTCGGAAAAAGAGTTGATAGATTTTTCGATCTGGAATTTCTATTTATTTCTCAGTAGCAGCCCGGAGTCCGAATGGCAAAAGGCTCGCCCCCTATTACATGGTACCTTAACATAACTGGCTAAATGTGGGTGTACTGTACGTACACCTCTGTCAAACCCCTCCGGGAAACAAGCCGTGATGTTATGTTACAGTTGAAAAATGATGACGACAAATGCTATTAGAAGAATAAAGTAAATCCCCAAGTTAGCAGAAAAATAAAACGTATAAAGTCAAAAAATTTCGAATGTATACCAAAATAGAAACATTTCTATAACGCTTATAAACGAACAGAGTGAAAGTATGGAAAATTCCATTAAATCTACGAGTAAAGGCTATGGAATAATACAGTAAAATTTATTTTTAGATTTTGAGCTCCGCGAGTGTTCTTCAGATCGATATTACGAAACTAAGATATTTTACTTTACATGAGACAATAAAATTGTAATTCCAATTTAAATACCTACTAGTATTCAGCTGTAGCCGGTTAGACTGGGAGTTGACCACAACATAATTGGGAAATGGGTACCTAAGCAGAGTGATTGAATTGTACGGAATTGCTTTCCCGTTTTTAAAACATAACTTCCCACAAAGAATATCACATAAGCAACATGTAATATAATTAACGTAAGACCTCATACACACCCATTCCTTTTTTTTTGGTTGTGAAATCATCAAATAACTTCTCCTGCTCTGGGTGGAGCGGGAGGGCGTGTCAGACTTTTACTGACTAAAACCCACCCGTGTTCCTGGGGCGTTCCGTTCCGCGTCCGCGGGGTTCCGTTTCCACCCAGTGTGCCAGGGGCCACGGTATCTCTTTCGAACAACCCGCACCCCTGATAGGCTTCGGCCCTTGCGGACCGTATCAATTGATGCTGACATCTGTTTTAACCGCGCGTTTCCACGCGGTTAAAAGAGATGTCGGCGATGACGGCGCGTTGTGTTCCCACAATGCGCCGTCCACACGGGCAGGTCCTTACCGGACAGTGAGTTACCCATTACTCGCCGTCCGCAAGCCCGCGTCATACACCCCCATTAGAGTTATTATTAAAAGCATAATAAAATGACCAAAACTTTTTTCAAAGCTAACTAAGGATTATTAAGCAAATCGTGTTGACCCCAGCATCATTTTACGCATTTAAAATTGAGTCTTATTGCCTTCAAATACGGTTCAAGTTCCGTTGGGTCAATCGGTGGTAAGTCGGGCAAAATACATAGTTATAAAAATTTCATTATTAAAAGTTACTTAAATTGTTTCAGTACTCAATTATAAACAAGTTACGTTACTTAGAAATCTCCATAAACGTACATAAGTCAGATCATTACTTCTACAAACATACCTTTTCAAAGGACACAGCATCAAATTCCTAACAGAGATGTTTTCTTATTTTCAAACGGAATAAAACGTAGGAGCGTTGTTAGGCAACCGATAAGTATCGGAAAATTCCTTACGACTGTTGCCTTCGATTGGCAGCGAGTCTTCTTTGTTGTTTGGTAGACTGCGAAAGTCTCAGACATACTTGCGATTTTTAAACGCTATCGAGTGAAATCTGCTGTCGAAGCGAAAGCGACAAACCAACAGATAGTATTGTATTTAGATTCCTATTATAACTTACGGAACCGAAATGTGGACACTCACGGTACGGCTAGTCCATAAATTCGAGGTCGCTCAGCGAGCTATGGAACGAGCTATGCTCGGAGTATCTCTGAGTGACAGAAACCAGAATGAGGTGATCCGGCAGAGAACCAAAGTTATCGACATAGCTTACAGAATTAGCAAGCTAAAGTGGCAATAGGCCAGCCACATTAGCCGTAGAACCGATGACCGTTGCGCTTGGTTAGACGTGTTCTTGAGTGATGACCGCGCATCGGCGAACGTAAGGTAGGACGCCCTCAGGCTAGGTGGAGCGACGATCTTCGCAGGGTGACTGGTAGCAGCTGGATGTGAGTTGCCGAGAATCGAGCTGAATGGCGTGCAATTGATGATGAGATTCCCGGCACTATAACGTGTCAAATATCTTGATCTATTGTCACACTGTACTGCCTGTATCACGCTGACCGTAGTGACTTTTAACTTGGCCCCCTCCTGGGACCAACTTTGTTTAAACTGGCTTGCAGTTTTTAGTTGGGACTTGTTTACCTACCTTGCGTACCTACTACACTTTTGAATGGGCAACTAGCTTCGTCTTTCTGACTGACCAACCTCTTGACAGTTCAAAAGTGCTTGTAATTGGTTTATTTGAAATAAATATCTTGAGTTTGAGTTAAAGAGAATACGTTGAGTTATTTTGCTGAGACTTTCAAAAGTGTCCCCTTTGTTGGAACATAATTCTGAGCGATCACTCTCGCTGTATGTCCAATCTCATCATGACAGCCGAAACACGTTCACTGTTACAAATAGGCCTCCCCCAAAAGGGGTGTTGGGATGTCCACTCTACTTCCACTTCAAAATTATCGAGGACAGCTGTATTAATATCCTTTCAGCGTAAAATTCGTTACAAAACGTAAGTATTTCTGTCTGGTTTGGAATACCAAACAAAAGCTCAGGATAATAAGCTTAACTTAAATCGCAAGTGCGGTTGAGTCCTTATGTTTGTTCCATCTTCCTACATAAATGTAGATACGTGGGTAGTGATACCCGACCCCGTGTTTACTCCTTTAGAAAAAACAAGAATATATTTTTCTAGTTTGTTAGTACATGATGTTTCAAGAAACGGGAATAGTGTAAGTGGGAACAAGGTATTAGCATAATCAGCGTATAATTTTCCCACAGCTGGGACACAGGTTTCCTTTCATCGAGAGGGAGTGGGATGTAATCTGCCACGTGGGCCCAGTGCGGATTGGTAGATGTCACATCATGTCTTCGTGTTTTTGGTTGTAGGACATTTTCCTCGCGATTTTTTCCTTCACCGTTTTGAGTGCAGTGGTGATGAAATTATTTACGCAAAGTGAGGAGCCTGCCTGGGTTTTAATCTACGATCTACAACTGGACCACCACTGCGCCAGCTCTGGTATTAGAGGTTCCTTTGATACTGAAGGCAAACTACAGAAAATGATAGACGAACTGAACATCGCAAGCAATTAAGTTGGACTATCCATGAACATAAATAAGACAAAAAACAAAACCGACTTCCAAAAAAACACTACAAAGTGAAAAATAACTTTTATTTCGGAAGTCGGTGACTTTGGATATCTGTTTAATTTTTTTGTCACCGCCTTCCGAAATTAAAGTTAGTTTTCACTTTGTAATGTTTTCTGGAGGTCGGTTTTTTTAAGTTTTAATTTTTCACTTTTTTCACTTTTTAGTGGTTTACATGTGCTTACCCCTTCACAGCGTCTCGGCGTGATGTTATGTTATGAACTGGTGTAAACAATAGACAGACATGAGATTTCAGCAATTCCAGTCCATTTGCTATCATTTATTGAGAAGTTCCGTTGCCTATCTCCGAAGTTCTTCATCAGATCTTCACCAAATTGAAATAGGACCACTCCGAGAAAGTACTCTTCCAAAAACTACCCAAATCCCTTCAAGTGTGCCTATAAAATTTGAAGAGTTTTCTCTATTTCTCCAGGATCCCATCATGAGATTCTGACTTGATGATCATGGGACCACCTGGGAAGTATACCTTTTCAAATAAAAAAATAAATCCAAATCGGTCCAGCCATCTTCGAGTAATCGGAGAACATACATAAAAAAAAGGTTTCGACGAATTGAGAACCTCCTCCTTTTGGAAGGTCGGTTAAAAACTACTGACAAACTCTGAAAATCTAGTGATAATAAAAATAAACAACTTACCCCTGGAATATGCAAACGAGTATACTTACCTTGGGCAAATCATATGTCATGTAAATCAAACTACAAAAGAAATTAAAAAACGCATAGCCAATAGTTGAAAAAGATACTGATCGCTGAAGGAAGTAATGGAATCTACTGAATTTAGTACAACAATCAAGAGGAAAGTGTTTGACACCTGCATTCTACCTTGCCTTTTATCTATGGATGTGAAACCTGGTCCCTTACCAAAAAACCACAGAGATATACTCAAATATTGCCAAAGAGCCATGGAGAGAAGTATAATGAGTTTCAGAAAACAAGACAGAACAAAAAACGTAACTATAAGATCTAAGACCAAAGTAACCGATGTACTCACAAAGATAGACCAACTGAAGTGGAGATGGACCGGGCATACACTAAGAAGTAATCAGAAGTAATGGAGCAAAATTGTCACAGATTGGTATCCCAGAGACGGCAAAAGGAGAAGAGGAAGACAACACAGAAGATGGGAAGATGAGTTAAAGCTAACAACGGGTCCCAACTGGAGAAGGCTTACTAGATATAGAAAGCAATAGAAAATGTTAGAGGAGGCCTTTGCCAACAGGCACACTGAGCTCAGAGATATACTCTAAACTTAAAAATGTATGTCAATTGTTTGATGAGCTCAGAATAAGAGGCTAAATGTTATGTAATGTATGTAATACTGAAGGAGTAGGCAGTGACGTAGCTTCGTTCAATTAAATTCTAGTGATAACGCAATGCATCCGTAGGAAAGAATGCCTTCATTAAGAACTAATTGGAATTGGAAATACGCTGAGCAGCGTCAAAGGGAAACGTGAACTGAGGGACAATACTCATTGATAACGATAACAACTCTTCACTCAATGTGCTGTCAAATAACCTAACTAACAAAAAAAAACAACTAAAACTACATGAAATAGACAATATCGTAGTAACTGAGTTGTGGAGGTCAGATAAGCAGTCGCTCCATGTAAATTACTGGCATTCAGCTGCATCCGGTTAGACTGGAAGCCAACCACAACATAGTTGAAATAAAGGTAGCCATTGATGATATAGGATGTAATGACATAAAGCAAAAGCATCGGACGTGACATGCAGTCGGAACGTCATCTTGTTCCAAATTTTTCGATTCATTTTTCATACCATTGAGGTAATATGTACGTATGTTAGTACATATTACCTCAATGATGTATACGGGGTTTTATTAATACAAAAATAACTGTTCCTTGCAATCGATTAAAAAGGACTAGCACAATACCATTTGTCGGTTGTAGAAATTAAAACTAAAACTTCCAAATGCGATATACGTGATATTGATCTAATCTGGGACCAGAACTGAAACCCTGTGGTCACTAAATCTCTAAAAAGAGCAACTCTGCAACTGCAGTCCCCAAAAGAACAAAAAAGGCAAAGCTTGCTATTTGAAAAACTACATTTCAAAATGTCACTATAATTTGTGCCACAGTGTGATCGTCAATTTAACCCGACTTTAAACTGCAATTACGCAAAGACAAAGATAATTCTGTTCCCTTTGTAAATTAGCTTACACCTTCGAGTTACTCTGTAAGTCTGTACCTCTGTACCTAGCCAGATTTTGTCTGCCTTATCGGAAAATATATCTTGGAGCTAAGTATATGCCGTACCTTCGGACTAAACCTAAATCTTATTTTGTATAAATCCTGAATTTATTTTATTTTTGTCTTTAATTTACTTAATTATTTTATTTCATTCTATGTTTACTTTTAAACTTCAATTTAAAATTGCCTATTTTTTCGCATTTTTGCTATTAAATTTAATTTTAGGTAATGTAATTGTAATACCTTGCTATATAAAACTTGTTTTGATACTTACTTGATACTACTTGAAAAAGAAAACAATTTGAAAACTGATGAATTTATATAATACTTGACTGTACTGTATGGAAGGCAGATTTTAGTCTCCTTGGTCATTAATGTCTTATGACTAAAATGGTGGAGTAGCCTCTCATACTATACATATTATAAATTAAAGTCACTTTTCGGGTCCGTCTATGTGACTGCATTGTTCTTCAAAAACAAATCTGGAGGGTTGTCAGTGTCTTATAAATTAGTATTAAAAAAAAAGGAAATCTCGATGTTTTATCAAGTCTTAAAAACAACCATGCGAAATATCATCGAGCAAAGATAATAAAATTTATATGGAACCCTGGAATTTATACCCTGAAGCATACCCTATCGCAGGGATAGCGAACCAAGGGCACGCGTGCCTTTGGTGGCACGTAACAAAATAATTTGGGCACGATAGCCTAAGTCACATTATGGTAGGAGTATGGTAAGTTCTTCTTAAGCCTGAGTCGTTACTTTCAGAAATCGTACCTTCATGATTCTATTCTGTCATATGACCCTAATACCAGATACCAGAAGTTGCACTAATTTGTTCTTTCATTTAAATAAGGTGGTGTGATGTTGATTACTATATCATAGTACAAGTCTATTTCTGTTTGCATATAATGATTGTGAAAGTATTTAGTTTTTTTCTAGTAGTCGATAAGTCAAGATTGTTTGCTGGCACGTCAGTGCTATATTCTTTTTTTTTTTTTTAAAAATACTCGAAGAGGTTAAGAGGTTCGCCATCCCTGACCTATCCAATAAAAACAAAATTTTCGAAATCCATCCACAATTGACGGAGAAATCAATGAACATACATACGAGTATATATAAAAAATCAAATAATACACAGTGGAACATGGAACCCCCTTCTTTTTTGTTGGTAAAAACACGAAATGCTTTGAAAGCGATTGCCGCTTCACTTTAGGCCTTCTTACTTTTAATTATGATATTTCATGAAAATACTCTAGGTCTTATACCAAATAAAGTAAGTCACGCTAAAAATAGAATCAAAGCAGATTAATGAAAGTATCTAATGTTTAAATAGTAGCACATACTCCACTCAACTCAAAACCGAGAAATAACAGACCAATCCCAAATATAATCTTTCCCACCTCTATTGTTCGAATTCAACAGATTTAATTCGGCTCCAAATGTTGTCTAGCTCAATACTCAGGCTAATTTGGAGCTTATACGGCCGGTTCTAGCGTTGTCTGGATTTAGGTTCCCTGTCCCGTGTATGTTATTTTCTCTACCTATTATCTGAAATTGGGGTTACTCTGAAGTGGATTATTTGCTTTCAATGTTTAGTATTTTAGTGTAATTCGGATTTTGGAAACTACATCAGTTGATGCGGAAATCTCGCTGTCAGTTTTGATGATAAATCATCATCATCATCATCTGCCTAGCCTGTTCCCAACTATGTTGGGGTCGGCTTCCAGTCTAACCGGATGCAGCTGAGTACCAGTATTTTACATGGATAGACTGCCTATCTGACCTCCACAACCCAGTTACTGGGTAATACGATACCCCTTAAGACTGCTTGGTAGACTTTCGGGTTTCTGACGACCTATAACGACTGTCAAAAATCCACAAATGACAGCCTGGATCAACAGCTTAACGTGTTTTCCGAGGCACGGAGGGGTATTGGTATGTAAAGATGGTAACCCTTCCTCGGACCAGTCTCGGCAAGCGCAGTTTAAGTATGAAACTCTCCTTAGTTACCTACGCCTTGGTAAGAATGGTTATACACTTGGTAAACACAAGTAAAACGCGCGCGCTTCGTGAGATATAAATAACATAAATCTCATGTTAACTACTGTAACTGTGAGAACAATAGCCAATATGCGCTTATAATAAGTTCATCATAATAATTTCATCACCACTACTCTCAAAACGGTGAAGGAAAACATCGTGAGGAAACCAGCGTGTCATAGAACCAAATTCGAAGACACGTGACATCCATCAACCCGCAGTACGACCACGTTGTAGATTACAGCTCACTCCGTCTCGACGACATGAGGCCTGTGTTCCAGTAGTGAGAATATTATAGGCAGTGGGCTGCTATGGTGATGATGAAATGTTTCTAGGCATATAATTCATGAATAAATAGCAATTTAATTCGATGAATGTGGTGTAATGTTGTAGCTAGGGTTAGACAAGAATATGTCATTGTATGTTTCAGCAGGCTTAGCGCAGTGCTTTTTCTATACAAAGTCACATTTCGTTTCTCCATTTTTGACATCGCACTTTCGATATTCTTCTACAATCTGTCATTTTGTCTTTCGTTTCTAACGATCTTTGTCTAGGTCCTTTCTTTAGAATTTTTGAGACCTATTTTACTTGCGACTAATTTCGCATTAGGTCTCTATATTCTAAAGGTGCGAATTGTTGATCATTTCCGAAGAATATTTTTTCCCAAACTGTCGAAATCATACTGACAAAAAGTTTCTACTCGACGGCCACAAAGTATATACGATAATCTACAAAATCATGATTGAACGCATTACTGTGATAATTAATAGAAGAACACAGCTATCTTCTCCTATTGTACATCATGTAGTTAATAGTCATGTCTATTCTTCTTTAGAGGTATGAGGAACAGGGTGTATAGTTCACTCATACTCTATTGGTAAAGGAGGATCCTCCGAAGAGACGGGTGTTGTGTCTTGTGGGCAACTGCCCGACGATTGATGTCGGGATGTATATATGCAGATCGCAGGGTAAACTTTGCTTGCGCGATGTAGCTGATGTAGTTGCGGTGTGACGTCAAGTCTTGAGTAGTTCGCATATGGCATTGTAGATGGCGCCACTTTACTTTTTGTGTTTTCCCCATTTGTTGATTTGAAGTTTCGTATGTGGGGCATTGTAGATGTCCGCCACAATTCCGTCGAAAAATCGGTGGTCGTGCTAAGCCTGAAGGTTTAAAACTGCATTCCATGATTTTACTCACTTGAATCGGGCGAGTAGATACTGTAACACATTTTTTTTTTCATTTATTTCTAGGCGACTCGCACAAAGTTTGTTTTTTTGTGTGCGAATCGACAAACACAGAAACACGTATTTAGGCAATTGATATGTTTTTGAATTTGATCGCTACGACTAATAAGCCACGTTAAGATAATATGTTATTGGATTCTACTAAATTATAGGAAACTGTTTAAGTTTTTGTTTTTAACGAGTCCTATTCATTAAAAGACTTCCAACTAGTTCCAACAATGTTTATATAGAATTTAATATGAAAGCCATTACTTTTCTATCAACGTTTTCATCCCCATTCTAGTCTTAAAGTCTGATTTGAAAATAAAGTTAATTCCTGTGATAATTTTCTATCTATAACTCCATAGGTTTAGGTAGTTAAATAAGTTTAATAATAGTAAAATAAACAAATCGTAAAAAGGGTTCTTTATAGTTGACACTTTCTTGTTTAAAAATACGGTGTAACAAAATCATATTTCTTTTCGATTTATACGAGAGTTTCCTCTTTTATTAATAAATATTAAACTTTATCATTTATTCGTGAACTACTTTTCCTAGATGTAACTACTTGAGCACAATGTTTTTGTTAGATTAATTACAATAATATAATATTTTATAATCTGCCTATTGTAAAGAGCCCAAAATGACAGGTTCCCTAAACCTTTTAGAAAATACAACGAATTTGGTAAATTGAAAAGAAAAACTGTATGTGATGTAGTATGGCAACTGAAGTGGCAAGTATTACGTTTAGTCGGTTAACCAGACTTTGACAGTGCTCTCAACAATCGACATTTACGACTTTTAGAGTGTGTTTTGATTTTGTTAAATTGTGTTATTATAGCTAGCAAAGTAATTGATGATACAACGGAACGATTTATTATTAAAGTGACAGATAGTTCATCAGATTCTGATTCAGATTCAGAATAGAGCCTATTATTATTATATGACTATAAATAACATAACACAACATAACATAACATAACATTTGAAATAAAAGGTTTCGCATCTATGAGTCACGTGTTGTTTACCTTTATTTAACTACCTAAATCTATGGAGTATAGACTCATAGTTAAAGCTGCTTTCACACCGAAGCTCTCTTGTCTATATTGGCTTTAATTCCATTAACTAAGTCAACCTTCGACGAGTCAAGACTTTCGCAAAGTTTATTAAACTACAGTTAACTTAACCGTCGTTTGTAATGGTTGGCGGGTTATGCAGGTGCTACCACCGTGCACCCTCGGTTTTATAATAAGTGTGTTATTATGTCCCCCTATGTCAAGGGGTGACCCAATTAATAATAAGAGGTTCAAAATGTTACTTGTTTACAAGTTAAAGATTTATTATTACCGAGTTTTTACTTTATTTTATTTATCTCTGTAAGTCTTCATTCACATTTACTGTCGGGTTTAAAATGAATGTGCTTTTTTTAATTAAGAGCAAAGAGAATTTTAATACAGCTAGTGTTTCACTAGCGGTGAATTTCATAAAATGTGAAGCATTCATGTTCAGCTGCTAAGCAACTATTCATTAGATGAATGCCAAGCTTTATATTATATGTGTTTGAAATGAATTTCTGAGACCAGTGTTTCAGATAATTTTATCTTTTCTAAGGTACGAAAGAAAGGACTGTAGTAAAAAGAAAAATGCAATATGCTCATTTTGAATTTAGAACAGTGTTGTGTTATTAAATTTTACTTTTTAAAAACAAAGTTTGTCTCTGGCTTGTAAATTGTTTTTTTTTTTTTTTTTTTTTTTTTCGGAGTTTTTGGCGGGATCGTGTTGGAACATGTCGCACGAATTTTCATTTTCATGGAATTTAGTGAAATAACGAATTAAATTGTATAATTTTGATAGTGAATTATTCAATTTAGTTACGTGTGAGTGCACAAGTGTAGTGAAGGTGAAAATAAGTGACTAACGTGGACTTTTCGTGTTCCCCCCAAAAACTCCTATTAGGTTGTTGTAAAGTTACTACCGCTTTACAATAACTCTGACTTGACTGACTAAAGACGACTATGACTGTTTTGTAACTTCGTGCCCGATATCGGGCCATTTACTTGATCTAAAAGAAAAATTACTTGACACTGGCTAAATGCACAAACCGTGTGAAGCCAAAATCAAAAAAACAAAAAAAAAAAAAAAATTGTTTTTTCAGCCAGTTCACTGTTATCAATTTGAAATTGATTCTAATGTTATGATGTAAATAACCTAACCGTTTTCGCACTTGCACTAACAAGCATAAAGAGGAGATAAATAATTGAACACCAATTTTTTATACGACGATTTATTTTAATCGTTAGACATTCATAGATTAAAATTTTCTTAACATAAAATTTGACTAGATAGTGACTAGAATTCCCAAGCGGGACACCTGTTGCTTTGAAACGCCACAATATACATAGTCTTTATTTTGACACTGGTTTTAATCAATTCCCGAACAAGAAGGTGGAAACAACTCCGTATTAGAAACGTCACGGGGGACACAGGGTTAAAGAAACACACGAGGAATAGTGATCCGAAACGAAGTGGTCCGAAACGAAGAGATCAGCAGGAGAAGTTTACTTGCGGGTGGGCTCGGGGCCCAGCAAGACTCAGGCAACACCAATCTCGCAGATCCCCTGAAGCAGGCGCCGGCGGAGATGGTTGAACACCGGGTGCTGGTATGTGACGCCGAGCCCGCTCAAGAAGCGCAGCGTCTCCTGAGCGCACACCAAGAATCCAAGTTGCTCCGGATCCATGTCAGCCGGCACCTCTTCCACCAGAGCGTCCTCGTCTTCCGGCGTCAGCAAGTCGTCGTCCGGCAACTCGTTGGCCGGCTCCGATTCCGCACGCCGATTCTCTCCCACTTCGGCTCTAATTCTTCCAAATAAGCGCCTCAGCGCCTCCTGCTTAGCGGGAGGCACCGCATCATTCCTCAGCGGCTCGCTGTGAGAACGTTGTCGTTTAGCGCGCCGGTTGCGGTTGTTACCCGACGACGATTCGCTGGCGGACGTATCTTCGCGCTTACGTTTGTTCAACATTATCAGTTAGCCCGACGGCATCGACACACAAACTGCGAATGGGCTATGCACTGGGAACTGAAGGGCCCCGCGATTACAGCGAGACTTGCTGTCCTTGTCTAGCGGTGGGGCAAAGCGTGCGTTAGAGCGAGACGACAAGGTCAGCTGCAGCGGGAACAGCTGGGCGAGCAGATGCAGGGCGCGGGGCACGCACGCTTTGTTTGATAAAGTTTATTCGGGGAAATAAAACTGTTAGTCGCGATTGCGCGGACCGCGGGAGGCGGGGGGCGGGAGGGGTCGCGGGGTGCGCGGGCGAGAGGACTAGCCCGGCCGGCAGCTGCGTCGCATATGCCGCTCAGGTGGAGCTACATGCCTCGTCTCAAGGTGCCGACGTTGTGTAATTAAGCTACAGATCGGCTCGAATGTAAACAAAACAATAGATACGGCTCGCGCGTAATCAATGTCCTGCAGTCCATTGTCTCTCGAATTAGATAGGATAGGTAGTCGCGCACACGTCTTAGTTAATTACAGATTAGGGAATCTGTAATTACACCTGTCATGACCTAGGTATATATTTATTTATTATTATTTATAGATACTTTATTGTACACCACAAAAATACACAACAAAAAACAAAGTACACTACAAAATATATTATGCGTTGGGATAGGTTAGGTAAACAAAAAGATTGCAACAAAGAGATCGTGAGCAACCGGATAAAATATCCGGATGAATGTTGGCACAATGATAGTTTTAATAAAGCAAATTCCAGTAACATTCTCGACTTAAAGCCCCGACAAGCGTAATAGGAGATTTCGTACGAACAAAAGCTGAAATAGAGACGCGGCTGTTTCATTTTACAGTTCCATTTACCGAACTGAAAAATGAAACAGTGTCGAGGCTCATCGTTTTACGGACAGTTCATGCCCGAATGTAAATACATAGGCATCTATGTAAAATGTAAAAATCAATACACAGGTTTATGTACTACCGGGAAACGAGCTGTCGACGGTCGTATGTATCAACTGCTAGCAGATGTATCCATGTAGCGTGTTCAGAGTACATAGCTGTACACTAGGTACCTGCAGTTCAGGCTACCTGCTACCTAGGTATATGAGATTTCTGATAATCCGTTTCAAAGTCGGGTCCCGTAGTCATGACTGTTATCATCACTACATCATCATTTCAGCCGAATGACGTCCACTGCTGGACATAGGTTTCCTCTAAAACTTTGGAGGAGGCAATTTTTTGGCGGGATTTGCCATAATCGCCACGCTTGGCAGGCGGGTTGGCGATCGCAGTATGGTGGTAAAATGCATAGAGCATGCTGCTGCCCATTCTCTAGTAAGTCCCTTATTCGCCTCGTCGCGTCGTTGGGAAGAAATGGTTCACTACATATCACTACATATTAAAAAGCAAAGTCCCCCGCCGCGTCTGTTTGTCTATTCGCAATAATTTCAAAAAATACTGAACGTATTTTCATGCATAATCAGCCTATCACATTCCCACTGTTATAATTTGTTAAGGTTTTGTGTATATTGGTATGGATACGAAGTACTGATTCTAATTTGAGCATCAATGTTTAGACCACCTATACATTGAGCACCCAAGGCACAAGCACAAATGGGAATACCTTTGGTGCTCAATGCAGAGGTACTCTAGAAATAGGTGCTCAAACGGGAATACTTGAACATATGAAGATAATTGTTGAAGATGTCGGAAAAAATCGTGCCGAATGGGAACAATGCATTACGGAATTATTGATACTTTACATAGGATACTTTTTATCCCGTACGTCCCGTGGGAAAATTTCCTACCTCGATGCGGGCGAAGCCGCGGCCAAAAGCTAGTTTCAAAATAAAGGCGACTGCCCATTATGTGTGCGTGCAGGTTGCAAGTTCACTGGCGGGTTACACAATCGAAACTTGAGTAGATACCGAGAGTTTGTGCTTGCATACACGAGGCGGGTGTCGCCTGCGAAGGTATACGGAGTATTTGGGAGACGAGTATAAACTGGTAAGGTATCCTTTATTGCAGCTTTGAAATACTAAGTGAAGAATTATTTCTTTCTTTGTCTTTTTAGGGTAGTAGTAGTCAACAAGGAACCGTTATAATTTCGCCATGTCTGTCCGTTTGTACGCACCTTAGCTCAGAGACTCTTAGTACTAGAAAGCTGTAATTTGGCATGGAAATAAATATTAGTCACGCCGACAAACTGGTAAATAAAATCTTGATTTTTTTTTTGTTAACAACGGCTGTTTAACTTTCTCGTCAATCCCATGGTGTTGGGTGTCGTTGGATAAGTCTTTCAAAAATATTTCCGGTCACTCAAAACAATTTTTCGATTAAGACATTCGTTTGTGAAATATTAAGTTTTAAAGTGATCATTTTTGTTGAAGTCAAGTGTTCATCAGGATGCTGCGGTTGGTCCGTAAATGGGTGGCCATTTTTACATACAAAGACCCTTCCGTAACTCGGAAAACAGTTGGTCCCGGCTGTCATTCGTGGAACATTGACAGTCGTTACGGGTCGTCAGAAGTCCGAAAGTCTGTCAACCAGTGATAGATACCAAAGGGTATCGTAATACCCAGTAACTAGGTTGTTAAAGTCAAATAGGCAGTCACTCCATGTAAAATACTGGTATCAAGCTGTATTCGGTTAGACTGGAAGCTGACCCCGTCATAGTTGGGAAGAGGCTAAGGACATGATGGACCTGGAGAAGAACAGAGGCAACAGCAGTAGGCATCGGCTGGCTACTATATTTGTATTAAAAACGATGAAATTATTATGTTTTACATACCTGTTTTTATGGTGACTGCCGTTAATATTACTTTCAAATTCTTTTTTTGCAATAAGTAAACAAAAGATTGTAAAAATGACAGAAATAGCAACGGTATCGTTAGGTCCTATAATTCCATTTAACTTAGAAAGCCACTTTAAAAGGCCGTCGTCTAACTAACGATATTTCGAACGAAGGCGGTTGATCAAGATACTGGTACATCGGAGGGTTCCGTAATTGACATAATTTAAGTGGGTATTCCGTCCCGAGGCGTCTCTAGTCAATTCTGTAGGGAAAAATACAGGTCGACAGGCATAACTATAAATCTAGACACTTTGATAGTGCATTGAAATTAATTCCTATAGTGTAAATGACTAGAATTGTAATTTTAAGAACGTTCATAGTTTGATCTCAGTGTCAATCTGTCAAAAATACCTTGAGCTTCCACACATTTTTGACAAGTTTTTGGGATTTGATTGTCGCCAAGATGAGACTGCGACAAAATTTTGAACGTTTTTAATTACGAGAATTGGCCTTTAGAGCTGTCACCGTCAAATCAATTAGTACTATAAAAAACTACTTTTGTGACTTAAATATTGAAGTTAGACATATGCTGCCGTTGACTTTTTTGTAGGCATTATCAAGCACTACAACTTTTCTACAACGTGTAACGGAAAGGGTATATAGGTACATACCAAGGGCACGGCTTCTTTGAATGACATCAAACGATATTGGAAGGGTTTTTTAATCCTATCTCTACATATTCGGAAGTTATGAGAGTTTTTAATACATTGATACCAGGACAAATCGAAACTAACACATCACTCGGAAGAGATTTATCGTGATATTGGCAAGTAACGTGGAAAGTTATTGACCTACGTAGTGCGGTGACACGTTTGTTATGATTTGAATTTAAGAAACATATGAAATCGAAAATTTGGTATCAATTCTTAGAGTATTTTATTTTGAGCTGAAACTATGTATAGTGATTCTATACCAGATATTATCTTTAGTGCTTAAGGATAGCAATAGGGTTTCTGTTACACCCTGTATTATATGAAGGTATAATATGGCTCACTATCAGTAGAAGGCGTGAGTATATATGTGTGAAATACGGCTCACTAAGTATGTGTCGGACATCATATAAGGAAACAGCAAATGAGAGTTGAGCAAACGGTTTCAGAAGATATCCGTTGAATTGAGGAGCCGTGTCTCATTATTTAAACGCAGATAATTTATTAGTAAATTACCCCATTTTGAAGACCCGACTCCTAAATTCAGATGTATGAATTGAGGAGCCACCTTAGGACTCCAAAATGGATGGATATCCATGTATATTGAAAATTTGGTACGATTCAGTAGTGTTAGCCTAGTAGTAACGGTCTTACGAGAATTCGGTTTGAACCCAGGACTGCATCATGATCATCATCATCATCATTTCAGCCGAAAGACGTCCACTGCTGGAAATAGGCCTCCCCAAGCTCCGCCACTTCGACCGGTTCTGTATTTCCCGCATCCACGCAGGCTTACCTATGACTTATCAATTTCACCACCACTGGTCTCGAAACGATGAAGAGCTCCCTGGGTTTAAATCCACAGCATCGTGCTATAGAGGCGAGATAGGCTATAACACATATCGGCTATCTGTCGATAGTTGAGTGATCGGCTTTCTAGCTGTTGTATGCTCTTATGTCGGTATGTAAGGCTCAGTCATTTACACATTGATCTATTTGAAATGTAAACAGTCAGCCAAACGTGGTTACAGTGCCTCTGTATTTTTTATCTAGTTTTATTACGATAGGAATACCGATTTTTTCTTAACTGTGTGCCTTTATTTCTTGGGTTAATTCTGAAAACAATGCAATTCAAATCCTGATAATACAATTTATTTATAATTTTATACAATGTGGCTGGGACATCGATGCACAAACTGCAACCATAAATTCAGCACATGATTAGACATTTATTTATATTCGGCGAAAAATGTCTACGCTAGACAATTTTTGTCGAACATAAAAAAAAATCGCCTGAATACTGGTACTACATAAATCTATGCAGGTTACGTGTCAATATCCCTGCTACGCTGTATATTTACTTTAGGACTAACATCGCAATTAGTACTACCACACCTACCGTGGACCAAAGTTTTTTTTAAATATATGTCAGTATGTCCAGTCACCAAAAAAGATAACTAACCAGGGTCGTTGGATTATACATAGTTGAAGTTTAGTAAGAAACCGTTGGATTTTTTTCAATGAAATTTTGTAAATTAAATATCAGTTTTCTATTAATTCGTTTAAATTTTATTAAAAACCATTCATCGGTTGCTCACTAAACTGCAACTATATCCGACTACCCTGATAACTTATATCTTTTGGTGACCGTACCTATGTATGTATAGTTGTCGATTGAGACTGTAAGCTTGCTAGCTTTAGCATGTTGGCATATAAATGTGCCTATATGCCAAAATCTTAAAGCTACCAAGTCAGAGTGTCGGCAGATAGACACGTTATCCGATTAGTGTCAAAGTGACCTAGCCAGGGAACTATATAACTACCACAAATTGCTAATAGTATCACAACCTTTCGTGGAAATAATTCGATCAATTAATCAAGGGTTGGCAAACTAATACCATGAGCGACAGGAATAATAAAACATGGCGGGAAATTATTTTGTGAGCTGCTGAAATTGAGGTTATTACATTGCGTGAAATCATGCCTGTGTTTTAAAGTATAGACTAGTATCCCCTCGTCAAAACTCAAACTCAAACTAAAATGTATAGATATTAATGGTGTGAAATCTTCCGGGCTACCAGTTCAGTTAGGTGTACCTCAAGGTTCAATACTGGGTCCATTCTTATTCTTAGTGTACAGTCCGCGTCAAAAATATAGATACGAACAGACTGTTCAAAATGATCTCAACAACGAAGAAAATTAAACTTTATCTCAATTGAATAAAGTTCTGGTCAGAATGACAGCTGTCATCTACTGTCATCATTCTGAAACATTCCTTGTGTCATTGAGTTAATATTTAATTTTCATAGTTGTTTAGATCATTTTGAACAGTCTGTTCGTCCCGATATTATTGACGCTGACTGTACATTAATGATTTACCATTCTATTTGAAGGGTATCTGTGACGTTGTTTTGTTTGCTGATGATACCTCTCTTATCTTTAAAGTAAACAGGAATAGACAAGATTTTGACGACGTACCCAGTGCAGTCTCAAGGGTTACGCATTGGTTTACCACGAATAATCTAGTTCTCAATGCCAAGAAAACTAAATGTATAAAGTTCGCTTTACCGAATGTAACAAATCTGGGACCCAACATCGTCTTAGATAATGAGGTGCTTGCTACTGTAGAATCGGCCGTTTTTCTTGGCATAACAGTAGATGCCAAACTTCAGTGGGAATCACATATATCAAGCCTAGCGGGAAGGCTCAGTTCGGCCGCCTACGCCGTCAGGAAAGTAAGACAATACACTGACGTTGGTACAGCTCGGTTAGTCTATTTTAGTTATTTTTATAGCGTTATGTCCTACGGTATTCTGCTGTGGGGTAAAGCCGCTAACATTTAAAATATTTTTGTTCTTCAAAAACAAGCTGTTCGTGCAATTTAGCAACTAGGTGCTAGAGCTTCTCTGAGAGAATTTTTTAAAGATATTGGTATTCTCAAGGTGGCATCGCAATTCATCTTCGCTAACATCTTATATATTAGGCAAAATATACACTTATACTCTAAAAATAGTGATACTCATAATATTAATACTAGAAATAAGGACAAACTACGTGCTCCCTTTCACCGGCTTCATAAAGATCCTTCATAAAGACCTGTGTTTAAAGGCTTACTATTCCATCAACGACTATTTAAATGACAAAAATAGTTGGTCGCTGTGATTAACTCAAGACAATGTTTATGTTCTTTCTCCAGAATTGTACCTAGAGACAGGTTATATGGGTTCATATAATTATTGATATATATATTTTTATTGACTAAGTAATTTTTTAAATTATAATCTGTTTTTTCATTAGTTATTGACATGTTCTACTCATAACAATTTTTTTTTTTTTTGAAGAGTTGTATGGCATTATGGTTAGCTAGCGACCTCGACAATTGATAATTCTATTCTTGCCTGAGTAACCGGCAGCAAGTTCGTCATGCTCCCGTAGATGTCACTGCTTGCGGTAGCGTTGGGGATCGGGTTACCTCTTTCCCTCAAATATGGCGAGGGGGGTAATGGCTGATCTTTGCGTTATGCTCATGAACGGGTGCTGCTTGTGGTGACTGGTCGTCTTGCTGACCATGATTTTGTTATTGTTGCTAATAATTACCTACTTGTTTATTTATTTTACGTCGATGGTCCTAGGTTATCATTTGTAAACATAATCCAGCATTGCTTATGTAAGCTATCACGCCATTTATACCAGGAGACTTTTATTTTGGTATATGCTTTGTTTACTTTTTATTTTTTGTGCTTGAGTTAATTTTTCACTTTATTTGTTGGTATATTGGCATGGCTAGCTGACATAAATGACAATTTTTTAAGTTCTGTGTCTCGTAATGTTGATTACTTTGCATATGTATGTATAGAATCAAGTCTATCCGACTAAACAGACAGCTGTGCTGCTGGGGAGTTTGTTCCGCCACTTCTTCTTCCCAGCTAAAGCACTAGGAAGTGGTGAAGGGTGGGCGTTTTGGGGGACTGTCTCATGTACTTGACGTTCGAAAAGTGCTGATTCTCAGCCTAATTTGAATAAATGACTTTTGATTTTATTTTTTTTGATCATAACTCATTTCTTGGGCTTGGTATAACCTTGTATAACAAGCTTCCCTCTTCTTTGCTAGATTTACATTTTAATGGGTTTAAAGCGAAAGTAAAATAAAAAATCAAATTTCTTTGTTCAAAGGCATACTTTTCTATCAACGACTACTTAAACCATAACAATTGTTGGTCGCTGTGATTAACTCAAGACAACGTTTGTGTTTTTCACCAGAATTAGCTTAACTACTGACAGGTCATATGAATTATGTCAGGTCATATAATAAAGTTGGAAATGCAAAAACTGGTTCAGAGTTTTAGGCTAGAACAAAAGATAGATCGCGTTTTGTAATAAGATGGATTGAGTCTGATAACAATAAAAACGTTATTGTGTTAATTACTTGACACATGACAGTGTAGAGGTGTTTGTGTATATGTTACCGGCCAAACCCGATTTAAAGCTAAACTAATTTGTTCCAGGCCAAACTGGTTTATTAAGCCGGGCACCCCGATTAAATGGGTTAGGTTAGGTTAGGTTAGAACTGTGACCAAAAGTGCGCGAGCCGAGCGAGCGAAGCGAGCGGTGCCGCGGTAGCGCCCGGCGAGCGCTACTTCCTAAGGTTTTTAACGGTCTGTTTGGCCTAGGACAAACTAGTTTGGCCTGAAATTGGGTTTGGCCGTTAACATATATATTTAAATTTTACGTGAGTCAATCAACTCATCCTATCGCAGTCCACTGCTGGACTTAGGCCTCTTACAGGTTGCACCAAACTAAGGGGTGATACTGAGAATATCCAATTCGGATTATCAAATCCAGGACCTCACTTTACGATTGCAGCTACTAGGCCTATAAAACAGTCGATATAAATTAAAAAATGTAAAGTGTGTTTGTACGTGTGTGTGTGTGTGGCTTTCCTATAAACTGTAAGTGCAGAAAACAATCTATACTAATACTATAAAAGTGGTATTTGTTTGTTTGTTAGTTTGTATGTAGGGGAAAATTTCTTGAACTGCTAGTCAGAATTGAATATTTCTTTTTGCGTTAGATAGCCCAATTGTTGAGGAAAGTTATAATATAGGCTATTTAACATCACGCTACGACCTTTTGGAATCAAGCAAAAATTAAAAAAAAAAGTGCGTGGACGGGCGAATGAATGCGACGCTGCGGGTCGGGGACCAAATTTTACACGGCAGAGTCGCGGGCAAAGTACCTACTAGTTGTATAGTAACAAATAAATAACAGTAAAGGAGATGTTGTTTAGCAAAAGAAAGCATCCTTATGTTATAAATGAAACCATGCATAAGCATAAGTATAATCTGCCAATAATGTTCCCGCTGCTAGGACACAAGCCTCCTCTCAGTGAGAGGGAAGGGGCCGTAATCCACCACGCGGGCCCAGTGCAGGTTAGTGGTTGTTACATGTCTTAGAATTTTTGATTGTAGTACTACCGGTTTCCTTTACCACTTTGAGAACTGTGGTGATGAAATTAAAAACACAAAGTGCCTGTCAGCCACCACAGTTACCCTATTGCAACCATATGAAATCGAATATAATTACATTGTTCTGGAACAATGTAATTGTATTCGAAACTCTGGAGTTTGACCAGCATGGACCAACATAATAATTGAGTTTTGCAAACCAATCTACAACTTCGTTCATACTGGTACCATGGCTAGCTAACATTTTAACGAGGTCTCCACGGTGTATATGCTTATAAATATATGAGGAAACAGAGAAACTCATACAAAGTTAAATTGTATTAAAATCACATTTTTCGCATATACTTACACGCACCCTTCCCACAACATACTCAGACGCACGCACCTACACACCCCCTCACACCCACACTCACTCATACACATTCACTTACACAAACATTCACCCACTTATACTGCTACAACTATTATTTAAATATATCTAGTTCTAGTTGTATTATTATTAAATGTTTTTGTCTAGTTTCTACCTATTATAACCATGAACAAAATTGTTGTTATGGAACTATGTGGTACTAACTATATGGGCGCTGGGTAGGTAAAACAGGCTGTTGTCCGCAACTCCACGTCAAAGCATGTATTTTGCGTATGGGTGGGAGAATCGGTTATTCTATCCACACCAGCTCCTCGAGAAAGCCAGCAACGCCTTGGTGTTGCTGACAATCTCACATAGGGTACCTGGGTTACCGAAGTAATTTGCCCTGTAATTAGCGACCATCGGGCAGTTTAACAGCACATGAGTCGCTGTCTCGTCGTCCTCCATGCAGGCCCTGCACAGCGGACTGCCTGTTACCCCTATGACAAAGAGATGTTTGTTAAATGACCCATGGCCAGTTACAGCTGCTGTAACTGTACGCAGCTGTGGTTTAGTTAAACGGAGAACCTGTTTCGTGAGATGGGCATCGAACGCAGGAAGTGCTTCCTTAGCCTGCCTGCACTCACTTAAGTCCAACCATATTTTGTGATGCTGATCCCTGGTTCGTTTCCTTACCAGAGTGCGTAGATACCCGAAGGGGAGTGGCACAATGGGCTCTGGACCCACTGGTGCTATGCTCAACCCCCTCCTGGCAAGATGATCGGTTGCATCGTTTCCTAGCGAACCGCTGTGTCCTTTGATCCACTAAATGGTAATATTGTTGAGGCTACCTACCTCTTAAAGGCGCTGGTGGCACTTGTATATCAACCCAGAGTCAACTGTATGACTGTTCAGCGCTAATAACTGCGCCACAGTTAGTAACTGTGGCGCTAACTAACGCAGTATTAACGTACACAAAAATTGTAATATGTTTTTTGTTCTAATAAATATTTGTATTTGTACTTTGTAAACAAACATACATACTAACTAAACGTGTTTAATGTACAAGTACAAAACTAGAAACAGAAAAAGAATCACCCCAGCGACCTTGTCTACTGTTATGCAATGAAAATTCAAAAAAGTAATTTCAATTGCAACTGACTGATCGTGAAGGAAAACACTGTGAAGAAATATTTTACATAGAGCCTGAAATCTCCAACAGGGAGATGGGAATGGGTATGCAATTTCGGATCTGGATACAGATACGGATATTTGCATAATATTTATCTTGATTTCCGTTGCGGATATTTTTTTATTTCGGATATCCGATACCTAGTTACGGAACTTAAAGGCTTCTTCAAACAGCCGCGACGCGACAGCGCGACGCGACACTTGTAGAACAATTTCCATTAAGTTTTCATAGAAATTGTTCTACGAGTGTCGCGACGCGACCGTCGCGTCGCGCTAGTCTGTACGAGCCTTAAACCATTTTCTAAATCTCCAACACACACGGGGTCTTACGGTTTTTTACTGTAAGGGATGTCTGCATAAGACGACCTTATGTTATACATAGGTAGGTAGGGTGGTTATAAATTATTTCATTCTGATTTCGAATAAGCCTTCAAATATTTTAGCATAAGATTTTTTGTTTCGGATAGTAATGACTTGCGTGGCAGGCACTGTACTGTTAACACGAAAGCGTGGATAAACGAAATATACATCGTCAAAGTGTTTTATTGCTCGATCCTTGTATGAATAGAGAGCGAGGGGCTCTTTATTCAAACCAGGATCGAGACTCTCACAGTACCTATGCCAAAAGCCTTTATCTTACACTCTAAAATTACTGTAACATTCCACTATTTATTCATATTAAATACTACAATAAAATTAAATTGAAGTATCTGTTGGTATTACTACGTACTAAATTTAATAAACACTGCAAATAAATAAAAGGGAAGTGTCTCTTTGTAATGTCAAAATAACAGCCGTTGACCAAATGCATATGAAAGTAATACGCTGGGTACTTATAACAAATGCAATTTTTTTTATATTTCGTCTCTCTGCGTGTCTTTTTGTTCCGGCTTATCTCCAAAACGGCTAAACTGATTTTCACATGCGGATAGCTGATGTTATAAGGTGTAACATTGGCTACTTTTTGTCCTGGTAGCACGTTCGCGCGGGATTTTTTGGTTTTCCCGCCAAAATCCACATCCAAAATCTAAGCCGAGTTTTACGTTGTGTAGACTATTTCATCACCACTACTCTCAAAACAGGGAAGGAAAACATCGTGAGGAAACCGGCATGTCTAGAATCAAAAATTCGAAGACATGTGACATCTACCAACACGCCGCTTGCTGGATTACGGTTCCACCTCCTCTCATTGAAAGGAGGCCTGTGTCGCAGCAGTGGGAAGTCCCATCATTGCTTACCAAATAAGAACAAAGAATTTCCGATATAATAGCAGCAGCGGTGAGAATAGTGGTGGCCCAGTGCTTTCGGCCCTGACTTACGAGTTGTAAGGTCGTGAGTTCGAACCCAGGCAGGGTCTGGTGGGCAGGTTCAAGTTCAGGTGTCCAGGGATATTACTTTGTGTATTTAATTTCATCACCACTGCTCTCAAAACGGTGACGGGAAACATCGTGAGGCCCGGAATGTCCTAGAACCAAAAATTCGAAGACATGTGACATCCACCAACCCGCACTTGGCACGCATGGTGGATTATGGCCCACTCCTTCTCACAAAGAAGAGGCCTGTGTCCCAGCAGTGGGAAAATTGTTGTATAACACCAATATTGGCACTACCTTAGGTATACACAAATACTCCTATTTGCAAACAAAACTGGATGAGCTATCATGTCCGGTCATCGATGTAGATGTCATTGCACAACTGACTAGCAATGGGTGGATAATTATTGAGGTAGATACGTGAAATTGGACGAGAGGGAGAGGGGACGGGGTTTTGTGGGGTCATCGATCTGGTTAAGCTTCCCTTGCTGCAGTTGCCGTGGATGTGTGACCATCTTTACATACCAAGACGCCTCCGTGCCTCGGAAAGCATGTTAAGCCGTGGGTACTGTCTTCCATTCGTGGACCTTTGACAGTCGTCACGGGTCAGAAGCCCAAAAGTCTGATGACCAGTCTCACCAACAAGTATTATCCAGCCACTGGGTTGTGGAGGTCAGATAGGCAGTCGCTCCATGTAAAATACTGGTACACAGCTGCTTCCGGTTGGACTGGAAGGTGACCCCAATATAGTTGGGAAAAGGCTAGGCAGATGAAAATGATGATTTGATACGGACGAGACCATTTCATGGATGTTGTGAAGTTTGTGAGACCTAAGAATACTTTTACAGGGTAAGAAAATTGAGTGAAAACTCTTGAAAGCAAAAATAGAAGAATAAGGTGAGTTGAAAAAGGTTTTCTTTGTTATATTACAAAGAAAACAACTGGCTGTCGCCCGCGTTTTCATGTAAGCTTTGCGGCATTTTCTGAATGTACCCAGATAAAACTTTACCTATACCATACCGTACCTTACCATACCTTTTATACAAAGAAGAAACGACAGAACAACTCAACCATAAATAAAACTACTTATATCTATAAAGGGTGGGAAGGAAGGAAACCATGAATTCAATACGTGAAATTTTTCGTCGGTTATACAAAAAAAAACTACTGTTTCATACATTTTGGTCGCATGCCTTGTGCTGCTTTTTGAAAACCGACGAAATTTTTCTACGCAGGGGCATTTTTAATCATGTACTGAAATCATGGTTTCAATTTGCGCGTCGATGTCGCTTCTACTCTGCGTACGTAATGACGTTCCCAATGTGCATTCAAAAATTCATTAAAATTATACAATAGTTTTGCTACTATAATAATTAGTCAAAGATTGGCAAGATCCATAGTCGACGCCATCACTACTATTTAGTTTGTCAGAAAAAAAAATTTTTTTCATTTTAAATGTTAGGATTTATTTGATAGTTCCTTTATACTCCTTTGCATTAGTAATGCCATAATGTTTTCAATTATTTTCGTATTTTCATCTCCACAGGATATAAATCAATATTATACAATAGGCCGGGAAGCAACCTGGGATTCCCGACGCCCAGGGCGCGTTGGGAATCCCAGGCTGATTCCCGGCCACCGTAGGCGCGGGCTTACGGACGGCGAGTAATGGGTAGCTCGCTGTCCGGTATGGACCAAGCCCGGGTCGATGGCGCGTTGTGTTCCACCCCCGCCTCAAAGAAATGTCAGCACCAACTGATGGGGCCCGCAATGGTCGATGCCTGCCAGGGGTGCGGGTTGTTCGAAAGAGATACCGCGTACCCTGGCACACAGGTAACTGAGGGAACACGGGTGGGTTTTAGTCAGACACGCCCTCCCGCTCCACCCAGAGCGGGAGAAGTTATTTGATGATTTCTCACCAAAAAAAAAACCACATAGGAGATGGTGGTACGAGCTCTATATTTTCCGTTGGATCTGGAAGGAGGATGCACGGGCTCGCGAAAGATGGAATCAGAGAAAGAATGCCTTTCTCCAGGAGTGGGAGAAGGTAAGCTATTTAAAAATAAAATGTCGTGCTATCGACATGGAGAAGAAATATCGATTCAACGAAGTAGATGTATCAGCTCATTAAAATTAATTTACTTACAAAAAGTCATAAAAGTACACCTTCAAAGATTTCTTGTTACTAATTAATATGTTCAATTATCATGCTATATAGTAAATGGCAATCCTCTTAAGAACTCGTGAAATTACATTCACTGGAAAAATACCTATTAAAAGTTGGACGATTCTCTTAGAACCACTTCTTCATAGCTCAGACTTCGCAGTTAGCGAGAAATTTTGTATTACTAAGGTTTCAGAACTTCGTAAGACTTACTGAGGAGATTTTCTAGTTATTTGTGAATTGCAGCCTTATACAAGTTGGTAGGGTTCTTGTTATTGTTGGATTCAATTGGTTTTATACAGTTTAAAATTTTGTATTATTTACAGAGGTAACCAATTTCTAAAGATTCATTCTTTTTTTAACAACCATTTTTCGTTTTTACCTGAATAAGGTGTAGCAAAAAGGAGGGTAATAGTTTTGACCGATATATATGTTCATCTGTTCCCTCATAATTTCAAAAAAAGTGGGTATCGTCGGAAGCATTTTGATCGTGCGTTGGTTAAAGGCTATGTGACGTCACATTAAATTAATATGGCGCCCCTATAGGACACAAAACATGAACTATTTGTAATGATGCCAAGTTAGGTATCAAATGAAAGTGCTCAAATAGGACATTTATATTATATTGTTAGATAAATCTAAATCAATTTAAATATGTTCTTGTTTCACACTTTTTAGAGCGTTATTTTTCAGTTTTTTGGTAGTTTTGACACTCGTTTGTATAGTGTTTTCATAGGTTTTTGTATCTCTCAAATAGTTTTTCATCTATAAAAGCGTTTTCTTGTAAGTGCTCACTCATCACTGGATCTTTTGGTCAGATACGCATTGTATTAAGAGTTTGTTTGTAATCTGAACAAAGCATATCTCCACCAAAAGATAACTTGGCTACGTAACATAACATCACGCCAGTAAGTCTTTTGCCACTCACTTGCGAGCCTCTCGGTTTTTAAATCCATTATCCACAATCACTCTAATTCCAAAATTAAAAATCTAAAATCCTTTTTCGAATCTCCATCGGAAAATATCGTTCACATTTCTGTGTAGCGAGAAATTCAATGTGAAATTCAAACTGTATCTACAGTTCTTTTACAGAATCGCTGAAACAATGAAACCTAAACGATTTACAAACGGTATGGACAGCTATTTTCAAATGTGAGTTAAAGAGCAGTCCCTTTTATACGATTTCGTCGATACTCCAGCACAACAAGATAAAAGCGACGATACGTGTAGGTTAATATCCTACTATCCCACTATCCCACTATCCCACTATCCTACTAATATTATAAACTAGCTTTTGCTAGCGGCTGCACCCGCGTGGAGGTCGAAAACTATGCCACGGGAACATCCTACCGGGATAAAAAGTATCTTGTGTTAATCCAGGTTATAAAATATCTGTGTGCCTAATTTCATCCAAATTCGTTCAGCCGTATTTGCGTGATTGAACTGCTGTGGTCTCCTATAAGTGAAGGAAACACTGCTTTGTGATACAACTACTCATACTAAGTTATGACAGCCTGGTACTTCGAAGGCATAAAGCTTTTTCTAGGTATCACAACTATGTTAAGTGTGCTCCTACAGAGTTATGACAACCTGGTACTTCGAAGGCTTAAACAGTTTTCTAGCTGACATAACTATGTTAAGTGTGCTCCTACCAATTTATGCCAACATGGTACTTCGAAGGCATAAAGCGTTTTCTAGCTGACACTACTATGTTAGATGAGCTCCTACCAAGTTATGACAACCTGGTACTTCGTGCAGAATACCTTTTTACAAAAGAACTACCGATTTATGCCAACCTGGTACTTCGAAGGCATAAACCGTTTTCTAGCTGACACTACTATGTTAGATGAGCTCCTACCAAGTTATGACAACCTGGTACTTCGTGCAGAATACCTTTTTACAAAAGAACTACCGATTTATGCCAACCTGGTACTTCGAAGGCGTAGAGCGTTTTCTAGCTGACACAACTATGTTATGTGGGCTCCTACCAATTTACCAGATAACCTGGTACTTCGTGCACAATACCAATTTACAAAAGATTGTTTCTATATTTTAAAAGTCAGAAATTATCCCGCGGGAACGTACTACCGGGATAAAAAATATATGTATGAGTTAATCCAGATTATAATCTATCTGCGTACTAAATTTCATACAAATCCATTCAGTAGTTTTAAGTCAAAGAGTAACAAACCTTCAAACATCCATACATCCATACTCACAAACTTTTACATTTATAATATTAGTATGATGTGAAAGTTTGTATGTTTAGATATTTGTTACTCAAACACGCAAAAACAGCATTGGATTTGGTTGAAATTTGGCACACCGATTGTAACCTGTTATAACATATAGGATATTTTTTATCCCGATATAGTACGTTCCCGTGGGATAATTTTCGACCTCCACGCGGGCGAAGCCGCTGACAAAAGCTAGTTGTGTATATATTGAATGTTTTATAAAATGTTCTAGTAGGATTATTATAATTATAATTTTGTAGAGGGAAAAAGCCTTTGAGCTACCATTATATTAGATACAATTTTTTATATAGATGATAGTTTATTCACATTACAATCTAGCCTATTAGCTAATAAGTAATTTAAATATAACTTAAACTTCTAAGTAACTATAAACATTAGATACTATGATGACAAATTAAAAATGACTTCGATACTTATGCCCTCGGAATTTCGGGAATGGCACAGGCAAAAGGGAATAGACAGACCAAGCATTAATAACAAGAAAGTCTGGTTGAGAAAAAGTGTCAGTAAGTTAAGAGAGAATAAAGAGCAGTGAAGGCCCAGTGGTAACGGCTGTGACTTAAGAATTGTAGGTTGTAGGTTCGAACACAAGCAAGCACTTGACTTTTTAAAAATAAGACCATCACCATAGATAAAAATAAGACTGTCAAAATGGTAACGAAAACATCGTGAGAAAACTGGCATGTCCTAGAACCAAAAATGCGAAGACAAGTGACATCCGCCCTTACTGGGCCCGCGGTCCCTTCTTCTTACAGAGAGAAGGTCGGTGTCACAGCGGTGGGAAAATTGTAGGAGAGAAAAATTATTCGTTTAAAACTAAAAATTATTCGTTTAAAACTAACCCACTTCAAGCGGTAGCATCAGTTCATAGTTATTAAATTATTGTACTAACCGTTATTGATCCAAAAGCTATTACTGTGCACATTAAGTTCACGCCTACGCGAACGCAAGTTTATTTCAGTATAGCAAACCGGGTAATTTATATTTCACGTTCCATATCATTTAAGCATAGGTCTGATTTAACTTCATTAATAAACGGTTTCAATTAATTGGTAAGGTATTTACAAGGACAGTAATTTATTTGTACATGTTCAACTTATATTTTTTATTGTGATAGGTATATTAAGCTAGCTAACAGATACACGGCGTGTGCTAATACGCTAAAAAACATTTGGTTTATATATTAACATTTTTTTTCCGTTTTTTTGTTTGTTTTTGTTTTAGCTACGAGCCCCCCGAAAGACGTACACTGCTGGACATAGGCCTCCCCAAAAGGGGGGTTTTGCCATATTCACCACGCTTCGCGGGCGGGTTGGCGATCGCAGTATGGTGGTAAAATGCATAGAGAACGCTGCTGCTCATTCATTCTCCTCCCGCGATCACTCTCGCGACCGCTATCCCGACCGCGCCCACGTTTGCGCCCGCGACCTATTCTAGGTCTCCATCTCCGGCCGCCCCGGCTTGCCCTCCGTCTCCGGCCTTCTCGGAAGAGCCCGCCGAAGAAATGGACGCCGAAGACGCGCCCTCAGATACCGACACCCTTACTGGTGATTCGGATTCGAACTCGGACAAAGCAGCCGCTTCTGCTTCCGATTCTTCCCCATCGTCCACAGAAGAGAGTGGCTTCACCACTGTCGAGGGCAAGGGGAAGAAACGCAAGAAGAAGACTTGTGGTAAAACCCAAGCTGCCAAGATCGCGCTGACGGACGTCTCGGCGTCCCTTCTTTCGCGCCCCCCCACCCCGCCGTCGCCGACCCCCGCCGCGGCCCCCACCCCGATCGCATCCCCGCCCGCGTCTGCACCCACCGTCGCGCCTCGCACCGCTGCGGGGAAAAAGGTGCCCCCGCCGCCCCCGGTGTTCATCCAAGACAAGGGGAAGTGGACCGATGTGTCCAAATGGTGTTCGGAGGCTCGCATAGCCTACACCAGCGCCCGATCGACCCTTCAGGGAATCAAAGTGACGGTCCCTACGTCGCGCGATTACAGGGACCTCACAAAAATGCTCAGATATAGAGGTGTGTCCTTTCACACCTACGCATTACCAGAGGACAGGCAATTACGGGTTGTCATAAAAAGAATTCCAACCGAAATTGCGACCGAGGAAATCAAGGCCGACCTTGAGCTCCAAGGAGTCCCTATCCTAGAGGTGCACCGCATGCACCGTGCCCGTCGCGGAGTGCCCTTCGACATGGTGCTCGTAGTATGCCCTCCCTCTGAGGGCCACAATCCGATCTTCCAGATCAAGACGGTTTGCCACTTGTCTGGACTAAAAATTGAAAAACCGCGTAAATCCGGTATAATCGGGCAATGTCACCGTTGCCAGTTGTACGGTCACGCACAGTCGCACTGTAATGCGAAACCCAGGTGCGTCAAGTGCCTAGGGGATCACGGCACAGCCGACTGTGCCCGGCCAAAGGACCGTGCCCTCTGCACGGAACCTCCGGCGTGCGTTCTATGTGGTGAATCCGGTCACCCCGCGAACTACAGAGGGTGCTCGAAAGCACCCAAAACCTCCTCTCCCAAACTGGCGAAGCGTGCCGACGCCCGCCAGCAGAGGGAAGCCCCGTCGTCCAAACTCCCAGGCAGGCTCAGCCCTCAGAGGCCGAGCCCCTGGAACCAGCTTAACCATCAGCAGGCATTCCCTGCGATGGCATCCGCTAGGCCCACTCCCGCCCCCATCCCTCCGCTCAGGGACCCGCGTACCGGCGCCCCCGCGCCCTCTACCTCGCCCCCCCGCGTTTCCGTACCCGTACCCGCCGCCGTCGCGACCCCCGCGACGCTCCCAGCCGCGCTCCCCGCAGCCGCAGCTAGGCAAACCGCTGGCCCCGCGACCAGCATAAACGGCGCCTCAGTGTTCAACACACTGAATAGCATTTTTCTCCGTTTCTGTACCCCCCGTGCCTACCGCATGGCACAGGAGGTGCAAGCAGCCGTAAACGAAAAAGACATCGCGAAGGTCTTTTACATCTACGAAGCGTATCCCGACGTTACGCAAGCCCTCGTCCAATTCAATAACTCAAAATGAATAATACGGCCCCCGCGAGACTAAAACCCCGATCCCTAAAGCTAGGAACGTTTAACGCCAACGGTTTACTAACCCAACGTGATGAGATCGCCCAGTTCCTCCGCGACCATCAAATTGACATACTATTAGTACAAGAGTCATTCTTAAAACCCTACAACCGCGACCCGAAAATTGCAAACTATCGTATAGTGCGCAACGACAGGTCGCGTTGTCATAAGGGTGGAACACTCATCTACTATAAAGGTCATTACACTGCATCCCTATGGATCCCCCCACCCTCAACCGGTTAGAAGTTTCAGTCTGTCGACTAGGCCTGACGGGTCATCAACCCGTCACGATAGTCTCAGCCTACCTTCCTCCCACTCCCCAACCGGAAGATTTCAATCAAATCTCCGATGACATTTCCGCCCTGTTAGGCATGAGTGACTCTGTTATCATAGCAGGCGATCTCAATGCAAAACACCCCGCTTGGAATAGTTCCAGACAAACGACTAGAGGAAAACGCCTGTTTGACCTCTGTTCCTCCTTAGTCTTTGATGTCGTCGCCCCGATGACTCCAACTCACTTTCCCCACGATGTAAATCACAGGCCCGATGTACTCGACATTGCCATTCTGAAGCGAATCAACTTAAGGTTGGATTCCATAGAAGCAATAAACGAGCTCACCTCTGACCATCGTCCGGTTGTCATGCATCTGGCCCCGCGAACGGGTCTCCCAGATACAGACCAACCCCCCCGCACCAAAGTGGTAACGGACTGGAGGCGAGTAAGCGATTCGCTGAAAACCAACACATCCCCCACTTGAATTCCATACCCGACCATTTCGACTCTGTCGCCGACACAACGGCTGCGATCGATTCATTCACGGGTCACGTACAATCTGTCCTGAACGAGTGTTCAAGGGAAATTCCTGAGGTGGAAGACCACCGATGGAAGTTGCCGGACGATGTACGCGAACTGCTAAATGAGAAGAACGCAGCTGTTCGTGCCTACAGCAACTTTCCTTGCGATGCGAACAAGGCTCACATGCGCTATTTGCAGAGATCTGTGAAGACGCGCATGCAAGAGCTTCGTGACGCTGGCTGGGACAAGATGCTGAGCGACTTAGAGCCGACTCATCTAGCCTTCTGGCAACTTCAGAGGAATCTCAAATCCCGAGAAGTCTCCTCCATGCCCCCCCTGACCAGGCCCGACGGCACAGTCGCGTTCGACGACATCGACAAGGCCGAATGCCTTGCCGAGAGCCTCGAAGCCCAGTGCACGCCCAGTTCTCTGCCAGTAGACCAGGCACACCTCGATGAGGTGGACGCCGAAGTTGAACGCAGAGCCTCCCTCCCGCCCGTCGAAGACCCGGATGATCCAATACCTCTCGTCACCCCGGACGAAGTTCACGAGATCATCAAAGGTCTGAAACCCCCAAGGCCCCCGGCGCTGACGGAATCACCAACAGGGTGCTCCAGATGCTGCCCGCCCACATGATCATGCTCTTGACCACCATCTTCAATGGTGCCCTGAGCAACAACATCTTCCCGCAAGCATGGAAGCAAGCCACGGTCATCGGCATTCCAAAACTTGGCAAGCCCAAGTCCGAGCCCACGAGCTACCACCCCATCAGTTTACTGAATTCGCTCGGTAAAATCTACGAGAGACTTATTTATAAGCGACTCAGAAATTTTGCCGAGACGAAAGGCCTCATTCCCGACGAGCAGTTTGGTTTTAGAACCCAAGACTCGTGCGTGCAACAGGTCCACCGCATCGTAGAAGACATAAGCGCTGGTTTCCAGCGCGGCTCTATGACCGGTGCAGTATTCTTCGATATAGCGAAAGCTTTCGACAAAGTCTGGCACAACGGCTTATTATATAAGCTGTACAAACTCGGTGTGCCCGACCGTCTCGTACTCATCCTTCGAGACTTTTTGTCGAACCGCACCTTTCGCTATCGCATAGAGGGAGCGATTTCCTCCCCCCACCCCATACGCGCCGGCGTCCCTCAAGGCGCCGTGCTATCCCCTCTCATTTTCACGCTATTTACTAGCGATATCCCCAAGCGTAGACTGGAAAAGTTGGCACTGTTCGCAGACGACACAGCCATTTACTACGCTGGGGTCAGTCAGGATGCGATATCCTCCAGACTCCAGACCGCAGTCAATGTTCTTGGCGCATGGTTTAGAAAATGGAGGATCGAAGTAAACCCAGACAAAAGTCAAGCGGTTCTCTTCTCGAAACCGCGACACAGACCCGACCCCCCCCGGCCCATCTCCATGTTTGGCAAGCCTATCCCTTGGGAGAAGCAAGCCAAATATCTAGGAGTGATCATGGATCAGCACCTCTCCTTCTATAAGCACATTATGAAGGCGCGCTCACGCGCCGCCTTCGCTCTTGGAAGGCTGCATTCTGTTCTGAACGCACGTAGCAAGTTGTCACTCAAGTGCAAGTTGCGAATATACACGGCGTGCATAAGGCCAATCATGACCTACGCTAGCGTCTTTGCACACACAAAGCCCCGATACATCCATAGGATGCAGACATTGCAAAACCGTTTTCTCCGTCAAGCCACAGGCTCGCCCTGGTATGTTAGGAACGAGATCCTCCATCTCGACCTTAAAATCCCAACAATAGCCCAATTCCTAAAACGTAATTCAAAGCGTTTCTTTGAATCCGCCGCGCAACACCGCAATCCATTGATTGCGAAGGCCGCTAGTTATGTCCCCAGTAGAATCAGTCGAATCCGCCGGCCGCGACATGTCCTCTCCGACCCTGATGACCCCATCACTCTTCTTCAAGAAAGCAGTAGGGCCACCAGCACAGCACACAAAAACAGACCGTGTTTCCGACCTCGCCGCCGAGGTCCTCGCGCCTCGCGAAGACCCCGAGTAAACGAATCCTCCCCCAACCGTCCCTTGCCCGCAGAAGTGCCAGCCCGCGCCGAAGCTGAGCAAGTAGAGTTAAAATCCCCATGATTAATAATAAGGAAATTATTGATCCAGCCTGTCCCCACTTGCTGCCCTCCCTGAAAGTGACTCCCTGAGCCGAGGCTCGTACCCCGCAGGGGGTGCCCTCAGTGCGCAGTTGCTGTAGGTTTTTAATTTTAGTTTGTAAGCCCTGGCTGGAGGCTCTTAGCCTAAAAACTATTAGTCCCCACAGGAAAGCCCGGTTAAGTAGTTACGGCCTCTCAAGGTCAACTACGAGATGCCCTTCCCAAAAAAAAAAAAAAAAAAGCTGCTCATTCTCTAGTAAGTCCCTTAGTCGCCTTCTGCGACACCCACGGAAAGAAATGGGATGGTGCTATTCTTCTGTATTGCTCTGTTTTTGTTTTAGTGGTCTAAAACCATCTGCGCATTATTGCCTTTCTAATGAGACCGGTTTGGAATCGAATGAAAACTCAACTAAGGCCTCAGATGTATGAACGTAAACGAGGCAAAAGGAGTATGTTAGGCTAGCCGCACACACACAATAATATTATCAATAAAGTACGTATGGCCAATAATATTGTGTGTGCGGCCTGTATTGCGGTATTGTTCAATATTATTGTGGATATCCAGAAATTTTGATTTTGCTACGGCAATATCCGGGGGAGGCGGGGGTATTGTCAATTAAATTGTCGTGTGCGTGGTGCGCGGCAACATTTTAGTTGATGAAATGATTTCCAGGCAGGCGGACGTTCGTGTTTTTTGTTCAAAATGGAGGACGATAAGAGTATCCATAGCGAAAATAGTGTTGACACTGTTGATAATAGTACATTCACGGATAATCAATATTTATTAAAACATGGGGAAAAAAGCGTTTTTTCTCATCCAGTCCTTAATCCATCGTTTCTTTCTTAATTTACTGTTTTTAGTTGGTAAAATTAATGCAATACTCAAAGCAACGGCTTTTTTTCTTTCTATCCATTATATTAAACATGGATCTAGCTGCGGAGCGACTAAGTCAGATTGTACCACGAAAAATTGCCAATAATATTGCGAAGTTGCGGGACCTCATATTGATGAAATTTTTTGACAATCCTGCATTGACAATATTATTGTGTGTGTGCGGCTAGTCTAAAGATCGTAGCAGGTGGCATTCTGTAGTTTCTGCCTGGCCCCATGGCCAAGGCGTGAGTTTATCTACGTAAATATAAAACAGTGTTAATCTCATTAACAAATATGCAATTAACTTATAACATTCGTGAAGGTTGGATATGAAAGCTATCCCGGTTAAAACCTCTACAGTTCTGACCTTGCGAAGTTACCTTCTCAAATTCTACCTCCTATTTCAGAACTATACATGGCAGTAGCGTCATCCTCATCACCATAATCAACCTAAAAAGTTCCCACTGTTGGGACACAGGCCTCCTCTCGATGAGAGGGAGTGGGTCGTAATAGTCCACCACGCAGGCCCATTGCGCTTCAAATTTTTGGTTCTAGTACATGCCAATTTCCTCACGATGTTTTCCTTCACCGTTTCGAGAGCAGTGATGATGAAATAATAAACACACAGTAAAACAGCTTCCTGGGTTCGAACCAATTACCACTAACTCGTAAGTCGCGGTCGTTTCCACTGAGCCACCACTCCTCTACACTAAGCCATAGAATAGTAGGTATCTATTCTATGACAAAGCCAACTGTTACAGTTTTATCTTTATAGCTGAGCTAGGTATCTAAAGGTACAGATTTTATGTCATTGTTATAAGGTTGAAATTGCAATGATCGAAGCGCGTTAGTGAAATGTGACGACTATAGAGGATGTTACAACACGAAAGCTCTCCACACTTTGATTAAGCAAAGCCATTGCTAACGTCTACGGCAAACTGAAACCCTAGCACGAACACGCGACGTAAACGCAACGTGACTTCGAACGGTTTTTGATTGTGAAATACCAATATAGATTTAAAGATAGAAATATCTTTTCACCTCACAGGCTCGGAAAGATTCTGTTTGTCATTCGAAATCTGCGTGTAAAAGTACATTTTATCCCCTAGCGTGGAAAGAGTTTTTAACACGCTTTTATTAGTTTCACCTGTATTTTTGTAAGTATGTTTGTTTGTTTGTAACCGACGCCTTCGGCTTGATTTTAACCCACTTCAAATGGACAGATTTCATTCAAATTACACTGAATTGTCATCGGTCCTCGATAAGTCTACTCGGACCGATGACAATTCAATAATAAAAAAAAACACGCTTTTGTAGTTAGCAGAACTAAAAAATAGAAAATAAATAATAGTTTATAAAACAAGCTTTAAAAACCAAACGAAAAAAGTAGAAAATAATTTAACTCTATTAAAAAGCGTGGGGTGCGTGATATTAATTGATTATAATAAAAATACCTCAAGAAACACCCCACGCTTTCTAATAGAATTAAATTATTTTCTACTAGCGTGTTTTTTAGTTTTTTAAACTATTATTGATTGAAATTCGAACCGTTCTATTCAATCATTTTGTAAACCACCATTCCACTGAAAATGCATTAATACTTATTTCATGTCAGTGCGCCAACCACATTTAAAAAATAATAGTACTAGCCAGCATGACGACTGCTTGAAAAAAAAGAAACTTTAAAATTTTTCGTCTCTATTCAATTCGATTTCCATAATTTTGGTTTGTTTTTTGATAAAATCGTATGAAATCATAAAATATGACCGAGTCAGCAGCAATGAAGATATAAAATTAACAAGTGCAGTGTTAGTGCAAGCGGTACATAATGCCGAATTGAGATATCTTCCAGGAAAATGACGCGAAAAGCACATAAAAGCGTACAATTTGTTCAATGCATGGAGACATTCTAAAGGCGTGAAAACGTTTTCGAAGACTACAATGCATTGCTCTCATTCTTCATTGAAATACGTACACTAATTTAACAAATTATTTAGGCTCTTTTTTGTACCTAGCATTTTCCTCGATGTAGTGAGGTAAAAAATTGTGTTTCGCTCGGCAGCAAAGGTATTCTGCGTCTCGTACCTTTGAAAGCCTCGCTACGCTCAGGATTCTATATTTGAACCAGTCGTTTTGCTAATGGTTCAATCCTAGAATCCTTCGTTTGCTCGGCTTTCAATACAAGTACTCGCGCCAAAAAACAACTTTGCAGCCTTGCATAACAAATAACTATTATTATGTACCCCATAAATTGGATGGATAACACGGCCGGAGGACAGGGGAACAATTTGCGGCTTCCACTGTCTTGTATGAGTCAGAACGTTGGCCACAAAAGTCAAAGTCAAAGTCAAAGCATTTATTTCAAATAGGCACTTAAAAGGCACTTTTGAACGTCAACATTTACATTAAAATAGAATTGATTCTAGTCGCCCCTTCCAAAATGTAGTTTCGTATGGAGAAGAATGGGCAAGAAACTCCACCGTTACTCTTTTAAAATGATATAACTACAATATTAAACATACATTCATTGTATAATTATGTGTGAAAACGATGCATCCAGAACAAAATTACTGTACCAAAATAGGTAAAAATAATGAAATTGAAGCAATTACAGATAAATTTTCTACATAAAACGAATGAATGAAAGGCAATTGCGTGCAGCTGAGATGAGAATGTCAAGAGGGATGTGTAATGTTACACGAATGGATAGAATGGGAAATGAGCACATAAGAGAAAGAGTGAAAGTGGCAACGATAACTGAAATGTTATGTGGAAATTGCTTGTCATGGTATGGGCAGGTGATGCGGAGGAATGAGGAAAATGCCGTGAGGAAAGTTTTGAATACGAATTTCGATGGTTATAGGAGTAGGAGAGACCAAAGAAACGATGGATTGACTGTGTGAATGATGAAAATATCGAAGGTTCAATTTTCTACATAAAATATTACACTTATCTACAAAACCTCAACGATAATTCTCCTCAATAGTATTTTGGTTTAAACTAAACACAACAAGTATTTCCCATAGATATTCATTAAGTATTAAAACTAGGTAAATATGTATTACTAGCTTTTGCCAGCGGCTTCGCCCGCGTGGAGGTCGGTGTATTATACATATAAACCTTCCTCTTCAATCACTCTATCTATTAAATCCGTTGCGTGGTTTTATAGATTTAAGCATACATAGGGATATAGGGACAGAGAAAGCGACTTTGTTTTATATTATGTAGTGATGTGCAAAACGGGTATTTGAAATTTTTAAACAGTTCGTATTGATTACAATTAACACCGCGCGTTTTCGCGCTAGACCCGCTGAGTCTAACAACATTGATGAACGTCTTGCGTCAAATTGGACCAATGGACGGAAGACGCCGTAGTCTCGTATTTCGATACAACTGTTTGTCTTAGAACGGTTTGTTTGGTACTGGTCTATAATAAATTATTGTTGTACCTATACTAGATACTGTGTTAGGTAGGTACAGTCAGTTTCAAAAAGATGAATTCATTTACTTGTTTTGTCTAGTCTTTGTTCTATATTAAGGTGTAGCAACAAAATATACCTAATATTACACATTATTGTAGCCTTTTCCCAGCTAAGTTGGTGTAGGCTTGTCAGCTGACCTACACAACCCAGTAACTGCGTAATACCATACCTTTTGGTAGGACTGGTTGTCAGTTTCGGGCTTCTCGAATGACAGCCGGTTCGAACGGTTTTCCAAACCACAGAGGGCGTCTTGGTATGCAAAGATGGTCATCCACGTACCAATCGTGGTACGCGTTGCTTAACCTGATCGATCGACCCGCGTAGCTGTTAATACTTAGCCACAAGACTTTTAAACAAAATATTCCAAATTAGTTATTTAATTGTAGCACACATTGATACAGTATGGAACACAAATTGTAGAGAGTCAAATTATGTTTTTCAATTATCTTTTTGAGGCTGACTGTGCTATAGATCTGACGAGTAAATAAGCACGCCTATCACGCTTTTTTCCCTTGGGGGTGGGCAGAAACAACAGAACGCTACCGACGGTATCCTAGCAACGCAGACTGGGAAGCCAGAACGGCTTATTTATACGGCTTCCCAGTCAGGGTTCTTAGGGTATCACGTGACCATCCAACGTGCAATAAACGGGCTACGATATAGTCTACTTCTTGCACGTTGGGTTATCACATGTCAAATAGAAGCTTATGGCGAATGTTTTATGCCAAATCTTGTTTTAATGTTATAATTACACAACTGCGCGACGCAAAGGAGGTTTGTTTGTGGGTGTTTATTGCCCTATGTACGTATGTTTGTTATTTGTGGCGCACTAGAGACGATACGCGTGGGCTGATTTTGATGATTCTTCAACCGATTTGTCTTAATCTTGTGAGTGTCACTAAAGACGTGACAGACGACTATGACTGTTTTGTAACTTCGTGCCCGATAGCGGGCCATTTACTTGATCGAAAAAAAAATTACTTGACACTGGCTAAATGCACAAACCGTGCGAAGCCAAAACCAAAAAAAAAAGACGTTACAGTTATCAAAATTCAATATGGCGGCAACCAGACGCCATCATTGTTAAAAATAATTAAATGAAAGTCGACGAACTATGTCAAGTATCATTGAATAGGTCTTTAAAAATCACCATAACACCTTAAGATTTTTCTAATTATTTTAAATTTTGAATGACCATTTAGGATCTGTAATGAATTAATGATTTACAGTTCAGTCCAATTATATTTTTAAAACTAAATGATTTCGGCGTTTCCTGTCTGACTACTCTGCGTAGAAAAGTACGAAGCAAACTCAGAGGTCACGTTCTCTTTTGAAGTCCAGATATAATCGTGGTCAGATCATGATCTTTACATGTAAACACCATGTAAATTGGAGCATGAAATGGTCTTTGGAGTGTAACAATAACCGCAACGAAATTATGTTTCCCTTCTAAATGTAAGTAAAGAATATGTTTCTAATTCTTTTTAGTGAGCAAGGATTTGACCTAAACAGGGTTTGTTTACACTTTTGAAGATACTTTAGGAACCGTTCGACAACAACACACACACTGCACACAATCTTCCTTTTAATGACTTTATAATCTTTTTAGATATAGTAGGGATATCGCGCACAAACTGTAACAATAAATTCAACACGTGATTCTAGGACCCGACTCCGAAGAAGAAGAAAAAAAATCTGCTGCTCCACATAAGTGCAATACCTACATAGAAGTAGCCGTTTTTTTTTTTTAATAACTGATCAGTATCATTATACTGTTTTCATGGTAACAGGTTTTGCGTCGATGTCCCTGGCACCCTGTATAGCCACGATAAACGTGTAACCTAAATGAAACGCGTCCAGTTGAATAGAGTTACAAACTTCTGCGTCCAATCTGCATGGTATCGTTCACCGAAATGGGACCAAGAGACAATGTTGGGATGGTTGGGACGGTTGGGACACATGACGGACTAAGCTCTATCGGTGAGCCTCGGTTTGATATGACACAAATGGAAATAGAGAGTTTGGTTATGTCGATTTTTTTGGTATTGCTGTTTTTTTTTTGGTGTTTTGTTGGAACATCTACACTAATAATAAAGCTGAAGAGTCTGTTTGTTTGTTTGCCTGAACGCGCTAATCTCAGGAACTACTGGTTCGATTTGAAAAATTATTTCAATGTTAGGATAGCCCCTTTATCGAGGAAGGCTATATAACATCACGCCGAGCCTTAAAAGCCGAGCAAAGAAAAAAGTCACGAATACGAAGTACTCGCACGGGCAGGCGTGCGACGGGGTGGGTCGGGGAGCAAGAAATTTGACGCGAACGAAGTCGCGGGCAGAAGCTAATTAATAATATAAGGTGACTGTATGTCAATGTAAACTTAACTTAACCATACTTATCAAACACGGTGTTTCGGTAGAAATGTACCTTTTGAATATATATTTTTTTTAAGCCTTTTGTGTTTTTATTACATGGAAATTAGTTCATAATTGTAATTCACCCACTTTTTTTACAAAAATGTTTACCAGCATTTACATATTTTGTACAGTCCTCATTCCACAGTTATTTTAACTCTGACTTTGCATCAGTGTCAAAATCACAGTGATCTTTTTTTATATTTGCTGTTGGATTGCTATCACTGAGACTTTTGTAAAAATCCCAATGATCCTTATTAATGTAACGATAAGATAGATATTGCGGTGCTGCTATCTAAAGTAAAATGGCTGTGTGGACTATAACCCGAATAGGTATCAGAATTTTATTATAAAAAATTGTAACCCTTTCGTGATAACTTTTAAATAGTTACAAAATTTTACTGTTCCACAAAAAAATAATACAAACATTGCCGATCAATCAACAAAACCTACTAATAAATTTATGTGAAAAATCATATCAATATGGTCATGGTAGCAACTCCGCTACGAATTCTCGTAGCAGATTATCATGCTACGATGGCGTAGCCACTACGCCGAGCAACGTACTTATGGACGCATTTACGAACTAATGCGCTTCCATTCTAGGCGTGGCTCACACCATTAATTACCATTTATTTTATTTTATTGCACTCTGAATGGTTGGTAAGCAAGTACTAGTTACAAAATACATACAATTTGCGCGACAATCTGTACTAGTACCAAAGTACTAGTTACCAAAGTACCTATGTAGGTACTTGCACTTGCGTTAACTAGTACTACTGGTTAACGTAACGATATTCTATGTATGACAGAACATTGGCTCAAAAGCCACCAGTTCATGTTTAATTTTAATAATCACCAGGTTGGTAGTTCGTTCAGCAGAGTAAATGCTATACATGGTGGCTCATTAATTTTAGTAAGTAACCTGTTCAAATTTAAAGAACGTAAGGATATTGTGAGCCTCTCTGTTGAGCGGACAGTTGAAATAGCCTGTATAGAATTGGAGCAGTTAGTTGTATTAAGTGTGTACAGACCACCTTCAGGATTGTATGACTGCTTTGAAAAGGTAATGGATGAAGTATTACACAAGATTTGTAACTCAAACAAGTCCATTATTGTTTGCGGTGATTTATATGTTAATTTATTAGATAACTCAGTTTATTGTAGTAAATTAATAATAAGTTTATTTCAGTCCCACTATCTTGTAAACCTATTTATGGAGCCCACAAGAATAACCCCTAGTAGTGCCACATGCCTAGATAATATGTATACAGATGTTATACCGAGCCACAAAGAAATTATAAATTTACCAGATTCAGATCATTGCGGACAACGGATTACCATTCAAAATCAAAATAACAAAATGGGTAAAAAGGATATAATGTAATGTCGTATGGTATTCTGTTGTGAGGAAATGCCGCCGACATTCAGACTATCTTTGTCGTGCAAAAAAGAGCTGTTCGATCAATTTATAAATTAAATCCGAGACACTCTCTCTTGAGACTTTGCCGTCACAGTATATTTTTGAAAATCTTTTATATGCCCATAAAATACTAAATTGTTTAAAAAATACAGTGATATCCATAGTATAAATACTAGGAACAAACACTAATTTGTTGTACCATTAACAAGGCTCAAGAAAATAGGTGGGTCATTCAGATGTCAGTGTATACGGTTTTATAATAAACTTCCAAGCCATGTTCAAGATCTAAGTATCAATAAATTGAAATCATTTATTAAACGTAAGTTGTGTCTGAAAGCCTTTTATACCGTTAAAGATATTGAGGCCAAAATAGCTTGGGATTTACCTGCTCCAATTTTTGCATACTAAATGTTGTATTTTTTTTTTTTTTGGCTTTTGCAAACTTATACTCTTTGACATTTGATAATTATTATATATACTTCGACATGAATATTTACTTCGAGAAGTATAATATTATTTTTGTTTTAATTATTGTGAATGTGAGGACTATGTGGGTCATATTTTGTTCTTTTTTGTGTTTTTTGTTTTGTGTTTCATCTCTTTCTCAGTTAGTTTTAATATTAATCTGGCAGTTTGAGTATTTTATGCGGCCTACCCAAATGTCCTGTCTTTGGTATTGTTCGTCAAATCGTTGAGCTACTCAAGTTCTGAGTTGAGCTGTATGATTACTGATAAATGCGTGCACTGAATGGACAGGTCCACTCAATCTGTGTGGTTCTTTCCTCAAAAGACCATTTCAGACACCGATCCACATGGTCTTCACATGATCTGACCAAGATTATGTCTGGACTTTAAAAGAGACTGTGACCTCCGAGTTTGTTTCGGTCTTTCTTCTCAGAGTAGTCTGATAGGAAACGCCGACCTCATCTAGTTTAAAAAAATATGATTGAGGTGTAAAAGTGTTTGTACAAACCTACTTACAGAAATAAAATCATTTATCATTAATCATTAACGAAAACTAATATATTATACAACTAATATATTACATTATGCGGCCGCCAAACACTGCGGCCGTTATATTACTGCGGCCGTCATATTACTACGGTTGTCATATTACTACGGCCTTCATATTAAAATGGCCGTCATATTAAAACGGCCGTCATATTACAACGGCCTTAATATTACTACGGCCGCCATATTACTGCGGCCGTTATATTGCGGCGGACGTTATGTTACTGCAGCCATCATATTACAACGACCGTCATATTTTACCGTTTAGATGTAAGTTTAGCTACTTATTTAAAGCTTCCTCTCTCCTACTATTTTTTGCTGTGCCCGACAGGGTCCATAATGATCACAATTTTTTAATTTACCACCTAAGTACACATTGTGGAATGCAAATGAAATTTGAGTTTTGAGTACTGAGTATTACTGCAGCCGTCACATTACTGCGGCCACCATATTACTGCAGCCGTCATATTACTGCCTCCGTCATATTACTGCGGCATATCACAATGGCCGTCTGCCAACCAATCCAAAGTACCTATGTATTTACAATTTGCGCGACAAGCTGTTTGAAATCAAATAATTAAATACATAAGCTTATTCTTAGTCATGTACATCTTCAGGTCACTCCATCAAGTCCGGAGGTAAGATCTCAACGTAACTAACAAAACGAGTCCAAACTCAGCACACCTAACTCTGCTCGTCTACTAGTTCCAGTAGCAGTCTTCAAAGTACACCTTCAGGTCATTCCATCAAATCTAAAACAAAATAATAATATGAATGTATAATCCGTACTTCCTTCCAGCAAAAGTATAAGAAATTGTGAATAAAAGGTAAGAACCTTGGTTATCCGTAGTCCGTATAAAATATGTGAAGTATCAAGTTTATTACGTCAATTATTTTGTATTCGTACAGCGATCCTTTTCATCACGAGCTGCTGCTTACAACCGACACAGTGTCCACTCACGACGGCGGCCGAGCGCAGACTAATATTTCATAACAAATTTTTGTGCAATAAATCAAGACAACGACTAGTAAAATAACCCTTAACTCAATTCAATAAGATTCATGCGATGAAGCAAGATATGTGAAAATAATAGATACTATTTTAATTTTATTCTGAGACTATTTATTTCATTTTGATAGTTCTTTTTGCAACCTTTTTGAGTTGACGATATCTGCTTATATAAAATATTTTTAAATAATTGAATTTATGTTATTAAATAGAAGAAAAATCTACCTAAACTCAACGCTTTATCGTCAATGTTGTGTGAAGAGGTAACGGAAACCATTTTTACAATCGTAAAGACCAAAATTTTCGAGTATTAAATTGCAATCATTTGAAGATACAGGAGTAATCTATCTTCGGCAATTATTAGTTACATTTGGTTTAGTTTAATTTTGCCGAAAAAGCACCGAAAAACTGCTTATTTTTGTCAGATTTGCAAACGCGTCCTTAACAACAAGAGTGATTCGACCAGCTACAGAAAAATTAAAAAAGCGTTGTGATTGTGATGTGTTGCAGATACACACGGGCGATTTTTTAACGCGATCTTTTTTTTGTAGCCCACTGGATTTTCAACTCTGGGTATTGAGCCGAGCATTGAGAATCCAATAGAGAGCATCCCAGCACTTTGAAAAATACGCCGTTGAATTTTCAACTTTCGGCGTAGTGCATTGAAAAGCCAGTGCGCGATAAAAAATCGGCACACTGTATGACGTACGAAAAATACGTAGGGTCGTAAAATGTGACCGCAGTCTGTAACATCCGAAGTCTGAAGACAAAGGAATGTTTCTTATTTGAATTCATGACGAATACACTTTTAAGTCAACAAATTATTGTATTCTGTCGAGCTAGAATATAAAATCTAAATAAAAATGTTGGTCTGGTAGTGGAATTATCCTTCCGTTACCTTAAAAGCCATGCTAAACAAAGATATTCTAATATGAATACAGAACATTTTTGCATTATAACAAACAAAGCTTCCCTTTTATCTTGCCAACGGTCAGACCGGGCAGAAATAAAAAACGTGGAAGGCTAATTAAATTGCAAAGAAAAAACCCTCTTCCCTTACTCTCTTTGAGTTCTTTGTGAACGACAAGTATGTAGACATGAGTTATTCAACACAGTTAATTACGCTAATTGTTTTTCTTTTCACGGTATTCAATAAAGTCACAAATATGTATTACGGTGAAATTACCTTAAGGGCCGTATACACCGCGAGCGCGAGAGAAAATTAGGTATTGAAGCGCTACTCACACAGCAATAGACGCGTGCGCCCCGCTTACGCACACATAAATGCTTGCATAGTGGTTCGAACGGCGGGAAGCGTGAAGACAATATTTAAAATATAAGTGGATACTATTTTGTTCTATTCATTGCATTTATACTTAGTAAGGAAGGATGGGAGAGGGGGTGGTTTATTGCACAGTTTTCTATGTAGGTATCAATTAGCTGTTATATTATGATTTTAAAAAACAAAGTCAAGACTAATTTCTTTCTCTTATTTATTTCTCCACTCACTTGTATCACTCGCTCAAGCATTCGTCCACTTACTCGCCTTCCAATTCGCTCACTGTTTCAAACTAAACGTAAATAGGTGCTAACTTCTGTATTACAATTATTATCAACATTTTGGATTTCGCCAAATGCAGCCCTGAAACAAATAAGATACAATTTTATACCCGTTACTGACAAAAAACATAAGTAGGTATATAGTACAATAGCTAACAATTTATAAAAAAAACCGGCTGGCAGCTACTGAAAATTTAGTGGGAACGCTCTTCGTTGGTCAAAGATACTGTTTTTGGAAAAATGTAGGTAGGTTCACACTCCTCACCTTTTTCGTTTTTTACTCCAATGCACGCGTTTCTGGCTGGCAAAAAAGCCCTTGTATTTTGTGCTTTTGGCCGTACTCATATTTTTCTATAAAAAGTCCAATGTTACTTCACTATTACAGAAACAATAATTACTTTATAAGGTATATAATTGTTTACGATTACGAGCACACAACATGCATGTACCTAATAAAAAAACCTGTGCGGTCGGGAGACCCATCAGGAACAAGATTCCTTCTCACGTATCGTATGGTTTAAAATCCATATACAAAATTCTATCAGCCGACATATTAGATTTTCATTTTGACCCCACTATCGGCTTTAGCACCCTCGAAAACTATGAAATCGACACCTATGGCGAAAAAATTTAAGATTTTCGCAGCCGCCATTTGGATTTACATTTTGACCAAATTCACACTTTCAGAGGTTCAGAGTGTAAATAAGAAAGTTGCATGGTGGGGGCATACAAGTATGAACGCTTTTTCGCGTGACGATTTCTACTAGTCAACTCCTACCATAAGCCGCAGAAGTTCGTTCCAATAAACGTTAAAATCTTTAAACATGCGTTTCAAGTTCGGGGTGGCCTATGGCTATCTTCAGGCTGCATCGTCAGTTCCTGGACACCGTCTAGATCTGTAGTACTTGTCAAGACAAATCTTACGAGCCTAAACAGGACGAGGTTGTGTTGTATACTTAAATATTTTCTATGGCCACCTTTCGACTTCATCATCAGACCCTGGACACCATCTAGATCTATAGTACTTGTAAAGACAAATCTAACGAGCCCAAACACGACGAGGTTATGTTGTATGCTTAAAGAGTTCCTATGGCTACTGGTTGGCTCCATCATCAGACCCTGGATATTATTCCAGATATATAGTACTTGTCGAGACAAATCTTACGAGCCCAAACGCGACTGGGCTATGTTGTGTAGTTAAAGAGATCCTATGGCCACCGGATGGCTTCATCATCAGACCCTGGACACCATCTAGGTCTTTTTCACCATCTAGAACAAATTATGTCACACCAAGTACTTGAAAATAAGATTACAATTATGAACCGGAAAGATACCTACCTGCGAACAAAGCAAGCTTGTAATAATAAGAGACGTAAAAATAATACACACAAATAATAAATGACACAATATAAAAAATACGTGCAAAAAGATTCGAGCGTAAAAATCTTAAATTTTAGTACTTACCTTGTATAAATTATTGTTCTGACTCCGGGAGTTCCGACCACTGTGCGGGGAATCTCGTGTACGCACAGGCCACTATTTGCCGCGTATTTTTTACTTGAAGAGCGACGTGCTCCCACCTTGAAGACGTGCGGTCGACTGAGCTCCGCGGTTCGAACTCTGTCATATAGCGGGTAATACGCGTCGCCATAGTAAATTGTATGGAGATTTCGGGCATCAAAATTGAGAAAGTTTGCGAATTTTTTACGGAAAACAGAAGTAATATTATGGAAAACTGAAAAATGTATTGGGTTCACTGTTTTATGTTGTTTTTATTTTTAAGTATAAATTAAATAGGTGCCTTCTTACTTAAGCCTTAAGTTATCAAAATACGGCAGTGCTTTTTACACGTTTTTAGTGATTTTCAATATTTTTTTAACAATCATCTACAAGATTCATCCCCAATCTGATTGTTTCACGGTATAGTACAACTCTTGAGCTAGCCAGATATATTTTTTCGTGGCAATTACTTTAAGTTTTCTATATAAACTTATCGAAATCCCATAACACGATTTCCTAGTGCTGACCCTTAAAGAATTTCATTACAGAATGTACACGAAGATATGTGCAGTCATATCCAAAGAACAAACAAAAATATACTCTATTGTTCGGACGTATGTTTGAAAATTGTGTGCTCGAAATTGTATTAGGAGATGAATCCAATGCGTAGGTACTCCATGTTGGGAGTTTAAAAGGAACTATTTTCAGTTATTATAACATGTACCTACTACATAAACTACTATAATTTCAGCTGAAATGAAACCAATGAAGCCTTTAAAAAAAATAATGATGAAACATTTTTCTGAGTAAAACACGCAGTGACGGTTTCGTGAAAATGTAAATTAAACATTTTGCTGGAAACGTGGGATTAATATTCATAATAGTTGTAGTGAAAATATCTGCGGACAGAGTATTGATGGTGGCTTCAAACGACGCATGTACGGTTATATAAAACGTAAGCCTTTGACAGGCTGCCCGCAATGTCTATTTATATAATAAATATGAAATGCTATGTGGACCGATTTGGCTATTTTTATCCAACTTTAAAAACGAGGAGTGTCTTTTTTGTGTTTGAACTCCGTCGTTTATAGACTTATTTGAAAAATTCTTTGTTTTGAAGGGTATAAGCACATCTAAAACTTTTAACTAAAAGCTAAAAAATAATTCGGTGAAATAAAATCGTGGGGCGTAGCGTAATCTGAGTAAATATTTTTCACGCGCCCCACGATTTCATTTTAACTTAACTTAAAACCCTTTTTTAACTTATTTCAGTTTCCAAGTTTTTAATTTTTTTTTCCGTACTTAATATTTCTCATTCCATTTAGTTTTATTTATTAAATTGTTATCAAAACTAAAGGTGTGAACCAAATATCAGATCAATCTGCCAACAGGAAGGGGGTAAAATTTCAAGTACTAAATTTGACCCAAACAAACATATATAGAACAACAACAAACAGGGCAACCTAAATAACACCGTTTAAAAATAGAAAGTTTATTGAAGTTAATAGATTTCCAAAAAAAAAAAACACTACAAAGAGAAACATTACTTAAATTTGGGAAGTATCTACCTATAGATAGAGAAAATACAATACCAATCAAGTCACCGATTTCCGAATTAAACTTATTTTTAACTTCGTATTGTTTTTTTTTTTGTAAGCCGTTTGATTTTTTTGTTTCAAAATATTAGTAATAGTCCGAATAAAATTCACGCAAAGAAAAATTGGAACTGCTTCCCGGAAAAAATTCAAATTCCGGAAAAACGAAACATCATTTTTTCTATGGAATATTGTAGGAACTATAGAAATTTGGACAACACAACGTTTGTTGATCGGCTAGTTTTAAATAAATTCTGACTTCAGTTTGTGATGCAGCAAAGAGTTTACATAAGGGTAGTATTATGTATGTAGAAGTACATAGCATCTCATTATCGACGGCTTTAAAATTCATTCGAAACGTGGTCATTAAAACTCGCGCGTGCTTTGGACTGCAAAATAAATCCGTTGAATTCTGTCTGTTGTCACAGGAAAATCTATCGCAATTTGGTGGTTGGAAACATCCTAAATACCAGCCTATCTCGCTGCAGGACAAAGGCCTCCTCTTATACAGAGAAAGCATTGATCACCACGCTTGCTCAAGACGGGTTGGCGATTTCAAACTTATATGAATTACTAGCTTTTGCTAGCGGCTTCGCACACGTGAAAGTCGAAAATTATCCCCCGGGAACGTGTGTACTACCGGGATTAAAAGTTCATCCAAATCTGTTATGCCGTTTTCTAAATATACAAACATACAATTTTTCACATTTTTAATATTAGTAGGAATTAGGATAAGTCCTGGTTTCCTCGCGATGTTTTCCTTCACCGATTTCAGTGACGTTCAAGATGAGCTTAGAAAGTACACATGCTTAGAAAAATTAAAATTAAAAATGTTTATATGCAAGAAAATACATGTTTTACAAGGGAAGATCTTCCAGCCTTAATGTCTTTGTTTTCTGCCTGCAAGCAAGCGTGCAAATTATTTATTTAAATGTCATAACTAATTATTATGCAGATTATAATATTAGTACATTATTATTACATTATTATCACGCATTATTACTACATACAAAAGTCACTAAATAATTTACAATAAATTCATTAATGAATACTCTAATCAAATATTTTTATGTTCTGAAAATTCCTTAATACTATAGAAACACTTTTTTTGTAACCACTCCTTTCTCCTTTGAAAACATTTCCTTGCAACAATTTAAATTCGTTTGGTATGGTATTATAAATTAATATACGCATTTTGAACAATTTTTTCTTATAAAATATCTTTATGTCCAGCTGGATGTTATAAGATGTTGCGAAACAGCTCTTTAAAAAGCCTCAAAGGTTTTGCCCACCATCATATTGGTTAGGGCCAGCGCCCACTGGCGGCACGGCACGGCAAGGGATTTTTAAGCCACGAATAGAAATAAAACTGAATAAGTAGTACATAATTATGATGGTTTTTTTTTTGGGTGGGAAATCATCAAATAACTTCTCCCGCTCTGGGTGGAGCGGGAGGGCGTGTCAGACTTTTACTGACTAAAACCCACCCGTGTTCCCTCAGTTGCCTGTGTGCCAGGGGCCGCGGTATCTCTTTCGAACAACCCGCACCCCTGGCAGGCATCGGCCCTTGCGGGCCCCATCTGTTGCTGCTGACATCTCTTTGAGGCGCGCGTGGAACACAATGCGCCGTCACTCAATTAGGGTGCTGGTATGTTTTACGTCATACCTTTTCGCCAACCCGATTATTTCCGATTATATCATCTGTCATGTCCTGCGATAGTTACTGGCACATTTCAGATTTATTGGATGCAAGCGTACCACGCTACAAAATGGCCGTCGCTCATCTGTCAACATCACCTACATTGTGTTGAGGAAGGCTCTGACACAAGTTTATGTATGTAAGTGTGAAACATACGTGTATGAAGTTGCGATTTTGATCCTTATCATCTACTCTTACCGGTGTTACGATGAAGATAATTTCGTAAGAAAGGATTAATCTTTTTTTTGTGAAAATGAGTAGCTTTTACATGTATACTCTACCTACTCTATACAAAAATAAATAAAAATGAAGTGTCTGTTTGTAATATCGTAATAAAACCTTTTGCTAAATGCATAATTATGAGAGTTAATCACGGGACTTATTACGTTTTTTTTCTAGTCTGTTTATTCCGGCAAATCTTCAAAACGGCTAGACCGATTTTCACGGGACTTTCACTAGCAGATAGTTGATTTTATAAGGACTAACTTAGACTTTTATTTTGGAAAAAGAATTAGGGCTCCGCGCTAATAAATGAAAACCCATGAAATCGTGTTTTTTCTGGATAATCTCCGAAACAGCTGGACCGATTTAAATGAAAATTGATATGAGGATACTTTGCAGCCTGAAGAAAGTCATAGACTAGTTATTATTTACATACCACGCGGGAGAAGTCGCGGGCGGAACCTATAGTCTATGACATTTGCTATGTTATCAGATTTCTTCTACTTTTCAGTTCCTGTCTCTTTTAAAATATTATTACGAAGTTTCTTGAGATAATTGCGGTCTTACTTTTAATTCGACTAACTTACTGTTAAAGAAAATTGCCCTTCAAAATGCATAGACCACAAGGTCCTTAAATCTAGCGATATAATTTTAAACATTGACTCTGACGAGTCCTCCAATTCCGCCCAACATATCCACCTGAGCAAGGACACACAGATCACAAGGCATTCCTGACATAATCGCAGTGCAGACGACGCATCAATCTCAGTAAGATTGCGTACGTGATTCCGGTGATCCTTCATTCTGCCAGTTATAGCCTCATAGTTGCCGTGTCTGTTCTGTTATTGTAGTTAGGTTCTGACCTAATATGTCCTAAAATATAGGTTGGTTTAGAAACTGAAGATATATTCTGTAAAAATCTTAAAGTGAAAATAAAGGTAAAGGAATACACATAATAAAAAATAAAAAATCTTTGTACACAGAAAAACGTACATAAATACAAAGATCAAGTAATATTGTACAATAGAATCACTTTTTTTTAAAATTATTATTAGCCTACACAGCCCCACTGTTGAGCAAAAGTCTCCCCCAAATCCTTCGCTCCTTTCTTCTTTCCTTCCTTTTTTTAGATATATTAAGTTAAAAAAATGTATATTAGAAAAACCTAAAAATAATGGTGTGTAAAATGAATACGCGTACACATGGAGGGGAAATAATAGCTTTATTAGGTCCTTAGTTGGAGAACACTAATACCGCTTAATACAAATATCAAAGTGGGTAAAAATCGATGCGACACCAGAAGATAGTAGCTGTATATACGCTCGTATTGGAATTACGATAAACCGAATATACAATAATTGTGTAAACGAAAAAATAAAATATTAAAGGTAAGATTCTGTTTCTGATAATAATCATCTGCCTTTTCCCAATAATCAGATGCAGCTATTTTACATGGTTTCGACTGCCTATCTGTCTCCACAACCCAGTTACTGGGTTATACGAAACCTCTTGGTAAGACTGGTTGTTAGACTTTCGGTCTTCTGATGATCCGTAACGACTTACAAAGATCCACATAATGACAGCCGGGACTAACGACTTAACCAAACGGGTAATGGTATGTAAAGATGGTCACCCATCCACCGGCTAACAGTGGCAAGAGCAGCTTAACGTGATCGATCGGCCTGTGCAGCTGCTATTACTTACCCACAAGCCCTTATTGATAGTGGCATCAGTTGATATACATATTTACATTCATAATTTCTTTTCCCTTAATTATTAAAATTATATTAACTGCATTTACTACATTTTATATTTTTTATTCTGCCAATGTGGCACACATTGGCAGAAAAAAAAAAAAAAAAAAGAATACAAATGTAATATTATAAAAAAGTATACTGTCACCGTTTTTTGCTAACGTAAGTATTAAAAAAAAAGATAAACAAGTTAAAAAAATTTACACCAAAACATCTATTTCAGTCTTTCACCCGTCTTTTCACAAAAACCTCCCTATGACGTCATTCAAAAACGGACCAATTTGAGGGATCCAGACAGATCTACAATGAGCCAGAATAGATACTGCTTTTTGCACCGTAACCCGTAACTACGTGATTTCGATATCATGAAAGCTTTGCCAGACAAGACACGTCACGCCATCTGTCGAGAGTATCACGAAAAGCTTTTAAATAAAATGGCGTCGTGTGAAATAATGGGTTTTACTTGTTTTTCGTATTGATATGCTGAAAAATATAGGTAGGAACAGTATCGTAATTTTTTTTCTATAGTTTGGTTGACAAAATGAGTTAGCGTTTTTTTTATGTAAATTTATCCAATTTAAAATATCGCATAGAGATCAAATAGTAGAACAATTACATAAAACAAAATTCCTTGGTATAACACTTGATGAACATTTCACCTGGAAGGAGCATATTGATGAAATATGTATGAAAATCAATAGGTTTGTTTTTGCATTAAAGAAAGTTAAAAATGAGACATCCAGATCAACTGCTCTAATGGTATATCACGCCTATGTTTGCTCCGTCATCCGGTATGGTATCATTGTCTGGGGAAATTCTTCTGAAATTTCTAGAGTTCTGTTAGCACAAAAAAAATGCATACGAGCAATTTTCAATATGGACTGGACTGATTCCTGCAGGCCAGTGTATAAATCACACAACCTTCTCACAGTTCCTTGCGTTTATATATATGAAATCGCTAAGTTTGTTAAAACAAATTATTCACTTTTTGAACCTAATATTAAAACAAATAAACGAAAAGCCACACAATTTTTATTAAAAATGCCTGTTCCTAGAATCGAACTATTCGGACGCAGTTGCGTATATATGGCGCCACTTATTTATAATTCAATTCCAAATTTCATAACTGATCTTCCTTACAGAAAATTTTGCATAGTTCTAAAAAAATGGCTCATTTCACATAGTTTTTATTCTATATCTGAATTCCTCAAAAAAACTCCTTGTCAGTCTTATCATTACAGAAACGCATTGTAAATAAACTTACCTATCAATAAATGTTACGTACTGTACATACATACTGCTTTTTATGTTGAATAGCAATTACCTATTTTATTTAATGTTGAATTTTCGAAGCTTAAAATTGACTTTAAATAATTTAATAAATTAATAATATTCCGTTCATTTGTGTAGAGATTTGCTTAACATGCTAGCACTAGGATTTTACTTTAATATTTGCATGCCAACTTACTGGCAAAATGTGTCATCGCACTAACAATTTATGTACCTACCATCCTTTGTACCGCATTTACAGCAAATAAATGACTTTGACTTTGACTTTGACTTTGACTTTTTGTTTTTGCCAACAATAAAATTTTCGTAGGAAAAGTAAAACATGAAAATGTGGCAAGATAATAAGATATGATTAATTTGCTCAAACATTTGTACAGACGCCTGCACATCAAGCTACCCCAAACTGTCAAATTTTCCCAATTGAACATGAACCTTATGTACTTGTGCTAAAGTTTTAAAATCTATCAAAGAAATTTGGCAGATTGGAGTAGCTTGATGTGCTGGCGTCTGTACATGTACCAGAATTTAAAAATAAACAGACATGTTTGCCACATATATTGGCCGTGAAAATAGGTATGAAAAGTTGTGATTATTAATAAATACAATTACTTTCAAGTCAATTTCATATTATGAGATTATGAAGCTAGTAACGTATAAGTTGGTTTTTAGATCACAATTTATCATCAAAAATTTCTTTAAAAGCACTTTTGAGTTCAACTGATACCTGCTTGGCAATTTGATTGTCTACTAAGCTTTTTGCCAAGAGAAACAGTTTTTTTTTTTGGGTGGGAGAAATCATCAAATTATTTCTCCCGCCCTGAGGTGGTGGGTGGAGCAAGAGGGCGTGTCAGACTTTTACTGACTAAAACCTACCCGTGTTCCCTCAGTTGCCTGTGTGCCAGGGGCCACGGTATCTCTTTCGAACAACCCGCACCCCTGGCAGTTAAGGTGCCATTCCGTGTTTCTTAGACAAATAGATACCTACCTCAGTAAAAGAGAAATCTTGTCTAGTTGTGTAACGGTAGCTACTTTTACGTCATCATCTCCCAAGACTTTTCCGTAACATGTTGGGGTCTACTTCCAGTCAAACCGGATGCAGCTGAATACCAGTATTTTACATGGAGCGACTGCCAGTCTGACCAACACGACCCAGTTAATGGGTAACACGTTAACCCTTGTTGTCAGATTTACGGGCTTCTGACGACCCGTAACGACTGTCAAAGATCCACGAGTGACAGCTGGGATTAACGGCTTACCGTGCTGTCCGAGACACGGAGAGGTTTTGGTATGTAAAGATGTTCACCCATCCATGGATCCACAGCGGTTTTTAGTATTTAACCACAGGCCCCACTATACCTATTGTGTTAAATGTGTTCAGAACAAGACCAAATTGTACGCTTATGTTATTTAATATATTTCGTTTATTGCGGATCACACATAAGAGTAAGTATTTACAATCCATATAATATTATTAACAACGACTTAAAAACTATGTTGGTAAAACGAACAAACTAATCTTAGAACAACTTATAGGTACCTACGTGGCTCAGCACATATTGCCACGTGCCTCTGCACCCAGTCTCTAATGAAGGGGCTGTCGACCATTTAAAATAATGTTTTTAGGATGCTGTTGGAGCTTTATCGCAACCTAGCCCTTATTGACGCCGCCCTCTTTTACATTATGGCTTGAAAATCGTCAACACGGGCTTCCGCGAACATCTGCGAAGCCCCATCAACATCCTAAATCCATTATATTAATGAACGCATGACTGACTAAGCAAGTAAAGTATAAGGCCTCTTGGCACCGGTTAAAAAAAATCTTTTGTTCGTTTACACATACACAAAAAATGAATAGGTATATTACAGAATCAATCGTCCATTAGCAGAAAACTCAGCAGGATTGGAAAGCATTAAAAATGTCAGTAATTTTCAAACTGAAATACTAGTTAAGCCGGATTAACGCTGCAATGTATAAAATAATCCGGTCCGGAGTGCTTCGTGTTCGCACTAAAGCCTGCCCTAAAGCTCTGAAACACGTAGCGAAATTAATCGTGAATTTCGAATCGGCTGGTAGGGACATCACTACATAGTATAAAACAAAGTCGCTTTCTCTGTCCCTATATCCCTATGTATGCTTAAATCTTTAAAACTACGCAACGGATTTTGATGCGGGTTTTTTTAATAGATAGAGTGATTCAAGAGGAAGGTTTATATGTATAATACACCGACCTCCACGCGGGCGAAGCCGCAGGCAAAAGCTAGTAATCAATAAAGCATCCATTTTTATGTTTGTAAAACTTCAGCTTATATAATGTTGTCTACATCAATCCCCGAACCGTCATCCTCTTTTAAAAATATCCGCCTAAGTGATGGCAGAGAATCTATCAACAAATTATTCATATTGTAGTATCTATAGTGAAGTCTCTCTGACTCTGAGGAGAGGTTTGGGAAATTAATATTTTAATGGTGGCGGTCAACCGCGCTTGAATCTGTCTGTAGTGCCACGTAGGTTCGGTACAGTTCGGTAAGACAGAAAACGCTACGCTACCGCCATCTATTGTCGAGTAGTAGAACTACACAAATGTTCTCGAATCATCTAGAAATCTAGAAGCTTCAACTCGTCATTTAAATCAGCATAGCAGCATCAGGGTTGTCAGCACTGCGGGACAGTACATAAAGTTAGGAATGCGAATCAGCGCATTACTAGTTAGTGACATTCAAGTAATTTTGATTAAAGTTTCTGATTACTGTATTTAAGACAATTTCAATAAATAATTACACAAATTTTGATATCCATCCGGATCCCTAGACCATAACAGAAGCAACACTTAAACAACGAAAACCTACTTTTATCAGTTTTTTTGTTACAAAATGAAGGCGCTTTCAAAGTCAAATTCAAAGACAAAGATGGTTGACTGTTATATACTTAAACATTATTTAGGGTATGACAATGCGTTGGTTTGGGACTAATATCTTTCAAACCATTAGGTACCTACTTACGTACCTTCCTACTGATTTTCTAATTGATCAGATGACTATCAATATTTTAAAGGAGTACTTACCTAACAATTATTTATGTCGTAAGTAATTAGTTATAAATTAACATACAATCCAATAATCAAAATGTCTGCTGCCAAACAAAGTTGAAAGCCATCATCAAAGCTACCCCTAACGCCAGCTAGCGTGTATTACCTTATTATTAAAACTAACATGAGCGGACACATACATATCTGTTCGTCTTAGTTCTAGGCTCCAATCAGAGATGTCACTGTGTTCAATATAGCGAACATAAAGCTGCCATGGAGATGTATGGTAGTTATTAGCAAGCAGATATTTTTTCGATTAGTTCCAATGAAACAAAATAACGAAAACTTGACCAGTAAAATAAACAAAAAAATATCTTATCGCTTTAAATACGGTACTTTCCAACGAAAATTTATTTATGGCAATTGGCTGTGCCGGAAGAACTGCCATACGCCCATTATCATTGCATTTGCATTGCGGCCATTTTTCATAGTAGGTAACAATTTCTTTATTATGGATATACCCTTTTTAGTGTATTTTTGGAATCCCAAACCTAGCAATATCTTATGTACCTAGAAAAATCGCCGATAGTTTCTTTCGCGATTGGTGGGATAGTAGGAGTATTACGGGTGGGAAAGATCACGTCGTGGGTCTAGATTTGCTTCCAAGCTTAAGTAGGCGTAGTAGATGGAGCCCTATTTCTGAATGGTTAAAAATGAAATAACCACGATGGGGATAGCGAGGTTCTAGTGAGCGAACAAGCGAGTGAACAAAGACCCCGCCAAACCCTTCAAAACTGACCTGTACGAGCTGGGCTGCCCCAAGTCCCGAGCTCGCTTCGCTCGCTCTTGCATCCTAAGTTCTCTATCTAAACTGAAGCACCTAGCTGGCTTCGGCTTTAGGTATTGTGGTCATGTCAACTCATGTCAGTCAATTCTGTAACTCAAGTGAAGTGAGCCGTCATTCATTCATTGTATTAACATAAGTGACAGCTCACTTCAAGCGCACTTCTCATATGTTTTCTTGGAAAATTACAACTGCCAAGTGTAATTGGATTCGACATCGAGAGCTTTGCGATTCTAAAAATATGTTTTCTGATTGCTTTATTACTTAGATTGTGTTATCTTTTGTAGCCTATTTTAAACCTAACTGCGAAGAGATTGTCTCAAATTCTCAATTACATTTTCTACTTTTTTTTTGTTATATAATATGATTTATTTTTTGTTGACTTCAAAAAGGAGGAGGTGGATATTGATGATGTTATAGTAACTTCCTATTATTGTTAACATAGCAAGTAGTGGTTTACAAAGTGTACCCTACAGTTTGTACAACAACTAAAATGTGTAGAATTAAAGCTTTTTGTTTAAAAAAAAAGAAGCCGGTTTGGCTTCTAAAAAAAACATAACAAATTTAAAAAAATACTTTAATTTCGGAAGTCCGTGGCAAATACGAAACCAAAGAAGAAGAAACCAGCGTTTTTTTTTTAAATCGTTTGTCTTGTGTTCGTAAAAAAGATTTTAGGCTTAGTACCTATGTTTAGTGCCAAACTCGTTTTAGCTAAATAATCTACTTACAATATTTAAATTGCCATATTAAAAATAAACCTTTTGTGACTTGTTTTATAAATTGTGTGAATTTTTCGTGCTGTACCCTTAATTGCCACTAAAATAACAATTTTCTTAGTACGATTAATTGTAACGTAAGAACTTGTTTTGAAACTTTTTGTTTCAGATTAAGTACCTACGTGATGTTCGCTAAAATCAAGTGTAATTTATAGCATCTTCGTTTACAGAGCATTAAGAGTTTCACTTAGTTTGCCAAGTGGAAAGTTTTTGTTTTAAGTGAAATTATTATAATAGTTTCTCAGTTTGGCTCATTTAGCAAATTCTGGAATTTTCTGCTCAACTGAACAAAATAATGTTCTAGTGGTATTCCTAGAGACTGCAAATCGTTTCGGTGTTACAAATTTCTTCTACTTTTCGATGGTCATAGTAATTTAATACTAGGTGCACCCCGCGGTTTCACCCACATAAGTCTGGATCCCGTCAAAATATCAGGATGTAGTCTATCTATGTGCCTAATTTCATCCAAATCCGTATAGCCATTTTAGTGCGAAATCGTAGCAAACAAACATACAAAAAAACAAATCATTTCTCTTTATAATTATTATGTATTATTATATTATAACATAGTTTAGATTATGAAATAGGTCTATGAGGCCACGCCAATTGCGGCATCTGTGACGTAGTATTAGGTACTCAGAAATGCAGGTGTATGGTCCCTTTGGACAATCCAACATTTATGGGACTTGGTTTGGTCATGGCACAATATAACTTATATCAACAAATAGGCCTAGTTTCTATACTGTCCGTATTTTTACTGTGGTCAGGGGCACCGCATTCGCACTGTGTGTCGGTGGGTAAATAATTCCCCATTTAGCTAGAACATACTTCAACATAGAAAGGTTTATGTTAGCACTGGTCTAGAATACCTTGAATTTACTGTAGAAAACATTACTAGAAACACAGTAACTGGCGAAACGTGGGTGTAACCCCATTGAAGAATACAGGTGACTTGTCATATTGCTATGGCTGAAGTAGTTACGCAGAACGTTGATAATGGTATGCAAATATCTAAAGACTTGTGTTCGACAAATATCTTGCCTTATAATAACAATAATGATGCGGTCAACAATAGTGTACCCATCTACCTACGATTTCCGAGATGTTACATACTCTGAGTGAGCATGTAACATCTTGTAAGGCCAGTATGAAATAGGTCTATGAGGCCACGCCAATTGCGGCATCTGTGACGTAGGTATTTGGTACTCAGAAATGCAGTTATATTGTATAAAGAATTCCATTTTGCATTTGTTGCAAAATTTTTCGGAAATCAAATGAATATTCACACTTCCGACTATTTGAGCGTTAAGCTGAATTGTGTAAGGCAACATGTCTTCTTCTTCTATTCTCATCTGTCAGACGTCACGCTATCTTTCACTCTCTTCTCTCTCATATCATTCCTCATATAATCCATCCATCTTTTCTTTTATATTTGTCACTTTTTTACCTGACTGCAAAGGAAGGGTTATATTCATATGTGCTTCTTCCCTTCTCATCACATTGCCATGGTGATTGGAGGCGCTTTTTTCGAAAATTTCTACATTTTTGTAGACAATGGAGCGTCAAGACGGCCTATTTAAAGCGAGCCCCTCCGAACCTGCTGGATCAATAGCGCAAGCGCTTAGATGCCTCCTAAACACATCCTTGTAGCGAAGACGTTGACCGCCATGCTTCCGAAAAACGTCAAATACATAAAGAGAGACGTAGGCCCTCCTATAGTTATCTATTTCTTTAACTCTGCTGGCCAACATTTGCATCATTTGTGACCGGGTATTTAAAAAAAAATCTGTCTGGCGAGTCATATAAGGAACACACCGGGAAATAATGACTGCAAAGGGTCGCCGTTATGGAAATCGATAAGAAGGAGTCTCTACAGTCCCATACCAAGCCAAATTATTTCCTTTCAACTTTTCGGTCACTGGCGCTACTTTGCCGCTGAGTTGATGATATACTCAAAAAAGGTTTCTTGTAAAAAACCCAACAATACCTAGATACTTGTTACAAAATATAGCGAAAACCTTAAACGACTTAAAATTAATGCCAATTCAGTCAACTGAATTTTAATTTAGTTAACGAACTCGTGTGAATTTAGCACTTGTTATAAGCAAAAAGATTTTGAATTTAAAATACTTAACGGGTTTCTTCCGAGGGAATAATGTACATTCAATTTTCAATATGACACGTTCAAAAAGTTAGCGAATAATAAAAGATGTGCGACTTCAGTACACCCGCTGTACTGAAGTCGCACATCTTTTATCGATTGGATTTATTTTATTATTATAACAGTACTAAGAACTTTTGGCGCGAGGCCAATATCGGGACAAACGTCGCCATCTTGTTTTTACGGGTCCGGATCGTCCGTCTGTCTGTCAGCGGGCTGTATTGTAATATCTCATGAACCGTAATATATAGATAGTTAAATTTTCACAAAATGTGAACCTATTTCTATTGCCACTATAACAACGTATAATAGAAATTAAATAAAAAAAATTAAGGGTGTCTCCATAGGTACAAGGAACGTATTTTTTCGGCGTTTTTGCCTTGTGGAACGGTAGGTAAAACGGGCTGTTTTCCGCAACTCCACGTCAAGGCGCGTATTTTGCGTATGGGTGGGAGAATGGGTTATTCGATCCACCCCAGCTCCTCGAGAAAGGCCAGCAACGCCTTGGTGTTGCTGACAATCTCACGTAGGATACCTGGGTTACCGAAGTATTTTGCCCTGTAATTAGCGACCACCGGGCAGTTCAACAGCACATGAGCCGCTGTCTCGTCTTCCTCCATGCAGGCTCTGCACAGCGGACTGTCTGTTACTCCTAAGACAAAGAGGTGTTTGTTAAATGATCCGTGGCCAGTTACGGCTGCTGTAACTGCACGCAACTGTCGTTTAGTTAAACGGAGAACCTGTTTCGTGACGCGAGCATCGAACGCAGGAAGTGCTTCCTTAGCCTGCCTGCACTCACTTAGGTCCAACCATATTTTGTGATGTTGATCCCTGGTACGTTTCCTTACCAGAGTGCGTAGATACCCGAAGGGGAGTGGCACAATGGGTTCTGGGCCCACTGGTGCCATGCTCGACCCCCTCCTGGCAAGTTCATCGGCTACATCGTTGCCTAGCGAATTGCTGTGTCCTTTGATCCACTGAATGGTAATGTTGTTGAGGCTACCTACCTCGTTGAGGCGCTGGTGGCACTCGTATATCAGCCCAGAGTCAACTGTGTGACTGTTCAGCGCTTGCAGAACAGCCATGCTGTCCGAGAGTATGCGGATCGAGTGGTCCTTAACTACCCTGGCTATGATGGCAGACGCTGCCTTGTGGAACGGTATCGTTCCTGTCCGAGTCCAACTCGCACTTGGCTGATTTTTTTAACACAATAACTGTGTTAATTTCCACCTGTCAATGTCACCCAGGTGTCTTAACATCCTTGTACTAAAAAAGTTTATACAGGATAAAATTTTAACCAGTGCGCAAACTGCAACCACGAATTAAGCGTATCATTCTAGACCACCTAGCGTAGAAATTTTTCGTCGGTTATACAAAAAATTAAAAAAATCAGCGGTTCCATACATTTTGACCGCGAAGGTATTGCACTTTTATATGAAACAGCTGTTTGTTTTTTTTTATAACCGACAAAAAATTTCTACACTAGGGGTCTAGAATGATATGCTGAATTCATGGTTATAGTTTGCGCTCTGGTTAAAAATTTACCCTGTATATTTTATCAGCTAAAATAGGTAGGTAATAAACTATAGTGGCAAAAATATTGAAACTTTTTGTGAAGTATTAAAAACGGAAGGTATTTTTGGTATCTGTTTTTAAGTTTAAAAAATTAAATGCAAAAAGCATGTTTAAAATCCGACTTGTATCTAGAATCTCTAGAGATTAGCGCGTTCAAACAAATACTCAAAAACATGAACAAATTCTTCAACTTTATTATTCGTATACATATTGTTACAGATTAAATTATTTGTATTGATAACAATTTGAATTTCACGCCCACGCGTATCAGAACTCATATAAACAAATATTTGACTTGGCAACTAAGTTAATTGAAAATTCTCATGTAAATCAATTTGATTTTCCGAAAATTCCGGAAACTAATCCAATAAAGCAATATTGTGTTCTTAGTAAAACAAGCATCATTCTCGTGCCTCAATCCCAATTTATTGGGAGTCGGCGCAACAATATGTCTGTTTCTTCCATACTTTTCTGTTAGTCGTCATCTCGACAGTCGCCCCCTTACTAACTCTTCATATCGGCATTCACACGGTCCGTCCATCGTTTCTTTGATCTCCCCCTACTCTTATAGCCATCGCCATGCATACTCAGGACTTTCCTCACGACATTTTCCTTATTTCTCTGTATCACAATGGCATACGATTTCCATACATCTTTTCAGTTACCGGTGCAACTTTGACTTGACAATCTCCACACATGGGGGTTCACGGACGGGTCAGATCTCAAGTGTGTATGCAGTAAATCCCCACAGACAATGTCTCACCTTCCATCGTGCACTGCATGCCCTGTTAGTTGTGCATTTGACGATCTTATGCCTGTTTCAGTGAGCGGAATTCGCGCAGTTGAATTTTGGGCCAAAGATGTTTGATTTGTTTGCCATCGATACGCGAAGGTGCCACTTTCAGACTTCCTCTTATGTACTCACTTCTTACTCTATGCATTCGTGTAACACCACACATCCCTCTTAACATTCTCATCTCAGCTGCATGAAATTGCCTTTCATTCATCCCTTTTGTGGCCCACCATTCTGACCTCTACAACACTACTTATGTAGAGGTTATCTTCTAACATTACACAACATCTAACGTTACACAACACTAACATTACACAACATCTAACATCTTAGTAAAACAATGTTAACATGAAATAAAACGTTTACCTAAAGTTCTGTAGAGCGCGTTTTGTTACGTCTAACTAAATCAAATGGTTTGGGACAATTATACTTAAGCTGGCTTAATTAAGTGTCCAATGTGCCCCAAACAAATACTAGGGGTTGGAACGACCCCCAACCTTGTAGCATATAAGGGTTTCGTACTCTTGTTTGCGCATTGCCTGATACTGTGTGTATAATAATAATGATTGAGCGTGCAAGTCACCCCCTACTATTTAATCTGTGTTATAAGTATTTAAGTATTTAACATTGATCAGGCAGAGAACATAGTCCTTCCATAATTATAGGTCACCAATCTACTATCTACCCAAACCCATAGCTCAATACGTTTTATTTCTTTGACGCGATTTTCACCATCATTTAGATAATTTATTCCGGATAGTTTATGTAAATAATGCTTTAATATTAAAATTACATAATTATTGTAATAATTGAATTTCGATGTTTTGTCAAGTCGTAAAAACCATGCGAAGCAGGGTGGGGTCGCTAGTTATTTATTAGTTCAATGATCGCTACTGCTGCGAATTCGAGTAGTTGATTTTCGAGCTAGTGCCATTGCACTGGTCACAGCGTTGCGTCTACCACGTTCCTGCGTGGCCACATCATTGATTCTCGGAGTAGGTGAGTCCCAAATCAGTCCTATACTGGGACACCGGCCTCCTTTCTTCGAGAGAGAGTAGTCTGTAATCCATCACGCGGACCCAGTGCGGTTTGGTATATGTTACGTGTTTTCGAATTTTTGGATGCCGGTTTTCTCACGAAATTTTCCTTCACCGTTTTAAGAGCGATTGTGATTAAATAATTTACACACAAATTAAAGCGCCTTTCTGGGTTCGAACCTACGACCTATAACAACTCGTAAGTCAGGGCCGTTACGACTGAGCCACATTGCTCAATAAAGACCTTACACAAATACAATTAACTTCTCGTCACAAGAGCCACCCAGTTAACTATAGAATAATACCCTAAGACCAGCAAGACATAGGTACGCCCTCAACAGAGCCAATTATCAACCAGTTAGCCTGATAATTACAAATCAAGATCATCAAACGACTCATGAATATGCGACCGACAATTAATTACTGAGAGACACGCGAGGGTTGCCCTTCATTCTGATTAATTAGTCCTATTATTGTACTAAGTACAATACCAATGGCATTTGATGGGCATAGATTGTATGTATAGTAATCTATACAAATAATATTAGATCCACATACACGTGAAATTGGCATTTAATTTATTAGCAAAACAGATGAAGGGGCTTGTGGCTAAGGAATAAGAGCCGCACGAGTTGATAGATCAGGTTAAGCTACGCTTGCCGCGGTTGTTTCGTGGATGGGTGACCATCTTTACATACCAAGACCCCTCCGTGCCTCGAAAAGCATGTTAAGCTGTTGGTCCCGGGTGTCATGCATGGATCTTTGGCAGTCGTTAAGGGTCGTCAGAAGCCCGAAAATCTGCAAACCAGTCTTACCAAAGGGTATCGTATTACCCAGTGACTGGGTTGTGGAGGTCAGAAACGCAGTCACTCTATGTCATCATCATCATATCAGTCGAAAGACGTCCACTGCTGGACATAAGCCTCCCCCAAAAAGGGGGATTTGCCATTATCGCCACGCTTGGCAGGCGGGGTGGCGATCGCAGTATGGTGGTCAAATGCATAGATAACGCTGCTGGCCATTCTCTCGTAAGTCCCTTAGTCGCCTCTGCCTCTGCGGACGGACGAAGATGTCCTTAATATTCTGTTAATACGGAAAAACGTAGAAAAATATCTTGTTGGTGAAATAAAACGTTCAATTATTAATGTTCGCATCGTTGGAGCAAGGTCCGGGGAATATGTTGGGTGTCGGAGAAATTCTAATCGCAGCTCCTCTAATTTAGCGACCCTCTGTTGAGCAGTGTGTTGTCTAGCGTTGCCCTGTAGCAGTAGTGGGCCAGAGCAAAATAAAAAGGTCCGTGAATTTGGGTCGAATCTATGGAGCTACTCGTGCGATTTCTAAAATTTGCTCACTTACAGTAATTTTGTGTCATAGGATATTTTATGTTAAAACAAGAAATTTCACGCGGTTGAAGACGCGATCAGAAGCTAGTATGTAGCTAATATTTAGGGCTTTGGTTATCAAAGGCTTACCATCAATGATAGGAAGTACATGATAACATGGCATAATAAAAAGGAGAGATGTGTGGTAGGTAGAGGTACCTACTTTTTTTCCCATACTGATACCATTGTGTTGGATAACTTGGTAATATGCAATCAAAGAAAACAGAAATCTTAGGCAGGTCATGAATAACGTCTGCATAACCAAAAATTGTACCATTAGTAAGAAAAACGATCGGTCTTTGTTTATAGGAAAGTCGAAGTTCACATGGACGTATCCAACAGAGTGCATCTCAGCGCGTCGAAAATCGAACAGTATCTGCTCTCGGCAATAAGTAGTGCATGAAGGTTCAATGCGCGAAAAAAATCAGCCACGATTTTATTACGTCCTTGGAAATGTGGGCTAAGCATGCAACCTCCATCATCTTCTAAAATAGCAATCTCGACCAATTTGCGGATAATTATAACTTTGGCTTGCAAATGGCAGGAATAATTTCGTGCCCCATTTTGTGTCGCTAAGCCTGAACAAAATGTAATCTTGTACGTCTAATTTATTCGCTTTCTAGAGTTCTTTACGATCAAACGTTTGTACCTGACGGCAGGTTTACTCTGGCCGTCAGTTAGACTGGCAGCTAGTACTGGCTTGGAATATCGGCCCCATGTAAACGAATTTTCTTGCCAGGCTGCCAGGCCAGCACTGGCATGAATAGAGCGCCCGTCTGTTTTACTAGATAGTGATTGTCTCCCGCGACCCTCTCTTACCCCGCTCAAACAGTTGGACTCGTGAAAACATATCTAGCCAGTCGCTGGCGCATTTCCTTCATTGCCCCACACTAGGAATTTCTTCTGTATTGTGGGAGCGTTAACAAACATTTAAACTCTCATACACTAACAGCCAGACCCAGAAGAACTACTTGTAGGTCATACAAATATTTGTTCCGTGCGGGAATCGAACCTGCGATACGCAGCGCAGCAGTCAATCGCTTAAGCACTGCGCCAACCGTGTCTTCCTTAATTGCACGTGTTTGATTTTTTAACTCCTTTCGTAATAACGCAATTAAGTTCTTTAGACGTTTCTTTTTCAACAGACGAATTGATATTTTATTGAGACAAACGTGCGACAAACGTACGTTGCCACAAGAAAAATGTCGAAATGGCTTGCCTTGTGTGAACAACACTGGCAATGCCAGTGCAAGCAAGTCTGTACGACTAGCGCCAGCACACTGACTTCGTGTAAACCTGACTCAAAACATAGCTGAGTAAGTAGAAATGTTGACTGAAGCATCTAGACTTTAGTTTCTAATTAATGTACCAAAAAGTCCTTTGAAGACGATAATTATCTGCGTGAGTAAGTCCTGAAAAGTCCTTTGTAAAAGGCTGATGATTTGAAAAGTTGTAGATGGGACTTTTATAGGTATCCTCTTATCCCTTAGGCCCTTTAAAATTTGTGCTGACTTTTACGGTTGATGGCATCGATTATGTAAGTATTAGGGTGAGCAGAAATAGTCCCTTTCAAGTACCTACATACATTATAGTATACGCATAACCCATGTCCATCCATAGTTTAAAATGTTGTATTATTGTCTTGATTCGAGTTTAATTTTACTTTTAAATTCATTTTATTAATCGTTAAGGGTAGTCTAATCAAACATCTTTAGTAGGTTTTTTTTTGTGAAGCGAAATGTGTTGTACTATTGGTACGCCTCTGCCTATTCTTTCAGCGATTACAGGCCAATTTTATGTTTTTTTTTTTTTCAATAGGGAGATTTTCGTAACTGAAAAACAATCTAAAAAAACAAAATAAAAAAGAGAAAAGACTAATTGAATTGAATTGATTCTGAACATGAAACATCTAATAAGCACACATTTTTCATTAATTACATACATGGGGTTTTTTTTTTTTTTTTTTTTTGTGGGTGGGAAATCATCAAATGACTTCTCCCGCTCTGGTTGGAGCAGGAGGGCGTGTCAGACTTTTACTGACTAAAACCCACCCATGTTCCTTCAGCTGCCGTATGCCAGGGGCCGCGGTATCTCTTTCGAACAACCCGCACCCCTAGCAGGCATCGGCCCTTGCGGGCCCCACCAGCTGCTGCTGACGTCCTCCTGCGACGGGTCAGTACAGTGGCCCCGCCGCCAACCACTTTTCGGCCGCAGGGGATAGGGAGAGCGGCCAACGCTATACCGACACTCCTCCTCCCCTGCGGCCCCACCGCGTCCGCCATCAAACGGTGGCGGCCCCGTCCAGGCTACGGAAGGGAAGAGCGCTACTCAGAAGTACCGGCACTCCTCCTCCGCCGCAGCCCGTAACCCTCAGCCGCGATGCCTCCCATTCGACATCGCGGCCCGCCTCAGTTGCGATGCACCTCACCGCAACCTACTTTTTGGCCGCTACGTCGTCGGCTTGGAGGCACAAGCCCTGACGAGCGGCCCCACCTTGGGGTTCCTCTTCGCTTCACCGTGGGAGGGTGACCACGGTTACTGAGCCCCCCCGCAACGACAATGCGGGAACCCCACTGGGGGGGATCTGGGACAATTAATGACACAAAAAGATCCAGTACGCAAAGCAGTAGAGAGAAGAATAACCAATGGCTGGAAGAGATACTGGGGCTTTAGAGAGATTATGAAAAATAAAAACTTCAACGTAAAAATAAAAAGCAAAATATTCAACACCTGCATACTACCTGTCCTCATGTATGGTAGTCAAACATGGGCTTTAACACAGGACGTAATACACAGACTTGCAACCTGCCAGCATGCAATGGAAAGGAGTATGCTAAATGTGAAGAAAGCAGACAAATTGAAAAACTGTGTCATTAGAAACAAGACAAAGGTGACGAACATAAAACATAAAATCAAAAGGCTCAAATGGCGATGGGCAGGGCACATGGTAAGAGGACAGGACAAATGGAGCAAGATTGTGAAGCGATGGTATCCTAGAGAAGGAAAAAGGCGGAGAGGCAGACCACCGAAAAGCGTTTTTTGTGAAGCGAAATGTGTTGTACTATTGGTACGCCTCTGCCTATTCTTTCAGCGATTACAGGCCAATTTTATGTTTTTTTTTTTTTCAATAGGGAGATTTTCGTAACTGAAAAACAATCTAAAAAAACAAAATAAAAAAGAGAAAAGACTAATTGAATTGAATTGATTCTGAACATGAAACATCTAATAAGCACACATTTTTCATTAATTACATACATGGGGTTAGTTACGTTCCGTGTAGTACCAGACGTAAAAGTATAGCATCATCCCATCTCTTCCCGTGGGTGTCGTAGAAGGCGACTAAGGGACTTACTAGAGAATAGGCAGCAGCGTTCTCTATGCATTTGACCACCATACTGCGATCGCCAACCCGCCTGCCAAGCGTGGCGATTATGGCAAATCCCCCCTTTTGTAGGAGGCTTATGTACAGCAGTGAACGTCTTTCGGCTGATATGATGATTCAATGTTACTCTAAGGGACTACTTGAGAAATGATCCCTACTAATGTTATAAATGCGAAAGTAACTCTGTCTGTGTGTCTATCTGTTACGCTTTCACGCCTAAACCGCTAAACCTATCGTCAGTCATGAAATTTGGCAGAGATATAGCCTGGGATATGGAGAAGGACATAGGCTACGCAATAACCGACATCCAAGTGGGTGGAGCCGCGGGTAAAAGCTAGTAATATTATAAATGCGAAAGTAAAGTTCTGTCTGTTTGTTCTGCTTTCACTTGGGCGGAGCCGTGGGCAAAAGCTATATAAAAATTTGATTTTGACGGCTCCGCCCGCGTGCATGTCGGCTATTGCGTAGAAAAGTAGCCTATGTCCTTCTCCATGTATCAGGCTATATCTCTGCCAAATTTCATGACGATCGAATCAGCGGTTTGAGCGTGAAAGCATATCAGACAGACAGACAGATAGAGTTACTTTCGCATTTTCAATAATAAGTAGGGATTAGTACGGATTTCAAACTGAGAAAATTTTAACTAATTAAATAATTATGAAAAATTATATTTTCATTAAGGTCAACGTTTTATAATGTCAAGATTGAGGACAAAAACCTAGAAAAATGTCATGTCCCGAGAAATACTAAAAAGTAAAAAAAAAAATCTATCTAATCTATAAAATCACTTTTCAATCACTGAGACGAAAATGAAAAGTTGGGAAAAGAATCTTGTTAAGGCGCCGTCGTTCGTCCATGACAATGAAATTTGAGAGTAATCTTTATGTAGTTGTTAGCTGAGGGCACGGAATATTTTAAATTACGAGAGGAAAAAGTTTCTTAGTAGGTAGGTATACACTTTGGATCAATTTATCTTTTGGGAATTAATCATCTGCCTCACCTTTTCTTTGCCCAACTATGTTAGGGTCAGCCTCCAGTCTAAGCTGAGTACCTATCTGATCTGGAGAGACTGCCTATCTGACCTCCATGAATTACAGCCGGAAAGCACGTTAAGCCGTTGGTCCCGGCTGTAATTCGTGGATCTTTTCTAGGCTTTCCACGGACAATCCGCGGCAATCGTAGCTCCTAATCGATCCAATCGTGCGGCTGTAGCCACAATCTAGCAACAAGCTACTATATTATCTTTTCCGAATCAACTTAGAAGGGCTCAGAAAATATTATTTAATGAATTAAAACGTTAAAACTAGAAATGCCACGGTCTGGTTGTCGCAAACGCTACTGCTGAACATTGGATTTCGGTCCAATTCCTGGATCGAGCAGTGTTATTGAGTTTTTTCATCGGGAATGTTTCAGTAGCAGTTTGGAGTCTAGATTTGTCCCCAGTTGATGGCAATATCATCGTCAACATCATTTCAGCTGAAAGACGCCCACAGCTATACATAGCCCCCCCCCCCTCCGCGGGTTTTGCCATAAACGCCACGCTTGGCAGGCGATCGTATTATGGTGGTAAAAATGCATAGAGAACGCCGCTGCCCATTCTCTAGTAAGTCCCTTATTCGCCTTCTACGACACCCAAGGGAAGAGATGGGAATATACTATTAAAGGATGGCAATATACTACACACAAAATGTGGGTGTACTATAGGTACATCGCTGCCTAATTCTTCGCGAAATACAGGCGTGATGTCATATTTATCTTAAGTATCAAAAATAGAAGTAACCCCGCTATAGCTCATTTTCTTGAAGAAAAGGGCACAATTTATAGAATGCTGTCATCCCGTAAATCGTTTTCTATTCAACGTATATCTAAAAACACTTGGGTGCCATTTGCAAATGCCAGGCATACTTTATTATACTTTCGAAGGACCCTCATAGATCAGTGTTTGTTGTTCTAGGCTAGACTTCTTGAAAAGGCATCGTCCTCCGTAAACTTTTATGCAGGGTGCAATTGAAATCATGGGCATTATTTTAAACTAACATTCTACTCATGACACTATTTACATTAGGGTTACTATCGCGTAAATCAAAAACATTATTAATGTAAGTATGGAAAACTATAATAATGTAGTAAGTCGCACAAAGTATCAAGATGCGCATCGTGATAGAGGATACTACTGTAGCTAGATTCCGCCGTACGTGTCATTGCGCGTGAACTTTTTCAACTTTCCCATTATACTTCGACGGCTTAGGACTACTATTCCGCGCTGTACTATGCTTCTAAGATTTTGATATTTTAAGACGTATTGGCGTTTATGAAGTATTTATTTGAAAATTATTTAATATTTTTTAATGTTAATTCGCAATAATAGCCTTTTGCAGTATGACTTACTACATTTTTAAGGTTTTCCATTCTTGAATTAGTAACATTTTCGATTTGTGTAACAGTAGCCGTAATGCAAATAGTATCATGAGTAGAGTCTTATTTTAAAATAATGCCCATGACTTCAATGCCACCCGGTATACTTTTATTGGTCCCTTTAAAACTTTTGTTGATGGTTATTAGTTTTGTTGTTTCTGCGTGATTGTAAGTAGTCAAATAAACATCGCACATAATATGCCATAACCTAATACATCACATCCCAAACACGTTATTACACAATACACCATAAAACACACACACCACCCATACTAATCTGTGATTAATGTGGGGTCTTCTAAGAATGCCGTGAACTAATCTTCAGGATAACCTCTGTATAATAAATTGTATTGGGATGTTTTAGCTGCATCCCAAATTTCATGCAACATGCAGAGCCATCAAAGGATTTATGACTGAAAATATTCACTATCACCGCCATTCGCCGCAGCATACAAACCGAACACGTCGGGGATGTAGTTTGTCTCCAGTGATACAGATGACGCCACCTATCAACAATATGAGCATTATTGAATACGAGTTTTTGCCAGGGGCTTCGCCCGCGTGCATGGAGGTATAAAATTGTCCCACGGGAACGGGTAAAAATATCCTATGTATGTGATAAACCAGGTTATAAACTACCTGTGTGCCAAATGTCAAACCTGTTCAGCCGTTTTAGCGTGGTTGAGTAACAAACTTCGAAACATATTTTTGTTCACATTTATAACATTATACTAGCTTATGCATTTATTATCTTCGCCCGCGTGGAGGTCGGAAATTGTCCAGTTGAAGATCCAGTGTACGTAAAAATCCCGCCGTGGTTTTGTTACGTCCGTGTAAACTTTTATTATATAACTAAAGGTCTACCTACCGGAGATCGGATATAATGGTAAAATCAGGATGAAAGTGAAATAAATAAATAAATAATTAATAAATGAATAGGTAATGATTTATAATTAATATAATTAATTGGAACGGGTGTCAACTCGTGACAAACAAGTAAAAGATGAAAACCTAGCTCGATAGATGGTGTTGGCGTCGAATTATAAATTTGAAATAAAAATTTGTGGTAAATTCTTTTGTTTCATAGTCCATTCCTGGCAGAATTTTTAAAAGGCGATTGTAAGTGAACACAAAACTTCAAACCTTTCGATTCACCACATTACACTTTTACGCCTGTACTTATGCCCCGAAGGGTGCACCGCACCCATAGTAGGTTGTACACCCACTTTGGGCCAGTTATATTTAAGGGCCATGTAACAGGGCATGAGGCTTTGGGTGACCCTATTGCCATCAGGCGAGCACAAATCCAGTCTCTGGGCTGCTACTGGAAAAGTCCAGATGTGCCGCCGGGCTATGTGTGTGCGTGTTTATAATAAATTACCGAATGTATTAAAAATATTATATTGCAGGTTATTCAAAATTTAATAAGGTCAAGCCATTCATATGAATGGCTGAATGAAAATAATTTATATAAGAATTTATTGAACATAAATTATAATTAATGCTTTTAAATTCAAATTTGTTTGTTCGTCTAAGTTTTCATGCTTTAATTTTAAGCAAAACATGTATGATCTCATTTTATATAATAACACCTATGTATACGAAGTTTTAACCCCTTTGAGACTGAGTTTAGAAGTAGATTTACTGAAAAACAACATGGTTTTTCAATAAACACAGTCATAGAACATTTAAAATAAAAACAACACAGATTGTTCGTATATAGAATGCATCAATCCAACTATTTGGACAGAGATAAATAAGGGTTCTGTTAGGGTGCGAAGGGACAACCTGATCTTGGTCAATATCGCTATGTAAGAAAATTTGGGTACATGGGTTCAACAGTATTAATCAAACCGTGGACCACTTAGGAGCAAAGTTATTTTAGATGAGTCTGTATAATGCCTGGGGCATTTCGTCCGTAAAATTTTTGGGCACAGGTAAGTGATTTTTTTTCCAATCTAAATAATACGACACCTTTCTTGCCAGAATAAAAATGTGTATTATTTTTAGGAAAATAAAAGTGGTAGATACCAAAGAGAATTTACAAGATAAGAAATGTCATAGAAAAGCTGTAAAAATCAAAATCAAAAGTCATTTATTCAAATAATATTAATACTAGAATAGACTAGAATAAGGACAAACTACGTGCTGCCTTTCACCGGCTTCATTAAGTTCATAACTCATTTGTTGGGCTTAGTATAACATTTTATAACAAGCTTCCCTCTTCTTTGCTAGATTTACATTTTAATGCATTTAAAGCGAAAGTAAAATCAAAACTTTGTTCTAAGGCATACTATTCTATCAACGACTACTTAAACGATAAGAATTGTTGGTCATTGTGATTAACTCAGGACAACGTTTGTGTTCTTTCACCAGAATTAGTTTAACTACTGATAGGTCATATCAATTACTTCATATCATCGTTTTTTTTATTTGACTGTATAAACAATTTTTTTATTTTTTATTAATACAATTTTCATTTATTTTTTAATGTTAATTGTATGCTATTATTGTATGGAATCAAGTTCTTCCAACTTAATAGACAGCTGTGCTGCTGGGGAGCGTGTTGCGCCACTTCTACTCCCCAGCTTAAGCACTAGGAAGTGGTGAAGGGCGGGCGTTTTGGGGGACTGTCTTGTGTAATTTTGACGTTCAAAAAGTGCTAACTCTCAGCCTAGTTTGAATAAATGACTTTTGATTTGATTCTGATTCAAACTAGGCTGTTTTCAGCACTTTTTGAACGTCGAAATTACATAAGACAGTCCCCCAAAACGCCCGTCCTTCACGATTGATCCCATGTCTCAGTTACGCCATTTAGCATAATTTAGCAAAACTACATCACGATACACTCTGCTGACGCCAACCTTTAATTACCAACTGTCAGATAGTTTGACATAATATAACCTGAATTTTTATGAAACCATCAGAGGGCCAATTCTGGTAATTTTACGCACGATCACAGTCTGATCTCAGTCTAAATCTATCAAAAATACTTCGAGTCTCCATACATTTTTGGCAAGTTTTTGACATTTGATTCAAATCAAGTCAAATCAAAATATTTTATTTCACATAAACCTGCAAGGGCACTTATGAAACGTCAGAAGCTAGGTGCACGGTTCCAATTTGTCGCTTCCTATGGAGAAGAGCCGGCAAGGAACTCCACGGTTCCTCTTTTAAAAACAATTGGCTTTTATAATGTTTTCAAATTACAGTGATATTAGGTATGGGAGGACAGTGCAGGCCTGTCAATAAGTACCAAGTACTTAGAGGAATGAAAATAAAGCATAGAAAATCGTCTATAAATCTAGTCTGTAAGGCCTACAACGTTCTCCCATTCACAATATGTAAAACAATCTACATAGGTAAGATCAACCTATTTAAACCAAGTGACATGATTGCCATGAGAATCACTAATAAATAGTTGATATTAGATGTGATGTATAATGTCAAATAATGACGAGAATATGTCAGAAAGTGTAAAAAATAAAAATAATAAAAATTAACATTGTAATTTGGGAGCAGTTAATAGACTCTCACACAGTTATGCTATTAATGAGGTACCAGGGAAGCCACATGTGCAGAAAGAATTAATGCCAAATTTTCCTGTCTTCAACGTAGTCTTTGCTTTTTTGATAAGGACATGTTTGATGTGAGTTTTAAACTTTCCATCGCTAAGTTCTGTAACCGCCTTTGGCAACTTGTTATAGAAGCGGATACTGTTTATTAGAAATGACTTGCTAGTTTCAGTTAATCTAAATTTTGGAATCACAATTTCATATTTACTACGTGTATTTAGATTATGGAAGTCGCATCTTTTTTTGAAAAGACCTAAGTTTTTGCGAACATACAAGATATTTTCTAGGATATAAAGAGAAGGCAGAGTTAGTATGTCAATTTCGTTGAATTTGTTTCTAAGAGACTCGCGAGGCCCCATTTGATAGATTGCGTGGATTGCCCTCTTTTGTAGAATGAAAAGTGAATCTACGTCAGCTGCCGATCCCCACAGCAGAACGCCATAAGACATAATACTGTGAAAATAAGCAAAGTATACTAACCTAGCTGTGGCTACATCAGTCAACTGCCTTATTTTTCTTACTGCGTAAGCAGCTGTGCTTAATCTACAGCAGTATCTCAGATCTATCAGAATCTAAAGTAATTCCTAGAAATACAGTTTCCGAAATAGCATATAGTTTCTTGCCATCAAGTTTTAAATTTAGACCTACTTGGGGTACATTTTCGCCGAGAGGTTACTGCGACTAGATGTTGAACGGTTTTCATTACGAGAATTAGCCTTCTGGTTTCTTACAAAAGCGAACTTTGTGTTACTACTGACGATGATGAACGGTTGACGTTTAACTCTAAAATTCAATGGTTGAGAATCCGCCGGTTTTCCCATTTCCTTAAAAAAATCCGTGTTATTAAAAAAAAATACTCTTGTGTATTTGCCAATGACCAAGCACAAATTACGACCGCACATTACTCAAGTTCCTATGGGATTTTTCCCATGACTTTTATACAAATCTCTGGAACATTGATTGATGATCCCTATCCTGTCGATGAATTGAATTTTCCGGGGCTTTTTATCTTTTCATTTATACTCACACTTGGCTCCACTTAATCAGATATTTCCAAGGTTCCTTGTGTGATTTCTTTTTCCCAGTTTAAACAGCATGAAGGGATGAAGGGTGGGTGTTTTGTGAGGAAGTTTTTGTAAGTTTGATGTTTTGAACGTGTTGATTCATAGCCTGATTTGAATCATCATCATTAATTTCAGCCGCAAGACCACTGCTGGACATAAGCCTCCCCCAAAAGGGGGGTTTTGCCATAATCGCCACGCTTGGCAGGCAGGTTCGCGATCGCAGTATGGTGGGAAAATACATAGATAACGCTGCTGCCCATTTTCTAGTAAGTCCCTTAGTCGCCTTCTACGACACCCACGGGAAGAAATGGGATGGTGCTATTCTTTTACGTCCGGCACCACACGGAACACCTGAACACCTGATTTGAGTAATGACTTTTAAATTTGATTTTAATCATCTGAGAAACGGTTTCAGTATATTTTATTATTGAAGTTCACTAGCAATAGGAGTTGACTGGTTTAAATCATCTCGTATGGAAAAATCGTTAGGCCCTCTCCACGTGACTTTTTCTCTCGTTCTGTCTCTTTTTTATCATATACGAGTGTGTGTGTCCATACGAGAATGTATCGCGTAAGGAACTTCGTTCCTGATGGGGTCCTCAGACCATACTTTATTTTTTTAATTACTTACGACGATCTGTTATTAGTACGAAACATGAGCATACATGAAAGACGTCGCCAGAAAAACAACATCAAAAGCTAAAATCAAAGCCATTTCTAGTTTTCTTACCCCTCACGACTTTCCTTACTTGTAGACATGTGAGTAATGTATTTTCATTTTCCGTAAAAGGAATTGGATGAGAAGACATTTATTAAACTTTGCCCTTTAATTGGATATTCTCGAATTTACAAAGGAATTTCCGTAAAAAATGGTTTTGCTAAGATTTAGGGGAAAAGTAAAAAATAGACTACCTCGTTGGTCTAGTAGTTTAAAGCGCTACTGCTGACCATGAGGTCCTGGGTTGGATTCCCGGGAGGTAAGGTAAAGGGTTATTGGGTTTTTGTAACGGGAATTTCTCAATAGCAGTTCGGAGTTTCGATTTGTGGTTGGTGGCAATACTCTCGCCCCCTAATATACAGGATAAATTTTTAACGAGAGCGCAAACTGTAACCATGAATTCAGCATATCATTCCAGAACCCCTAGCGTAAAAAAATGTCATTGATTATACGAAAAAAAAAATCAGCAGTTCCATACATTATGATCGCGTATGTATTGCACATTTCTATGAAACAGCTGATTTTTTTTGTATAACCCACGAAATTTTTTTTACGCTAGAATGATATGCTGAATTCATGGTTACAGTTTGCGCACTGATTAAAAATTTATCCTGTATGGGACTTAAAAATAACTGGCGAAAAACAGGTTTACTAAGCTGTGCGCCTCTGCCTTACCCTTGAAACCCTGGAATACAGGTATGATGTTATGCTATCCTATCCTACTTCCTATTATCATACGAACGTACTATTAATATATACAGGATGTAAGGGGAACGCTTCCGAAGCCAGAACGTGGGTTATATACAACCTAAATGCAAACGAATATCAATAACCTTTCGCCTTAAATTGGTTATTTTGCATCAATTTCAAACGTTAGACGCTTCTGTAATGTTTCTACTTATTTTATTTTGACGGCGCTTCACAAAGGATGCCTAAACCTAAAGTCGCCGCCTCTACATGGGGTCGTTTTTAAATGTGTTTAATCTCAAATAATGGTTCATTTAATTGTTCTCACAGCATAGTGTAGAAAACAATGCTAAAAAAATAAGGTAAAAATTGTAAACAAAAAATCTAGATTTTTGGTCGGTACTGTATCGAGAATCACTAGCCCTATCACCTACCTGTCTTCGTTTTCGGAAGCGTTTCCCTTACACCCTGTATAATATTATAAATGTGCAAGTTTGTATGTGTGGATGGATATATAGATGTTTGTATGTTTGTTACTCAATCACCCCACAACGGCTCAACGAATTTTGATGAAATTTGGCACTCAAATAGATTATAACCTGGATAGTAATACATAGGATGTTTTTTATTCCGGTAATTTGCTCCCGTGGTATAATTTTCGACCTCCATGAGGGCGAAGCCACTGGAGAAAGCTAGTATTACATAAAAAATAAAATGCAAGACTACAGCGGGCTTAGCATGACGTTTTATATTTCTACGACGAATAGACAGTGCTTTTTTTATACACAGTGACATTTCGGTTCTCCATTTTTGACATCGCACCGTAGATATCCTTCTACAGTCTGTAATTTTGTCTTTCGTTTCTAACGATCTTTGTCTAGGTCCGTTTATGTAGACTATTTCAGGAGAATATTTCTTCCCAAACTGACAAAATCACACTGACAACAAACTTTCTACTCGACGGCCACAAAGTGTATACGATTATCTACAAAATCATGGATTCGCTTAGAACGCATTACTGTGATAATTATTAGAAAAACATAGCTATCTTCTCCTATTGTACATTATTTAGTTAATAGTCATGTTTATTCTTCCGTCGACAACTCGGTGCTCGTGCTAAGCATGCAGGGCTAAAGATACGAAACTCTCCTGCGGTTTAAATATTTTCAATGTAATAAAAATCTTCAGATTTTTATCAAACTTAACATACCGCAATAATCGCCTGTTAAACGCTATCTTTTGAAGGCAGGAACAGTCCTCCACACAGTTTGGTAATGACAAAACTTTCTACAAACTGTTCTCGTTCTTATTACGATAGCAGTATAGTTGTGTATACCGTGCAATATAGGTTTAATGGTCCGTGTTCGTGGCTGTACATTCAAGGGTCCTTATTCTCTTGGGAAACAAAGGGGCCTTTTCTGTAGAGTATTAGCTGTCAGCATATAATAAGGAACCACAAAAACCCGAACGTTATTAAGAAGACAGTTTAATGACTAAGCTTCTTCAGGGACTTAATAGACTCTTCGATGTTGTTAATGTTCGACGTCGCATTTGCTCAAATTCAGTAACTGTAAAATACTGGTATTTAGCTACATCTGGTTAGACTGGAAGCTGACCCCAACATAGCTGGGAAACGCTAGGCAGATAATGATTAGATAATGAACTCAAAGTATTTAATTCATTTAAATAATTTACAGACACTTTTACAGGGTCAAGGATTCCGTCAGTCAGAAAAATGAAGCTATAGCTGCTCGTATGTGTCTACGGAGTTTCTTGCCCGTTCTTCTCCATAAATACCACTAATACTCCGGCGACTGTTTTGAGAATCAAGCTATAGGTATATATTTCCAGTTTTAGCTGACCTCGCATTGTATAGGCTTTTCGTACACCGAGAAGTCAGGTTATTGAAAGCAGTAATGAAGAAATAATTTACGCAAAGTAAAGCGCCTATCAAGGTTCTAACTTACAACCTACAACTCGTAAGCAGAGAATACAATCCCGGGATCCCGAATCCCGGGATCCCGGCCGTTTTCTGACCCGGAAAATTCCGAGACTGTCCTTGGCTAATTTAGGGATTTTCGGGATTGCCACAAAGAGGTGTGGTTTCAAAATGATCTTGCGCGAGAACACGTACCAGTGTTAACACACGATGAAAACATTAATCAGATGATAATGAAGATTCGCAAACTAGTAGTGTGCTTATTTCAAAAGATCGCCATTGAAAAATGAAACAGTACCTACTTCAAAAATATGTGAAAATTGAACATGGAAAGAGCTGTCACTTCTTTTGTAAGACCAGGCGGAATAGTCTTTAACAATGCTGGAGCAATTTATCTTTTTGAAATTCTAAATATTCTTTTGTTTTTTTTACATTTCTTACTACTCAAGTTTTTTTTATTTGAGCCCAATTAGAAACCAAATAGACTAATCCCGGGTAGCCCCGAGATCCTGGAATAACGCTTAAAGAATCCCGTAATCCCGGGATTGAAAAACAAGCTCGGACCATTGAATTAATTCTAGTTTCGTGCCAAGTCTTTTCTCAACTAGGTTTAGCAGGCGTAGCATGACGTTTTCTATTTCTACGAAGAATAGACAGTGCTTTTTCCATACAAAGTGACATTTCGTTTCTCCATTTATGATATCGCACCCTAGATATCCTTCTACAAGCTGTCATTTTGTCTTTCGTTTCTAGGTTCGTCTAGGTTCTTAGTCCTTATAAATGTAGACTATTTCAGAAAATTATTTCTTCCCAAACTGTCATTCTTTCTGTCAACTTTCTACTCGACGGCCACAAATTATCTACAAAATCATGATTCGTTTAGAATGCATAACTGTGATAATTAAAAGAAAAACGTAGATATCTGCTCCTATTGTATCTACATCATTTAGTTAATAGTCATGTCCATTCTTCTGTCAACAAATCGGTGCTCGTGCTAAGCCGGCAGGCCGGGTTCTAGTCAAACTACATGCGGCTCAGCAATATCAATATTTTACATAGAGTTATGCCGACTGACCTCAGCTTTTAGTACCCAATTACTGGGTTATCCTGACGTTCTAAGGCTAAACTTAGTTTCCCAGACTTTCGACCTCCAAGTATAATTGGGGGCGACGGTTAGTATTCTATTTCAAAGATAATTAGTCTATAATTTTGAAACTTCATACGATCAAAATTAATTTTAAAAACGTAACATCACGCCTTATTTGCTCTAAGGGTTGGGCAGAGTTGTACACTCACATTTCGTCAGTTATGTTTAAGTCCTATATGGGGCGGGTCTATTGCCATCAAACGGGCACACATTCGGAGTCCGGGCTGCAGGGCAAATACCTCTTCTCAAACAGAGAAGATGAATGGCATGGATCACCACGCTTGCTCAAGACAGGTTTGCGATTTCAGACTTCTATTTAATAATAATAATAATAATAATAATCGTTTATTTTCGGAAATCAGGTTCCATTTTGTTAGTATTACAGTCTTAAATAAAAAACAACAAAATACTAATGCTACTACTATTAATTTACTTCTAGCTAATGCTCTTCTTCTTTAGCGCACACAAAACAACTTATAAAATCGAGGTCGAGCGGTTTTCGAGTTTTATCGAGACTAATGCACGGCAACTGATTTCTATTTATAATATAAATATAGCTGATCGTATGGATGTTGTCCTGTCCTAGAAGTCGTTCGCAACTTCATGTACCTACGACAATGACATGTACCTTCGGGTACAATTGAGAATCTAAACTATCCATGGTACCACTCAAACACACAGAAAAAAACATCAAAACCGGTCCAGCCGTTTAGGAGTTCAGTGACATACACACGTACAGAAGAATTATTATTACTTATATATATAAAGATTAAAGGCTTATTCAAACAGGCGCGACGCGACACTTGTAGAACAATTTCCATGAAGTTTACATAGAAATTGTTCTACGAGGGTCGCATCGCGCCTGTTTGTAGAAGCCTTAAAGCTGAAGAGTTAGTATGTTTTCTTGAACTACACGATTGGATTTGATAAGTTCTTTTTGCATTTGATAGCTCAATTATTGAAGAAGGTTAAGTATAGGTTATTTAACATGACGCTGTGAATCTTAAGCGCCGAGCAAAAACAAAAAAAAATAAAGAAAACGCTGAGTGAAATAAAGTAAAGGAGCGAGAAGGCGATGGAATTTTTGTAAGTTTCACGTGGACAAAGTCGCGGGCAGAAGCTAGCTCATCTGCCTAACCTTTTCCCGACTATGTTCGGGTCAGCTTCCTGTTTAAACGGATGCAGCTAAATACCAGTATTTAACATGCGACTGCCAGCGACCTTCACAATCCAGTTACCTCCATAACCTAGTTCATTACTTTATGTCCTCTAGAGGGCGTCATATTCAAATTAATTTTGTCGCATAACCAGTGGACGATTAAGACGCATCCAACGATACCAAACCTAACAGTTCCATTGGCCCCGATAACATTCCCCCCTTCGTCATTAAATGCTCAAAACATATTTTCAGTGACCCTCTTTGTAACATTTTCAATTTAGCCTTGCAGACTGGTATATATACTACTCAGTGGAAAGTTACTAGAGTAACTCCTAATCCTAAAACCCAAAACAAAAGTTCCGTTGAAGATTACCGCCCTATCGCAATTTTATCTTCGACGGCGAAGGTGTTTGAGAACATCCTCGATAATGCCATACACGAGCAAGTAAACAAATATCTATGTCTAAGCAGCACGGTTTTAGAAGCAAGAGGTTAGTTGACACGAATCTCCTGACACTTGTTGAATATATCTCCACCATCGTGGACTGCAGCCGTCAGGTAGACGTACTTTATTTCGACTTCGGGAAGGCGTTTGATAGGGTTAACAACGACACGCTGCTGATGAAACTTAGCAAAATAGGTTTCGCACCTTCTCTCATCCGTTTCTTCGCAGACTACCTACGCGATCATCAGCATTTCACTAGGCTCGGAATGTACGAATCAGGCACCTACCACACGCTTTCCGGAGTAAGTCAGGGCTCAATTTTGGTGCCTTTATTATTTTTAATCATGATTAATGATCTTCCCCAAGTTCTCCGTCATGCAAGATGTCTATTTGTATGCTGATGACTTGAAAATGTACCTCCAAGTAAACTCCGAGCGTGACTGTTCAGTACTACAGCAAGACATAGACACAATATACAAGTGGAGCTTAGACAATAAGATGGAATTTAATCCCTCGAAATGCTTTTCAATGACATTCGGTCGAATGCGGCACCCACACGATAGTCAATTATGATTACAATTTAAACAACAATACCATCATAAAAACAACAGCCATGAAAGATCTGGGAGTCACATTCGACCGAAAGCTCACCTTCCATGACCACATTGCCACGGTAGCCAAGAAATCCTATCAAAGGTTGGGTTTTGTGCTGCGTAATTACCATGATTTTCACTCCGCACATGCCATCAAAATAATATTTAATGCTCTCGTACGTAGCAAATTAGAATCTAGCTCCTGCGTGTGGCACCCACATTTAAGTACCTACGCCCTTTTATTAGAAAAAGGTACAAAAAGCGTTCCTTCGGTTTCTCTACAAGCGTACACATGTCTATTATCCTTACCTCTATCCGACTAAATTTCTACTGGGATGCCTCGAATATAATTCGTTAGAGGTAAGACAAGCAAAAGACCAGCTCACCATAGCTTGTAAAACGCTCCGTAGTAATAGTGCCAATTAACGCGCCTGATCTGCATGCTGTACTGGCTCGCTTTTTTGTCCCAGACAACTACTGCCGCGGCAGAAAACACAGGCTGTTTGCTGTGCCTCCATGTCGTACCGTTTCGCGTGCTAAGACCCCAGTACCACGTACTCTGGCCGCACTCAATGATCTCTTGGACACCAACCCAACAAACGATCTGTTTGCGGACGAATGGACGAAGATTTTATCTGTATGCCAGAAGTAGCATGAGAGGGATTTATGAAAGTGTTGTTTAGTTTTTATTTTGTCTTGATATTTTATAATATTTTGTGCATAAATTTTTTTTGTGCTAACTGTGTCTTTAATTTCTATAATTGGTATTATACCGTTTTAATTAAAGAAATAAATAAATACACCTTAGTTGTCAAATTATGATAAGGAGTTGCGAAGTTATAGGGAAACAGATGATTATACATACAAGTAAAAATCATTACCCTCATTTTTGCTTCGCCACAGTCGGATAAAAATGATTAATTAATGTCTCCACTTAATTTCCTTCGGATTTCTGAACGCCATTAGATTAGAAGTCAAGTACCTACCTTCTTAATTAAAGCTGATGTTAAATATGATTGCCTTCGTTCTATATAATGAGGTCCGTGGTTATGATGTTCTGATTTTAAAACTACCGGATTTTAAATAATAATAAAATTGTTAAAGTTTGTATGCCGTGAGTTCGTGGACGAGCCAATTTCCATTTTTATTGCTACTTGGCGAATCCTAGGCTAGTTTTAAAATAAATATGGAGTATGTTACGGTATCATATCAAACCAGAGAAATTAAGGCCTTACTCATATTCGAAATTTGAAATAAGAAGATTTCAAAATTCGAATGCGATTAAGGCCGTGTGGGGATTTGAGAACAAAAGGATAAAAAAAAACCAAATGAAAAAATTGTGATAAAATTTATAAATATAACGGTTGCATACCTGAACGTAAGATAATTAATAGAATATATACACAAGTAATATTTACAAAAATAATGCAAATTCAAAAGCACATGACGAGGCAGCACCCTTGCTTAACTCACTATCAATCAGAATGTGAATTATTTGGAAGTATACACCGTGAAATTATAATGGTTGTTTTCCCGCAGCAAAATGGTTTTGTCTTGGTAAAACAATCGTTTTAGAAATAAATTAAATATAAGAAACAAAAAATGGCAGATTAACCCATCGTGAAAAATCACCACGTGCGAGAGTTTATTTTGCTTTGAACATTTAAGCATCGCTGTTCCCTTTGTCGGCGGTGCATGCGATTCGAGTATTACCTACAAGTTTCCTCTAGTGTTACTATTGAGTAGTGTTTTATCGAATTGATGAATATTTTTTAAATTATCTTAAAACAAAAAAATCTTTATATTTATATTTTTATTCTGTGCTTCGAAAGTACTCCATATGGCAAGTTGTTCTGCCGCGGGAAAACAACCATTAAAATTTCTCGGTGTATATTGCTAATCCATTGCTTCGTATGTTAGAAAAGATTGTGCGCTCAAAAACGTAATTATAACGCAATGAATGTTGGTGAACTGTCAAAATGAAAGACATTCCTACTGTGTTAAGCAATTAGGTACCAGACTAACCATAGGTATAATTTAAAGAGCAACGAGGACAAACTACGGAAGAAAGACTGTCGTGTATGAGGGAACTCGCCTCTATATCTCTAGAAATCACTTCTAAGTCGACGTACATATTTCTATTCGGGTCTTCATCGCACTGCTTACCGCCAACAATTGAAAATGGAACTCATTCTTCGATTTTCGACGCGATTTTTAACCCCCGACGCAAAAATGGCGGGGTGTTATAAGTTTGACGTGCCCGTGTGTGTGTCTGTGGCACTGTGGCTCCCGAACGGATGAACCGATTTTGATTTTGTTTTTTTTGTTTGAAAGGTTAATTAGTCGAAAGTGTTTTTAGAGATGTTTCATCAAAATCGATTAAGCCGTTTGAAGATTATCAGCTCTTTTCTGGTTAATGAAGGGATTTGAGCATCTTCCACGGGTCTGATCAAGTGGAAATTTGGTATTCTATTACTTCAATGATATTAGACGAACAAAGTAACCTTGAACTGATGCTGACGCCAAACAGAGGAGGTCTAGCATTTTCATTAGCCATCCCCCAACTTGACAATGCCTTGATCAAAATATTACCCACAACTTAAAAGGCCAATAAGTGTTTTTTGCTTTTTAGAGTTTCTGTTTGGGTCGGGGGTTTTTTAAATTTTAAATTTAATATTGTCAACGCTCGGTTCAACACCGAGAGTTCAGAAAAGGCAGTGTGCATTAAAATCCCGCCACAATTTTATTACGTTCGTGTGAACGTCGACTAACTTTTGAAAGGCCATTAAATCACCATGTCTTAAATAATAATGAAATTGTAAGTTTTCGTTTAATTTTAGTTTTTAACCCAGCGAAACTTTCACTTAATTTAATTATTATTATGTTTTTCAACTTAGGAGTGAATTTTTGTATTCGTTTAGAGTGAAATAAATTGTCTTCAACCGTAAATACATAGGTAATTTTGTAAAGAAATTGAAACTGGAAAAGCAAATTAAAAATCTTTCCTCAAACGTCGCTCGCCTTTGATTTATCATGACAAGAAGCTTTTAACAGCAATGGAGCCTGTCGTTAACAATTGTGAGATTAAATTTTAATTAATCTTTTCTTTTTTCGTGTTAATTCCTCAGCCTATTATTGAGAACACTTGGCCAACAAATTAAGTTGTAATAAGGTACACTTTGTCGTCAGTACGTATTCAGACTTTCTTTGAATTTGGATATATGACAGGTAATTTACTTTGCAAACAATTCCAGGAGTCTATGAAAGCTAGCCGGTTTTTTTTTTAAATGACATCTCGCAGTTCAACCTATGAGGTTGTCGGCCGCTTAACCGGACTTGCAGTAGACAGGCGTATTCGGCTGAGTTAATTTAGGAGCTTGGTTCTCGGCGTAGGTGCTTGGTCTTGGGTGGTCGCCGCAAATGGGTCTCTTGATACCCATTTGCGGCGACCAACCGGTTTATGATATCTCATACTTATTAATTTTTAGTCAAAATTTGTATTGGCAGATGTGACTTCCCCCCACCAATCATAATTCAACATGCGATTTGAGAATACACCCTGGTGCTACGCCCTTGAATTATCTATGATGTAAGGCCGTACACGACGATAGGCTACTCGGTAATTTGAATTTATAACATGGGCTTTTGAGTCGTTGTTGACAATGGGACTAATTATGCAGTTGTTGTTTCCTTTGTTTTTCCGAGTGGCGATTCATCGTGAGAGCACATTGTTAAATCAATTTATGGTTTTTTTATGAAGGTGGGAAATCATCAAATGACTTCTCCCGCTCTGGGTGGAGCAGGAGGGCGTGTCAGACTTTTACTGACTAAAACCCACCCGTGTTCCCTCAGTTGCCTGTGTGCCAGGGGCCACGGTATCTGTTTCGAACAACCCGCACCCCTGGCAGGCATCGGCCCTTGTGGACCCCACCAGTTGTTGCTGACATCTCTGACGGCGCGCGTGGAACACAACGCGCCGTCGACCCGGGCATATTTTTTTTTTTTGTTGAACTTGGAGAAATGCCTACTGCGTTACCACGGGGAGATAGCGCAGTTATGTGGGAATGTAACCCACTAAAACTCCGCTCCAGTGCCGCTTGAGGCGGGAACACGGAAAATCAATTTAGGGTTAGGCTAACATAACGGAAACTTCAGTTGAGTGAGTAGACAGAGGTAGTTGATTGGAATTCACAACTGATTTCACTTTCAATCTTGTTAATTTTTATTTGATTTGACGAGTAAATTTGATTACGAACCGATTTGTCAGGTATTAAATTTGAAAAAAAAGGGTTTGTTTTAATTACAATTCAATTACGAAGGACAAATAATTGGTTTTCTTTAAGAGGCCGTGTTCGAAATTTTGTCGATTTCGCTAATTTACTTAATTTTAAAGACGTACTTTTACAGTTAAAATACTGTATTTCTATAAGTTTTAATGTACAACACGAAAGAACGTTTTAACTACTATCTTGTGAATGAGCTCCTTTTTTATTTTTATTATCTGATTGATTTTTCGAGCTCAAACCGGCGACTGTTTTCAGAATTTTGCTGTTAAAGGTTTAGAACATCACATAATTACGAATCGTTTTAACGTCTACCTAATATAGAAAAATAAAAAAATCACAAAATCGCATCAATAAAATCAAGTCATCATATCATATCAGCCGAAAGACGTCCACTGCTGGACATAAGGTTCCCCCAAAAGGGGGATTTACCATAATCGCCACGCCTGGCAGGCGGGTTGGCGATCGCAGTATGGCGGTCAAATGCATAAAGAACGCTGCTGCCCATTCTCTAGTAAGTCCCTTAATCGCCTTCTACGACACACAAGGGAAGAAATGGGATGGTGCTATTATTTTACGTCCGGCACCACACGGAACAAGAAACGAAAATCAAGTAAATCACCTAAATCGGAAAAAAATCGCATACGGCCTCTTAATGCTAATTTCTAGATAAAGGTTTACCCGTTTTGTGGACATTATGATTCAATCAATTAATCTACCTAGCCTTTCCCCAACTATGTTGGGGTCGGCTTCCAGTCTAACCTGATGCAACTGGATACTTACACGGAGCGGCAGGGCTGTGTGAGTGGAGGTCAGATAGGCAGTCGCTTTGTAACTGGGTAACATGATATTTCTTGATTCTTAATGCAATAAAGTTATGAGAAAAGTCACTGCAAATACATGCAGTAAAGTGCATAAAATTCAAAACGTGCCTATCGCCTAGTACTTAATAATGAACCATAATTATTCACGTTTCAATAAACAAAATAGCCCCGCAGTGTACCTTAATGTAAGTTTATTTTTAAAATGTTTTTTCGTTGCGATACTTCAAGCGACTGCCAGTGACGATGTAGTGATATTTTTCGCGTCATTTCCTTAAGCTCTTCGCTTCGCTAAGTTGTTTTTCGCTTGGGTATCTCGACTATGTAGCTATTTGAGATGAGAATAATGGTGATATTCCAAGAAGAGGTATATGAGGTACATAAAAGTCATTGGGGATCTTAATATGGAAACTATACGGCGGCGGACACAAACAAAATATAGCAGAATGTATGAATTTGATGGCTCTGAATTACTATGGGATTTATTTGAGAGAGATTCTGAGATTCTGATTTATAGTGTGTAATGCAATAAGGGTCATCATATAAGCCGAAAGACGTCCACAGCTGGACATAAGCCTCCCACAAAAGGGGGATTTGCCATAATCGCCACGCTTGGCAGGTGGGTTGGCGATCGCATTATGGTGGTCAAATGCATAGAGAACGCTGCTGCCCATTCTCTAGTAAGTCCCTTAGTCGCGATTGATTCTACGACTTCTACCATTTCTTCCCGTGGGTGTCCACGGGAAGAAATTGGGATAGGTAATAGGTAATAGGTAAAACGGGCTGTTTTCCGCAACTCCACGTCAAGGCGCGTATTTTGCGTATGGGTGGGAGAATGAGTTATTCGATCCACCCCAGCTCCTCGAGAAAGGCCAGCAGCGCCTTGGTGTTGCTGACAATCTCACGTAGGGTACCTGGGTTACCGAAGTATTTTGCCCTGTAATTAGCGACCACCGGGCAGTTCAACAGCACATGAGCCGCTGTCTCGTCGTCCTCCATGCAGGCTCTGCACAGCGGACTGTCTGTTACTCCTAAGACAAAGAGGTGTTTGTTAAATGATCCGTGGCCAGTTACGGCTGCTGTAACTGCGCGCAACTGTCGTTTAGTTAAACGGAGAACCAGTTTCGTGACGCGAGCATCGAACGCAGGAAGTGCTTCCTTAGCCTGCCTGCACTCACTTAGGTCCAACCATATTTTGTGATGTTGATCCCTGGTACGTTTCCTTACCAGAGTGCGTAGATACCCGAAGGGGAGTGGCACAATGGGTTCTGGTCCCACTGGTGCCATGCTCGACCCCCTCCTGGCATGTTCATCGGCTGCATCGTTGCCTAGCGAATTGCTGTGTCCTTTGATCCACTGAATGGTAATGTTGTTGAGGCTACCTACCTCGTTGAGGCGCTGGTGGCACTCGTATATCAGCCCAGAGTCAACTGTGTGACTGTTCAGCGCTTGCAGAACAGCCATGCTGTCCGAGAGTATGCGGATCGAGTGGTCCTTAACTACCCTGGCCATGATGGCAGACGCTGCCAGGGAGATGCCCATGCATTCGGCCTGGAACACTGTGTTATGGACTCCCAGTGGTGTGGCTATGTGGATGTTGAGGTCCTCCGAGAAGACTCCAGCCCCTGTGCCACTACCTGTTTTTCATCCGTCCGTGAAGATACGCAGCTCTGCGGGGCGCAAGCCTTCGCATCGTCGATCCTCATGCAGTTGGATTCTATATTTTTTATCGAAGATAAATTGTTTGGGCACCCGGTCATTTATTGCCCTCGTAATGGGCAACTCGCTATTGAGTTCCTTAAGTAGTGCGGTGTGTTGTGTGTCTCTTTTACTCCAGAGATTTATAGCCTTTAGACGCGCCGCCGCCAACGTTGCTTCCTGTTGTATGAACAGGTGGAGCGGCGGCAACCCCAGCATGGCCTCGATCGCTGCAGTCGGAGTAGAAATTGGGATGGTGCTATTCTTTTTCGTCCAGCACCACACGGAACGTGCAATAAGGGCGCTGCACCCTAATTGTGTAGTATTAATCAGAAGCTGAATATCATCATCATTTCAGCCGAAAGACGTCTACTGCTAGACATAGGCCTCCCCTAGGCTCCTCCACCTCGACTGGTCTTGTGCTTCCCACATCCAGCGGACTCCCGAGGTCTTCACAAGCTCATGGGTCCACGTTATGGGAGACCTTCCCACTTTACGTCTTCCGGTACGTCTCAAGTCTTTGACCAGTGTGTGCTGCCAGTGATGACTTATGGTACAAAAACGTGGTCGCTCACAATAGGCCTTTTCAGAAGGCTAAAAGTCACCCAAAGGGCAATGAAGAGGGCTATATGTTCGGAGTTTCCCAACGTGATTGAATCAGGAATGAAGAGATCCGCAGGAGAACCAACGCGACCGTCATAGCCCGAAGAATTGCTAAACCTAATTGGGAGTGGGCAGGGCATATTGCTCGCAGAGCAGATCGCCAATGGGGCCGAAAGGTTCTGGAGTGGCGACCGCGTACCGGAATCTGAATATTTTTGAAGGTTAATCCTAATCTATCATAATATTCTATCATCGTCAAAAGTCGAAAAAAAATCTGTTTGCCAACGTAAACAACGCCATGAATGTTGTGGAACTGACAAAATGAAAGCGATACCTACTGAAATCCTAGTGTATTAAGCAATTGCTCATCTGATTTTCAAGTGTTTATATTAAAAGTATTCTTTTATATCTAGATTAGCAAGTTCGTCTGTACGTAGCTACCTATGTAAGCAAAACAAAATGCCACCGTTTAAAGATGGCAGAAATAAGGGCTCGTCAAGACAGGAAGGATGAGTGTCGGTATCTGCGCGATTACCCACCACCTTCCAGCTACTTATCTGCACACGGCGTATTTGCAACGACCAGCATTGCTATTCTGTAACCATCTCACCATGAAACCTAAGGTGAAATGAAGTGGAAGTGAGCTGCCATTCCACCTGATGATTGAGACTATTACCCACTAAATTCACCTAAGTTTTTATGGTTACATTTTTACAGAATCGACATACTGATCTTAGGTCAGAATTACTTTCAAAATAATATGATTTAAATTTTAAGGTGAATTATTTAGCTGCTTACACTTTAAATGCGGTAAGAATCTCTTTTAATATACAAAGTGTAACGGAAAGGGTATATACATACCAAGAGCACGGCTTCTTCGGATGATATCAAACGATATTGGAAGGGTTTCTTAATCCTATCTTAACATGTTCGGAACTTATGAGAATTTTTAGTACATTGATACCAGAAACCGAATCATCAAATTGAAGTAAACACATCACTTGGAAGAGATTTATCGTGATATACGTGGAAAGTTATTGACCTACGTAGTGCGGTGACACGTTTGTTATGGTTTGAATTTAAGAAACATATGAAACCGAAAATTTGGTATCAATTCTTAGAGTATTTTATTTTGAGCTGAAACTATGTATGTGTGTGACTCTATACCAGCTGTTATCTTTAATGCTTAAGGATAGCAATAGGGTTTCTGTTACACCCTGTATGTACAAAATTAGAGCCCTTTTAAAATAAATGTACATTTACTACAGTCTAGTATATTATGTAACATAGGTTGTAGAAAAACATAATTAATAGGATGTTTAAAAAGGGTTCCTCTAGGACCTGAGGTACTAGAGAAATCCTTTCAGTTTTATCTTATTTTTTCTCGCTACTTCTAGGTGATTGTACAAGTCTATTCAAGACCGTGGGAGAATATAGTTACAGAGATTATGTTATACACTGCTCTGCTCACGACTTCCGTCCGCGTGGAAGTCGAGTATACCCTAACTCAACATGCTGGGATACTCGGCAATGATTAGTATAGTGCTCCAGACCGTGTTACGGTCATGGCGGCCAATCTCAACGGAGACAAGCCTTCGGCGTGAGAAATATTATAGTGCACAAGTATGTGCGCAGACAAAAGTGCACTTGCTCTTGCATCTCTCTCATAATCCGATGGGACGGCAATCCGATACGACCACTAACTTCCAAACGATTTTCTTGGCTTTAGTTTAGTTTTCAATCAGTACAGTAATGTTTGTAATCAGATCAGTACTTCCAGAGATCACAAACAATTTTATTCCATTATAATATAAGTATAGATAATTTCAAAATTCACCTGCTCAGAAAAACATATTCCTCAGAACCAAAGCCGCTACGATAAGCCAGTATCTCTATAAGCCAGACCCTAAACACAAGTTAGGAATAAGTAGGCTGTAAGTTGACAGGTAATTGAGCACACGTTGGAACATTTCCTACCTCCTTCTTCCGCCCTCCTACATCCTCCGAAGCGGGGACAGACCCAGCAAGGGCATGAAATGGATTTATGGGAAGGGGAGGGATATATAGGAACTTTATTTGGATTACAGTCAATATAACTTCATTTTATATCATTTATGGTGGGTTTAGAAAGGTTTTTTGGAGTTTGCGAAAGGTTGTGGTGGTTTTATTTGAAATATGTTGAGCAGAAGTTATCATCTTCTATGAATGCGGAGTTTCATGTTGACATTAAATGCCTTCTCGCATCTAGCGGATTCCTGAGGCCTTCACCAGGTCATCCGTCCATCTTGTGGTAGGCCTTCCAACGCTATGTCTTCCAGTACGCGGTAGCCACTCCAGAAGCTTGCATCGGCCATTTGTTCAGCGAGTAATGTGCCCTGCCCACTGCCACTTAAGTTTGCCAATTTGTTGGGCTATGCCGGCTACCTTGGGTCTCCGAATCTCTTAAAGACGTCCACTGCTGGACATAGGCCTCCACCAAGCACCCTCACTTCGACCGGTTTTGTGCTTCCCGCATCCAGCGGACTCTTACGTCACAAGGTCACCGGTCCACCTTGTGGGAGGCCTTCCATCTGTTCGTCTTCCGGTACGCAGTCACACTATTGTCGATATTTATTTTAATTTTTCCTTTCGCAGGTCTGCTGGAAGAAATTTCTTAAGAAAGAAGCAGTACCTTTGTACTCAGTACTTATACAGGATGCAGGGACGTCGACGCACCTATAACCCGTTATTATGGATCCGGTACATTTACATTCTGAACTTGCGTGGAAACTTTTCGTCGGTTTAAAATAAAATTGCTGTTCCGTACTTTTCAACTGCATAGATACTGAACTTTCCTAAGAAACAGCTTTCGAAGCCAGTGGGATCTCAAATCATGAGCTGGATACAAGGTTACAGTATGCGCGTCGATGTCTCTGCCACCCTGTTTAAATCGTATCTGTATGATGATATTTTACTGTGTACCTATAGGTATAAATAAATAATAACATTAATTAATAAACAGAGTAAAACAATCGCAGTTAATTACCCAACGGCGAATGCGTGAGGACCATCGACTGCTGCCAAATTCCTCTCTGATTTATTGAAGAATCGTATTAATGTCATGACTGTTTATTGAAAAGATTTAGTTTATATCTACATCACAAAAATCTTAATTATTTTACCATATTTATCACGAAAGTCAAACTCGTTACAAAACTAGACACAGGTCACACAACACAAAGAACAAGGTCAAAAGGTATATAAAAGGTGACTGCAAACCCAGACTGATTTTAAATAAACCTTTATTCTCCGGAAGCTTCAAAGATTGGGATTCTTTCAAAGCTGCTCCATGTAACTACGAGTATCTAAAATGTAAGACTGGGCGCAGACTTGACCCCAGAGTGTTTTTAAATGTTCTATTAACGATCTGAATCATATATGTACTTACTTTTACAATCTAATACCTTTAAACGAGCAATTCTTGAATATATGTATATATAATCTGAATCTCGGGAACGGCTTCAACGATTTTCACGAAATTTAGTTTGCAGGGGGTTTCGAGGGCGATAAATCTATCTAGCTAGGTTTCACTTTAAGAAAACGTCTAACCAAAAAAATAAACGTAGCTGAGATCGGTCATCCAGATATTGTACGTAAATACGTGAGCACCATGTATCTATCTTATAATTAATTCTGTCATTGCTTAATTTTGGTATAATTCTTTTTATCTATTGTGGAATGAAAATATCATTTTGGTTACATCGTCTTCACATATAATTTTATAATAAAATATTGGAAAACATTTAAAAAGTGTAACAGTGGAGTTTCTTGCCCATTTTTCTCCATACGAATCTAACTTTTGGAAGGGGCGACTAGAATCAATTATATTTTATCCAAACGTTGACGTTCAAAAGTGCGTGCCTTTTTTATGCCTCTTTGAAATAAAAGCTTTGACTTTGACTTTGAAATGCGTTGGTACGCAGTCAGTGCAGTAACAAAAGAATATTATCTTACTAATGTCGTATCCTACTAATATCATAAATGCGAAAGTTTATGAGGATAAGTGGATGGATGTTTGTTACTGTTTCACGCAAAAACTACCGAACGGATTTTGATGAAACTTTACGGTAATATAGCTTATACATCAGAATAACACATAAGCTACAATTTATCAAGATTTTGTGTGATTTGGTCATAATATTGCGATAAGTATCAAGTAAGTCGAAAAAAATCCTGCCCTCTGAGAGCTCTCTTAGCGTGTGCAGAGCTAAATTATTAGAGTTCCGCGACAGCATAATTATATCTCATATCACCTTTTATGAGGAAAGCCATTACAGCCAAAATAGTAAGCTATAAATACATTTAAATTGTTTTTTTTGTTGGTTTTATTCTGGATACGTTTTTATCTAGCGCGCAAACTAAAAAATCAGCTGTTTCATGGAAAAGTGCAATACCTACACGATCAAAAAGTATGGCAAAGCTGATTTTTTTTTTGTTTAACATAAGTAGAGTATGCGGAGTATAAAATAATATGCTGAATTCATGGTTACAGTTTGCGCACTGGATAAAAACTTATCCTGTATAGACTTCACTTTTTTGACACTATTGTGCACACTACCTAAAACAGTAATTTTCTTAACCATTTCACGTGACTGCTCGTTGTTGAGTGTATTGCGGGTCGGAGTACTCGTAGAATAACTGACGCTTACGAGATAACGTTCAACCCTTTTGTCGGAAATCGTTTTCTATGCTAAAGGTTGTAATGGAGTTGTTCGGGGCTTGTCTGGTTAAGGGGTTGCTTGTGACTCCAGTCGATGAAAATATTTAATTCGAAATTTTGAAAAAAAAAACGAAAATATAATTTAATGAATGACGTACTTATTTATTTATTTAACAATATACGCACACACATATAAAGAGACAAGAAAAAAGGAACAAAAAATATGTACTAGCGTGTACGATTATGTGGCTATAATTTGGTGTAGGGTGGTGTTGGTTATTCTGTTATTAATCCTACTATATTATTTAGATATTATATTATTAAAATATTATATTATTTATATATTATATTATTTTAACCTACGAATTTGTTTATATTTATTTATTATTTATTTATCCTACTAATATTATAAATGTGAAAGTTTGAATTTTTGTTACTCAATCACGCAATGAAATCCGAGCGGAGTTGGATGAAATTTCTCACACTTATAGTTTATGACCTAGATTAACATATAGGATACTTTTTATCCCGGTAGTACGTTCCCGTGGGATAATTTCCGCAATACACGCGGGCGAAGCCGCTGGAAAAAGCTAGTTCATGCGCGAAATTAATATCATCATCATCATCATCATCAGTCAATCTGCCCACCTTTTTCCCAACTATGTCGCTGCCGTCTTCCAGTCTAAGAGGATGCAGCTGAAAACCAGTATTTTACACAAAGCAACTGTCCTCCACAACCCAGTTACTGGGTAAAACGATACCCCTTGACAATACTGGTTGTCACACTTACGAGTTTCTGACTACTCACAAAGATGTGGAAATTACAACCGGGAGTAACGGTTTAGCGTGCTTTCCGAGGCACGGAGGAGGAAATCATCATCATCATTATCATTTCAGCCAAAGTGGCTGGTACTTCTGTTAATTTTCCACCCCAAGACCTTAACGACTAGTCGTGCGCTGTCCATATTCAGCCATTCTAGTGAAGTCTCCATGTCTGAAAGTTTACTTTTAAATAAAACTATACCAGCCTGTTATTGCCCCACTACAGGGCAAAGTCCTCGCCGGATTATAGAAGGTGTAAAAGTGGTTGACCCTATAGTAAAAGTTGTTCATAATGATGAGTTTGTACAATTATTGTTTCGAGGTTTTCAGTTATTAAAAATTACATCTGCGATAACTATCGCAGCCAACTAGCTTAGTTAGTCTTTCAGTTAACAGCCTAGCCTTTGGAAGTAGCGCTCGCCGGGCGCTACCGTAGCACCGTTCGCTTCGCCCGCTCGGCTCGAGCACGGTTATTCACAGTTCCAACCTAACCTATAATGAAAATTATTCAGACCCCTAGTTGAACGGCTTCGTTTAGTAAATAAGCTAGGCTGTTAACTCAAAGGCTAATTAAGCTGGTTGGCTGCGATATATCCGAAAAATACATAGATTCTTTTGTTCATTCAATGAATAATATGTAGCTCTCATTCCAAAAACGTTTTTTTATATTGTTTTTATTAAAAATGGAACAATTCATCATATTATATTTGATCGTTTTTTTATCATTGTACCTCTCAACCAAAGTACCTGCCATCTAATCTCTTCACCACCCTTGGTTGGCAGTTAAAGAATACGTAAGGCAGTCCGCCTTTGTACCTTTTTGTGTTTAAATAAATAAATACTTCGCCTTAAGTACAACAACAAAAATAAATGTGGTATTAGTGAGATATCGTGTTTATATGACAGATTATCTTAAGTGTAGATATACATAATGTTCTGCAAATTCTAGTCTCAAGTATGTGAGTATATTTGACTTTGCGATAAACAAAATAAAGATGGCGAGAGTATGTGTTTTTATTTTGAGTTGAGATTTTTTTTAAAGATAAATGTTTAAAAAAAGTGAATATTTCGGTAAGTGATTTTTGGTAGGGGAAAATCTTATGTCTGTTTGTCTGTCTGTTTTTCCAGCTAATCTCCGAAACGGCTAGACCGATTTTGACGGGAATTTCACTGCTGATGTTATAAGGAGTAAAATAGGCAGCACGTTCCCGTGAGATAATTGCCGACATCCACGTGGGTGGAGCCGCGGGCACAGCTAGTTTATTAATAAAGTAAGCCGGTGGACCGATGACCTTTGAAGGCCTTAGGAATCCACTGGATGCGGTTAACACAGAATCGGTCGAAGTCGTGGAGCTTGGAGGAGGCCTTTGTCTAGCAGTAGACGTCTGTCAGCTGAAACAATGATAAACTGAAGCTGAAAAATGTTTTTTTTTTCTTTTTTTTTTTTGCGCTGGCAATACTGGCAGCCGGCCGTCAAAAATTTTGCTGATAGAATTAAATAGTAAAAATAATGTTTTTCGCGTTTAATTAAATAAAAACGTGCTTAATTCCGTTACATGTAGTTATAAATAATAAGTATATGTGTTTGTGAGTTATTTCGTGGCAAAATCAAAGAGAAATCAACTAAATAGTACCTACCAGCTGTCATCCAACGGGCGGATTTGAAATCACCACATAACCCGGGGAGTATTTCTTTTGATTTGAGCCTATTCATCCAAAATTTTATTAATTCTCGTTGCACCTTTTCCCATTTAACGATTGTGCTGCTCGGCCCAGTGAGCTATGTTGTAAACAATCTAAATTTTTATGCTCTTTTGGTGCTGAACATTAAGTTCATTCATTATTATGATAAAATCACTCAAATTTCCTTAGAAATCACTGTACGTTATTACGTTAGATACTTCTGTTATATATATGTATTGACTTAGAACCACTAGAAATTAATTAATGTTAGAAACTGGATTTATCAACTTATCAACCTACCCCCAACCATATATGTAAACTTCTTTTTGTTATTTTTTCCCCCTTTTATCGTTGAAAATTACGAAATATCTCAATTTAGACATTCCTATTTATGTAATAATATCTATCTCCATATGAATAATTCAATTTTCATGCCATAATTAAAGATTACTCTTTTCAAAACTTTAATTCTTTTGTTTGGTTCACTTGTATATTGAACTTCCATAAAGGCCTTTCATCCTAGTACATACTATCCACATCTCATCCCTTTCTCTTATTCCTTTCACACACTTAGCTTTCTCTTCTCTCATTCCAGGGTGCCTCTAGGGTTAATCTGTCAATATGTTGACCCGTAGAGCTGCATCCTTAGAAGAAAAACTGAGGGCTACGTTGAAGGAGTTGGAATCTAGTCAAAAGCAGTGCAATCAACTGATACAGGAAAGGGATGACAGCGAGGTAGAAATAGAGTTAATTAATAAGAGGAACACTGAGCTTAAAAACCAATTGGCTGAACTACATGTAAACCATATGGACGTACTTGACCAGCATCAACACCTCCGTCAACTTGTATCAAATTACCAACATTGCACTGATTCACATGAACTGGCTCTGAGACGGATATCTGAACTGGAACTGGAATTAAGCAGGGCCCACAACACAATCACCCATACGGCATCTCTCAGAGCCATTGAAGAGTCTGCGACCACCAGCAGTCTCTATGATGAGTTGGTCGGTAGCGGGTCTGAACCCATATATGTGGAGCCAATTGTGACGATAGACTTAACCAATGATACCATGAGTAAAAACAGATTGTTTACTAGCCACAATAAGATTAAAAAAATATATTAAAATTAATAGACTAATTAGAAAGTATCAGAAATCATTAAAAAGTCAAAAAGTTAAGAAATTAAACACAAAACTTAGGCAAAAAAAATTAAATTTAATACAAGAATTGAAGAAATGTAATAATGAATTGCAATTATCTAAAACCTTGTACGTTACTAACACTCGGCACCTACAGGATGAATTGTTTGTTAGGGAATATGCTCTAAGGGATATATTTAGTAAATATGAGGCTACTCAACAAGACCTGAGTAAGCGTATGCAGGAGGCTTGTGAGTTGGCTGACTTAGTCAAGTACAATGCAGAGACGTACGAGTCTGTAACAAATAACCTCTCTTTTAGCTGTGCCTGTTCCCAGGCACCTCAGCCTCAACCGGTTACACCCACAGCCTCAGCAACTCAGCCAGTAGGTAGCTGTGACAGTAATAATAGTATGAATAATTTGGTTGACACAACATACGTTTTTTCTGACAAATTTGGTCAAGGTTTTGGTAAAATATTTAATCAGTGTTCTCAACAAAATGTAATCAATCATTGTTCACCCGGTGCCAGTATTAGCCAATTAATAAGTAATATTAAACTGTCAAAAATAAACCCCGGTTCAACTGTTATATTATTATGCGGGGATAGCTTAAATGTTAGAAAAAAGGACATAATTAAATGTGTCCAATTGATGATTCATCTCAATGAGACCAATAATTGTAAATTTATTTTCTGTGCATTGCCTTATTCACATTACTTGTCTGATAGCAAAATAGGCACATTTATAATTTAAATATGTTAATTATTAATAGGACAAGTCGTCACAGTGACGCTATTTTATTTTTTTATTGTAATCAATTTATTTCTGATTACAAACTGACAATTTCTACAATGTATTTGCCACCTAGTAGTAGGAGACAAATTGCTAATCTCTTAGCATACAATTTACACCATGACACTGGTACCTGTAGTTTACCATCGCTTACTGTTAGTAGTGCTACTAACATTACTTTTGATACGCCTAGTAGTTTAAACAATTAGGTGCGACAACAGATAAACCGCATATTATGTTGAATGTTGTTCATCAAAATATGCAGGGTCTATCCGGCAAAGAGCTAGAGTTAAGCTTATTTATGGAGAACCATGATGTTCAGGTGTTATGTTTAACTGAACACTGGTTGAAAGAACATGAAGTAGTGTTTATTAATGATGATAATTTTACCGTACAAAGTGCATTTGTAAGAAAAACTGCTATTCGCGGTGGTTCTTTAATCCTTGTTTCAAACAACTTGAAATGTAAACAACGTTTAGATTTAGTTAACCTTTCTATTGAACGTACTATTGAGTTGTCTTGTGTTGAACTCGAGCGATACGTCATTATTTGCGTTTATCGACCACCCTCTGGGGATTTCATTCGTTTCGAATCGGGAATGGAGGATTTACTCAATAAGTTAAAATCAAGTAATAAAAGTATAATTTTGTGTGGAGATTTTAATATTAATATTTTAGATGTTACTCCAATAAGTATTAGACTTCTTAATCTGTTTAGATCTTTTAATTTAACTAACTTGTTTTTAGAACCTACTAGGATCACGGCTTCTACGTCGACTTGTCTTGATAATATATTTAGTGATTGTGATGCCAAAAATAAATTAGTATTAACTGACTTGACATCTGACCATTGTGGATTATTGGCTAGCTTTCCTTTACCATTACATAAAAAACCACATAAAGTAGAATGCAGGCCTTATACTGCTAGTCGTTGCAACAAATTAAAAAATAACATAGCATATAGAATTACACCATCTATAGCAGAACACGAGAATCCTAATAAAATCTTTGGATCCCTTTTTGATGTTGTGCAAAAAGAATACCAATCTACTTTCAAGACCAAAACCATCAACATTAATGGCACCTCCGTTGGCTTCAACCAATGGGCCACTCCAGGTATTTATAAAAGTAGAGCGAGACTATACGAGTTATATGGTGAGAAAAAATACAGGTTTGATAGTCCTTTTCTAGAGTATGTCCAAAATTATTCAAAATTATTTAAAAAAATCTGTGTTTTTGCTAAATCAAAATTTTTAAGCGATACAATAAAAAATTCCAATAATAAAGTAAAAACCACTTGGAAAATTATTAATAATGAAACGGGTAAGTCGGTTAAACAGGAAGAACAGCTAGAGATTATGGTCAACAACAAATTAGTGACTGAAGCTGCTGACGTAGCTGAGGCATTTAATGAGTTTTTTGCCAACATACCTTTAACTACAACTCGCAACTTAAATTCGTCCTCGTCTAAAGCGGAAAACCTTCTGCATAGTAGTGTGCCCAAATGTAGTCGCTTATTTAGTTTCGTACATGTAACGCCTCGTGATGTAGTTAGTATTTTTAACACACTTAAGTCTAAAAACACTGGTGACTACTGGGGAATCTCTATTAAACTTTTAAGTAATATAATCGATATCGTAGCCCCCTATCTAGCTATTACTTTTAATAAATGTGTTGACTTAGGAACTTTTCCCGACCTCATGAAGAGTAGTAAAGTCATACCATTATTTAAATCAGGTAATAAAAATAACGTTGGAAATTTTAGGCCTATTTCTATCTTACCGGCATTTAGTAAAATATTTGAAAAGTTAATACTCAAGCAGTTGCTAAGACATTTTAATTTAAATTGCCTCCTTCATGATGAACAATATGGCTTTACAAAAGGTCGTTCAACTACAGACGCGGGTGTTGCTCTTCTGAAACACATATTTAACGCATGGGAGAACTCACAAAATGCTATTGGAGTTTTCTGTGATCTTTCCAAAGCATTTGATTGCGTGCACCATGACACGCTATTGCGTAAACTACGTCATTACGGTGTTCAAAATGAAGCTCTCAACGTAATAAATTCTTATTTAAATAATAGGCACCAGTGTGTAGATATTAATGGTGTGAAATCGTCCGGGCTACCAGTTCAGTTAGGTGTACCTCAAGGCTCAATACTGGGTCCATTCTTATTCTTAGTGTACATTAATGATTTACCATTCTATTTAAAGGGTATCTGTGACGTTGTACTGTTTGCTGATGATACCTCTCTTATCTTTAAAGTAGACAGGAATAGACAAGATTTTGACGACGTAAACAGTGCACTCTCAAGGGTTACGCATTGGTTTACCACGAATAATCTAGTTCTCAATGCCAAGAAAACTAAATGTATAAAGTTCGCTTTACCGAATGTAAGAAATCTGGGACCCAACATCGTCTTAGATGATGAGGTGCTTGCAACTGTAGAATCAGCCGTTTTTCTTGGCATAACAGTAGATGCCAAACTTCAGTGGGGATCACATTTATCAAGCCTAGCGGGAAGGCTCAGTTCGGCCGCCTACGCCGTCAGAAAAGTAAGACAATACACTGACGTTGATACAGCTCGGTTAGTCTATTTTAGTTATTTTCATAGCGTTATGTCCTACGGCATTCTGCTGTGGGGTAAAGCGGCTGACATTCATAATATTTTTGTTCTTCAAAAACGAGCTGTTCGTGCAATTTACCAACTAGGTGCTAAAGTTTCTCTGAGAGAATTTTTTAAAGATATCGGTATTCTCACGGTGGCATCACAATTCATCTTCGCTAACATCTTATATATTAGGCAAAATATACACTTATACACTAAAAACAGTGATACTCATAATATTAATACTAGAAATAAGGACAAACTACGTGCTCCCTTTCACCGGCTTCATAGGGTTCATAAATCATTTGCTGGGCTTGGTATAACCTTCTATAACAAGCTTCCTTCTTCTTTGCTAGATTTACATTTTAATGCGTTTAAAGCGAAAGTAAAATCAAATCTTTGTTCGAAGGCATACTATTCTATCAACGACTACTTAAACGATAAGAATTGTTGGTCGCTGTGATTAACTCAAGACAACGTTTATGTTCTTTCACCAGAATTAGCTTAACTACTGACAGGTCATATGAATTACTTCATATCATTGTTTATTTAACTTGACTGCATAAACCATTTATTTTTTTTATTTTTTATTAATTAAATTTTCAATTATCGTTGAATGATGGTTATATGCTATTATTGTATAGAATCAAGTTCTTCCAACATAACAGACAGCTGTGCTGCTGGGGAGTTTGTTGCGCCACTTCTTCTTCCCAGCTAAAGCACTAGGAAGTGGTGAAGGGCGGGCTTTTTGGGGGACTGTCTTATGTAATTTTGACGTTCAAAAAGTGCTGACTCTCAGCCTAGTTTGAATAAATGACTTTTGATTTTGATTTTGAAACATAAACCTAATCTTTATTGACATACAATGAGGTTACAGAATCTCATGAAGCCTCTAAAACCCAAATTAGGTAAAAACCTGTATGTCAGGCGCCTTCTCCCATTTTCAATACATTAATTCTTATGCCAAAGAAAAATACATTTTAAATTTACTCTTAAATGAACTTTTAGCTAAGGTAGGGTAAAAGTGAATTTCGTGTGTGTGTAGGATGTGCGAGTGTTATTGTGTAATGTAATGATCATGAAAGTAAGCCAATTGCTGTCAGTTTCCACAAGCTAATCATTATTCAAATCAACATCTATACAGACATTCAACATTTTAGAAAATAGAGAAAGGTAACTAAATAAATCATATGTATGAATGTAAAGTCACGTAGAATATGACGGAGGTGAGACAAGACAATCGGGTTTAGAATTTCGCTAAAATATTCTTAGAGAAAGGTTAAGTAAAGTTTCTTTACATGTATCTATCGATTTACCGACGATTATGTTTTGATTCTTATAAGGTTTATATAAAACTACAGCTACAGTCACCAAAAGAGATAAGATAGGCGAGGACCCTGGTGGTGCTCGGATGTAGTTGAAGTTTTTGTTTTTGTGTGGGAAATCATCAAATTACTTCTCCCGCTCTGGGTGGAGCAGGAGGGCGTGTCAGACTTTTACTGACTAAAACCCACCCGTGTTCCCTCAGTTGCCTGTGTGCCAGGGGCCGCGGTATCTCTTTCGAACAACCCGCACCCCTGGCAGGCATCGGCCCTTGCGGGCCCCATCAGTTGCTGCTGACGCGCGCCTCAAGCGCGTGGAAGACAACGCGCCGTCGACCCGGGCTTGGTCCTTACCGGACAGCGAGCTACCCTTTACTCGCCGTCCGCAAGCCCGTGCCTACGGTGGCCGGGAATCAGCCTGGGATTCCCGACGCCCAGGGCGTCTCCTGCGAAGGCCACGGCTGTGAGGGCGCATGTACTGCATCTCCCTCACGTGCGCCGCCTCCCTCTTTGCAAGCATTACTGCTTCGCTGAAGGAGGCAACTGCTAGCCATGCACTCTTGCTCCGTACCATGGCCTGGACCAGGTTCGGACGCGAGAGATAGCCGCCGCCGATCACCTCCACGAGGACACGGCGGTGCTCCGCCCAAGCCGGGCAGACCTTTACCGTATGCCGTTTTACACGTGCGCCTCCCCAACTGCTTTGCTGAAGGAAGTGACGGCTACCCATGCACCCTCGCTCCGTACCATGGCCTGGACCAGGGTCGGAATATAGTTGAAGTTAAGTGAAACCCCAATAGATGTTTTCCAATTTAATTTAATTTAATTAATAAAAAACAAACACTTAAATTTATTAAATTCAATTTCATTCGAAAACATCCATCAGTTTTTTAGTAAACTTCAACTATATCCGACGACCTTGGTTACTTACATTACACCTGTAGTAATAAATCTTTAAAAAATTAAGACACACTAGAGCTGCCCGTATGTCTTGGCAGTTATAAAGGGTGTTAGGGGGACATCGACGGGCAACCTGTCACCATGGATTAGTGCATGCTTACAGAAGCATGCACTAATCCATGGTGACAGGTTGCCCGTTTCTAAGCAGCGGGGTACAGACCCCGCTGCTTAGAAATGATCATTAAGTAATTATGGAAGTAACAAAAAAAAAAAACGATAAAATTAATTTAAAAAAAATTATTATCATTAAGTAAGCCATAATCATCTGCCTAGTCTTTTCTCAACTGAATACCAGTATATTACATGGACCGACTGCCTATCTGACCTCCACAAGCCAGTTACTGGGTACCTAACACGATACCCCTTGGTAAGACTAGTTTGTCATACTTTCGGGCTTCTGACGACCCTTAACGACTGTTTAAGATCCATGGATGACAGCCGGGACCAACGGCTTAGCATGCTTTCCGAGGCACGGAGGGATCTTGGTATGTAAAGATGGTCACCCATCCATGGACTAACCGCGACGAGCGTAGGTTAACCTGATCGATCGATCCATGCGGCTGTTTTTATGTAGCCTCTCGTCATTCATCATTAAGTACCTAAGTATGGAAGAAAAATTCCTTCCAGTCCATCCGTCATTTCTTTGGTCTTCCCTACTCTTATAGCCATCCAAAACAAGTTTAAAACTTTCCTCACGATATTTTCCTAATTTCTCCGCGTCACATACCACCGGCAGCCCATACCAAGAGAATCGATTTCTACAACAAATCTTTGGTCACCGGTGGCGCTTCCTCTTATATTATACTGACTAGCTTTTGCCGACGGCTTTGGTCGCGTTTATGTCGAAAAATATCCCACAAGAACGTACTACCGGGTCTACCGACGTTTTCGTGTAACTTTAGTTCTAGCTTTTTAGGCTTGGAAATGCAAAAACGGGCTCAGAGCTATTATTTCGATTTGGGTCAAGTTCTTAATTCAATAATTCTTCATTCTCCTGCCCTTATCCCAATTTATCTGCGGTCGGCGCAACATATCTTTTCCTTCCACACTTCTCTATTTGTCGTCATCTCCGTAGTCACACCCTTTCTAACCATATCATCATTCACACAGTCCATCCATCGCTTCTTTGGTCTTCCCCTACTCTTATAGCCATCGACATTCATACTCAAAACTTTCTTCACGACGTTGTTCTCATTCCTCCTTAGCACATGCCCATACCATGATAACCGATTTCCACACAACTTTTCAGTTATCGGTGTTTTTTTTTTGGAAAAAGTTTTTATTTATCACTTTTTAGTTATAGTACCTACCCCACTAATTCGAATTTTCATTATCCTTGGGGTCAAAACAATGCATATTTATGCAATAGTAGCAATCGCGGTTTATTTACTGTTATTTATTGAAGAGTTTCGTTGTCTGTCTCCGAAACGCATCACCAGTTTATATAGAATTGAAATGGGACCACACGGGAAGCACCAGCTTTTAAATAAAAAAATACAATCATCAAAATCGGTTGACCCAGTTGAAAGTTATGAGCTAACAAACACAAAGAAAAAAAAAACATAGAGTCGAATTGAGAACCTCCTCCTTTTTTTGAAGTCCGTTAATAATGACAACTCACCACCGGACTAAGTTGTCAGTTTTGTTAAAAGAACTGGATTTCTATACAGATTGGGTTTATAATTTAAAAACTGACTTAGTGATTTAAACCTGATCTAAACCTTGATAAAAACCTTGTTTTGTAATAAGGGACTTTTGGTTAACGCGGCGCACGCGTGAAGCTCCTAGTCGATTGCATGATTTCTTCCGGCATCTACAACAATCGTTATCATATTTCAGCCAATTCACACAAAACCTTAATTAATTATACACCTAAATCATCCTCATGTATCACTCCGGTCCTTTGGTGAAAATCCGTTCTGTACTTTTCAGATTATTTTGTTCTGACAGACGCGGTAGGCCTTTTTACACGACTACGGCGAAGCAAGAAGGAGGGTTATAATCTGTTTTATAATATGTAGTGATTTCTTATTCTATGTTCCATTTGCACACCACAGCAAAATAATCAACATTTATATAAGAATAAAACAGTTGAGAAAAGTCCTGGAGATCAGTCTGTCATAAGCAAAATACTCACAGACAAAAAGAATCCGTGATAAATTGTCCCTCTATCGAATAAGACTGAAATTCCTTTTGATATTTCAACGTAGTCGCTTCTGAAGGTAACCTCAATCAATCAATATGTATACAAACATTCAGTAAGTAACTCTGTTTGTCGGCTACCTATTCATGACTAACCGTGTTTTTTTTCTTTGGATGGGAAATCATCAAATGATTTCTCCCGCTCTGGGCGAAGCGGGAGTGTGTATCAGACTTTTACTGACTAAAACCCACCCGTGTTCCTTCAGTTGCCTGTGTGCCAGGGGCGACGGTATCTCTTTCAAACAAATCCGCGACATTCACGACTAACCCACAGAACCGATCGTTACGACCGAATATTTGTCATGTTAATAAAATAAGTATAAACTAGCTTCTGCGACTTCGTACAGACGCCAGCACATCAAGCTACCTTTAACTGTCAAGTTTTCCCAATTAAACATGAACCTTATGCATAAAGAGTAAAGTTGAAAATCTATCAAAGAAATTTGTGAAATTTCTTGTTCCCTGACCCACCCCGTCGCATCGCATCGGCCGTCCACGCTACAACTTCGTTTTTTCTTTTTAATCGGCTCGTTCGGGTTCTAGCGTGATTTTAAATAGCCAATAGCTTTTGTCAAGAATTAGGCTGTCAAATTCATAAATGATTATTTAAATCAGATTGATACCTGTTTCCAGAGATTAGCGCGTTTAGAAAAACAAAAACAAACAAACTCTTAAGTTTCATTATTAGCACAGATAAATTATCTTAATGGCTGTACTACCAGTGCGCGATAAGTTGGGACCTTATACAGTTCTATTACATTCTAGTAAGTACATACTGTTTATTTTTATAGCTACCTTTTTTGTCTAATCTGTAAAAATCTCTAAACCTGACTTTCCTTACGTCGTTTTCGGGAACACTGACACAGCACTGTGCTGTGGGTTTCCCATAGCCCAACATTATGCTGAGTGGAAGCCTTTTTGTCACAGTCGTGACGTGCTGTTAACTATTTATGTTCTGTGGTCGAAGGTATAAAACTGTTGTGTTTTTATGTTTTGTATTCGAATGATCTTATTTTGTTGTGTGCACGTTTTTCTGTGACAATTAAATCTATTTCTTTTTCTCTCTCAGAAACATTACAGATACATAGCCCAGGTGTATATTTCACTACTTTTATAATCATAAATGTATAGAAAAATTACGAAATACAAAGACACGCAAAGTCACGGGCAATACTTAGTCTTCTAACCTACTATTGGCACTAGATTTTCCTTTTTATTGTTGAAAATCCTTCTTTTATACTTAGAATTTTGTAAATACCACCACGTAGTAGGCGATGACAAAGAGTAATGATGGCGGGAAGAAATCTGGATCGCTTCAATGGACAAGAAGATAGTGTCAGGTGATCTGGAGGAATCTTTATGATATTCATAGAACGTAACTGGTATTAAGTAGAGCGAGATAATCTAGAACACGTTTGCGATACGTAGGAACTATTGGTACAGCAATCTGTGGGGTTAGCATAAACGCGAGAATTGAATGTGACATCATTAGTTCATTATGCACGATCTTGCAATCGAACTCGCTTCTTCAAATAATTGCGGCAATTGCAAACTGAAATCTACGTTGCGTACTTATTGGTGTTCGTTGATAAACAAAGACTTCTTATTATTATAAAGATGGTTTCTTTGTTACAAAAATACCTTACAAAATATTGTTACTAAAAATAAGTTTTGTTGCGAGAAAAGTTTTCGTTCAAATTCAAAACATTTTATTCATTTATATACTTAGATAGATGCTAAGTGCACGGTTCAATTTGGTCGTTTCTTACGGAGAAGACCCGGAAAGAAACTCCACAGTTTTTTTTTTGGTTGGGTAATCATCAAATAACTTCTCCCGCTCTGGGTGGAGCAGGAGGGGCGTGTCGGACTTTTACTGACTAAAACCCACCCGTGTTCTCTCAGTTGCCTGTGTGCCAGAGGCGGCGGTATCTCTTTCGAACAACTCAACCCCCTGGCAGAACAACCCGCATCCCTAACTCCACCGTTAATATTTTGAAACTAATTGTCTCTTACAGTGTAGGCCTGCCAAAGAGAAAAGAATTATTATAAATTATAATGTCCACAGCAGCTACTAATGAACAGTTGAAGTTACAGTTGTAAATAACTACTTAAACTTTATTAAATAAAACACGGTGGAGCATATGGTAAAGGTCTGCCCGGCTTGGGCGGAGCACCGCCGTGTCCTCGTGGAGGTGATCGGCGGCAGCAATCTCTCGCGTCCGACCCTGGTCCTGGCCATGGTACGGAGCGAGAGTGCATGGCTAGCAGTCGCCTCCTTCAGCGAAGCAGTAATGCTCGCAAAGAGGGAGGCGGCGCACGTGAGGGAGATGCAGTACATGCGCCCTCACAGCCGTGGCCTTCGCAGGAGACGCTCCGGGCGTCCGGAATCCCAGGCTGATTCCCGGCCACCGTAGGCGCGGGCTTGTGGACGGCGAGTAATGGGTAGCTCGCTGTCCGGTAAGGACCAAGCCCGGGTCGACGGCGCGTTGTGTTCCACGCGCGCCTCAAAGAGATGTCAGCAGCAACTGATGGAGCCCGCAAGGGCCGATGCCTGCCAGGGGTGCGGGTTGTTCGAAAGAGATACCGCCGCCTCTGGCACACAGGCAACTGAGGGAACACGGGTGAGTTTTAGTCAGTAAAAGTCTGACACGAAGAGCGGGAGAAGTTATTTGATGACTTCCCACCCAGAAAAAAAAAAAAAAACTTTATTAAATAATGAAACTCGCACACGCACACACATGACCCCTAAAAACATATTACTCCTTTCTTAAGTCCTCTGATTATTTTGCCTTTGATACTTCTTGGTAGGGGTCCGATCAAAAAGACCTTACGTCACCAGTATGACCAGTTTTGTAGCTTTATGTGAATATCAACAATGTTATGGAAGTACGCTCATCCTGCCAGTGACGTAACTACCTATTTCCTTAATTAACACTAGAGACGTGCTTAGGATCACCAGTAGTTGGGACGATTTATGTTTTTTCCGTGTGGTGCCGGACGTAAAAGAATAGCACCATCCCATTTCTTCCCGTGGGTGTCGTAGAAGGCGACTAAGGGACTTAATAGAGAATGGGCAGCAGCGTTCTCTATGCATTTTTACCACCATACTGCGATCGCCAACCCGCCTGCCAAGCGTGGCGATTATGGCAAAACCCCCTTTTTGGGAGAGGCCTATGTCCAGCAGTGGACGTCTTTCGGCTGATATGATGACGATGATGATGTTTTTTCCTGTTATTTCTTTATTCAGACAGCTGTGCTGCTGACCACTTCTTCTACCCAGCTTAAGTACTAGGAAGTGGAAAAGTTTTGGAGGACTGTCACAAAATTACAAATTTTTTACGTCTAAAATGCGATGATTTTAGCCCAATTTGAATAGATGACTTTTGAATTTTAGATTCATTGCTTTTTAGTTTTTGATTTCCGTTTTGCTTTTAAGATCTGAGTGGTTTATTTATCGTCAGTCAAGTACTTTTACCGGCCATTGTTCGTATTTTTTAAATATTTCTTCAGATACTAAAGTTTTTAAATTACAATTTCAGCTGGCACCTCCTTTTTAACTGGGACATAATATGCTCCAATGGCGCAAAAACTTTGCACAATTTGTAATGTACGAGTACATAACCACAAAGGTTAGAAAAGTAATGTGTGATTTTCCAAATAGGCAACACATTACTGTATAATATGTATGTACATACAAGCTGTCTGCGACATAGCTTTGTTCTCTCCTTTATACAGTGTTGTTATTTCAATCTGTATTGTCCTGGAGTTCTCTCAGCAAAGTTTCACCGAAAATCAAAAGTGTGTACCTTGTGATTTTCGCACAAAGGCGTAGTTTATTCGGTACGCTTCATGTTTGCAAATAAGATGTTGAGAAAAAGTAGAAAGGCTTGCTTTTTGGCCGCAAGGTGTCCTTACTTAGAGGAGAAAAAATTCAAATCAGAAAAGTAAACCTAAAAACCTTTAAGCCTGATATACATGGTGCTAGTTTCTTTAACGTTCAAGAGCGATAATCGCATACCGTAAACCACGTTCAATGATTGCCATTTAAGAATTGCATGCAGTTGCACTGTTTACACGCGTGTGATTTGTATGAAATGGCATACAATAATTGAACGCAAGTTTTGCAATTTAATAATTGAAAATAATAAACAAATGCCAGTTTTGAACGAAAACTTGCCCGTATCGAGCATGAATTTTACATGGTGTTTAGACAGTGCCAGTAAATCGGTGCTACAATTTTATGGTAGATACGCCACCTTCAATTTTATGGAAAATAAATATGACGGCGCGTGATCATCTAGTCCAGTGATGGGCAAAGTACGGCCCGCGGGCCAACTCTGGCCCGCGCAAGCATTTAATCCGGCCCGCCGACGGTCCCTCGACATGAATAGTATATGGCCCGCGATAATTATATTTAGACGGTCCAGAAGTATAAAGTACATTCTACTTAGTAGAATAATAGACGCATAGGTAAAGGAGCCAGCTAGACTAGCCTTTTCGCGCTGCTGAAAGTTTCTTCGTCACAGCTCGAAAATATTTAGAATAGAATAGAATAGAATAATTTATTGTTTTAAAAGTTACATTCAAATGCGTTGCTTCCTGGAACTCACACTAGGATTCCCTGTGTCGTGAGAACCAGGCTCCTTCGTTCCGTTTACATTTATTGCTATATAATATGTAATAAATATTACGTTACAATAAATTTCTTAATATCTACTAATTTACTGGTAATCTACTAGAAAGGAATATACAATAAAACTTAAAATAATAAAAGAATAAAAAAGAGAATAAACCTAGTATGTTACATGTTGTTAATGTATGTTGTGTGTGATTTTATGGAGTGTGTGTATGTGTGATGATGTGTGATTGTGTGGGTGTATGAGTTAAGGTAGTTGTGTTGGTGTCGAGTGAGTTTGTCTGAATGTTACATCTGACGATGTATATAATTATGTTGAAGTTTATGGTAAAGAATAATAAGAATATAAATAGAGATAATATACAATTGTCCCTATGAAAGCGCTCCATGTTTTTATATTTTTTTTATATTATGGCTAGTTATTTCATATGTCTCACACGCCTACCATGGCAGGGCCTACGAATAAAAGATAAATTGATTATGTAACATTTGTGCAAGTACGTAATGTTTTTTTTATATGATTAAAAAGTTTCAACACAAAATGCAATTTCTCCTATAATTCTGGCCCTCCTCCGTTAGAAAGTTTGCCCACCACTGATCTAGTCGATTTATTGTAACACTTTTTAAAAGTTGTACCTGATTGATTATTTTTGCTCTGTAGCTTAGAATTTATTTCTTAACTAATATTTTTGTTTAGAGCAGGCATCACCAATCATGGTGGTTTGAGAGTGTCATGGTGGCTCAGGCCGATCCATTCTGCCCCTTGCTGCTCTCTACCAGCGATGCCCTAAGCCGAGGTCTATACCCCACAGGGGGTGCCTTTGGCGAGCAGTAGCTATAGTTTAAAGTTTATAAGCTTAGGTTACCACAGGCAAGTCCGGTTAAACAGCCGGCAACCTCGTAGGTTGAACTGCGAGATGTCATTCTCAACACAAATAATTATTTTGACATTAAGCGTAACTAAACAAAGGCTTTGGGCGGATCACCACTGTATCCTCGTGGAGGCGATCGGCGGCGGCGATCTCTCGCGTCCGTCCCTGGTCCAGGCCATGGTACGGAGCGAGAGTGCATGGGTAGCCGTCGCTTCCTTCAGCGAAGCAGTGATGCTCTCAAAGAGGGAGGCGGCGCACGTAGGGAGAGGTAGTACATGCGCCCTCACGGCCGTAGCCTCCGCAGGAGACGCCCTGGGCGTCCGGAATCCCAGGCTGATTCCCGTACACCGTAGGCGCGGGCTTGCGGACGGTGAGTAATGGGTAGCTCGCTGTTCGATAAGGATCAAGTCCGGGTCGAAGGCGCGTTGTGTCCCACGCGCGCCTCAAAGAGATGTAACTCATGTTGCCCAGAAGGGCCGATGCCTGCCAGGGGTGCGGGTTGTCCGAAAGAGATACCGCGGCCCCTGGCACACAGGCAACTGAGGGAACACGGGTGGGTGTTAGTCAGTAAAAGTCTGACACGCCCTTCTGCTCCACCCAGAGCGGGAGATTTCCCACCCAAAACAAAAAAAAATATACTAAGGCTTTAAATTGTTAATGTATAATAAATCATTACTGTTAATGCTGAGTTAAACTTCTTAATTTATTAGAAGAGTTCGTGCGTAATATTTTCTAGTTTCACTAGTTTAATTACGTGTTTTCCAGCAATATAATTTAGGATTAATTTAAGTTAATTATAATTATGCGATTTGATATTGAATTGTTATACCTACGAAGTGTGGCATTGCCTTCACTTGATTCCTTCAGCTAAAAAAACATTAAATGTATTAATTTAGTTTTATTTTATTTTTGTTTAGACGCCAACTTTTAATTATTTTCATCATTTCAGCCGAAAGGCGTCCACTGCTGGACATAGGCCTCCCCCAAACCTAAAACTAATGCGAAAAAAAAAAACCAATTGCCATTTTACTTTATTTTTTAATTAGTAAAAGCTACTTATGTGTAAATTGTATACGCAAACTGTAACCTTGAATTCCGCATATCATTCTAGACCCTCTAGCGCAGAAATTTTTCGTCGGTTTTACAAAAAAAATCAGGTGTTTCGTAGAAAAGTGCAATACCCACGCGGTCAAAATTTATGGAACAGCTGATTTTTTTTGTATTACTGACGAAAAATTTCTACGCTGGGAGTCTAGAATGACATGCTGAATTCATGGTTATAGTTTGCGCACTGGATAAAAACTTATCCTGTATAGTCTAAACCTTTGCATACTGATCCCTGTAACTAGAGAATCCTCGACTCCTGTCATACAGGATGCCCTAGTTCAGGGGTCGAGACCTCATTGAAGTAACGTGTACTGAGACTTGGAAATCCTAATATCCTACTAACATTATACCTAAATGTGAAAGTTTGTACGTTTAGATGAGTATTTGTTTGTTACTCAGTTACGCAAAAACGGCTGCACGGATTTAGATGAAATTTGGCAAACAGATATTTAGCTTGCCCTGTTTGTTGTTTTTTGTTTGGGTCAAATTTATTATTTGAAATTTTACACCGATAAGTATTTTATACCAATAAGTATTTTTTTTTAAGTTAATTAAAAATAAAATCTCGTAGCGTAACCTGAGCAAATATGTAAATAGCTCAAGAGCGGTTGACTGTTCATAGAAATTTCACGCACCCCACGATTTAATTTTTTTGTCTGATCAATGCCCTCGATTGATGTGGAATGTGGTGTGATGACTGGTACCTAGGACCTACCGAATATTTTTTTAGCTTTTAGTATATTATCTACATAGTTATTTTTATCCCGTTAGAACGTTCCCGTGGGATAATTTTTTACCTCCAAGCAGGCGAAGCCACTGGCAAAATCTAGTAAATTGCCATCACTATTTTCATAACTTTTCTTGGCCCTGATTCCTAATAGGTACGTAATAAACTACTAAAAGAATCCTACGTTAAACATTGAATTGCCTGTAATTTCTATCGAAACACGTAATCGACCAGTTTCCCCGAGTTAATATAAAGAACGCGTGGACTTTTGAAGAAAACTCGTGTTTACCTCGTAGTGAAAGGCAGTACCTACTTATATTTTCTGTCCGGCATTAGAAATGTACAAGTGCTTATTAATTTACTCTGTGCTTTTGAACCAAGTGTGGGCTGAACCGTTTTTTCATTTAGCAGGTAATTGTTATTTATTATGTAACCAGCGACCAGTCCCAGATCCACACAGTTTTTATTATTTAACAAATAAATTCTCTAAATTATAGTAAAAATCGCATCAAAATTCGTTGCGTAATTTAAAAGAACAACGCGGTCTAACAAACGGACATTGCGACTCTTGGGAGTGATATCTAACTTTGATTTGGTAAGATACAGATTTACTTTCGAATTTGTAACTTGAAGAGGGTACGGATTATTCTTATTTTTATCTTGAAAAAAAAAATTACTCGAATATTATACGCAAAGCTTTGTCAATCTCTCTCTGTAACAATAATAATTAGCATAATCTATTAGGTGTTGCTCAAAAATTCTAAGAAAGTTCTGTTGAAGTCTTCATTAAAAATAATTACTTGAAAATGTGGCAATCAAAAACTTACACTAGATATATCAAAGTTTATTTCAAGTTTATTAAAACTTAGTCTTTGTTGTTTCTTCAATATTGTTAAGATCCATGAATAATTTAGTTTTTGTTTTACTACGAGTTTTAATTATTACTAGTGGTCGCCCAATTTCACAATTCATTTATTTTTTAAGTTTGAACTAACGCATTATTGTATAAAATTGTTAGGTTTCTGCACTCTTTCTCCATATAAATCTTAACCGTGCTAAAACTGCCCACCAGAAATGACCTCGACTTACGAGTTGTAGGTCGTAGAGACGAACCCCGCCAGGAGTTTCACTTTGTGTACATTATTTCATCACCACTGTTATCAAAACGATGAAGGAAAACATAATGAGGAAACTGGCATGTTCTAGAACCAAAAATTCTAAGACATGTGACATCTACCAACCCGAACTGGGCCGCGTAGTGGATTATGGCCCACTCCCTCTCACAGAAAGGAGGCCTATGTCCCAGTTGTGGTAACATTGTAGGGAATTATGCCAAAAAGCAATAGCATAACGGTTGGGACAAGACTTGGCGAATGAAAAATCTTTTGTTCGAATTCGAAAAGAAAGTGGTTATCGAATCATCTTTATGTAATATAAAACAAAGTAGCTTTTCCTATTTATTTGTATTTTATTAACTCACTTAAAATTAAGTATTGTATCTATTTGACAACTTAACATCTGTAACCTGTGTAACCTTTAGAGAATTGATTTCGGGATGTTTTTGTGTAAAATATTATTGCTATTTCACTTAGACATAACAGAAATCCCGATGTTTGAAATGTCGCTACATACTGATGTGGCGACATTTCAAATGACATCTACCAAACCAGCCTTGCTTAGTCCGGGTGCAATCTCAGTACATTGCATCTTAGTACGCCGCCGTTGCAAAGGGAGTAAAATAAAAAAAAAACGTTCCCGTCATTGTGCTTATACGCTCAAGAGGTACGCGTCTTGCGAAAACGAGAGAGTACAAAAACGAAAGAAATTGTCTATAGCTTATCACGAGTCACCGCGACACGACTTGCGTAGATCAATGGACAGAAAAAGTTGACGCGCGCGCTTTTCGTTTGACGCAAGCTACGACGCAAGTCGCATCGCTCGAGACCGTGAACGGGACCTTTGTAGGTACTCGTGCATGTCAGCCACAATGAGAATCATTATAAGAACCTCTATTTTCGTTTCAGAAAAGCCGATTTTCTTCTGTTTCAAAGTGTGCCCTCTCTACTGTTCGCAACGCCGGAGTGACGAGGGTAAGACTTAGTTATCACGCAATGTTGAACACGTTCCCTTTAATTTGTACTAAGAAACTGTTTTGTAAGGGTAGTGCTGGATATAACACTATGTGGTGCGAAAAACGATTAATTAAATCCCAATTCGGCACTACACAGGAATATTACGATATCATTTTTTTAAATATTTTTTTGTAAAGTCACGAACATGTACCTTATAGTTACACAAAATTCAAAAACGTTTCGTAGAAAATACCTATTTCATTTGCATTATCATCATCTGCCTAGCTTTTTCTCAACTATTTTGGGGTCAGCTTCCAGTCTAACCAGGTGCAGCTGCATACCAGTATACAGGGAGCGACTGCCTATCTGACCTCCACAACCCAGTTACTGGGTAATCCGATATCTCTTGGTAAGACTGGTGGTCAGACTTCCGGGCTTCTGTCGACCCGTTACGACTGTGAAAGATACACGAATGACCGCCGGAGATCAACAGCTTAACGTGCTTACCGAGGGACGGAGGGGTCGTTACCACTTGGCTACCACTAATAAAACCACTTCTGGCTAAAAACTTAATTAAAATAAATATTTTTGATACAGATGCTGCATCTCTAATCTACCTCGAAGACAATCCATACTCTTTTGGCCCCAACGATTGGATTGAAGACGACCCGACGATCATTCCTTACCCCTACCACTACAGCCACTATATATTCTGTAAGCCAAAGCCTACGACTACAACACCTGCGCCTACAACGACTACAATGGCTACAACCACTGAAGAACCGACCTTCATTTGCATGGTCTGCAAGAAGAAATGTAATTACCCGAAGAGCTAGTCGGAAACAGTTGAATGTAGTGTATGTATTGTTGGGGGAAAATAGTTTTTAGTATAGCAATAATAGGTCAGCCAAAATAACGCAACGCGCAACTCAAAGTAAAAGTCGCCCATGGTGAGTTTTTGCAGAGATTCAGAAACGCGTTTGGTTCACGCGAATTTGTATCGCTACTTTTTGTCATTTATCGCAATTGCAACGTGCGATAGACGCAATTCAGTAGCAATACAATCGCATGGTATTGATTCAGTATCACTTCTGCATCAATACAAACGATATCAATGTTGAGTTGACCGAGTCCATATTGCAACTGTAGCATCCACAGGCATTTACAAATATTCGCGTGTTTAGCGATGCGATCGTGGTTACGTGGGTGAAGGTATACGTCCTACGACAGCATCGCGCCTATATCGTGGACTTTCTTGCGTTTGTAACGCTACTGAATCGCTGCAAAAAGTTGCCGTGGACGACCTCCTTTCAAATTACTTATCTATGACACATTAGAGGCCCTAGCACGATCGCGTGACGTAAACGCAGCGTAAATTCTAACGATTTTTAAAGCAAAAGTAGAACATAGTTTGAATTTTTGAAAAAATTCTTGAAATAAACATATTATTAAGTAACCTAACTAATTCAACATTTTGTGTAACCAGTATTTTCAATTTGAATTCGTTCAAATTTACGTTATGTTTACTCCGCATGATCGTGCTACGCCCAAAGGCCGAAATTACGCCGCGGAATGTCAGTCGCGTAATTTTCGGCAGGTGTATAGCTACGATTTTAGTGGTTTTTATGGACGTGCGTGCACACGAATTATTCACAAACAATGACAATAGTATTTTTCTGATTGATTACCTATAACGACTTTAATCGGAAATTGTATTAATATTCGATATTAATAACTGATAATTCATGTTTCGCGTGCCTTAATAAGTATGTAGGAGGACACCGATTGACGCATATTTGTATTTCAAATAAAAATTGATGACAAGCTTATTTTGAATGATCAGCTTATTGCTGTTCTGGATAAAAGTCTATTTGCACACGGTCTTAGGTTTGATTATTAATATTTTTTATATTAATAGGAACTAACGTGTAACAGAATTTATAAAGTAAATAAAACGGTTGCAATAAAACAGCAGCAAAAAGCTGTAGACTTGAAATACTTATGGTAGTTTTATTTTTCACCTAAAAATGTATACATACTATTTTTATCATCATCCATATCATCATCATCATCATTTCAGCCGAAAGACGTCCACTACTGGATATAAGCCTCCCCCGGGGCTCCTCCACTTCGACCTATCTTATGCTTCCCACATCCAGCGGATTCCCGCAGCCTTCACAAGGTCATCGGTCCACTTTGTGGCAGGTCTTCCCACGGTAGACCGGTAGACGGCCACGGGTACTCGATCGCCACTCCAGAACCTTTCGGCACCATCGGCCATCTGTTCTGCGAGCAATGTGCCCAGTGCCACTTATGTTTGGCAATTCTTCAGGCTGTGTCGGTTGCCTTGGTTCTCCTGCGGATCTCTTCGTTCCTGATTCGATCATGTAGGGGAACTCCGAGCATAGCCCTCTCCATTGCCATTTGGGTGACTTTAAGCCTTCTGATAAGGCCCATTGTCAGCGATCACGTTTCTGTGCCATAGGTCATCACTGGCAACACACTGGTCAAAGACTTTCGTCTTGAGACACTGCGGTATTTGGGACGAGAAGATATTGCGAAGTGTCCCGAACGCTGCCCAGCCGAGTTGGATTCGACGTGTGACCTATTTTTATACTTATACTGTTTTTTTGTTGTATATATCGGCCTTTTTAGTCTGTGCTAAATAAATCTATTTTCTTTCTTTCTACCTTCCTATCCACTCTTAAAGCAGCACACCGGCGTAATGCAACTGTAGTATATAAATTTACATGAAGTTTTAATAGATATTGTTTTATTAGCGTCGAGCCTATCTGAGCCTTTATTCTGGGCAATATCAAGTAAAGACGAGCAAATTATTAATTCAAAGTATATATAATAAATTATAAACTTTAATTTATTGTTTAATTTTCGGGATTATAATAATTCTGGGTTAATAAGACTAAAGACCGGCGATAAGGTTACGAGACTTAATTTACTAGCCAAGGTTATTATTATTTAATCAAATAGAAGGAGATTTAGGTAATAATAATGGTGGATATTTTTAAGAAAATAATGCGGGCGAAAGATGATACGCCTAGGAACGATCAGACATTTAATCATAAATCATTTATTTAAAGTAACATAGACTCATAATAATAGGACACGAGGGAGGAGGAGGAGGATTTAAGGTAAGAGCAGACGCATCGCGGAGCATCAACATATTGAGATGCAGTTTTATAGGTATTCATAAATTGATAATGAAGTAGATAAATCACAACTCGAACGGGCGTGCACGTGGATGTCCACAATAATATCGCCACATTAGAATTCAAAAATATATGGCGTATGGCGTGTGTTCGGGCAAGCTCGCACATATTTTAAGTTCAAAACTTGACAACAAAGATCATGTTAGAGCATTTTGCTGCAATGATAGAAATGGGAAATAACCACCAATTAGCATGTATATACAACGTGTCGTTTTGCATCCTCGTCAAATTCAAGGAGGTAACTATGCTAATGATTCTCGACACGAATCAATAATAAAATAAGTAGGTATTTTTTTTATTTTTTATTTTAAAACGCGGCCCGTGTGATACCGCACTGTAACTGGGTAACCTGGGTTCAAACAGTCTTCGTCGCACAAACCAGTCCTCGAATTACTTGTTGCGATTTTTTATTTTACGGCTATGAAAATACAGTCGAGAACGCAATGGTTCAATTACCATTGCTTCAAAAAAAAAAAAACCTACTTATTTTATTATTGATTCGTGTCGAGAATCATTAGCATAGTTACCTCCTTGAATTTGACGAGGATGCAAAACGACACGTTGTATAAAATGTTAAATTCTAATTCAAATTCAAAACTAAAAAAAAAATCATACCATATCCATATGAAGTTAGTATAAACTTAGCCTATGTTAGGAAACTCAATAAATAAAAATAAAATAACTGAAGATTAATTGGTTACATGCCTGATAAAAGGTCCATCAGCCTTGTCCGCTAGTGTATCTAAAATATTGTTAGGGCTACCCCTGAATCGCCGCAACATCGATGCACACCGTTTGCGCATGATGGCACGAAAGTCTTCTACTCGCGCTTCTGCAAACATGGCCAATGCATTGCAAAACCGAGGCAGCCCCCGCAATATCCTCAGCGCATTATTATACTGCATGCGCAGAGCGTTGTAAGCCTTCTGCATATACCTAACCCACACGCTGCACGAGTAAATCGACTGGTACTGGACTCTGAAGAGCGTCAGTTTTACCTCGTCAGAACACGGTGCAAACCTGCGGGCAAACATATTGTATCGGGCTGCCAGCCAAAACACCAATCACGCAAAAAGGGCTGAACGGATTTGGATGAAATTTGGCACACAGATAGTTTACTTAATACTTACTTTTTATTCATGTAATACGTTCCCGTGGGATGATTTTCGAACTCCGCGCGGGCGAAGCCGCTGTCAATATTTTAAATGTGAAAGTTTGTATATTTTGATGTTTGGATTTTTGTAACTCAATCACCCAAAAACGGCGGAAATTTAACACACAAAAGGCTTCTTCAAACAGCCGCGACGCGACACTTGTAGAACAATTTCCATTATGTTTTCATAGAAATTGTTCTACGAGTGTCGCGACGCGACCGTCGCGTCGCGCTAGTCTGCACGAGCCTAAACAGTTTGTAATTTAGACTATCACATGGAATACTTTTAATCCTAGTAATAAGGGCCCGTAGGTCAATTTCCGACCATCGGCAAAGCCGAATTTGATGGGATACATTTACAATATACCTCTTTGGCTATCAATCGTTATCGTACACACACACATAGTAACTAGACCATTGTAACTGCCCTGTAATTTCATGAAAACAGTTTGGTACTAGACGTAGAAAGTTTAAGGAACTTTCCATGTCAGGTACCACAAAATCAATCATTCAGTTAATATGGGAAAGTTGTACCGTTTGTATTGTATTGTATCTATTAGTATAACTTATATTGTATATTGTTTTAGTTTCCTCTCACATGATTAACAACCCTTTGTTTGTAGTTAACGAGTTTCGAAGATGATTGAAAATGGTTTACCTTTCTTGCTAGTAATTGTCGAAATTAGGTTTGAAGTAACTGCATACGATGATGGTATTATATGGAACTAGCTTTACCCCGCGGATTGTTATCATATACTGACAACAGAGAAAAGTCTGCATGATTTTTGTCCGATATCTTCAACAATCATCTTCATATTTCAGTCAATTTACACAAAACTTTAATAAATTATACACTTATACCTACCTCATTAATCACTCCGTTCATTGATGAAAACCGTAACCATGTGTCATAGTTTTTGAGTTTATCGCGTTCAGACAGGCACATATACACAGCGGGGGCTTTGTTTTATATGATGTAGTGATTATATCCAATAATAAATTTATTTATTTCAGGTAATTCACACCCATTGCTAAACACAAAATTAAATTTAAATAAATCAAATTAAATAAAACCAACTATGCTCAACCTGCTGGGCTGCTTATACCCAGACTACTTATAATTATGATTAGTTGGACAGCTTCATGCAAGTTATCAGTCTTGATTAGAGAAAAGACCGTTCACAATTTCAGTTATAATCATTGTCATCAGAAATCGACACGGGTATAAAGAACGTTTCTATAGTTTCTTACTTTGCCTATGTATGTATAGAATCAAGTCTATCCGACTAAACAGACAGCTGTGCTGCTGGGGAGTTTGTTCCGCCACTTCTTCTTCCCAGCTAAAGCACTAGGAAGTGGTAAAGGGTGGGCGTTTTGGGGGACTCTCTTTTGAATTTTGACGTTCGAAAAGTGCTGATTCTCAGCCTAATTTAAATAAATGATATCAAAATCAAATATCATTTATTCAAATTTATGATATCAAAATCAAATATCATTTATTCAAATTAGGCTGAGAATCAGCACTTTTCGAACGTCAAAATTCAAAAGACAGTGTCGCGCGTCAGTAGCTAAAAATATGTGGGCTAAATATTTTTTTCTTGTTTCAAATGGTAGTAATTACAGATTTTCCATTCTGGGGTGGCAACCGCGTACCAGAAGACGTAGAGTTGGAAAGCCTCCCACAAGGTGGGCCGATGACCCTGAGAAGGCAGCAGGAATCCGCTGCGGGAAGCACAGAACCGGTCGCAGCGGTGGATTTGGGGCAGGCCTGTGTCCAGTAGTGGACGTCCTTCTTCTGAAATGATGATGACAGGTGCTTGAAAGCTTTAATGCCGCTCTGAGGATAATGTGAAATACTTGAGTTCGTTTGAATCCCTTGCTGCTTCATTATTACTTTATATTCTCTCGTATGAATCGTAGAATTTAGAAACACGATTGTTTGTAGTTTCGTCTGTAGAAAAAAGGAAAAACATTGAGAGCAGCTAAGAGATGACCAGTCCCAACTGACGCTGCCCCTTCATTATCATTAATAAAACGAGGACATCAAAAATCCTTACATCACAACCTATTAAAATCTACACAGATATGTAAATTGTAGCTCCAACTCTCACTTAACCAGTGACACGGGTTACAAGTCAAGAACTGGTGCTTATGCAGGTATTATTAGACATGACTTCAAGATTATCTAGATGTAAGCGAAACTTACCTCTAACAAGTTTTTATGTAACTGTTGAAGCGGTAAAAGCTTATAATTGAGGATACGTAATTTTTGCGGTTCAACGTCTGAAAGCATCCTATACACCGTGAAATTTTAATGGTTGGTTTCCCGCGGCAGAACAACTTGCCATAAAGAGTACGTTCGAAGCAGAGTAAAAATAAAAACATAAAAGATTTTTTTTGTTTTAAAATTATAAAAAAAATAATCATCAACTCGATAAAACACTACTCAATAGTAACACTAGAGGTAACTTGTAGGTACTATTCGAATCGCACGCACCGCCGACAAAGGGAACAGCGATGCATAAATGTTCAAAGCAAAATAAACTCTCGCACGTGGTGATTTTTCACAATGGTTAATCTGCCATTTTTTGTTTCTAATATTTTATTTGTTATAAAACGATTGTATTAACAAGACAAAACCATTTCGCTGCGGGAAAACAACCATTAAAATTTCACGGTGTATACTTGCCTACTTATCTACTATTTCTACTTTCCTGCTATGATGTTTAGACGTTCGGATGTTTGTTACTCAATCATGCAAAAACGGCTCAATGAATTTAAATGAAATTTAGCACACAGGCAGTTTATAACCTGGATTAACACACAAAATACTTTTTATAACAGTAGTTCGTACCCGTGGGATAATTTCCGACCTTTACGCAGGCGATGTCGCGAGCAAATCTAGTACGTAATAAGTTGCAATGTAGAACAGTTGTATGCGTCTTATGCCTGGTTCTGAGGCCCTCGAATTAACTCTCAATAGTTAATATTATATAAATTCACGCCTTCAGACTTTCGGGGTTGGTAGAAATTATAGACCTTCACCTACTAAGATCTTTTCAAACTCCTTTTATTTCGTTTACGTTTATTAGCATTATTAGCATTATCTGGTTATACAGGTGGCATTATCGGATTTGCTGAATGACATTTTTAATCCAAAATAATTTACATCAGGGACTTATTAATAAATATTGAATAAATAAATATTAGATTTTCCACAAGTATTTTCGCAAACGCGCCTACCTTGATTTACGACAGACCACTCACGATGCCCTCTGCCACTCTTCACCAGATTTGGCTCTGGCCTTCCCAATTATAGTATCTTTGCCAATAGTCTATCAATCTGTCTAGATTTTCCCAACTTTGTTGGGGTCGGCTTCCAGTCTAACCAGATGTACCTGAATACTAGTATTTTACATGGAGCGACTGCCTCTACAACCCATATACTGAATAATGCGAAATCTCTTGGTAAGACTGGTTATCAGACTTTAGAGATTCTGAGTACTCGAGTCATAAAATGAAGGGAAAAAAATATGTACCTTACCTGCATTACTTTTGGGCACTCCACGATTGCGGCGGTAAGTCCCCTCTTTGAGGAGTGGCTTGAGAGGCGGCATGGCGTCCTCACCTTCCGCCTGACGCAGGTCCTCACCAGACACGGTTATTTCGGGAGGTTCCTGTTTCGAATAAGGCGGGAGGAAACGCCTGGGCGTTTCCATTGCGAAGATCGCCCTGAGGACACGGTGGAGGTCTGCCCGGCTTGGGCGGAGCACCGCCGTGTCCTCGTGGAGGCGATCGGCGGCGGCAATCTCTCGCGTCCAGCCTCGGTCCAGCCCATGGTACGGAGCGAGAGTGCATGGGTAGCCGTCGCTTCCTACAGCGAAGCAGTGATGCTCGCAAAGAGGGAGGCGGCGCACGTGAGTAGAGGCAGTACATGCGCCCTCACGGCCGTAGCCTTAGCAGGAGACGCCCTGGGCGTCGGGAATCCCATGCTGATTCCCGGCCACCGTAGACACGGGCTTGTGGACGGCGAGTAATGGGTAGCTCGCTGTCCGGTAAGGACCGAGCCCGGGTCGACGGCGAGTTGTGATCCACGCGCTCCTCAAAGAGATGTCAGCAACAACTGATGGGACAACCGATGCCTTCCTAGTGCTACGTTCCGCAGTTTACCCACTGAATAAGGAAGTAAGTTACCCACCCATATAGTGAAACATAAAGGTAAATATGTCATTACACTTCTCTCTTTTGTTGGTCTGCAAGCGCTACTGTTGAGCATAAAGTCTTAGGTGCGATTGCCAGGTCGATCAAGGTGTTGTTGGGGTTCCCATCAGGATTTTTTCAGTGATAATCGGTTGTGCCCTATCAACAATCACCTCAGCCTATCGCAGTCCTGCCAGGGGTGGGTGCGGGTTGTTCTGCCAGGGGTGCGGGTTGTTCTGCCAGGGGTGCAGGTTGTTCTGCCAGGGGTGCGGGTTGTTCTGCCAGGGGTTCGGGTTGTTCGAAAGAGATACCGTGGCCCCTGGCACATAGGCAACTCAGGGAACACGGGTGGGTTTTAGTCAGTAAAAGCCTGACACGCCCTCCTGCTCCACCCAGAGCGGGAGAAGTTATTTGATGATTACCCAACCAAAAAAAGCCTGCATTACCTTGAACAACAAATGAAAAAACGTAAAAGTTTAACCTAAGTTGATTCATAAATAACAAGTCACATGTTTGTCGGTAAATATTCGAATTATTCTCGGAACTTAAAGTATATTTCTTTATTTATTTTTTATTATTTATTTTATTTTATTTATTTATTTATTAGGTTCACCAACAATTGTTTACACTGGTATTATGCTAAAGATAACATGCAAGATAAGTTAATACAGTAGCGTAACAATCACTTACAGGTAAACTCCGTGTGCATATAAAGAAAGTTGTACAAAATAAACTAAACTAAAGTAACTTAACTAAACTAAAGTGACTTAACTAAACTAAAGTAACTTAACTAAACTAAAGTAACTTAACTAAACTAAAGTAACTTAACTAAACTAGGTTGAAAAAATGCTTAGTACTTAAAAACTTGGAAAACATCATACACCACTTAGGATTAACCTTTATTCGTATATTGATGACTAAAACTAAATCTAATCGGGCAGATACTTATGAAAAGTGGCTTTCAACTTTCCCAAACAATCAAAGTGAAGATCGATTTGGTCACTGCAACTATTTATGACCTTGCATAATCTCGCATAAGGAGAATTTGCACCTAGTATCGTTCTTCTCATCGGTGGGCGGAGTGGCGTTATTGGATGACGAGGAATTTTTGAGGGTGCACGGAAACTGAGATTGTACAAAATCTGTGGGCAGTCAATTTTATGTGCCAGAACTTTGCACGCAAACATTGCGTCGTTAAGGCGACGGCGTTTGTCCAGCGAAACCATTTTAAAGTGTCTCAGTCTGTTACTGTACGAACGTATTTTCTTTGCAATGCCGCTAGAAAACGCCAAGTGCCAAAGAAATCGCTTTTGAACGTGTTCTAGACGCAACGAGTGTGTAGCGTAGTGTGGCCGCCAGATCACACTACAATATTCCAAAGTGTTTCGAATTAAGCTGTCGTAAAGTAAAATTTTAGTTTTACAACATCTAAACTGTTTGGCGTTTCTTATAACAAATCCGAGCATTTTAGAGGATTTTTTTATTATATTGTCTATGTGAGGAACAAAAGTTAGTTTCCGATCAAACGTTACGCCAAGGTCTCTTATTGCATCCTGTTCCACCATTTTTACTCCATCGATATAATAATCTTGCTCAGTTAGATAAAGTTTTCTGGAGAATTTAATATAGTAACATTTGCTTGTATTTAGATGCATTTCGTTGGTTCGGCACCAAAGCACAAGCCGTTCAAGATCGCTCTGTAATGCTGAGGCATCGTCCTTCGATTTAACGATTTTAACAAATTTTAGATCGTCGGCATACATAAAAACTTTAGAATTAAGAAAGCAGTTTAGGATGTCGTTGATAAACAAAATAAACAAAACTGGCCCCAAATGAGAACCCTGCGGCACGCCAGAAGATGTATGTCGTAAGGTTGATTGAAAGCCGTTGATGACAACAAAGAAAGATCTATCCTTTAGATATGAAGTCAACCAAGAAAGCAACGTTCCAGTAATGCCATATGCTTCCAATTTGCTGATAAGTATTCTATGTGAAACTGTATCAAACGCCTTGCTAAAATCTATGTATATCACATTGGCTTGGTGACCTGAATCTATAGCCTTCGTTATTAATTCCGTGAACAGTATCAGGTTAGTACTTGTGGATCTAGATTTTACAAAACCATGTTGCTCTTCACTCAAATACAGCTTTAGATGGTTTTGAATGAGGGTCAGATAATAGACTCAAAAATTTTAGCCATGGTTGATAAAATAGATATAGGTCTATAGTTAGAAACTATTTCCTCATTGTTTGATTTGTGGATAGGTACAACTTTAGCTAACTTCCACTTTGCAGGAAATACTCCAGAAACCAAAGAAACGTTGAAAATTAGTGATAGTGGTCTAACTAGCTCAGCCGCACACTCATAGATAAAAATTGGAGGTATTCCATCAGGCCCAGCTCCCTTTTTGCAATCTAGGTTTTTCAGCTTCTTGTATAAGGCCTCACAACTAATAACAGGCTGAGATAAACATAAACTATAATTTTGAAGATTATGCAAGGATATATTTTTGTTATCATGAATATTGTAACTATCCCGAGCAGGGCTGAAAACAGAGGAAAAGTGGGATGCAAAAAGCTCGCAAATTGTTGTTGAATGGGCCTGCTCTAGACTTCGATCACGACTGATGGAAAGCGATTGATGAGGTCTATGATGGAATGCGTGCCAGAAAATGGCGTGTTCACTCTTGTATAGTATTCGACATAAACTTTCTTGTTTATCCGAAACTTTCCATTCTACATATAAGGCCGAAGACACATTGGTTAGAGCTTGGCGTGGTGCTTAGAGCTACATTGCGATAGATGGCATGATCCTACTGGAGCAACGAATGGTTTTACTATTGTACATAGTACCTACTAGTTATTCTGAAGTTGACTTACTCTTCACTAGCATAAAAGTGATATTTGTTTAAGTGGAATTAAAATCGACGAGGAAACGAGGATTTAGGGTTAATCTATATTTTTTCACTACAAACTTCGGAAGTGTATTACTCTACTGTTCGACAATGTACATCAAACATTAAACATGGTATGGTTTTGTCTCATTATTAATTTATTCTGTGCGAAAACAGAATACTAAAATAAAAAAGCCATTAAAAAGTTAGGAGCCAACAAAGATTCGTTGTTCTTTCTAATTTAACCTAACTTCGTAATGTAAAATCAGGTAATTCTATATAGAGGAATCGTTTAAGACCGATTCGCAGAGTGTTAGCACAGAAAACAAAGAGCGAAATATAATAATGTAAGAAAGTTGTAAAAGGATAATAAAACAAAGATGATGTGGATGAAAGAAAAAGAAGTGTAAGTACAGTATCAGTAATAAACAGATACTATAGCGTATAGACTAGCGTCTAACTGCTCATCACTGATACTACCTCTGTCAGACACGATGGCTGGTCAGACAGCGTGCGTTTAACAAGGCCCACCAATGAGTTCGAGCGCGCGACTAGATTTCCCTTAAATATGAAACAGCTGTGTGGCGCTAACCTTAGGGTCGGAAGGTTAACCTTTTGACGAATTCCGATAGTTCAGTCGTTTCAAGGGTTATGTTGAACCTGCGAGGTGGGTTTCAGGTACGATCGATACGATCTTCAAGGTTTCTTGAAAATAAAGTAAACTCTTTCGTAAAGTAGTTTTTATTTGGTTCGACGTGCGATTTGTTGGAAAGAAGATGTAGGTAGATAATGTAGAGATTATGATATGCATAGTTTGTGGCATCCATTGTTTTCAAGTACTGGCATACAATTATGAGATAAGCACTAATACGACTTTAGAAGGCAGAAAAAAGAATGAAGAGTCAATTATAGCTGAGAAAGATATACATGTCATCATAAATAATGAAAAATATTTGCATTAAGTAAACAGAAACGTTTTCCAAAAAAAACCGACTTCCGAAAAAACACTACAAAGTGAAAAATAACTTTAATTTTGGAAGTCGGTATGTTTGGATATGTATTTTAGTTTTTTGTCACCGACTTCCGAAATTAAAGTTATTTTTCAATTTGTAGTGTTTTAAAAGAAAGTTTTTTGTGTGAATATCGTTGGGATAAGAGGGGTAGACCAAAGAAACGATGAATAGACTGTGTGAATGATGATATTGGTGACAAAGGGGGTGACTACCGATCGAGATGATGACTATTACAGAATTATGCAAGAAAACGAATGCTGGCAGGAGAATGATGATAGAACACTATCTACATCTACATCTACACTACATATATAATATAATATATAATATAATACATAATATAATATATAATATAATATAATAAAATAATAATATTATAAAGAGGAAAGATTTGTATTTTTGTATTTTCGTATTTTTGTATGAAACCAATAAACATAAAAACTACTGGACCGATTTCAAAAAATCTTTTACCGTTACAAAGCTACATTATCATTGAGTAACATAGGCTATATTTTATCCCCGTATTCTTGCGGGAACGGGAACTACGCGGGTGAAACTGCGGAGCGCTGCTAGTTCAACATAAATAGAGTCCAAAAAGCTCGATATTATGACATCACGTCACATCAGCAGGTGCATTGCACCCGTGCAAAGTCGCTAGCAAATTCTTATATCCTACTATCCTTCTTCCTATCCTACTATCCTACTTAATATTATAAATGTGAAAGTTTGTAAGTTAAGATGTTTGTTACTCAATCATGCAAATCGGCTGATTTGTTTGAAATATGGCACTCAGATAGTTTATCATCATCATCATCATCGTCATCATTTCAGCCGAAAGACGTCCATTGCTCGACATAGGCCTCCCCCAAAAGGTGGGTTTTGCCATAATCGCCACGCTTGGCAGGCGGGTTGGCGATCGCATTATGGTGGTAAAATGCATAGAAAACGCTGCTGCCCATTCTCTAGTAAGTCCCTTAATCGCCTTCTGCTACACCCACGGGAAGAAATGGGATAGTGCTATTCTTTTACGTCCGGCACCACACGGAACCGGAACACAGTTAATTTATATGTTGGATTCATTAACACATAGGATTATTTTTATACCTGTTGTACGATCCGAACCCTGTAGTGTGATCCATTTGTATATTTTCCAAACTGCACGCGGGCGTAGCCACTTTCAAAAACTAGTAAATAAATAAACAAATAACCTGTATCACGTTCTCACAACTCTCTAACATTATGTTGCTAAGTAACCGTTTCACGCAATAAATAGGGATCAGAGAGACAATTCGGCTAAAAGGATTTTAGTCGTCGTCATAAACCACAATATGCCTAATAATCTAAAAACAGTATTTATGGGCGCTTTGTTTTGTCAACCACAAATTGTTATAGTGTTTTGGGAAAACTTTGTTCCTGAAAATGGTATAAAATTGATTGCATCTACGATCCAGGAATTTATTAGCATAATCAGAATATAATGTTCGCACTGTTTGGACACAGGCCTCCTCTTGGTGAGAGGGAGTGGGCCGTAATCCACCACGCGGGCCCAGTGCGGGTCGGTAGATGTCACATGCCTTCGAATTTTTGGTTCTAGGACATGGCGGTTACCTCATGATGTTTTACTTCACCGTTTTGAGAGCAGTTGTGATGAAAATCATTTACAAAAATCCTTGTCTGGGTTCAAACCTACGACCTACAATTCGTAAGCCGCAGCCGTTACCACTGCGCCACCACTGCCCATGAATTGATTGCCAACTAGAAAATATGTTGACAGTCACAATTTTCAACTCATGTTGATGTTTTTACACGCTTTATATTAGCTTCACTTGTATGTTTGTTTGTAACCGACTCCTTAGGGCGTGATTTTAACCCACTTCAAACGGTCAGGTTTCATTTAAACTTTGTAGACTTATCGAGGACCGACGACAATTCTAAAATTAAAAAAGAAATAGAAAAAAAAAACAAAAAAATCACGCTTTTGTAGTTAGCAGAACTAAAAAATAGTAAATGAATAATAGTTTAAAAAACTAAAAAACACGCTTTAAAAACCAAACTAAATAAGTAGAAAATAATTTAATTCTGTTAAAAAGCGTGGTGGCTTGATATTAATGGATTATACAAATAACTCAAAAAGCACTCCACGCTTTTTAATAGAATTAAATTATTTTCTACTTTTTTAGTTTGGTTTTTAAAGCGTGTTTTTTAAACTATTATTTATTTGTAAAGTGTGAAATGATGTATTTTATAATCTATCTATCTATGTTTGTACTCTAAAATAGCGAAAAGCTTGCCCTACTTATATTTCCAAAGTTCGCAATAATGTTAGAGGTACACTGCCACCTACGCGTTCATTCGAATTCTCGATAATACGAGTATCATCGAATCTATTTTCATCTGACTCAACAAACGAGTCGCGTTCGGCTCTCAATCGGGTCACGCTTCGGAGATCAGACCTCAAATCTTAGTTGATCCCAGCCTACCTTTACGCGTCATTGCGTGTTTGACATGGAATTCGTGCCACGGGTCCTGATATACTTTACCCTATTTTTCTGATAAAAATGACACTAAGTCACGTATAAAATGTAATCTACTTAGATATGATTAGTAGTTTTACCTCCGGATCTCGGTAAGCACGATGAATTAGTTGGTTCGAGGTAGTTGGTTCCAGCTGTGATTCGTGATTTGCCCTTGAGTTGGTTTAACGTAATATGGAGTTTCAAGGCCAGCTTCTACTGATTTTATTACCACTGATGTGTGGCCTAATAAACGTTCGTGATCTCCACTATTATTGGCTAAAACTACAAAAGGGCCTTGGGTATTAGCTTAGACCTGCTGTCTTGTATGGGTCAGAATGCTGGGCCACAAAACGCATGCATCTAAGATAAGAATACTAAGAGGGATGTGTGGTGTTACTAGAATGGATATAATAAGAAATAAGTACATAAGTAGCCTGAGAAAGTGGCACCAATATCTGAAAAGTTGTGTGGAAATTGGCTGTCATGGTATGATTGATTTATATGAATGTTAATGCCTATTTCAGTAGGGGGAGACCAAAGAAACGATGGATGGACTGTGTGAGTGATGATATGCTTAGAAAGGGTGTGACTACAGAGATGACGACTAATAGACAGGTGTGGGAGAAAAATACATTTTGCGCCGACCACAAATAAATTAGGAAAAGTGTATAATGATGACAACAAAAGTAACCTTAAATCCTACAAAAAAGAACAACCCTACCAAGTTTTGTTGAAATAAACTTGTTCTAGGAAGCTGGCAGTTTGTAGCAAAAGAAAAATATTTTCTTTTGCAGTTTAGTAGTTATCCCATCTCTCGCATTTTCGCTCTCAACTTTGAACTTATCTTTTTACTTATACATATTCGTTGTGCTTTGTATTCGTTATTTTTATTTCCGTTGAGTACCTATGTGAGACCTTGGGGCACCAGTATTCTGAATATTCGGAGTTTTTATGTTCGATAAAAGTGGTTTTATTTAGAGTTGCTTAACTGACACACTTCAGACATGGCTTCTTATTATTTCTAGCAGTGTTCAGCGGTCCCTATGCAAGGCTGTATTTTTGTTAACCTGCAAGACTGATGAGAGCAATGTTGGCCCAGTTTTAACAGCCGCGACTTACGAGCTAACTCAGTCAGCCGCGTTACTTTGTTTAAATGATTAAATTACCATTGCTCTCAAAACGGGGAAGGAAAATATCGTGAGGAAACCGGCATCTCAAGTAACAAAAGCTCGAAGATATGTGACTTCTACCAACCCATACTGGGTGGGAGGCGGCGCCCGTGAGGGAGAGGCCAGTTATGCGCCCTCACGTCCCTAGTCGCCGCAGGAGACGCCCTGGGCGTCGGGAATCCCAGCCCGATTCCCGGCCACCGTAGGCGCGGGCTTGCGGACGGCGAGTAGGTAATGGGTAGCTCGGTGTCTGGTAAGGACCAGCCCGGGTCGACGGCGCGTTGTCTTCCACGTGCGCCACAAAGTGATGTCAGCACTAACTGGTGAGGTCCGCTAGGGCCGATGCCTGCCAGGGGTGCGGGTTGTTTGAAAGAGATACCGTGGCCTATAGCACACAGGCAACTGAAGGAACACGGGTGGGTTTTAGTCAGTAAAGTCTGACACTGAGCGGGAGAAGTTATGTAATGGTTACCCATCCGCAAAAAACCCATACTGGGTCCGCGTGGTGGATTACGGCCCACTCCCTCTTACAGACAGGAGGCCTGTGTGGCAGCAGTGGGAACATTATAGGCTTATTATGTATGCAGCATGCATGGAGGCATGTGAGTGGTTGAGAAAATAATGAAAATGAAACGAATGAAATCATGAATAATCAACAATCCGGACAGAACCTACTGGGGTTCTCAACTCGAAAGGCTTAAGAAAATGCTCAACAAAATTAACGCAAAATCATTAGTTTCATCCATCTGTGGACCACTGGAACTTATACAGCCCATCACTATTGCTCACGCTTAGTCCAATATAAATTCGTTTTACCCGAACTGTTTACATAGAATACTAAAAAAACGTGTGGAAGCGACACTCATCTCTTTACTTTGTCGACCTCATTATTGATTTACCACCCTAAGATAGAATGTCTCTTGCACGTCATAAATCTATTAGGATTTGTGACAATTTATTTGAAAATCCATTCTTAATTAGTAGAAAAAACGATAAGTGTGAATGTCAAACATTGATATTAATGACATTATTTACAGGGTGGCAGGAATATCGACGCGCAATCTTAATTTATCTGTTCATAACTATACCTAATATCCTGGTACTATGAATTTAGCACATAAATATTTCATCGGTACTGGTACCGCTGGACAAAGGCCTCTCCCCATGAGTTTCAGCTCTTTCAAACCAAGGACGTAAAGTGGACCACTGGTCGTATGTTTTCTCCAGCTTATTCTACTACGGGGTCTGCTGCGACGCCTTTTAGATGTGTCAGGACTCCACGTTATTGGGCATACTGCAGACGTGGCTAGCCCGCTGTTCAAAAAATTTAATCTGCTATTTCGTATACCTACGCGGTCAAAATGTATGCAACACCTGTTTTTTTAATAACCGGCGATATATTTCAATGCACGTACTGAATTCATAGTTACGGCTTGCGCATCCATCTCCCTGTACCCTATTTATGTGTAGTTAGGAATAGAATTGTTTAAAACTTCCTCTTTTCTACTATTTGCTAAATCCGCCAAGTGAATAATGATTCCATAAAATTTGAAGTTACCACATCATATTGAATTCAATTATTTTGGAAATGTAATAAATGATTGAGTATTGTAAGACCCGTGACACAGCTCACACAGCCCGACCTGGGTATCGATACCAGGCCCACATGCTCAACAAATCTTGCATACAACAGCTAGCTAGACGAGCCAGTCTGAGTATCGCTTCTATACATTTTTATTCTTTGTTGTTTATTAAATTAGGTGCAGTATGTTCGCGAACTAACTGCCAGCTCTTTCTATTTGCTGTCCGTTCAATCAAGCACTAAATTAACCGGATCGGGTTTTTATTTTGTCTGCGATACTAAGTTTTGTTCAAAGAGTGGCTCGTGGCTAAGTAAGTACCCGCAAGGGTCGGTCGACCATCGCACCTACTTGCTGAGGTCGCATGGGTGACCATCAATTTCATACTGAGACCGTTACGTCCCTCACAAAGTACGTTGAACGGTTGGTCCCAACGTCGACTGTCATCTTTGGACAGTCAGAAGTACGAAAGACTAACAATACAAATAATACTGATGTAATAACAAGGGGTAAACTTACCTAGAGGGCTGTGGGACGTCCACAGCGTGTGCCTGTGTGTGGGAGTGGGCTTAGCATGTCTATTAAACATAACCTAAAATTGAAAGATTTTATAATTGAAAATAATCGTTTGGCTCATAATATTTACTTACATAAAAGACTTTATTCATATCTATGGGTGAAACTACTACTAATCGTGCTTGTCTTGAAAATGTAAACCAAAAAATAATAGTTTAAAAAACTAAAAAACACGCTTTAAAAACCAAACTAAAAAATACTAACTAAACTAAAAAACTAAAAAACACGCTTTAAAAACCAAACTAAAAAAATAGAAAATAATTTAATTCTATTAAAAAGCGTGGGGTGCTTTTTGAGGTATTTTTATAATCAATTAATATCAAGCACCCCACGCTTTTAAATAAAATTAAATTATTTTCTAATTTTTTAGTTTGGTTTTTAAAGCGTGTTTTTTAGTTTTTTAAACTATTATTTATTAACAATTTTTTAGTTCTGCTTGCTTGAAAAGCGTGATTTTTTGATTTTTCTTGTTTTTTTTTTTAAATTTTTGAATTGTCATTGGTCCTCGATAAGTCTACAAAGTTTCAATGAAATCTGACCGTTTGAAGTGGGTCAAAATAGCGTCCAAAGGAGTCGGTTACATACAAACATACAAACAAACAAACAAACAAACATACAAGTGAAGCTAATATAAAGCGTGTAAAAATGTAGCGTAGTTGCATTTATGAATCAAATCGTTCTTACGTCACGTCATGTCGCGCATTCGCGCTATGGCCCTTATTGGGCAGTAGTTCCGATCTGATATCTAGTTAAACTAGAAGCGGTTGGCTTCCGGTCTTACCAGCGGGGTAATTCGTAATACACTAACAGTAAGAATGGATTGACAGTTCAACAACATTCATTGCGTCATTTACGCTTTTGAGCCGACAATTTTATCGTACATATGAAGCAATGGACCAGCAATATCATTCAAATTGATTCAGATTCTGATTGTTATTGTGTTACACAATTATGGCGCGAATCTAATATTGCTTGATGGAAAAAAGCTAGGCAAATGGTGATGATTTTGTTTCGGAAAAATGTTGTGACACGTGTATAAGGAATTGGAGTGTTGAATGACTGAGCACAAGTAATTTCTACACAGAGGAAGCAGAAAATATTATTACACGTGTCGCAGATTAACTGGCTCAGGGACTGTGTTTTCCCCTGAGTTTTGATATCGCATTAATTTAGTTAATCTCAGATAATTATGTACGGTCACACATCTGTTAAATTACATTTATTTTAGGTTTGTTATGAAATATCAAAACACAGACTCATTTGTCTCAAATTGGACGTATAAAAATGACCGCCCTAAAGCTGGCGACTGATATAAGCATTTGTTCTATGTGAATATTCGTATCGAGAATTTGTTCATTGTGAGCAAATGCTTATGACATTTGAATTTTCAAGACGAATGCTTGACTGTGCTCCATCCCTAGCATTAGTAGACAAAATGGCGGACGTAAACGTGGTGTGTGGTGCTTTCCTTTTTATCCGTTATTTCTATTTAAAGAAGAAAAGAAAGCAGATTTGGACAACAATTTCGTTCAAAATGAGAAATGAAACTGGCGGATTGAATCGGACAAAAACATTCAAAGGAGTTCGCCAAAAAACCGAGCCGCGTGATGCGCGCTCCTGTGCTCGGAGCTCGACATGAAGCTGCTCGGCTCGCTGTACTGATATGCCGAATATTCGACTTGTAAGTAACGTGCTCAAAGATAACTGTGACATTTAAAGGGAGCGTAGGTCGCTGGCTGTCCGTTGTAACATGCTGGCCCGCAGGTTTGCACGATGTACGAGGGCAGTTAAAGTAACGCTTTTCAAAGCTTACTGTCAGTCCTTCTACACGTGCAGCCTGTGGGTCAACTTCACTCAGCGGGCATACAGCGACCTACGCGTTTAATATAATAATGCACTGAGAGTGCTGCTGCGGCTGCCGTGGCGTTGTAGTGCGTCAGGGATGTTTGCAGAAAACAACATTGATGGTTTTGCGGCCATCATTAGAAAGAGATGTGCATCCCTGATGTCACGTGTTCACGGCAGCACCAACAGTGTTCTCAGTGTATTCGCAGATCGGTGGGATTCCCTAATGTTGCGAACGTGGATGCAGCTTCACGCTGAATTTTAAGTTTTTAATAGTAATTGTGTCTGTACTAACACTAGAAGATAAGCAAAATTGTTCCTAACCCTATGGACTTTGTCTGAAACAAAAATATTCTATTCCATTCTACAACATCACGCTTTGTTTCTTCGAAGGGTCCGGCAGAGGTGTAATTTATAGTACACCCACATTTCGCCAGTTATGTAATAGAAGGCGAGCCTATTGCCATCAACCTGGCCCAAATCCAGGCACCGGCTGTTACTGAGAAATTCCAGGTAGAAAAACCCAATAACACTGCCCGACCTGGGATTCGAACCCAGGACCACATGCTCAGTAATAGCGCTTGCGACCACTAGACTAAAGAGGCAGTCTGAAATTGTAAGCCCCTATCTAATAATAAGACAGTATATGCGCCCTCATGGCCCTAGTCGCCGCAGAAGATGCCCTGGGCGTCGGGAATCCCAGGCTGATTCCCGGCTACGGTAGGCGCGGGCTTGCGGATGACGAGTTATGTGTAGCTCGCTGTCCGGTAAGGTCCCAGTCCGGGTCAACGGCGCGTTGTGTTCCACGCGTGCCTCAAAGAGATGTCAGCACCAACTGGTGGGGTCCGCAAGGGCCGATGCCTGCCAGGGGTGCGGGTTGTTCGAAAGAGATACCGTGGCCCTTGGCACACAAGCAACTGAAGGAACACGGCTGGGTTTTAGTCAGCATAAGTCTGACATGCCCTTCTGCTGCACCCAGAGCAGGGAATTTGATGATTACTCACCCTCAAAAAGAAAAAAATCTAATAATATCCTACCAAGTCACGATGATGTATATTTAAGTTCCAGGTTTTGAATTTACAACCTAATGCCTAAAAAGCCGTTAATTTTGGCCCATCACCTCATTTACGATACACAACCCATTTACATATCCAAAGCTCTTCTAAAACCGTATTCATCTCCTCACATTGTCTAAACGGCCATTTTTCTCGGATTTGCTACAATCCTTGTAACGTTAGGAGTAATCCCCGAATCGTATTTACGTTGTAATTTACGGGGTTTTACGGTTTTTACAGCCCCGTTGCTATGCAACGACATTTCATTAGGGACACCCACACTCCTACAAGGCTGTGTGATAAGACTTAGTTATATGGGTATATACAAGTCTTTAGTACCTTCATAAATGTAGATGCGTATATCCCTCGTACGCCTCGGTATCTAGAAGAATATCTATCTCCTTTATCTATATCTATATACTAATAATAAAGCTGAAGTGTTTGTCTGTTTGAACGCGCTAATCTCTGGAACTTCCATCCGGATTTAAGAAAGTAATTATGTACTAGACAGTTCCGTGTGGTGCCGGGACGTAAAAGAATAGCACCACCCCATCTCTTTCCGCGGGTGTCGTAGAAGGCGACTAAGGGACTTACTAGAGAATGGGCAGCAGCGTTCTCTATGCATTTTACCACCATACTGCGATCGCCAACCCGCCTGCCAAGCGTGGCGATTATGGCAAATCCCCCCTTTTGGGGGAGGCTTATGTCCAGCAGTGGACGTCTTTCGGCTGATGTGATGATGTGATGTGTTGACTTGATAGACCGATTCTTCAGGAAAGTTATAGGCTATTTGACATTGCGGTAAAAACCTAAGTAGATGAGCAAAAATGTATTATTTAAAGTCACAGAACGCTAAGCGAAAATGAAACAATAGTGCGGCACGCGATGCGATTCGACGGGGTGGGTCGGGAAATAATAAAAAGAGGTAGAATTTGTGAGTTTGTGTTTACAAACCCACATAAGTACATTTAGGGGCTTCTTCGGCACTACTGATCTGATTCGGAAAATCCTTTTACTAATGGGAAGCTACAGTATTGGCAAGTAAATTAAGAACGCGGATGGAGTCGCGGGCTAAACAAATGTTTTATCAATATTGTACGAATACCTGTTGTTAGTATGATCAAAAACAATAATAACAAAAAAATAAACACGAGTACGTTGTCGACCGCTTCAGTTGGACCAGTGTCGATGGTTGCAGTTGCACGCGTCGGTGGCTGTCGTCGACGCGTCTACGACTCCCGCCGACCAGTGTCGACGGTTGCAGTTGCACGCGTCGGTGGCTGTCGTCGACGCGTCTACGACTCCCGCCGACCAGTGTCGACGGTTGCAGTTGCACGCGTCGGCGGCTGTCGTCGACGCGTCTACGACTCCCGCCGACCAGTGTCGACGGTTGCAGTTGCACGCGTCGGTGGCTGCCACCGAACTGTGTCGACGGTAACTGTTATTCAGCTGCATCCGGTTAGACTGGAAGCCGACCCTAACATAGTTGGGAAAAGGCTAGGCAGATAAATTTAAAGTTTAAATTATGATGATTTTTATGGGGACAACGGAACAGTAAAATGTGTTACATGTTGTGTTTGTTTATTAAATAAAATTGTTTTCCAATTGCTTTGTTTGAAAAAAGGTCTGTCTTGAAGAAACCATGGTTGTTTACGTAAACAACATGAAGTAGGGATATATGTACACAACGGGAAACAGACACTTTGTCGTAAGATCTTTGTCTTGTTTTTCCTTATGTTTTACTATTTCGCTTTGCTTGGAGTACAAATCTTTGATTTGCTTGTTGAAAAGAAAGTACTTACTTTATGAGAAAGGTTTTTATTACAATTCCTTTTACTTGTCATTTTTATGCAGGCAATATAGGAGTCTTCACGTTTTGACTGTCTCTGAGAAGGAAAATCGTCAAGTAACTTGTCTTATATTATTTTATTATAAAAATCAGACTAACAGGATTCCATAAAATAACAGAAATCGCCCAAAAATTCTCGAAATAATTTCAGTATTTAATGTTATTGTCGTGATGCCAGTGGTTCAGGTTTCGCCTCTCATACACGAGGTTGCCAATGTGACTTTTTCAATTTATTTGTACTTTCTTTGTTTATCTTGGACATTACTGACAAAGGTGAAGGAAATAATCGTAAGGAAACAGTTTTCCTCACTATGATTTCAGACTAATAGTGAAGTACCAGAAAAAAAGTCTGAAATCGCCTTGAACTAGCGTGATGCCCAATGTGCGTGCCTTTTCTGTATGAGAAGAGGCCATATCATTATCATCATCATTTCAGCCGAAAGACGTACACTGCTGGACATAGTCCTCCCCCAAGCTCCGCCACTTCGACCGATTCTGTGCTTCCCGCATCCAGTGGACTCCTGTGGCCCTCACAAGGTCATCGGTCCACCTTGTGGGAGGTCTTCCAACTCTACGTCTTCCGATACGCGACTCCAGAACCTTTCGACCCCAAAGGCCATCTGTTCTGCGAGCAATGTGCCCTGGCCACTGCCATTCATGTTTGGCAATTCTTCGGGTTTTTCCGTTTAGTGAAACAATAATATGCTGATATTATTTAATGTCAATTAAAAAAATATATTAAATAAATAAGTCCTAAAACATTCCTGAAAACAATGCTATGAAATAGCCTTAGTATTCCACGCTATACTCCAAAAACGGAACACTTACAGGCTTTAAAACCGCCCGCGGCAGTTCGCCGGCGGTAGTCACAAATCTTTTTATAGTTCCACGCTATTTTAAGCTGTGCTTACACGTTCCTAGTGGTACGTTCCGCAGTTTACCCACTGAATAAGGAAGTAAGTTACCCACCCATATAGTGAAACATAAAGGTAAATATTTCATTACACTTCTCTCTTTTGTTGGTCCACAAGCGCTACTGTTGAGCATAAAGTCTTGGTTGTGATTCCCAGGTCGATCAGTGTTGTTGGGGTTTCCATCAGGAATTTTTTAGTGATAATCCGTTGTGCCCTATCAACAATCACCTCAGCCTATCGCACTCCTGCCAGCGGTGCGGGTTGTTCTACCAGGGGTGTGGGTTCTTCGAAAGAGATACCGTGGCCCCTGGCACACAGGCAACTGAGGGAACACGGGTGGGTTTTAGTCAGTAAAAGTCTGACACGCCCTCCTGCTCCAGCCAGAGCAAGAGAAGTTATTTGATGATTTCCAACACTAAAAAAAAACCCCGTCCAACCATCTACCCTAAAAAAAAAAACATTTCATACATGCATCGAAATAGTCTAAATAGGATTTTCGATCCATTTTTTTTTTCGCAAATACTTTAAGAGTTTCGTAGCGAAAGTTGTATATTATTACAGGTAGAATCCCTTGACAGATGCAGGTGACTAAATTGCCACCCTTATCTATATTCTCGAAATACATAAATCAAATTCGAAATATGGGCGTCAGAAGTTAGGTGCACGGTTCCAATTGGTTGTTTCCTAATAAGAAGAAGCGGCAAGAAACTCCACGGCTATCTATTCTTGAAAAAAAAAATGGCTTTTAGAATGTTTTCAAATTACAGTGATAACAGGTACGGGAGGACAGTACAGGCCTGCCAAGTACCAGGTAAGTACTTAGAAATCAAAATGAAGAATAGAAAATGGTCTACAAATCTGAAGTTTGCAATGCCTACAGCGTTCTCACATTCACAATATCCATAAGAATCTACATAAATAAAACATTAAAAAAACCTATTTACACCCAAGTGTCGTGATATCAACGAGAACCACTAATAATGAGTTAAAATTAGAAGTATACGTGTATAATATTTAATATTAGTATTAGTAGTAATAGTTTGTTCAAGAGCCATCGCAAGTTTCATAGGAAAACTACAGCTCCCAATTTGGAACACACTGACCACAGTTCAGTGTTTGCAGTAAACTTGAACCTAGTTAACTGTCAGTCACATTACACCGTAACTAACGATGGTTAAACAGAGCGGTCGTTGACAAATACGAGTGATGTGGTGTAATTGGACAGTAATAGGAAACGAAAATAATGTTTATTCATCTTTCGAGGGGTCTCACCGAAGAAGGAGCGTAAGCGAAAAATATCTGGTTTTAACCTTTATGTTTAAAGTAAAATCACTTAAAATGACAAGTAAAAATTTTTTTTTTTATGCTAGACGCACCGCATCTTTCATAATACTTTATTTACCAAACCAAATACCTTTAGACGTTCGCGACTCAGTGAACAGAGAAAAACGTAAAACACAAGCTCAAATAATGCTACAACTGCATTTTACCTTATTTGACAGTAGCGCGTTGAGTAAATTCCAGACTATGCCATACTAAGACAGACCCCAGAGGTCTAAAATAGTCTGCTTTGCTTGATTATAAGGGCAACAACTTATGTTTTTAAATAAATAATAAATCAAATTTAACGTGTTTATCGTAGTTGACCTTTGTTTTTTTTTTTAATAAATTGATCGCATCGTACCGGTTTTTAATTATTCCGATAATGTTTTCCTAGTTCGAGACTATGAAGTAATAATAATAAGTTAGACAATAATAGCATCCTAACAACTTAATATTAATCAAGTTGTACTTATTCACATGTTTAATCTATTGATATTTGAGAACAAATTTTAAATTTTCGATGTTTTTTGTGTTCTGTGTTGTGTATACGATTTTTTTCCGATTTAGCTGATATACGCGGTTTTACTGTTAATAAACTGTATTTCTAAAAATTTAGTGCACCACATTAAAGATCATTTCAGTCATGATCAAATGAATGTGCTACTTTTTTTTACAAGCTTTTATTTAACTTGTAATGTATGTAACTATGATTTTTCGGGTGGACTCGTTTTTTTTTTTTGTGTGGGAAATCATCAAATAACTTCTACCGCTCTGGCTGGAGCAGGAGGGCGTGTCAGACTTTTACTAACTAAAACCCACCCTTGTTCCCTTAGTTGCCTGTGTACCAGGCGCCGCGGTATCTCTTTCAAACAACCCGCACCCCTGGCAGGCATCCGTCCTTGCGGATCCCACCAGTTGGTGCTGACATCTCTTTGAGGCGCACGTGGAACTCAACGCGCCGTCGACCCGGGCTTGGTCCTTACCAGGCAGTGAGCCACCCATTACTAGCCGTCCGCAAGCCCGTGCCTACGGTGGCCGGGAATCAGCCTGGGATTCCTGACGCCCAGGGCGTCGCCTTCGGCGACTTAGGCCGTGGGGTTGCATATACTGCGTCTCTCTAACATGCGCCGCCTCCCTCTTCGCGAGCATTACTGCTGCGCAGAATGAGGTGACGGCTACCCATGCACTCTTGCTCCGTACCCTGGCCTGGACCAGGGCCGGACGCGACAGATTGCCGCCGCCGATCGCCTCCACGAGGACACGGTGGTGCTCCGCCCAAGCCGGGCAGACCTTCACCGTATGCTTCACCGTGTCCTCAGGGCGATCTTCACAGTGGAAACAACCGGGCGTTTCCTACCGCCTTATCCGAAACAGGAACCCCCCGATCGGGTGGACTCTTGCAACTCAATTTTGAATTTTTAGGCTCGTTTGATTCGTATTGATGAGTAGTTTCATCTTTTATAGTAACCGGGGTCTGACGCTGGAGCTGAAAGGTGGCCATAGATACATAACACTTTAAGCGCTCAAAACAACGCATATGTGTGGGTTTTACGAATTATTAAGTAAATCCCACATCATAAAAACTAAAAAAGTTAAAAATAAAATTAAAAGAAAAAATACTACACCTATTTCTAACCGTCAATATGTAACACCTATTTCTAACGGTCAATTTGTAACACGCTTTTATTTAAATAATTGAGATTAAATTATTTTTAACTTTTTAGTTCGATAGATTAACAAGTAATAATAAAAGCTTGTTTTAAAAAAAAGTTCTTTTTTCTTTTAATTTTATTATTGGATTTTGATTTGTAGACTTCAAACCGGGGACTGTTTTAAGAATTTTGCTTTAAGAGGTTTAGAATATCACATTTTTACCAATCGTTTTAAAGTCTACCTACATGGTATGAAAAAAATATAATATTTTGTTCATAAATGTCGTTACGTTTGCTGGATAACTGGTCGCAGGACGTCTATTTCAGTTGTCCGGTCAGCTCCTTGATGGGGGCCTCCTTGTTGGGTTTGTGGGGCTCCTGGAGGATTATGTGGGTTATAAAATATTGTAATGTACCTATGTCAGTGATGGACGAGCAAACAAGGTAATGTATCTAAGTACCAGTTTCTTTTATCCAGGATAATGATCAAGCGGCAATTTAAGGGGATGGAGACGCACATAGACGTGATAATGTCAGTCTGGTCGTCGTGGTTTTAGTTAGATTTCATACATATCGCTGTCAGTTTAGAGTGTCGTGGAATGAAATTATCTAGAAAGAGAGAATACCGTTTATTTGGACACAGTTCGTGATACCTAAAATACAATAACTAAAAAGTGAAAAATAATAATTACAACAGTGCCTCACGGCTGCGCCAAAAAGGTTAATTTCAGCATGAATGCTAGACAGATGCTGTCTGACGCTGTTTTTCTAATGAACCTGTAGGGACAAGTGACGAGGAGTACAAATAGTTTCAACATAGATAGCTAATACATAGTTTTTATACTTATAAATAAACTAGTAGGTACCTAATCATATGGGTACACGGACGGCGAGTAATGGGTAGCTCGCTATCCGGTAAGGACCACGGCCGTGTCGACCGCGCGTTGTGTTCCACGCGCGCCTCAAAGAGATGTCAGCACCAACTGGTGGGGCCCGCAAGGGCTGATGCCTGCCAGGGGTGCCGGTTGTTCGAAAGAGATACCGTGGCCCCTGGCACACAGGCAACTGAAGGAACGCCGGGGGTTTAAGTCAGTAAAAGTCTGACATGACCCCCCGCTCCGTCCAGAGCGGGAGAAGTTATTTGATTATTTCCCATCCTCAAAAAACAACAAAAACCCTTATCCCATGAACGGGTTACTAAATCCCTTTGTCTTGTGGCGGCGTCTACAACGCCACATGCGAAGTACGCATCAATCACTACCTCGAGCCAGTCAACGCCCACGGTTTCAACGGGTATCCTGACCACCTGCATGCAGCGAACCGCATGCCTGGTTATCACCCACAGCCTCATCAGCAACCCTGGCCCAGCACACTGGACTTTCGGCTGGTCTGCAAGAAAAGCCCTCAATACCTCTCCTGGTCGACACCAGCAGTGAGCCTCAACCCGGCACTGTACCACATCCAACTCACTGGAGCATAACGCAGCGTCACACTGGCTCACTGGGGAATCACGACAGACAGTTTCGACTTACCGCGAACTATGCTGCACCCGGGTCCCACCCACTGGAACCACAACTGGTCCTGGCACGCATCACTATATGCATTGACTCAGCCCACTATCGACCTCCGGTCTCCATAGGGGAGTAATAGGACGGCATCTACAGTGCCACATGCGAACTACACATCAATGACCTGACGTCACACAAATCCTGCATCGCGCAATCAGAGTTTACCGCACGACTAGTAAATATACAATATCCTGGCATCAACCGTCGGGCAGTCGCACACCAAACACAACACCCGTCTGGTCGTACGATCCTCTCTTTTCTACAGCATAAGTTTTTATCCATTGCGCTAACTGTAACCGTGAATTCAACAAAATTACCATTCTAGACCCAGCGTAGAAACTTTTCGTCGGTTATACAAAAAAAATCAGCTGTTTCATACATTTATACCGCGTAGGTATTGCGCTTTTCTATGAAACAACTGATTTTTACACGCTTTATATTAGCTTCATTTGTATGTTTGTATGTTTGTTTGTATGTAACCGACTCCTTTGGAAGCTATTTTGACCCACTTTAAACGGTCAGATTTCATTTAAACTTTGTAGACTTATCGAGGACCTATCACAATTCAATAATAAAAAAAAAAGAAAAAACCACGGTTTTGTAGTCAGCAAAACTAAAAAGTAGAAAATAATTTAATTCTATTAAAAAGCGTGGGGTGCTTGATATTAATTTATTATAAAAATACCTCAAAAAGCACCCCACGCTTTTTAATAGAATTAAATTATTTACTGTATAGAGTATTAGTGAGCTTTAACACCTTATTCCTCAACTTCCTCATACGAGGGTATCATACTCATCGGTACGCATTGAATCTTTTTAAAACCTGTTCGAGGGAACAGGTTTTAAAAAGATTCAATGAGTATACCGTTCAGTCAGTTCAGCAGAATAATAAGTCTAACCCAATCAAGATACGTATCATTATAATTGAGTTTCTGTTGTGTAGGGTTCGAAGAATGAGATGCTCCATCAGGGTAATAAACGGTCACTGTCTCGTCTGAACGGTTGAACTCTTATGATAGTACCGTAACCGTAACCGTACATTACGGTTCCTGCTCTCAACTGTCACAAAAAATCACAGATGCAGTAGCTTAACCTGTTTCTGATGACATCACTAACGATTACAACTACACCCACCGGAATTCGAAATAGGAATACTGTTATTCTATAACCATTCGATTTGGCAAAAAACACAACAATTTCACTTATTCAACTATTTGCTTTAGCGTTTTGCGAACTAAGTTGATTTTTAGTAATCATTGTAATTATGTTCGTGTTTAAATGGTTCCATTTAAATTTGCACCGTGTCGTGTATGACACTGAGTTGGTAATTCCCAAACAATTTAAAACTGTAATTTCAAGTTGATTAATATTATACAGACAGCATTTAAAAAATAATATATTCTTCTGATCGAACAGATTCATTCGTTTTGCAGCGTTCGTTTCTATCGAACTATTATTGTGATAGTTTTGGAATCAACATCTGTGTCTAGAAAAGTGCTTTACATCAAGTGGTTCACAAAACAATAGCTTAAAAGTAAATCAATGGAACTGTGCAAGTGAAATTCGACATGTCTGATAACGATACCAGCGCATATGGCTCTGCGGAGACTGACGATATTTGGGAATTAACACTTAGTGAAAATATACTAATTATTTGCAAACACATAATGCCTGTACTGACACTGGCTACGTTGATATACGGAGCGACATCATGGTGCATCATGAAGAAGTTTCGCAATTACAGAAATTATGTGTATCTCAACACAATACTAACAAACTTTTTTGTTTGTTCAATCGTAGTGATGTTCCTCTACGAATCGATCATCTTAAGAAGAACAGGCTTCCAAGTTAAACACATATTGCATTATGTACATTTTTACTTTAGCAGAGCAAGAAACCACTGGCTGTTAGTGATTACTCTTAACTGTTACGCAGACTTTGTAAAAGTTTTCAAAGGGTATATCCGAAGAAGATATCTAAAAAGTGGCCTCGTTACTTGGGGAGTTGCTTTATTAATGACTCTAATTAAAGTGGCGTTTGATTATTTTTATCCTTTTGGATCAAATTATGTCTTGTTAGTTAATGCAATTTTACCTTTGATAGTTAACTTTATATTTTACGTTATTATTGTATATTCACTTTGTGGATGTTCTAACGCTAGTGCACATACAGCTATTAGCATCTGGCGTCGCTTGTATATACCCACTTTAATATTTCTATTAGGTGACGTCTTTATGTTATCTCCTTATGTCGTATATATTATAGCGCCCCATCGCTTACAAATAATATTAATGTCAGGAACAGTGTTACTTTATTTGACTACTCTGGTATTGGACGTTTTTCTGGTTGTTGTTAGGAGTAATCGACAAATATTGTATGAATTTTATGTAAATAAATTAAATCAAAGGGCAACAAGACAAAGGAATCGCGATATCATCGTACTTGAAAAATATACACCGTGAAATTTAAATGGTTGTTTTCCCGCAGCGAAATGGTTTGTCTTGGTAATACAATCGTTTTATAAATAACTTTAATTTCGGAAGTCGGTGACTTTGGATATGTATTTAAATTTTTTGTCACCACCTTCCGAAATTAAAGTTATTTTTCACTTTTTAGTGGTTCACATGTGCTTACGCTTCACAGCGTAAGCACATGTGAAGCACATGATGTTGTGTTGTCGTGTCGTTGTTTGTTCGTGTAAACAATTGACAGACATGAGATTTCAGCAATCCCTGACCATTTGCTATCATTTATTGAGGAGTTCCGTTGCCTATCTCCTAAGTTCTTCATCAGATCTTCACCAAATTGAAATGGAACCACTCCGACAAAATACTCTTCCAAAAACTACACAAATTGCTTCAAGTGTGCCTATAAAATTTGAAGAGTTCTCTCTATTTCGCTAGGATCCCATCATCAGATCCTGACTTGATGATCATGGGACCACCTGGAAAGTATACCCTTTCAAACAAATTTTTTAAAATCTAAATCGGTCCAGCCATCTTCGAGTAATCGGGGAACATACATTTAAAAAAAAACTACTTTTACACTTTGCTTCGAAAGTACTCCTAACGGCAAGTTGTTCTGCCGCGGGAAAACAACCATTAAAATTTCACGGTGTATATGTAAACGAAATCATCAGCAGGTTTGCGACCCACAAGCTTATGATATATAAAATTATAGTATTATCTAGAAATAATATAAAACAAATGTACTTTTGGTTAAGTAACATTAGCTACACGGGTCGATCGATCAGGTTAAGCTACGCTTGCCGCGGTTGGTCCGAGGATGGGTGACCATCTTTACATACCAAGACCCCTCCATGTCCCGGGAAGCACGTTAAGCCCGGCTATCATTTGTGGATCTTTGACAGTCGTTATAGGTCGTCAGAAGCACGAAAGTCTGACAACTAGTCTTACCAAGTGGTATCGTATTACCCAGTAACTGGGTTGTGGAAGTCAGAAAGGCAGTCGCTCCATGTAAAATACTGGTATTCAGTAGTAGTATTCATAGTTGGAAAAGGGCTAGGATAGAAATGTACTTATCGTGTCTAGTTTTTTCCATCAGTTAGATCATTTATTCCGGAAGGTTTATGCATTAAAGTGGCCCGTCCCAGCTTCGCACGGGTGGAAATTTTCTAGTAATAAAAATACCTTACTCAGGAATAATGTAGCATTCTAAACGTGAAAGAATCGGTTCAGTAGTTATTGCTGCTCCTACGTAGGCATTCAAAGCATACAGACGTGTACATCAATGCATTTAATGAAATTAAATAAATTAACGTTTGCATAAATAGTGACCTAGTTTTTTTGTATTAGCGTGCAATACAAAGAAACATTTTAAAGTGATAAGTTAAAGTAATGAAATGACTTGATAATTTATAAGTTTTGTGATATATGGAAGGCAGCCCCTTTAATTGGAGCGCGATGATGCGACGCAGCCCTCCACCGACACCGACCCCGATCCCGGTACCGACCCCGGCTCCGACACCGCCCCGACAAGTAAGAAAGGACCAAGAAGAGATTTTTGAAGTAGTGTCCACTCCGGAGATCCAGAACTGGATGGTATCCATTGAGCAGTGTCTCAGTGAAGTCTGTGCTATTGCTACTGACGGAAAGCTTAACGCTGAGCAGAAGCTAAAAATTTGCAATCTTTGCCGAAAAATTGGACATGGAGCTTCGCAAATGGCTGTTCAATACCAGTCGCTTAAGCAAAAAGCCATACAGACCCATACCTCTCTTAAAACAATGACCGAAGCAAGAGACCTATCAGACTGTCTAACAGAGATGAACCGAACAATCCAGGAGTCCTGTACAGAACGGAATGCGGCTACCACATCTTTTGCAGATATGGTGAAGAACGGGTCCAACAGCTATCTTCGCCCAAATACTTTTAGCTCCGTGGTGATCTATCCCTGTGATAACTCGAAGACCAGTGATGAAACTAAAAACATGGTCCAACAAATCATAAGCCCTGGAGAAATGAAGCTGAAAGTACGAGGCGTACGGAAAATCGGAAAAGGAGGACTGATAATCAGCACTGAGACCAAAGATGACCTAGAAAAGCTAAGGCAAACAGTCCCACTCGCTTCGTCAGGGCTTACCATCGACGAACCTAAAAAGCGCAAACCTCGCATTATAGTTATAGGAGTTCCTACAGCAATGGCTGAAAATGAGGTTTTAAATGTATATATGAGCAAAACTTGACTGACAAACTGCCAACTCTGACCAAAGATATATTTTTGACCTCCATAAAACTGAGCCACAAGTCTGGCAGGAAAGACGCGGAGAATTGCAACTACATAATAGAAGTTCCCGCCGTCATTCGTAAGGCCCTCATCACACAGGACAGATTATTTATTAATTGGATGTCCTGCCCGGTACGAGATTTTACACTTGTAACTAGATGTTATAAGTGCCAGCAGTACGGTCATGCAGCCAAGACTTGCAAAATACCTGTCCCCACTGGTGGACATTGCGGTGAGGAAGGGCACTCAACCCAGGACTGTGAGAAGAAAGCCAATCCACCTAAATGTGCTACATGTACGCGCTTTAAAAAACAAGCCAACCACAAGACAGGAGACACAGATTGCCCAGCTAAAAAAGCTGCCGAATCTAATATATAAAATTCTCGTACAGGTATATAAATTCGATTGATTATGAAGGCGCCTAAGAGCGTCGCACACTTGAGTATATTTTAGACTTAATTTTTATTTTTATTGTTATCTTTAGTTTAATATGGATGATAACTTAATTACAGATATAGATAACACATTTGTAACTGTGTCAAAGACATGTAACGTTGAGGACTGCATAAAATATCTTTCAGACTTTCAAAATCCACTAACCATACTGACCCAAACTATTCGTAGCATTTTTAAGAACATAGACAGCTTTAACATTTTTGTTCATAGACTGAACTTTGACTGTGATATAATGGTACTTACCGAGTGCTGGCTAGCTAACCGCTACGGTAATCTACCAGTAATACCAGGGTATACCTTATTTCATACCACAATCAATCACAATCAAAATGATGGTGTCGTAGTCTTTGCTAAGGAAACGTTAAAGGTCACGTCGAGGAACATAATCTACAAGACTGTATGAGTAGTTGTTTTGTCATCAAAATTGGTACTACTACAGCGATAATCGCTATGTACAGATCTCCTTCCTCTAGAAACTTAGATTCTTTTAACAGATCCTTAAACCAGCTTCTCCAAGCACTTAGCCCATTTAAGAACATCATACTAACAGGTGATTTAAATATAAACATTGGTTCTGAAAACTGCGATGCAGGGACCCAAGATTACATTAACATCTGCTTATACCATGGCTTTCTTCCCGCTCACACATTGCCTACACATCAGAGTGGCTCTTGCCTAGATCATATGATGATCAAAACTAGCCTGACTTATATTACGCTTGTTACTAACTCAACAATTACTGACCATCACGCAGTCCTACTAACAGTAAATTTATCGCTGCCTAAGCTAAATCGTCCTCTGACTATTAGCAAACTTAAACATAAACAAACTCGAATATGATTTGTGCAACATTGATTTTGGCCTAGTTTACAATACTGCTGACGCTAATTCAGCTTTATCGTATTTAATTGAACAAGTAAAACAAGCAATATTACGTAATACGACAGTTTCTACAGTAAACAAGAAACTTTATAACATTAAGCCATGGATTACTTCTGGATTAATTCGGTGTATAAGACACAGAGACAAACTTCATCAGAGAACAAAGAGATACCCTGATAATGTATCCGAACTACCTATAAAAGATACAGGAATTTTTGCAACAATCTCCTAAAGAATATAAAAAATAATTACGATAAAAGTCAATTAAATAGAGCAGGTAAAAATAGCAAACAACTTTGGAAACAAATTAAAAACGTCACCAATATGTCAAAAAAGCGTGAATCAAGTTCGAGTTTACTGCTTGCAAATCCTTCACCACTCATATCAGCTAACAATGTAAATATCTTTTTTAGAAATGTTGGGCATCAAAACTCTTGCCGAGCAGATTCCGAAATATTGCGACCAACCTCCTTTCCAAAAATCAAGCGATAACTGTAACCAAAAATCTTTTGCTATGTTGGACACTGATGAAGATGAAATAACCCGAATAATTTCTGGGCTAAAAGATGATTGTGCAGCTGGATGGGATAACATAAGCAATAAGATCCTTAAACGCTTCAAGCATATTTTGATACCTCCTTTAACGCATATTTTTCGAATCTGTCTTGCCGAAGGAGTTTTCCCTAGTTATCTAAAAGGCAGTTGTAATCCCTATCTTTAAATCCGGAAGTAAAGACGCAGTTAATAATTATAGGCCGATATCCTTACTCCCCTCGATTTCAAAAATACTAGAGAAAATTATAAACAATAGACTTGTTAATTACCTAGAGAAAAACAACATTTTATCCCCTGCGCAATTTGGTTTTAGACCCAAACTATCGACAGCCGATGCGGTGCATAGCTTGACTGATTATATTTCAGAAAACCTCAGCAAAGGAAACCAGACCCTAGGAGTCTTTCTCGATTTAGCCAAGGCCTTCGACACGGTGTCTGTTTCTGTTCTTCTAGATAAATTAGAGGCCATAGGAATAAGAGGAACGCCGCTGAAACTTTTTACTGACTATTTACGCGGCCGATACCAGTATGTTAGAATAGATAATATTACGAGTGCTGAGCAGAAAAATATTGGTTTTGGTGTTCCGCAAGGGAGTATTTTGGGTCCCACAATTTTCCTGATTTATATTAATGATTTGTGTAATCTAAATATTAAAGACGGTAAAATTATATCATATGCCGACGACACGGCGTTAATATTTACCGCTAAGACCAGTAGTGAACTGTTTGAAATTGCTCAATCAGGTTTAAATTCTGTGACTAATTGGCTTCAAAGCAATTTACTAACATTAAATGCCGACAAGACTAAATATATTCACTTCTCCATGCGCAAGCCTCAACTTAACATTACTAACCCTAATCTGTATGCCCATCAATGTGGAAACCGTATAGTCAGCATGTGTAATTGCCCTTTTATCTTCAAAACGAGCTACATTAAATACCTGGGGGTAATAATGGACGACACACTTTCTTTTAGAAAACATATTGAAAGCCTAACTAAAAGAGTGCGCAAACTCATATATGTTTTTAAAAAATTGCGAGCATTAGCAGATTCAAAATTAATCACACAAGTTTATTTGACCCTATGTCAATCAATTATTCCATACTGTATCACTTCTTGGGGTGGTGCACCTAAAACTAATTTGCTTCCTCTTGAAAGAGCTCAGAGAGCAATTTTAAAGGTAGCAAACTTTCATCCCTTCTTCTTTCCTACAGATCTGCTATATAAATCCTGCAACGTACTCACTGTTCACTAGCTTTTCATTTTGTACTTAGTATTAAAACAACACACCATGCTTACCTACAATGCTGACAATACTAACAAGAGACGGAATGATATAGTATGCATAACTAATGCAACCTCAAAACATGTCTTTGTAGAAAGATTTTATACATTTTTAGGCCCATTTCTGTACAATAGATTAAATAGAAAACTAAGTATCTATAAATTAAATTACTATAGCTGGAAAAAAAGTTTACTGAAACATTTACTATCCATTGATTATGCACAGACAGAAGATCTACTTGTTGTCTGCAAATAAAACC